>JAPPVO010000059.1:9994134-10594134 GCA_030407325.1 Camellia japonica
GACCCAGTAAACTGTTTATAGTGTCTTCTACAACGGTCCGACATGACCCAGTAAACTGTTTTCTACAACGGTCCGACATGACCCAGTAAACTGTTTTCTACAACGGTCCGACATGACCCAGTAAACTGTTTTCTACAACGGTCCGACATGACCCAGTAAACTGTTTTCTACAACGGTCCGACATGACCCCGTAAACTGTTTTCTTCAACGGTCCGACATGACCCAGTAAACTGTTTTTCTACAACGGTCCGACATGACCCAGTAAACTGTTTTCTACAACGGTCCGACATGACCCCGTAAACTGTTTTCTACAACGGTCCGACATGACCTAGTAAACTGTTTTCTACATCGGTCCGATATGACCCCATAAACTATCTTCTACAACGGTCCGACATGACCCCATAAACTGTCTTCTACAACGGTCTGACACGACCATACAGTGTCTCCTATCCTCTTTTATTTTATTTGTCATTTTATTTTTCCTGTTTTGTTACTCTCTCCAAACTCAAGTTGGTTAGTTCCTAACCCCCTTGAGTTTGAGGGGGGCTGTTGAATGTAAAAACCTATAACTTACTCCACCTACCACTACCACCTACTACCACCTACCTACTCCACTCCATTAGTGCTCCACAAGAAGCAAGTGCTCCATTTACCCTAATGCTCCATTAAGTTGTTTAGTGCTCCATTTTAGGTTAATTTAATTCCTCCATTTGTAACTCATTCTCCCTATAAAAGAGAGATCATTCTCTCCATTGTATACACACAAGACACACAAAAATGTATATTGATATCAATCAATAATATCAATTTTCCTACAAGATATTTTAATAAAGTGTCATATCATTATGTGTAAATAAGATGATTGATTGATTGATTGATGATTTAAGAGTTGCCTCTAGCAGTTGTAATGGGGGATGAGGCAGAAAGAAATAAGAAAGTGATATATCCTAGCTAAGAGGACAAGTAACATATATATTCCCAAACAGGTCTTGAATTGATTCCAAACCAAGGAACGGGTTTGAAGTTTGGAATATTCAGAACTTATAAAGCACTATTCGTAGCTTCTAAATTACAATCAACAATTCTTCCTCTACCCCCACTGAGAGAGAGAGAGAGAGAGAGAGAGAGAGAGAGAGAGGTACAACCAAATATTACAACAATTTTCCTTCTTGATGGAAACCAGCAAAGTTGTTTGGGAGAGAAACCAAATATACATTGGTTGTACAAAATTATGAAAGAAATTATTCAAAGGATATAAACAAACAATTCTAGGACATGGCCTGGTACCATAAAGAGGGTCTTGGAAAAAAAATCTGTTATTACAACCAACCAAATCAAAATGATAGCGAATAGAGATAGTTGACTAAAGCAAGTAATGAACTTACAATTTAATGACTGTAGTCTTGGAAGAAATTTGTCTGCTAGGTCAATAGCAGTAGCTATTTCTGTAAATGCAAAGACAAAAGAAGAACTCCCTTACAACAGGTAGCTAATAGTTACCAACTCTAAAATCTAAACTACACAGAAAAATCACATAGATACAACAAAAATTTTATACTCACATATTTACAATTAGCATACCTATCAATATACATCTAGAGAATGGGAAAGTTGTGAGCATAAAAAGATCATGAAGCACAGCCTGGTCTTTAGTTATTAAATAATCCAACTCAAAACCAGGATTCTCATCTAACAGAATTGTTTTAAGCAAAGAATCCAAATGTGGATTTTCAATAACCTCTTCAATATGAACTCACACAAGAGCTTTGACCATTATGAATGAAGTTAAAATGAAGAAACCATGTGATGTTTTGCTTTTTGTCAACTAGTTAGTACTTTGTTGAGTCATTGTAACTGTTTTTGTTCTTAAATAGTCACTTGAAATTCTTCTACATATATGCAAGACTTTTTGGTAGCAATTAAAGTAAGAACTATGTCATCACTAATCAATGCAAATTTCAAGAGATATTGGCATCAAATTAGAACATAGTGACAAAAGAATGACCATGAAAAGAGGAAAAAAAAAAGTATAAAAAAATAAAAAGAAGAAAACAAAGAAAGTGATGACAACATCACTCAGATTTTACATCTTGTGGATTGTTAGAATCTTCTATGCTTATTACTTCCTATATGTGGAACTAATTATAAATATAAACTAATGCAAGGATGTAAATTAATAGATAGTGCCAATAAAAATTTGGTAAATGAAATTTATTCTTTGATCACCTATTTATCCTTATAATTTATATTCTTGACTAAATTTTTTTGTTTGTTTTTTATTTCTTGTATTGACACTTTTTGTAGATTATGAATTATGTCACATGACTCACATTGTGCCAACTTACTATTTATAAATAATTAATTCACTACATACACTAGTAGAGCAAGGATCCTCATAAAGTGGGCATGATGAGCCTTGCCCTGGATATTCATGATTTTATTATTATTTTATTTTTTTAAGTGTAATATTTTGAGCATGATAAGCCTTGCCTTGGATGGTAATATTCAAAGTCAAAAGCAATTTATGAAGTGGAACTGAACAGAGTTCTTTTTAGGCATGTATCGCATTCAAAGGCATTTATTAACACCACAGAATGTGCTACATCAACATATTAACCATGCTGCCCTTATATTATATCAATTTTTATCAATTTTTAATAATGCATATATGGATACATATAACTTAGGTACAACTCCTTAGTTTAAAACTCACAACTTAAAAATTTATAAGTTGAGTTTTGATCATACCTTGTAATTTCTAAATTATTGAATATACAACTTATAACAAAGTAAAAAGGGAAAAAAATATTCATCTAATTAATCTTACCTAATAGTTTTGTTTAGTAATTTTTTTTTTTCTTTTTGGTTGATAATTCAGGATATTTCGTGCCCAGTCCAGCCTAGTTTAATTGGATTTGAATTACCTCATATTTGGACAATCGGAACTAATTACTGAAAACCCTAAAATTAAGAATCGGACAAACCTCTAATGACATCTTGATTCAAACTCAAGTTCAAGTTTTTACAGTTCACCCAACCTCTTGACTAATTTTGTTTAGTAGACTTAAACAACAGCTATGAGGGGGAAAAGGGGAAGACAAGGATGTGAAATGCACAGGCTGGAGTGACAATAGGACCATCTTGGAGTGACAGTAGTAGGACCACCCCTTTCCCTTCAAAATTCATAATTCCAACCCCACTTCTATAATTGCCAATCAGAGTTCCTCTTTATCATCTTATTGCTATAGTAAAGCCAAAAAAAAAAACTCATGAAAATGATGTTTACATTTTAGTATATGTTTGGTAATGTATTTTTGTGAAATTTTTTTGACTGATGATATATATTTCAGTACCTATATATGCATAATTTTGGAAAGGTATCTCAGAAATTAGTGTCAACATTTATGGGACACAGTGATCATTGCACTAAAGTTTTCATTCAACCCCCAAAACAAGACAGTGCAATAATATTCTAAGTAAAGTCGTCATAAAATCAGTGAGTTCAAAAACATGAAATCTGAGTTTCACAAAATGTCTAAAAGAAACAAAATCAAATACATGATGAGATCTGTAGATCTCAGTCAATGAAATGCCAGGTTGTGTTTTAAACGAGAAAATTCATAATTCAATGTGACAAGAACTGATGTAAAAGAGAAAATAAAACAAAATTGACATGTTTGGTATCCTCATCATTTTTATTTTCCTTTACATACATGTGCAAGAAATTTTGAAAAACAACTCATTTTCTATAAAATACCAAAAAAAATTTAAAATTTTTGGAAATAGTTTTCGCACAAAAATAAAAACGATTGATTTTTTTGAACTTTTCATTATTTTTATTATGGAAAACAATTAGAAACAGATCACATGGAGTGGTTGGTATCATCCCTTGCACCAAATTCATTCAATTTCTATTCCATCAACCATTCACCTCATCAAAAATTTGTGTGAAGGAATCCAAGAAATGCATTTCTATAGCAGGTTTTTTTAAACTGTTTTATATTACCAGAATATATGACAAGATATTATTTATTTTTATTATTTTTTGATAATTATTTTCAAGCAAAGAACCAATTATGAATGTCGACATAAACATTGACACAATAGGGGAATTCAAAAGGGGTGAAACTGTTTGGTTTGCTAAGTGTTGATGCATTCACAGTTTGTTTTCAAAAGTTTTAAGGTTCTCTTTGGTTCTTAAATTTTTAAAGCAATGGAGAGCAGTTTTGGTTCTTGACTCACCTTAAAATCGAATCAAATCGATCCGTGAACATTCTATGATGATTGATAGCTTTTGTCAATGTTAAATTAGAATTTATTGGGGTTTCCAAGGATGCCTATAAATAGGCCTTTATGTAATGAACTTATCAGACTTGGCTTGGATTTTGAAGAATTTAACAACAAACAAATAAGTAAATAGTGAGCCTGTTCCAATTTCGTTTGAACATTTTGTCAAACACGTGGTGAGCAAGAGGGTGGAAAACAACAACAATAAAAAGCATAGACCAAACAACATCAACAAATAAACTACAACAACAACAATAGCAACTTTGTCACACACAAACTAATTGATTAAAAGAAAATTAGAATTGAATAGAAGTACGATTAAGAATCATTATGTAGGATAATAGAAGAATGAATTGGATTTAACAGGGCGTGCTCCAATGGTTGAGAAACACAGTGGGAGGAAGGGGAAGAAGAAGGGGAAATACCAAGGTGTGCTCCAATGGTTGCTGCGAACGAGGAATAGAGAGAAAAAACATTGCTCTTGTGAGAAATAGATAGAAGAGAAGCTCTATAAAAAAAAAAAAAAATCCTTTGTTATAAAACCCTAGAAATTGGGTGAAGATATATATATATATATAGAGAGAGAGAGAGAGAGGAAGAGGCCGAAAATACCTAGTGTGCGCTGGAGGAGACACAAATCAAAGTAGCTACTGTTGTCCGTCGCTAGTGGGGAGATAGGTAGTACCGTCGCCGGTGAGGAGGTGGGTTGTACCGTTGCCGGTGAGGAGGTGGGTGCTCGTGTGCGATAGTGGTGGACAGTGGCCGCTAGGAGGGTCGCCTACGATGGAGTGAGACAAAGAGAGAGAGAGAAGAGGGATGATGAGAGAGTGAAATGGGAGAGGACTGAGGGTAGTCTAATTAAGATACAAAGTTTGATCAATGCCGACTAAATTCTATTTAGTAGCCAAAACCCTACTAACGGCGACTAAATATTATTTTAGTCGCTAAAAGTAGTAATTTGGCGACTAAATAATTTGGTCGCCAATTAATTTTATAAATCCCTCCAAAATTCAAAATTTTCCCTCCAAATATTTTAATCTTTGGCGACTAAAATATTTTTTGGTCGCTAAAAATAAATTATTGGCAACCAAATTTTTGATCGCCAAAAATAAAAAATAAATTTTTATTTTTTATTCAGCTACAAAAAAATTTTAGCAGTCAAAACTAGCTATACAGCGACTAAAACATTTTTTAGTCGCTGAAAATAAATTTTTGGTGACCAAACTTTTGGTCGCCAAAAGTCTGAAAGTAATTTTTTGTTTTTCATTTGGCGACTAAAAAATTTTAGTAGCCAAAACTATCTATACAGCGACTAAAACATTTTTTAGTCACCAATTGTGGCATTTTTAGCGACTAAATTTTTTTTAGTCGCCAATAATCAATATTTCCCCGACTAAAAAAAATTAGTAGCTAAATATTATACTTTTGCCGACTAAAAAAAATTTTAGTTGCCAATTCCACAAGCTTTTGTGACTAAATTTTTTTTAGTTGCCAAATTAGTCGCCAAAAATGCATTTTGTTGTAGTGAATGGGCTAGGTGTGCCTGAAATTTATGATTTTAATTGGATGGGTTTGGTAGTTTCTCTCCCAATTTTAGCATAGATTTTTTTGATTTTTGATCCTTGCAATAGTTCCATCTTCTTTCAATCCTCATCCCATACTATTGTAGGTGTTTTTTTCTCTTCAACTCTGACTTTTGACAATGACCAAAGTACAGTAATAACAGTAGCAGTAGCAACAACAATAACAATAGTGGAGTTGGGCAGCGGCAACCGGGACAATGTTAGAGATGGCCGTGGGTTTGATGCAGATCTGTGAAAAGATTAATAATTTTTCCTGGATCATAACTTTTCTTTTGTTGGTTTTATTTTTTGTTGGTTTTATTTTTTGTTATTTGTAGTTTTGGTAGGATTTTTGTTTGGTCCCTTCAGGTTTTATTATTTTTATTTTGTTTAATTTATATGATTATTTATTTTTATTTTAATATAACTACTTTATAATTTAAAAAATAATAATTACAAAACATCGTAATAGAAAATATGTACACCTAAAAAGAGATTATGGATAATAGAATTTCCAATTATATCAAGACCATCCCAAATACTGTTTCAAGTGGTGGCTATGCAATTGAACGTTGGACGCGGTTTGATCGGGGGTTAATGACAAAGTCTACACACTTACATGACGAGTTGAAGTCAAGTCTGCTACAAAAAAAACAAAGCAGAATCTCACTATGGTCAGTCTACTTCAAAAAAAAAAAAAAACAAAACAAAACAGAAAAAAAAAAAAAACAAACAAACAAACAAATTGCACAAGGGAATTCCTTGTACTTTAGTTTTAAAACAAAAAATATATATAGAATTTTTTTTTAAATTTAAAATAATATATAATAAGTTTAATAAGTTTGTCATAATTGAATTTTTTAAAGGTTTTAATTCATATAACACTTAATCTATTTTTATAATAAATTCATAAATCATATGAATAGAAAAATGATGTTATATATTATGAGCTCTCTTATATTGAAATATAAGACTATATAGTTTACCTTATTTATCTTCGTGTTTTTATTTTATCTGTATTAATGTTGGTCCCTTAACACTTATTAAATGGGATGTTAGTGTAATATGCTCAATTTGCCTTAGCCTTTTTTGTAGTGATAGTTTTTAATTTATAAATGTTTTAAAAAGTTTTACACTTTAAAGTTTTACTTGACTAAATGTAACTCTATTAAATTTATAAATGTAACTCTATTTTTCTTCCCTTTGTCTTAAGTGGTTTTTTGAATTTTTTTTACTCTTTAAGTCTTTTTACACGGACAATGATAAAAATATGTCAAATTTTGGCATATGGATAGAACACCACCTTATGACCAAAGAAAATACGGGAAAAAAAAAAATGAAATCAAAAGAAAAGAAAATGATGACGGAAAAGTTAATAAATGCAATAATTGTTATTTTTATCAGCATAAAATATAATAATTATTAATATTTAATTTTATTTTTTAATATTTCTTTCATGAAACATGTGTGAAATCAATCAATGGATTCAAAGTCTATTTTATTTAAGTTAATGTGTGTGTACAAGTGCCAAACATTGGGAATTATCCAGGGGAAAGTGCTGGGAACATGAACAGGGAAAAGTGATCACTATTTAAATAAGGAATTTGATTGTATTTTGTCTTTTGTTCCCCGCTCTAATTGAAACTCTTTTTAGACAAGTCAAAGAAGATTTGAAAAGACCAAACCTTATCACCAGCATATGTTTCGGGGATGCACACTTCCTTCTCAAGTTGCACAAAAATTATTAAATTCTTTGACGTCAATTATTAATGGACTAGATGTGCCTGAAATCTATTATTTTAATTGGATGGATTTGATAGTTTCTCTCCCAATTTTAACATAGATTTTTTGATTTTTGATAGTTATAGTTCCATCTTCTTTCAATTCTCATCTCATATTATTGTGGTTATTCTTTTTCTTCAACTCTGAATTTTGACAGTGACTAGAGTACAGCAGTAGCAGCAATAACATCAGTGGAGTTGGCAGCGGCGACAGAGACAACGTTAGAGATAGCGGCTAGTTTGATGTAGATCTGTGAGAAAATTAATAATTTTTCCTGGATCATAACTGTTTTTTTATCAGTTTTATTTTTTGTTATTTGTAGTTTTGGTAGGTTTTTTTGTTTGGTCCCTTGAGGTTTTATTATTTTTATTTTGCTTAATTTATATGATTATTATTATTTTTTTAATATAACTACTTTATTGTGGGGCCCGAATAATTATATATTGAGGAAGGCCAAGCTATTTGAAGATCTGGCCAAAGCCAATTCAGCTATAATCTAAGGGCTCTTGAAGCTGAACATACAGATCAACCGTATGAAGAGCCGAATGGGAACCAGCACGCAACCGGAAGGCCGAGTAAGCAATCAAGTGCGAGATCAAGAGTGGGCTAGACCCTTGGGACCAAAGGGTAACATAAAAAAACAATGCAGAATATCACTTATAGTCAATCTACTTTAGGAAAGAAAAAAAAAAAAACAAAACAAAACAAATTGCATAAGGGAATTCGTTGTACTTTAGTTTTTTTTTTAAAATTATACTGAATTTTTTTAAAATTTAAAATAATATATAATAAGTTTTATAAGTTTTCCATAATTAAATTTTTTTAAGGTTTTAATTCATATAACACTTAATCTATTTTCATTATAAATCCATAAATTATATGAATTGAGAAATAATGTTACATATTATTAGCTCTCCTATATTAAAATATAAGAATATATAGTTTACCTTATTTATCTTTGTGTTTTTACTTTATCTGCATTAATGTTGGTCCCTTTACACTTAGTAAAAGGGATGTTAGTGTAATATGCTCAATTTGCCTTAGCCTTTTTTGTAGTGATTTTTTTTTTTAATTTATAAATATTTTAAAAATCTTTACACTTTAAAGTTCTCCTTGACTAAAGTGGCTAAATTTTTTTATTTTTTATTTTTTTAATTATTTTTTTAATAGAAAGTTTTTAAAAAAATGTAACTCTATTTTTTTCCCCTTTGTCTTTAGTGATTTTTTGAATTTTTTACTCTTTAAGTCTTTTTAGGCAAGATGGACCTACAAAATTGACACAAATTAAAAATTAAAAATTAAAAAAAAAAACTGAAAGGAAAACAAATTTTAAAAAATAAAAAGTAGAAAAAATTGGAACCCATAACTTTTGATGTAAGAGGTAGGAATGACTAGGTGTCGTGTGTGCATCCAATTTCACTACAACAAATAAGACTTTTAGGCATCAAATTTTTATCCATAAAAGTGAAAATTTTATTACAAAAATATTTGGTCGCCAATATCGGTTGTCTTGAGGATAATTGTCAAAAGGTTATTCTGAAAAGTCAAACAAATGACTTTTAGCAATAATTTCAAAATGTTGCTAATTAGTGTATTTTTAAGGACAAAGTAATTTGGTCTTTGAAAGGTTTGTTTTTTAGACAAAATTTTAATTCCAAATTGATAGTAATTTTTTACTGAATGTCCAATTTGTAACGCCCCTCTTTTTATTACTCGATTAACATTACCAAATCTTTTATTATAATACAATTTCAGAGATAACGTATGGAACTTCAGTACATCCATAAAGACAATTAAGTACAAGTTCTCTCATTCGAATATACAACGAATGCAACATGAAACATAATTACAATAAATCGCCCGCAGGCTTACATCAATACTTAAAAGAGAAAGGGTTCAACCCCTTTTTACAACAATGGCATTTGGCCAACAATTAAAAGGTCCCGTGGCCAACAAATAATGAAAATCCTTGACTTTGAAACACTTCTCAATGTTCACCTGAAAAAGAATTAGCAACGTGAGATGAACATAAAGTCCAATAGAGATCCCAACATAACCCTATACAATAACAACATATAGATAGTTATGATCATGAATGCTTTAAGTCACACCATATAGATAAGTGTTGGTTTATATATGAAGATATACTTACATAGATATTTTTCTCGAAAATGTTCAATTTGCTTAACAACACAACCATTCATCTTTCCTTCTTCTTGTTACCTTTTTAATTTTAAAGTTACTCGGCGACAACCAGTCTTGTTATGTAACGCCCCAACTTCTGGGCCGTTAAATACATACACTAATACAACACAAGTAGGATAGATAACCAAAACATCTTAATATATATATATAACCAGAGTTAATATGACAGATAATTCATTTATGTTCCATTACAGAATTACCAAAACATTGCCAAACCAAAAGTCAAAAAGGGAAAAAAAACAACTAGTCTAAGTCTTCATATGAACCACAGCTCCAACACTTCATCTTATTTGCCTTCGAAATAACCTTCACCATTGTAAACTGGTTCATCACGTGGCATAACACGCCATGAGCTTGGAATGCCTAGTAACAACACACACACCCCTATTTCTTCTATCAACCAATCAACCATACACAAAACAAATTAGGTAACATAACATACAATATTACAACAAGGTTCTATGAGTTAGTAGTTAGACTAGACATCTAGAATCCCCCAAAGAGATTCTTCTACCCAACCACAAGAATTGAACACTGGACTATTCAGAACTCCCCATTTTGCTGCTTTGCAGACCTTACCACCTATGCCCACCTCCCGATTATTTACCGGTCAGTGACATTTATGGACCTCAAAAGGGACGGCCAAACAAGTGGGTTCGCTTACACCCAAATAGTGCCTAGGGCTCGCTTATACCCTGCACATACCATACCAAAGGGCTCGCTCACACCCTGAAACCACCACATAGAGTCTGAATATATTCGTGTCAACCTAGGGGCTCGCTTAGACCTCTTGCGCAAGACTTAACTCATTTAGTTTTAATGCCATCATAATTCATGTCATTCATATGTATAAATTATTCCAAAACAATAATGTGAACGTCACCCATTGCAAACCCCTTATCATTCCCCATTTATTAGATCTTTTGATAAATAAGTTAGTCACATTCGGTAATTCGGTAATATAAAAGAGCATGAGACAGACATAAGAGAGGAAATATAACCCATGATAAACATACATAAGTATGGTAAAGTAAGAAAACAACATTAGGAATGCTTTGAAACACTTAGAGACAAATAACACAATAAAACACTATTTCCAGCACTATTCAGTTCTGCAGGGCTAACAATAATGCTTTGGTAAAAATACTTCTAGGTCAAATTAGGGGCCGAGGTTATCTCCGAAGATATCGGAATCTGAGATAAGCGGATAAGGGACAAGAGTCCTAGAATGAAGAGGGAACTCAACCTGGATATGGACAAGAGTCCTAGATTGGGAGAAGACTTCAGTTTGGGTAAAGATAAGACTCTTAGAGAGTTTATCCTAATCCCACTGGGAGTCACAGATTAGCAGTAATCCTAAGTCCATTAGGGCCAGGCTCCTATTGGGACTAGAATTGTATTGGCTATAAAAGAGAGGCACCCCCATAGGTCTAAGGTATGCTTTTTGATACCCAAGCTTGTGAGTTGAATAGTTGATTTATCTTTGAGAGATATTGAGTACTGACTTGATCGTCGAAGTACCCCCGGGTGGCGAACCACCGCGGGATTCTTCTCTTTCTGTTGCAGGTTATCTAGAAGCCATCTATTCTGCCGGTGCTCACCAACTGATCACTAAGCGGGCAGTGTGGTCGGAAATTAACACACGCAATTTGGCGCCGTCTGTGGAAAAGAAAGAAGAATAGATGGCCAGTGAAGGACAGAAAGATCAGATTGGAGACAACGCTCCTGCTGGGAGTGGGAGACCTATCAACCTCGACGTTGAAGGGGACAACCGCAACACAGAAACTCGTGACCAGAGTCACAGAGTGAAAGACGCCGGCCAGGAAGGTGACACACCAAAGACAACAGATCGAAGCGGATACTACAACGAAGATGACCTCCAGGTATGGAAGGATAGATACCTACGGAGGAACGAAGACCCTTCCAGAAGGGATACAAAGACAGGGGGCATGAACGCTCCCAAGGAGATAACATTCAAGTATAGAAGAACTCATCCTAAGTGAGTAGATCTCGGATTCCAGATCCCGGATCCGAGAAGACATGATCTCGGTCTAGATGAGTAGGCCCGAGAAGACGAGAACTCAGCCTAAGTGAGCAGATCCCGGATTTCAGATCCCGGACCCATGATTTCGGCCTAGATAAGTAGGTCCGAGGAGAGAAGAGCTCAGCCTGAGTGAGCAAATCCAAGATTCTAGCAGGCAAGATCTCGGCACTTAAGTCCGAGAAGAGAAGAGCTCAGTGAGCAGATCTCAGATCCCAGAAGATAAAAAAGAAAACACACAAGGTTGGACTGCAATTAGCCAGGTTGAAGACCTTTTATAAGGTTCGCAAAGGAGTATGTGGAAGCCATGCAGGGGGCAGGGAGAAGAAGAATATGTTTACCACTTGTTGAAATTTGCAGCAATTTACAAGTTGGTTAAACCGATATGATGTTTACCACTTGTTGAAATTTGTAACAATTTACAAGTTGGTTAAACCGAGATGATGCTTAACCGAAGTTAAGCCAAGATGATGTTTAACCGAAGTGAAACCGAGATGATGCTTAATCGAAGTTAAGCCGAGATGATTCTTAACCAACGTTAAGTCGAGATGATGTTTAACCGACGTTAAGCCGAGATGATGTTTACCGCTTGTTAAAATTTGTAGCAATTTACAAGTTGGTTAAACCGAGATGATGCTTAACCGAAGTTAAGCCGAGATGATGTTTAACCGAAGTTAAACCGAGATGATGCTTAACCAAAGTTAAACCGAGATGATGTTTAACCGAAGTTAAACCGAGATGATGTTTAACTCTTGTTGAAATTTGTAGCAATTTACAAGTTGAAGTTAAGCTGAGATAATTCCTTATCTTCACTTGTTGAAATTTGTAGCAATTTACAAGTTGAAGTTAAGCCGAGATAATTCCTTATCTTCACTTGTTGAAATTTGTAGCAATTTACAAGTTGAAGTTAAGCCGAGATAATCCCTTATCTTCACTTGTTGAAATTTGTAGCAATTTACAAAGATGAAGTTAAATCAAGATTGTTGATTCAAACACTTGTTGAAACTTGAGAAAAGTTTGCCAGTTAAAATAGTATATGCTTTATACTTGTTGAAATTTATGGAAAATTTACAGGTCAAGTTCTTGCCCAGGTAAATCTTTGGGTAACATACCCGAGGTATGTTACCCCGAGAAGATTGCACAAAGAAGAAAAGACTTGCAAAATATTCTAAGTATAGAATCATGCAGAAGCAGTCAAGAGAAGAGAAGGTACAAATACTCAGAGGAGACAAATTGTATTAAGCATAAAAGTGGAAAACAAAGGCACATCGGCCATATGAAGCAGCTTACACATTTCTAAAACAAAGAAGCACAAGAACGTGGTGAAATAGTGAGTGTATTCAAGATTTGGGCAAAAGCAAAAAGACACAGAAAACAGAAACAAGAATATAATTCGTAATCAAGAATGGTGATGAAGCTATCAGGAAATCAAGACAAAAAGATTACACAGGTGTGTCAAGCCAAGAATAGTGGCAGAAATCAATAGATGTATGAACAGTGTGTATTCAAGAAGATTATTTGGAAACAACGGGTAAAACAGCAATGGTGATTAACAATGAAGCAGAGCTTCTTGGAAAGCAACAAGAAATAAAACCAGGAGGAACAGTGGCTTATCAGAAAGAGGGAAGCTGGAATGAGAATTGCCAAAGTCTGACGACGGATACGAAAATGACAGAATGACGTAAGCTTCACTGAAGGAGAGGAACGAAGACAGTTGCAAAAGCTTGAAAGCTTGGAACAATGACGGATTTAAGCAAAAGAGCTAGAAAGAGAAAAAGCCAGAGGATTGAATGAAAAAAGAGAAAAATAGTCAAGAAGAAGACAAAGTTCAAGAATAAAGCCAAGTGCACAGGCATTAAGTAAGTATGTTAAGAACAAGAAAGTAATGACCCAGACACGATGTTAGCAATAGAAAGCGGATATGACAAGAACAGTGCCAGGCATTCAAACAATTCAAAACTTGAAGACAGACGAAAATAGAAGGCAACAGATGGCAAGTAAATAGATTTAGAAGAGTTATGAAAGATTGAGCTTAATAGCAAGTAAAGAGTTTATGAAACCTACCAAGTGAAATGAACGCCGATATGAAAATCGCCGGAGTCAAATAGATGACTGGAAATCGAGAACTCACCAGAGAGTGTGAGTGGAGCAGTTGCAAAGCTCTTGGAGTTTACGAATTAATGGAACCAGAACCTCGGCTAGGAGGTGCGATTTCAAGCCGCTTGGAAAGCATGAAACTTGATTCTTGACACTAGTGGACAGTAAAGTCAAGGGAACTTTGAGGTCGGCAAGTCTGATCTCGAACAGAGGGGCACAGATGAACGAACAGATATAGGTTCCATCACCTCAGAATGCCGAGGTAATAGAACCTAGGAGGTAGTTGTGGGGATATATTTTCTGAGTACCAACACGTGGCAAGGTGACGCCGACGTATCAGCCGAGGTGCCACGTGTCTTGGTCGTTGTACCGAGGTCATGTCGGCTAGGCTGAGGTTACCTCCGAAGATATCGGAATCCGAGATAAGCGGATAAGGGACAAGAGTCCTAGAATGAAGAGGGAACTCAACCTGGATATGGACAAGAGTCCTAGATTGGGAGAAGACTTCAGTTTGGGTAAAGATAAGACTCTTAGAGAGTTTATCCTAATCCCACTGGGAGTCCCAGATTAGCAGTAATCCTAAGTCCATTAGGGCCAGGCTCCTATTGGGACTAGGATTGTATTGGCTATAAAAGAGAGGCACCCCCATAGGTCTAAGGTATGCTTTTTGATACCCAAGCTTGTGAGTTGAATAGTTGATTTATCTTTGAGAGATATTGAGTACTGACTTGATCGTCGAAGTACCCCCGGGTGGCGAACCACTGCGGGATTCTTCTCTTTCTGTTGCAGGTTATCTAGAGGCCATCTATTCTGCCGGTGCTCACCAACTGATCACTAAGCGGGCAGTGTGGTCGGAAATTAACACACACAATAACCCATGATAAACATACATAAGTATGGTAAAGCAAGAAAACAACATTAGGAATGCTTTGAAACACTTAGAGACAAATAACACAATAAAACACTATTTCCAGCACTATTCAGTTCTGCAGGGCTAACAATAATGCTTTGGTAAAAATACTTCTAGGTCAAATTAGGGGCTGAAATTGCACAGAAACAATAATCAACCTATCTAGTTTTAGTTCCAATTCTTAGAATTTGCTCAACATCTTCAGAAATTCATTTACCAGCTATATTCAAAAACCTGTCCAGATTTGTCACCCTTTGGGAAAACTAGCTTTCCTCTCAATCTACCCAATGATTTTCACCCAAATAAATTCTGTTGGAAAGAGGACTCAAAATTCTAAATTTTGACAGAAGAACCAACATGAGATGATTTTTATGGAAGTTTATAAAATTGAAAGAAGTGGACTATTTTTCAGAGACTCAGGACCAGATTTTTAAACACAATATCCAAGCCCTAAAATCACACAAGAAGGGGCTAATAAAATTATCACAAGCTCTAAAAATAACAAATATTCTAGATTAAATTCAGATTTGCGAAATAAATAGGTTTGATATTTCTTTAAATTACAGAAGTTGCAGCAGTGCATAATTTGGCAAATATGTAAGGCAAAGTCACTAAATCAAACCCACACTTTCATACACATTAAAAACCCTATATACCATTAATATGCAACACAAGAGGGCATCTAGACAATAGGATGAGATGGGGGAAAGAATTGGAGAAGACATGGAAGGGGTGTGTTCTTACCTTGACTCAAGAAGGCCCCCTTTTCTTCCTTTTCTTTTTTCCTTCTTCTCTACTTCCCACTATTCACACTCTCCTTCTCTCACCCTCTCCTTGGCTGCTGGTATGTGTGTGTGTGTGGAATTCAGACAAGGCTCTCAATTTATAGGAAATAAGCTTGGTCTTAGCTTAATGACTAAGGAAAGCATAAATATCTAGATTTTTTTTTATTGTGTTTTTCAACCAATTTTCCACCAAAATATTATTTATAACACCTATGTACATATTCAAATAAATAATAATATTCTATTCAAATAAATAATAAATGAAAGAACAACAAAAACAAAAATAGAAATAGAAATAGAAATAAAATGTATGAATTAATTTATAAACCAGGAGGTAAATAAATAAAAACTAAGTTTTAGGGTATTTCCAATTATAAAGTGGTGCCCTATGATTTAATTATGATAATATACAGGAAAGTTATCCTTTATTGGGACACTTCGCAGACTTTTACGAAACTAGGGGCTAAAATGCTATTAACCTAAGTCTCAGGGTTACACATGTAATTACGAAAAATTAGGATCTCTACATGTTACCTTTTTAATTTTAACGCACAGAACACAATTATGTTTTCTTAGAATCCCGAACTTACCCCAACTTCACTTCACAATTTTTGATTAGAAGTATCCCAAACGAGCATATATAACGACGATACATATTGAATTCACCTCACATAACCATTTAAGATACATACATCATCCGCAAAATAATCATCTCAATGCATGATACACACAAATGGAACCATGATGATAACGAAAAACCCAACAACGCTTTACTGGCCTCAAGCACGGTAAGCCAAGGATACACCTTTCCAATACTCAAGCCAATTTACTAGTCACCAGCTAGAAGGTAATGGTATCTCTACCAAATTCTCCAGGCGCTAGCTAGAAGGTACTGGTACCCCACATTTTCAGCGCAACCAATTTTGCAGGCGCTAGCTGGAAGGTAACCCCTTATTCTCAGCTCGTGCACATTTTCAACCATCACATAATTCAACAAACAAATATAATTCGAGTGTGCTACATACACAAAACTCTATTCAACATCACAATGTCACCTTCCACCGATGATCAAGGACAAAATCTCTAAGCATAAGTATTTAAGTATACGTAATGCGATAATTCGATACTCCCTTAACTTTAAGCCCAACAACAATAATAATAACAATATTCAAAAGTTTCAAAACCCAACCTCAAGTTTTAATCTAGATTTTCTGTACGCCATGATTTCTTTCTCTTTTCAAAATCAACTCTTTTATTTTCCAAGAACAAATTTCCACATTTTGGAAAAAGTACCTTTTTGACTTAGTTTTCAAACCAGGAGTCCCGTGCCAGTTTTGTAAGTTTCCACAACTTACATTGGTCTCTCTTGAGGTGTTTGAGGTGTTCCCTAGGCTGTCTTATGGTTGTTACACGATTTTAGCCTCTGATGGCCTATTTTCAAGCTTAAGTGTGAAAAAATACATTTTTGAACTTAGTTTTCAAACCGGGAGTCCCGTGTTAGTTCCGTAAGTTTCCACAACTTACATTGGTCCCTCCCGAG
Organism: Camellia japonica; assembly: GCA_030407325.1. Taxonomy (NCBI): domain Eukaryota; kingdom Viridiplantae; phylum Streptophyta; class Magnoliopsida; order Ericales; family Theaceae; genus Camellia; species Camellia japonica. The sequence goes on from JAPPVO010000059.1 coordinate 10,011,344, forward strand.
GTGTTTGAGGTGTTCCCCGGGCCGTCTCGTGGCTATTACACGATTTTGGCCTCCGATGACCTATTTTCAAGCTTAAGTGTGAAAAAGTGCATTTTTGGACTTAATTTTCAAACCGAGAGTCCCCGTGCTAGTTTCATAAGTTTTCACAACTTACATTGGTCCCTACCAAGGTGTTTGAGGTGTTCCCTAGGCCGTCTCGTCGCTGTTGCGTGATTTTGCCCTCAAATGGCTTAAGTGTGAAAAAAGTGCCTTTTTAGACATAGTTTTCAAACTTGAAGTCCTATGCTAGTTCCATAAGTTTTCACAACTTATGTTGGTCCCTCTCGAGGTGTTTGAGGTGTTGCCGGGCCATCTCGTGGTTGTTGCATGATTTTTGCCCCCGATGGCCTATTTTCAAGCTTAAGTGTGAAAAAAGTGTCATTTTTGACTTAGTTTTCAAACCAAAAGTCCCGTGCTAGTTTCGTAAGTTTCCACAACTTACATCAGTCTCTCCCGAGGTGTTTGAGGTGTTCCCTGGGCTGTCTTGTGGTTGTTGCACGATTTTGGCCTCACTTGGCCTATTTTCAAACTTAAGTGTGAAAAAGTGTCTTTTTCGACTTAGTTTTAAAACCGAAAGCCCCGTGCTAGTTCTGTAAGTTTTCACAACCGACGTTGGTCCCTCCCGAGGTGTTTGAGATGTTGCCCCGTCCGTCTCGTGGCTGTTGCACGATTTTGGCCACCGATGGCTTATTTTCAATTTTAAGTGTGAAAAAAGTGCCTTTTTCGACTTAGTTTTAAAACTGGAAGTCCCGTGCTAGTTTTGTAAGTTTTCACAACTTACGTTGGTCCCTCCCGAGGTGCTTGAGGTGTTGCCTGGGCCGTCTCGTGACTGTTACACGAGTTTGGCCTCCGATGGCCTATTTTCAAGCTTAAGTGTGAAAAAGTGTATTTTTGGACTTAGTCTTCTAACCGGGAGTCCCGTGCTAGTTCCGTTAGTTTTCACAACTTACATTGGTCCCTCCCGAGGTGTTTGAAGTGTTCCCCGGGCCGTCTCATGGATGTTACACGATTTTGGCCTCCGATGGCCTATTTTCAAGCTTAAGTGTGAAAAAGTGTATTTTTGGACTTAGTTTTCAAACCGGGAGTCCCATGCTAGTTCCATAAGTTTCCACAACTTACATTGGCCCCTCCCAAGGTGTTTGAGGTGTTTCCTAGGCCGTCTCACGGCTGTTACACGATTTTGGCCTCCGATGTCCTATTTTCAAGCTTAAGTGTGAAAAAGTGCATTTTTAGACTTAGTTTTCAAACAGGGAGTCCCGTGCTAATTCAGTAAGTTTTCACAACTTACATTGGTCCCTCCTGAGGTGTTTGTGGTGTTCCCCAGGCCATCTCGTGGCTGTTGGATGCTTTTGGCCCCCAATGGCCTATTTTCAAGCTTAAGTGTGAAAAATGTGCATTTTTTGACTTAGTTTTCAAATCAGAAGTCTCATGCTAGTTCCGTTAGTTTTCACAACTTACTTTGGTCTCTCCCAAGCTGTTTGAGGTGTTGCCCAGGTCATCTCGTGGCTGTTGCACGATTTTGGCCACCGATGGCCTATTTTCAAGCTTAAGTGTGAGAAAAGTGCCTTTTTCGACTTAGTTTTCAAACCGGAAGTCCCGTGCTGGTTCCGTATGTTTTGAAAACTAACATTTGTCCCTCTCGAGGTGTTACCCGGGCCATCTCGTGGCTGTTGCACGATTTTGTCCCCCGATGGCCTATTTTCAAACTTAAGTGTGAAAAAAGTGCCTTTTCGACTTAGTTTTCAAACCGGAAGTCCTGTGCTAGTTCTGTAAGTTTTCACAACTTACGTTGGTCCCTCCCGAGGTGTTTGAGGTGTTTCCCGGGCCGTCTTGTCACTGTTACACGATTTTTGCCTCCGATGGCCTATTTTCAAGCTTAAGTGTGAAAAAGTGTATTTTTGGACTTAATTTGAAAACAGGAGTCCCGTGCTAGTTCCGTCAGTCTCCAAAACTTATATTGGTCCCTCCTGATGTGTTTGAGGTATTCCCCAGGCCGTCTCGTGGCTGTTGCACGATTTTGGCCCCCGATGGCTTATTTTCAAGCTTAAGTGTGAAAAAAGTGCCTTTTTCGACTTAGTTTTCAAACCGGAAGTCACGTACTAGTTCCGTAAGTTTTCAAAACTTACATTGGTCCCTCCCGAGGTATTCGAGGTGTTGCCTGGGCCGTCTCGTGGCTGTTGCATGATTTTGGCCCCCAATGCCTATTTTCAAGCTTAAGTGTGAAAAAAGTGCCTTTTTTTACTTAGTTTTCAAACCGGAAATCCCGTGCTAATTCCGTAAATTTTCATAAATTAAAATGGTCCCTCCCGAGGTGTTTGAGGTGTTGCCCAAGCCTTCTAATGACTGTTACACGATTTTGGCCTCCGATGGCCTATTTTCAAGCTTAATTGTGAAAAAGTGCATTTTTGGACTTAGTTTTCAAACCAAGAGTCCCATGCTAGTTCCATAAGTTTCCACAACTTACATTGGTCCCTCCTGAGGTGTTTGAGGTGTTCCCCAGGCCGTCTCATTGCTGTTACATGATTTTGGCTTCCGATAGCCTATTTTCAAGCCTAAGTGTGAAAAAGTTCATTTTTGGAATTTGTTTTCAAACCGGGAGTCCCGTGCTAGTTCTGTAAGTTTTCACAACTTGCACTGGTCCCTCCCAAGGTGTTTGAGGTTTTCCCTAGGCCGTCTCGTGGCTATAGAACGATTTTCACCCCCGATGGCAAATTTTCAAGCTCAACTCTGAAAAAAGTGTCTTTTTCGACTTAGTTTTCAAATCGAAAGTCCCGTGCTAGTTCCGTAGGTTTTCATAACTTACATTGGTCCCTCCCGAGGTGTTTGAGGTGTTCCCCAGTCCGTCTCGTGGTTGTTGCGCGATTTTGGCCCCCGATGGCATATTTTCAAGGTTAAGTGTGAAAAAAGTGCCTTTTCGACTTAGTTTTCAAACTGGAAGTCCTGTGCTAGTTCTGTAAGTTTTCACAACTTACGTTGGTCCCTCCCGAGGTGTTTGAGGTGTTTCCCGAGCCGTCTCGTCACTGTTACACGATTTTGGCCTCCGATGGCCTATTTTCAAGCTTAAGTGTGAAAAAGTACATTTTTTGACTTAGTTTTCAAACCGGGAGTCCCGTGCTAGTTCCATAAGTCTCCAAAATTTATATTGGTCCCTCCTGATGTGTTTGAGGTGTTGCCCAAGCCGTCTCGTGGCTGTTGCACGATTTTGGCCCCCGATGGCCTATTTTCAAGCTTAAGTGTGAAAAAAGTGCCTTTTTCGACTAAATTTTCAAACCGGAAGTCCCGTCCTAGTTCTATAAGTTTTCAAAACTTACGTTGGTCCCTCCTGAGATGTTTGAGGTGTTGCACGGGCCGTCTCATGGCTGTTGCACGATTTTGATCCCCGATGGCCTATTTTCAAGCTTAAATGTGAAAAAAGTGCCTTTTTCTACTTAGCTTTCAAATCGGAAGTCCCGTGCTAGTTTCGTAAGTTTCCACAACTTACGTTTGTCCCTCCTGAGGTGTTTGAGGTTTTCTCTGGGCCATTTCATGGCTGTTGCACGATTTTGGCCCCCGATGGCCTATTTTCAAGCTTAAGTGTGAAAAAAGTCCCTTTTTCGACTTAGTTTTCAAACCGGAAGCCCCGTGCTAGTTCTGTAAGTTTTCACAACTTACGTTGGCCCCTATAGATGTTTTTGAGGTATTTCCTGGGCCGTCTCATCACTGTTACACGATTTTGGACACCAATGGCCTATTTTCAAAATTAAGTGTGAAAAAGTTCATTTTTGGACTTAGTTTTCAAACTGGGAGTCCCGTGCCAGTTCCGTAAGTTTCCACAACTTACATCGGTCCCTCTTGAGATGTTTGAGGTGTTCCCCGGGCCGTCTCGTTGTTGTTGCATGATTTTGGCCTCCGATGGCCTATTTTCAAGCTGAAGTGTGAAAAAGTTAATTTTTGGACTTAGTTTTCAAACTGGGAGCCCCGTGCTAGTTCTCTAAGTTTTCACAACTTACATTGGTCTCTCCCGAGGTGTTTGGGGTGTTCCCTAGGCCGTCTCGTGGCTGTTAAACGATTTTGGCCCCCAATGGCAAATTTTCAAGCTCAAGTCTGAAAAAACTATCTTTTTTGACTAAGTTTTCAAACCGGAAGTCCCGTGCTAGTTCCGTTAGTTTTCATAACTTACATTGGTCCCTCCCGAGGTGTTTGAGGTGTTCCCTGGGCCGTATCGTGGCTGTTGCATGATTTTGGTCCTCAATGGCATATTTTCAAGGTTAAGTGTGAAAAAATTCCCTTTTTCGACTTAATTTTCAAACCAGAAGTCCCGTGATAGTTCCGTCAGTTTTCAAAACTTATGTTGGTCCCTCCCGAGGTGTTCAAGTTGTTTCCCAGGCCGTCTCATGGCTGTTGCATAATTTTCGCCCCCCGATGGCCTATTTTCAAACTTAAGTGTGAAAAAGTGCCTTTTCAACTTAGTTTTCAAACCGGAAGTCCCCTGCTAGTTCTGTAAGTTTCCACAACTTACATTGGTCTCTCTCAAGATGTTTGAGGTGTTCACCATGCCGTCTCTTGGATGTTGCACAATTTTGGCCCCCGATGGCCTATTTTCAAGCTTAAGTATGAAAAAAGTGCCTTTTTTGACTTAGTTTTCAAACTGGATGTCGCGTGCTAGTTCCGTAAATTTTCACAGCTTATGTTGGTCCCTCTGAGGTGTTTGAGGTGTTTCTTGGGCCTTCTCGTGACTGTTACACGATTTTGTCCTCAGATGAGCTATTTTCAAGCTTAAGTGTGAAAAAATACATTTTTGAACTTATTTTCAAATCGGAAGTCCCGTGCTAGTTCCGTAAGTTTTCACAACTTACATTGGTCCCTCCAGGGGTGTTTGAGGTGTTTCTCAGGCCGTCTAGTGGCTGTTGCACGATTTTGGCCCCTCGATGGGCTGTTTTCAAGCTTAAGTGTGAAAAAGTGCCTTTTTCGACTTAGTTTTTAAACCGGAAGTCCCATTCTAGTTCCGTAAGTTTCCACAACTTAAATTTATCCCTCCCGAGGTGTTTGAGGTTTTTCTCGGGCCGTCTCGTGGCTGTTGCACGATTTTGGCCCACGATGGCCTATTTTCAAGCTTAAGTGTGAAAAAAGTGCTTTTTTCAACTTAGTTTTCAAACTGGAAGTCCCGTGCTAGTTCCGCAAGTTTTCACAACTTACGTTGGTCCCTCTCGAAGTGTTTGAGGTGTTTCCCAGGCCATCTCGTCACTGTTACATGATTTTGGCATCCAATGGCTATTTTCAAGCTTAAGTGTGAAAAAGTGCATTTTTGGACTTAGTTTTCAAACCGGAAGTTCCGTGCTAGTTCCGTAAGTTTCCAAAACTTACATTGGTCCCTCCCGAGGTGGTTGAGGTGTTCCCTAGGCTGTCTCATGGCTGTTGCACGATTTTGGCCCCCGATGGCCTATTTTCAAGCTTAAGTGTGAAAAAAGTGCCTTTTTCGACTTAGTTTTCAAACCGGAAGTCACGTGCTAGTTCCGTAAGTTTTCAAAACTTAAGTTTGTCCCTTCCGAGGTGTTTGAGGTGTTGCCCGTGCCGTCTCATGACTGTTGCACGATTTTGGCGCCCGTTGGCCTATTTTCAAGCTTAAATGTGAAAAAAGTACATTTTTGGACTTAGTTTTCAAACCGGGAGTCCCGTGCTAGTTCCGTAAGTTTCCACAACTTACATTGGTCCCTCCCGAGGTGGTTGAGGTGTTCCCCCTGCCGTCTCGTAGCTGTTGTATAATTTTGGCCTCGATGGCTTATTTTCAAGCTTAAGTGTTAGAAAAGTTCATTTTTTGACTTAGTTTCGTGCCTACATGTTGGAATAGTGCAAATTTCAAAATATTTTTCTAATTGGGAGCCACATGCATATTTCAGTGTTTGTGATTTTTCTCGGGCCTTTACATGAATGTTTCACTATCTTAGTTGAAGAAGAAATTTCTACTAAATTAACATATAAACATAATATACTAACCAAGAAGCTTGTCCATCAGAATCTGAACTTTTCCCACTCTCAAAATTTCCCGTGATACCTTTTTACCTCAAACACTCTATGATACTTTGTATCTTCTTGCTTTGTTTCTTCTCTAACTTTTCAAATCTTGTAATTTGTTCATTTTGTTGTGCTATTTGCATCTCGAGGCATTGAAATAGTCACTATTTTCAGCAGCTGCAATATTCACAGAAGAAAAAGGCCTCATGCCGAGTCCTTTCACATAACCTGGTGTTGGCTTAAGCACCTTGACTGAAAACTCCTCTGGGGTAAAGGGGATCGCACTAGTCTGTGAGAGGTGTTCTGCTTGCGTTTGTATCATGTTGTCCTATTAATTTGAAATAAATCAAACAAGTATTAGTTATTCTTCCCTACACAGCAAAATAAATAATTTTATCAAAATTGAAAGACATTGCCTTGTACATACATAATTAACTTGGCCCTCCGATGAAATCCATTCATGCGTGTCCGAATTATAGTAGATGGACTTGTAAAATTCTGCTAAATCGGGCACTTTTCCATTTTCAATTATCTGCTTCATTTGGTTTTCAATGTAATTTCAATATTTAAATAACAAAGCCTACTAATCTAATAAAATAAATTAGTAGAATGCACCGAGTTGTGTACCCTGACTTGGATTGATTTTGATCCACATCGATGTTTTGTTTTCATTTGCATCCTATTATTCACATTAGCTAGTGATTGTTCCTACACAATTGAAACACCAATAAAAACACGAAAAGATAACATTAGTAAGAAGAAACTTAATTTTTGACAATTAATATATATAAAATATTTTACCTTGAACTTTTTACTATTCCACTTGTCAATTAGAGATGTCCACTGATTAAGTGTAACTCTTGCAGGTGGGTGGCTTCTCTCGTAATCCTCCCCTCTTGCATCCTTAAGTTGCTTGTATTGTTTTTGCAACTTATAGGTGAAACCACTCAATCGCCGACCAAACTGTGTGTCTAAAGCCTTTGCTATATCAGTACGATTGCCTTGTAGATCAAACTGATCCTGCAAAATAAAAATAAACATAAAAATAAAAAAGAACCAGAGCCTAAACATGAAAACCATAACTAATTAAAGTATAAACCAAAACAATAGTCCAAAATAATATGTTCAAAACAAAGTATAAATCAAGAAATGAACAGTCATATGCTTTTATCTAAAGCCTTATCACAATCAATGCTACAACTTCAAAGACAAGAGTTTGTCAATAATTGTCGCTAAGTGTTGGATCATTAGCTCCTTATCAGCAGCATTCACCTTCTTCCACCTACGAATGCTCAGGTCTGGTAACTGCATTCGAACCTCTATACCAATCTTGGAGACCAGCTTAGAGGCGTTATCTCCTACTAGTGCACGAAACTGTTTAGGTATAGGAACTAACATCTTCCCATCCTTATCGACAATGCGATAGGCCTGTATGCCGCGTGTCGAGCCACGACCATGTCTGTCATATTATGCTGTAAGGACATAATATTAATTGAGTTAGTAAGTAAACAAATGCAAGTTAAACCTTAAAAACAACTTTGCAAACTTACCAACGCTGCTAGATGCAGTCACCTCGTGCTCAGATTGCACATTAGGAGGTGGTAAGGGTTGGGTACCGACCTCCTGACTTGGGGGATCCATTCTTTCCTCTGGGGTAGGAGTTAATGGCCTTGAATGAGACTGTAAACGGAGTCCTGGTGCCATCTCTTGTTCCTGAAATAACATAATCAAATAGTAAAAATGATATTTAACACAGTTAAAATATATTTTAAAAAAGATATGATGTATAAGATATGTGAAGAAGAAATGTAAATAGTAAAATACATGTTCACACACAAATATAAAATAATGTGTATAATACCTCGCGGTCAAAGGAACCCAATGACTCATCATCATTGTCATCCTCATTCTCTGAAGGGCTATACTCAACATCATCATCTACCTCAACCCTAATTCCCTTTTCCCTTGCATTTGCACATTTGGGTTGAACTGCACTCACTAAAGAATTTGTAATATTCTTCACTCCAAGATTGTTCATTATCTCACAGTTCTCCTTGATTCGCTTATTTCTTTGTTTCTCGTATTCTGTTAGCTTCTTAGTTCTCAAATCACCTGGTTTCAACCATTGTTTTTTGCCTCGGACCATTTTCTACAACTATATAACATAATTCAACTTTTATTGAAAAATATACACAATGTCATCATGCACCATTAAATAAAAGAAGAAAAAGAAAGTAACATAAACATATAAAATAAAAATTACATTAATTAATAACATCTGTTCGAAAATAAAGTATAAAATAAAAATTACATATCATAATCCATATCAGGATCCATATCAACATTAGGAATGTTATGTTCTTCATCTCCTTCATCATCTATATTCTCTTCCATTATTTCATCTAATGACCCTACTTCCGAAATAACATTGAATTCAACATCATCCCTATAGTATCGAACAATTGGGTCAATGTTAATTGGAACAACATCAGTAATGTTTTCTTGTTGGAACACATCATTATTTTCTGAAGGATCCAATAATTCTCCATCACTAGCGTCTGGAACATCAAAGACACCTCTATGTTGCACCCTTTGTACGACATTCCAAGGTTCACCCAATTTGGTATCATTTATATAGAAGACTTGCTTAGCTTGACTAGGTAGGATAAATGGGTCAGATTGGTACCACCGACTTTTCACGTCAATGCTTGTGCAATATGTATCAAATCGTATTGTTCTATTTCTACCAGTGTTACCGGTGTTGTATCATTCACACTGGAACAAAACAACCTTTTTATCACATATGTAGTCAAATTCTGAAACCTTGCACAAGTGACTGTAGAAGTCATGCAATTTTTCTTCATGATCCCCTTGTGTAAGAACAATATTATTCTGACTCGTACGACGGTTGTCTAGATCTCAAGTATGGAACCAGCTGCTATTGATTATGCAACCTAAGTACTTTTTCACTAGCAAATTAGGACCATTTGCTAATGACCACAATTCATCAGTTGCCTCTAATGACTCTTCCACTCTCAATCTATTTATCTACAATTACATGTAACAAACAATAAGTAAATAATTTATAAATGACATTTTATAAAACTTTAATTTTGTTTAAGTTGTAAATGTCAAAAAATTATAAATGTTTTACCCTCTCTTTGAACCACTTGGGAAATTCTTGTCGTTGTATGTGGATTATGTCATGTCCAACTCGAGTTTGTAATAGATTTTTGTGTTCTCTACTAAAAAAAAAAAAAAAAAAATGAAAAGAAAAAGGTGATTACTACGTAGTTCCGAAAATAAAAAAGCTAAGCATAAACATAATTCAATGAAACACATACTCCAAATACTTCTCTATCTCTGGGCTATTGTACAACACAAACCAATGAGCAATATCACGAATTTCTTGAGACATTTCAGCATCCCGTGTGATTAGACCAATTGGACGTGCAGTTTTTGTGAATGCTGTCAACCCTTGTTGACGTTCACCATGATCTATATTCCGTTCTGGTTGATTATGCACGGTTTCAATCCCATCAACACATATTGAACAAAAAGTAATGCACTCGTTGACAATGTAAGCCTTGGCAATTGAACCTTCTGGTCGAGCTCAGTTGGCCACATATTTTTTTAATGGTCCAAGAAACCTTCAAGAGAGAACGAATTAGGAGTATAGTTACATATGCAACACACTTACGCAAATCTCATTTACAAGTATAGGTGTAAAATATACCTTTCAATTGGGTACAACCATCGATATTGTACGGGTCCTCCAAGAATAGCCTCACGAGGCAAATGAACAGCCAAGTGGATCATCACATCGAAGAAGGTTAGAGGAAAGATCTTTTCAAGCTTGCACAAAATGTGTATTATATGTTCCTCTAATTTCTCTAGTTCACTCCACCTTAGTGTCCTAGAGCATAGGCCTTGGAAGAAATTACCTAACTCAAAAAGTGTTGTGCTAATTTATTTATCCACGTAACTACACATTCCAATGTGAAGAATTCTTTGTATCAGTACATGGCAGTCATGGCTTTTTAGGCCTGTTAGTCTACCATTTCTTGCATTCACTGATTTGGATATATTTGCCGCATACCCATCTGGATACTTGACAGTTTTTAAAAATTCAAAGAAACCCTCACTCTCTATAGGTGTCAATGAAAAGCTTGCTCGAGGCTTGACATATGACCCATCGGGTCGTTGTGTTAGCCATAGCTCTATCCTTATACCCATATCTTCCAAGTCTAACCATGCCTTGTCTGTGCCCTTGTTCTTTCCATCAATGCCTAACATAGTTCCGAAAACATTTTCACTAAAATTTTTCTCTACATGTATGACATCAATGTTGTGTCGAAGTTTTTGCTTCTTCCAATAGGGTAACTCATACAAGATGCTTACCTTTGTCCAATTAGGTGCTTGTCAGGGCCTTTTTCTATTACTTGGATGCTTTCCATATATGACACCTGTCACGTTGTCCAATTGGTCTTGTATCTTTTCCATCGGCAACTCCAAAGATCTCTTCCGTTTCTCAATCTTACCATTGTAAGCCCTACTCTTTCGCCTTTTTGGGTGGTCCTCAGGCAAGTAACATCGATGGTTAGTGTACCTCGTCTTACTTCTCAAAGATTCAAAATACGGTTCATCATTGCAAGTGTAACAAGAATAATGACTCTTTCTTCTCCACCCAAATATGTCACCAAATGCAGGCCAATCGTGTATTGTCCACAACAAAGCTATATCCATTCGAAAAGTCTCATTGGTGGAGGCATCGTAAGTTAATGCACCATTTGTCCATAACTCATTCAACTCATCCGCCAATGGTCGCATGTAGACGTCAATATCAATCCCTGGTTGCGATTCTCCAGGAATAAGTAATGACATCAAACAAAATGGATCCTTCATAACCAACTAAGGTAGCAAGTTGTATGGAATGAGTATGACAGGCCACAAACTGTAAGAGTTATTCATGTTCCCAAAAGGGTTAAACCCATCAATGGCCAACCCTAGCCTCACATTTCAAGGCTCCAAGGCAAACTCGGGATGTTGTGCATCGAATTCCTTCCACTCATCACTGTCAGCGGGATGCCTCAATATCTCGTCATCCACTTGTTTGTCTTTGTACCATCTCATGTCCTCAGCCCTCTTCCTTGACATGTACAATCTTTTCAACCTTGGTGTCAAAGGAAAGTACCACAATACTCTATGGGGGATCTTCTTACCCCTTCCATGATTGATCTTGTATCTAGATGTCTTACAAGTCGGACATTTATCTAGTGTTGCATTCTCCTTCCAAAATAATACACAATCATTTATGCAAGCATCAATGAGCTCATATGACAAGCCCAAGTCACGTAGTATTTTCTCAGCTTCATAAGTTGACTTTGGAACCAAATTTCCTTTCAGTAAAAGTCTACTTAAAAACTTTAGCATCATATCAACTGACTTATTGCTCCAATGATTTGTTATCTTCATATTAAGCACCTCGATCACAAACTTCAACAAAGTATAATTTGTACAATTTGGGAGCACCTCACGCTTGGCATTAGTCAACAACTGATCAAAAGTTTTCACTTGCTCCCCTTGGGTTGTATCAGTCGATTCCCCTCTCATTCGATCTTCCACTAAGGCTTCAATATCGCCTACAATTTCATCACCATCAAGTCGCATCTCATCATCATGGTAAGCCTCGTTTGAAACACGGGGTTCCCCGTGCTGGTGCCATATAGTGTAAGTTTGCATAATTCCATATTGGAGCAAATGAATTTCCACATTTTGAAGATTTTGTCTATAAACATTCACACACTTTATACACGGGCACAAAATATTACCATTCTGGTCTAAAACCCCCATTGCAAATTGAAGAAATAACTTGACCCCATCATTATATGGTTTACTCATCCTTCCATCAGCCGTCCTACCTAGGGCAATCCAACTTTTATCCATGTCTAATCACAAATGAAAGATTAGGAACAATATAGTATAATGTAGACTTGTGTATTTATGAACATAATTTGAAAAATTCAATAAGAGCTTCACCAAATATATGTCCAGATCTATAATGAAGATTCTTATACAAGTTCTAAGGTTATATGCAAGCAAAGGAATAAAAACTAACAAAAATTGTCATTATTAATTTTAACACATCTTTACCAAAAAAGATCATTAAAAAATCAACAAAAATCACCAAGTGTACAATGTTCTATAATCTTCAAATTAAATTAAGCAACTAATCAAACGGAATACTAACAAAAGTCCGTTTCCCACACAAAAACAATTATGCTGGGCACAAAGGTCTACTACTTTGTTTATGAAAATTTCATGTCCCTTCAATTACCTTATGAAACATTACACTGGTTGCTGTAAACACGGATCTTCACAATGGTGTCTACTGAAATAGTTTATTCTCCTTCTTTTTTAACTATCAATACCTCAATGCTATACTTACATACTCAGTTGTCCCTAAGCTTCATCAAAAAAATACCTAGTATTCTCCACAAATTCATGTAGCTTATCAGTTTTTTTGATATTCCTGGAAAGTCCATCAACCTATTGGCCAAGACAATTTTCAACTACACTACATTATTTTTGTTAGAACAGTCTTCTGTGTAAATAAAATAAATTGAAACTAATTCAAACAAAATAAAATAAAACTTACAGAATTTATTTTGTCGAACCAAACGAAAAATAAAAGACCAAGTCGAGTGTGTGACACTCTGTCCTTAAGACAGATTCGCCCCGCTACGGTGCTTACGGTTGAGTGGTGTCTATCTCCCAGGATATAATGATCTTCACAAACTTGTAGTAGCACTCCACACAAATTTGTACGGCGAACTAGAACCTTGTATTCTTATACTCTCTTTATTTTATCTCTAAAACTAGAATGAAGATTAAAATGCAAAGAAGAAAATTATGGACAACAAATATATAAGTTGCAGACTGATTTTTAGATCCCAAGACTACTGGAAATGTCATGTATTTATAGGCACAAAAGGCTGCCCCGAACAGGTGCAAACAAGTAGTGAACAGGTGCAAAACTGGACAGATTCAGATTTTGAATTCAAACAGATTCAGTGACCGTTACATACTGTAACTGCAGCACTGTTTTGGACAGGTTTGAACCTGTTACAACAGATACAAATACTGTTTCAAACTTGTAACTATTTGGGCAGTTAAGAAATTTGAAACTATCCAACAGATTAAAACTGTTTGGACAGTTTTGAATCTGTCTGGTTGCAACAGATAAGACCTGTTTGGACTTGTATAAATCTGTCCAAAATTCAATCTGCGTAACTGTAGCAAATTTGAGCAGTTAATCTGTTTAGAATTTCCAGACTGAATGGACAGAAAATTAATTCAATTATTTGGCACAAACTTTGAATTTAATTTCATTTTAAAATTCAAATAAATTTTGTCCAAAAAATTAATATTAGAACCGACCCGACCCACACTCGGCTCGGCTCGGCTCGGCTCGGCCGAACAGCGGCGGCGGTGGTGGCGCGCGTGTGTAGTGGTTTGGGTTAAGGTTCACTTTGTCCATAACTCCTCCCTTCTACAAACTTAGGGTGCCCCTTGGAGCCCAACCCAAGTGTGGTAGGCTAGAGCTTATAAACTCAACAAAACTCTCTAAAAGTTTCACTGTGGGACAAGCCTCACAAGGAAACCCACATTAAAACCTTTAAATGTCCATTCCACGAACCCGAAAACGACGTCATGTTCCCACTCACTCATAAATGGTTTTGACGGACCGTCTTCACCGCGTGACTTGCCACGCGGCAAGGAACACTTCACCTCTTCGGACCCGCCCCAAAAGACGTTTGGGGCCCACTTAATTTTGGGCTCAAAAATTGGCCAAAAATATGCCTATATTAAACCATTTTTCCAACAATCCCCCACATGAATGGAATTTGACGGAGAGAAAATGCAACAACATGATCTAATTATAGAGTACAGAAATTGAAAATATTCTGCAAAGGATAGGTAGCTTTTGGCTTTGAACCTTCCCTTGTCAGACACTATCGGATTTACTAGCTAACCAGTGAACATGATGTCTTGAACTGTTCAGCCGTTTGTGTAAACCAAGACAATAGAACTCACACAGTATATCCCCAGACACAGTTTAATTCTCACTATTGTGTTCATTTTGGTCCTGAACAACCTGGTCTTTCATGAGTGCTCTAGAGAATTGTAGCCCTTCACAAATCTCATAAAACCGACCCGTTCACACTCATATAGGTGATTCTTATGATGAGTATCCTGTCATACTCCACTAGGTATTCCTTGATATAAGAATCATTAAAAGTATTACTTAACCTAAAACGCTGCAGACATCACTATTTCATCATAGAAATTGGTAGAAGTTAGGCTCCCCAGTGATCCTTCTAAGTCATACACAACTCTGTTGTCCCTTTGAACCTAGATCTTGGGATCTCCAGTCAACTAGGTTGGGTTGCCGTTGTGTGTAGACACCCCATTTTTGACCGTCCTCAAGACTTGGACGTCACCGCTTGAACACTCGGTGATCATCCATGTTTGTGTTTGTTTGGAGTCCCCGGAGTTCTCGGCTACGCGCCCTGCCTCAGGACCTCCGAACTTGACTGTTTTGTGTCTGGTTTTGCACCAAACACTTGTGTTTTGCCTTGGAAGGGCAGGGAATGCTTTGTGAGGCATCCCCACATACCACCGGCTGTGGCTAGAGGCCACCGGCTGGCGGGTGTTGCCATCGGCACTATATTGTGCCGGTCGGCACTATTTTGTGCCGGTCGGCACTATTTTTGGCAAAATGACCATTTTGCCCTGCCGACCACTTTACAGCTGTTTTTGGAGATATTTTCAGACAGCTTCCTGGTGCTTGTTTCCCCTCCATACACGTGTATGGAGGGATGAGCCTTTTTGATGCCTTAACTTGTAAGCTTTGGGTGCATATAAAAAAAGCCTCTTCTCTTGGCTCAAAGAGGAGAATTTTTGGAGAGTTAGACATTTTAGGAGGGGAAGAAGCTCTGGTTTTAGGTTAGGTTTTGTGTATCTATCCTATCTCTCTCTTTCTTTCTTGTTTTGTACACTAGGTGTTTGTGCCTTACTATTGCACATCAACACCTAGTGTTTCACCTTCCTCTTGGAACTGAGGTGCTAAGGGCTTGTTCTTGAAGTTCTTGACTGGTTTGGAGCTCAAGGAACCAACAACTCCAACCTTTGTGAAGGTGGTCTTCAAAGGTAACAAAACTTACTTTATTTACCCCATTTTTGCACCTTGTTTTTACCTAGCTTAGAGTTGTTTTTGTGCTTAGTCCATAACACATAAAAGTTCTGTTTTTTAACCTTCTTTATTGTTTATCAAGAGTGTTTTGCACTTTGGGTAGGTTTGACCACCCTTAGGCCTTGAAAAGGGCCATTTTTAGGCCATTTTGTGAGAACTCCGAGACTTTGGTGCTTGGGCCTCTCCACCACTGAAATCTTGAGGGATTTCAGTGGTGGAGATGATGCCTTGAAGTCTCCAAAAGGAGAGGGCCACCCCCTCTCCTTGATGTCCTTGAAAAGGGCAAGTTTTGGCCTCCAAAGGAGCACCATGTTTGGTTGTGTTTTGAGCATGTCTTGGCTGTTTTTCATGCCTATTATGCCATGATTAAACTCAGTTTTAAGTTGGTTTTAGCACTCCTTGCATGCTTCGCATAGATGCTTTGTAATGCCTTGTATTGCCTTAACTTGCTCTAGGTTTGTATGCCTTCTTTCTAGCATGTTTTAGGCCTAGATCCATGAAGCTTGTATGCTTATTTTGACATGTTTTAGCCCTGTCCTAAGTTGTTTTGGTCAATCTTGGCATGCATCATATAGCCCCTTTACATTTGGCTTGTTGGCCTCAAGAGCATGAATGTGTAGCATGCCATGCTTGCTTCATTTTTGATGGTTTGGAACCACCTAGCATGCTATTTCAGACCTTTTGGTGTGCTTGTATGCTCACCTTAGTCACCTCTTTAACGCTTTGAAAGCATGTCTTGAATGCCCCCATGTTTTGGCCATTTTGCATGCCTTTGATTTCAAGCCTCTTAGATGCCATCTAAGTAACCTTTTGGCTTTGTTTTGACATACTAAAAACCTGTTTTTAGTTGTTTAGTGCATGCCATAATCGCCTTGCATAAGTTTGGTTCAAAGCCTCTTTGACTAGCTTTAAGCCTTAGACCATTCGCATGCTTTGTTTGGTCTATCTTCGACTTGGTTTGGCACCATGTTTTGCATGTGTTTCAGAGCTTTACAATGCATGCTCATTGTCTATGTTTGGTCTCTTTAAGTGTGCTTGAGAGTTGCCATGTTCATGCTTAAGGTTTGGATCATAACACTTACATGTGTGTGTGTTTGTTTAGTCTTCATGTCTAGGCACTTTGGCCACTGATTTTAGGCCTATTTGAGTTGCCTAAGTCACGTGTAAGACCATTCTTTCATTGGTTTGCATGCTTGTCTTCTATGCTTGCTTGTATGCTTGTATAGGTATATTGCATAATCCATGTTGCATGTTAGATAACATGCTTAGAGTTGCATCACATGAGCATGCATGCTTGGCCTCTTGAAGTGAAATGTGATAGAGGTTGGGCACTTTTGTGTGTTTATTTGGTTGCATTGCATTTGAAACTAAAGTTGCATACTTGGTTCTCCGGCCCATCATGCATGGAAATGCGCGATTGGTGGTCTGAGAATCGAGGCACATGCCCTTTTGAGTCAATAGCATGATAAGGGGTGTGTATAGTGCATAAATACCTTGAATCACATTGCCATGCATGTTGTTGTCCTCTGCTGCTGTGAGTTGCAGGTTCTGCAGGTGTTAAGTGCCGGCCGGCACTATTTAGTGCCGACCGGCAGTAAATATCCAGCCGATAGCTTCATCTAGTGCCGGTGGCCTCCTTCTTCAGCCGGTGGTGCTCTACCCCAGCCGGCGGTACTCCTTAGTGCCCTGAGAGGCACTCCTGGGACTTTGGTAATTTTCTGAGGAGGAGAGCAGAGGAAACAGAGGCAAATCATGCATGACAATGCGATTCCGAGCCGTCCCGAGCGCGTGCTGCACTGGCCCTCATCCCGAGACGATTTACTGTTTAATTAGATTAATTATGTAATTTAATTAATTTAGTTGATTTGTAATATAATTAATTAGCTTGCGCAGTTAATTAGTTATTCGGCTTTGTATATTCTTTCGGCCCCTCCGAGTGAGGGCATAATTGTAATAAGTGTGGGTGAGTGTGTGTATGTCTTCCAACCCCCATTTCTTTCTTCCCTTTTATTTACCTGCTTACGTTGGTAGATTAGGGCACATCTAAATTAGCATACCTTATGCAATGCATGCGTGCATTCATGCATTTGTTTACATGCACCGGGCTCGGTACATCATACAAACTGCATAGCAATTTTCAATTCCAAATTGAATACGTGCTACTCGCGCATTTCACATGCCATGTTTAGGGTTAGCCGAGCCTACTCTAGATTACATTTATGCCTGTGTTGCATTAGCCACTTAACATGAACTAGGTCATGCATGTTTGCTAACTAGTTCCTTGTATTTGGCACGGAGTACGATGTAAGTTTTTACGCTTTAGCATAGCGCATGCGTGTGAATGCTAACATGACAGTATGATTGCCATGCGGCTAAATGCTTATGTGATATTACTGTTTGAATGCCTGTGGGTGGAGGTTGGATTGCGTAAGTTGGAACGACTCATTAAAATCCGTATTTTAGCCTACTTGCGAGTAGCAAAATCTAACACGTTTTTCGAAATAAAACGGACATGCAATGTTTATTTCCAAATTAGGCAATCCAGTCTATACTTGTTTGCTGTGCGCATAACATAGTAATTCTAGGTTAATAATTGGGATAAGAACGCATAATGCTTTCAAAATCGGATATCACGGTTAGTAGAGGCCGGTCTTCGGACCGGGCGAAAGGGGGTGCTCATAGCTGACCTTCCCCGATCGTACCCAAGCTCCCGAGCCAAGACATTTGGTGATGACGGACACGTGGCCTTCGGCACCGAGTCAGGGTTTCCTAAATTCCCCATTTTAAAAATATTTAGGTGGCGACTCTGTAATCTGGCAAAGCAGTCCATGTTTGGCACTACTTTTTCAAAAATCTGTTTTTCTTCAAAACGATTTGCCAGAGGTGGACTCTTTGGTTCAGATTGAGAACCGCACCATCCAAACAAAACGGAAGAGTCCGAGCTGTGGCGAGGTCCCCCGCGGGCGTTGTTACATTGTGGTAACTCTTATTTAATAGGCTTAAGTCCCATTTCCCTCGATGAATTCTCATCTAACTCTCTTGCTAACCCTTTGGTTAGTGGATCCGCTATGTTGTCTTTAGACTTCACATATTCAATGGAAATAATTCCATTAGAGAGTAGTTGTCTTACGGTATTATGTTGACGACGAATGTGTCTAGACTTACCGTTATACATATGACTCTGTGCTCTACCTATTGCTGATTGACTATCGCAATGTATGCATATAGTAGGCACCGATTTTTGCCATATTGGAATATCTTTAAGGAAGTGGCGAAGTAATTCTGCCTCTTCCCCTGCTTTGTCTAAAGCTATGAATTCTGATTCCATAGTAGACCTAGCAATGCAAGTCTGTTTGGAAGATTTCCATGATACAGCCGCCCCACCAAAAGTAAAGACATACCCACTGGTGGACTTTGAGTCTCTAGTATCCGATATCCAATTTGCATCACGGTATCCTTCAAGTACTGCTGGATATCTTGTATAATTCAGTCCAATATTACGAGTAAATCGGAGATATCTTAGAACCCTTATAATTGTTTTCCAATGTTCTACTCCCGGGTTATTCGTATATCTACTTAATTTACTTACTGCATGAGCTATATCCGGGCGAGTGCAGTTCATCAAGTACATTAAGCTTCCAATAATTTGGGCATACTCTAATTGAGAAATACTTTCCTGTACATTCTTAGAAAGATACAAATTAACATCTAGAGGTGTTCTAGCAAAATGATCATCATCTTTGCTAAATTTGTCAAGTATTTTCTCAATGTAATGAGATTGTGACAAAGCATATCCTTCTGATGTTTTGGTAATTTTCATACCAAGAATTACATCAGCAATGCCCATGTCCTTCATGTCAAAATGTTTATTCAACATTTTCTTAATAGTTTTAATCATATCATTATTACTACCTATGATGAGCATATCATCTACATAAAGACATACAATGACATAACATTTGTCTGTGTTTTTAATATAAACACATTTGTCACACTCATTAATTTTAAATCCATTTGACATCATTGCCTTGTCAAATTTCTCATGCCATTGCTTTGGCGCTTGTTTTAAACCATATAATGATTTAACCAATTTACACACTTTCTTTTCTTTTCCTGAAACAGAAAAACCTTCTGGTTGTTCCATGTAAATTTCTTCATTTAACTCGCCATTTAAGAAAGCGGTTTTTACATCCATTTGATGAATTTCTAAATTGTATAAAGATGCAATGTCAATTAACATCCTAATGGATGTTATTCTAGTAACCGGTGAGTATGTGTCAAAGTAATCAAGACCTTCTTTTTGTCTAAAACTTTGACCACAAGTCTTGCCTTGTATTTGTCAATTGATCCATCCGCTTTCAATTTTCTTTTGAAAATCCACTTGTACCCAAGAGGTTTACAACCTGGTGGCAAATCCACCAATTGCCAAGTGTGATTTTGCAAGATGGATTCAACTTCACTATTGACAGCTTCTTTCCATAAAGGAACTTCAGGACTGGACATAGCCACTTTAAAAGTTAAAGGCTCATTTTCTAACAAAAATGTTAGAAAATCTGAACCAAAAGATTTTGAGGTTCTAGCACGTTTATTACGCCTAAGTTCTTCTTCTTCATTTTGATCAACTATTGTTCTTGATCATGTTCTTGATCCTGACTAGTAATAGCATCATGAGATCTTTTATTGTTACTAGTCTCTTGTCTAGTCTTATTTGGAAATACATGTTCAAAGAAAGATGCATTCCGAGATTCAATAATAGTATTTACATGTATTTCGGAATGGTCTGATTTATGAATCAAAAACCGATATGCACAACTATTCTTGGCATAACCAATGAAAATGCAATCAATGGTCTTAGGACCTATCTTAGTCTTTTTAGGACTAGGTATAGCCACTTTAGCCAAACACCCCCACACTTTTAAGTATTTGTAGGATGGTACTCTTTCATGCCACAATTCATAAGGTGTTTGATTCACTTTCTTTCATGGTACTTTATTAAGTATATAATTAGCAGAAAGTATTACTTCCCCCCACAAGTTCTGAGGTAATCCAGAACTAATTAACATGGCATTCATCATTTCTTTTAAAGTCCTATTTTTCCTTTTAGCAATTCTATTTTGCTGAGATGAGTAAGGAGCAGTGGTTTGATGAATTATTCCATGTTCTTTACAAAATTCACCAAAAGGTGATTCATATTCACCACCTCTATCACTTCTAAGTTTCTTGATTTTTTTACCAAGTTGATTTTCAACTTCATTCTTATATTGAATGAAAGTTTCCAAAGCTTCATCCTTGGTTCGAATTAAATAAACATAACTATATCTAGTATAGTCATCTATAAAAGTGATAAAATATTTTTTCCCACCTCTTGTTTGAATTGATTTAAAATCACACATGTCACTATGAATTAATTCAAGTGGTTCTGTACTTCTTTCAATTGAATGAAAAGGAGTTTTGGATAATTTTGCCTCAATGCAAATTTCACATTTATGATTTGAATCAATGTCAAATTTAGGTAAACATTCCATATTAATTAATCTACGCAAAGATCCATAATTAACATGTCCTAGTCTACCATACCATAAATTTGAAGACTCAAACAAGTAAGAAGAAGATATATTTTTATTAATAACTGAGGGTACAACGGTCATTACATTCATCTTGAAAAGGCCATCAGACATGTAACCTTTTCCTACATACATCCCATTCTTAGTAAGTACAAATTTATCACTCTCAAATACTAGCCTAAACCCATTCTTACTCAACAGAGATCCGGAAACAAGATTCTTGCGAATGTCCGGTACATGCAGCACATTGTTGAGAGTGAGTTCCTTTCCAGATGTCATCTTAAGTAAAATCTTTCCTTGTCCTTCAACTTTTGAAGTTGAGGAGTTGCCCATAAAAAAGTTGTTCACTATTGTCCACTGTAGAATAAGATGTGAACATCTTTTTGTCGGCACAAATGTGGCGAGTAGCACTAGTGTCCACCCACCATTCTTTAGGATTTCCGACAAGATTTGCCTCGGAAACAACTGCAGAAAGATTGATGTCATCTACACTATTGGAAATATTATCCGCTTCGGTCATATGGGCTTGAGCAGGCTTCTTGCTTGTTCTTCTTTTGCCTTTACGTTTGTAACGGCAATCTTTGGCCCGATGTCCCTCTTTGTTACAAATGTAACACATGCCATTAAACTTGTACTTCTTAGTTTCCCCTCCTTTAGAGAGCATTTTCTTCTGCTATCTTTTAAAAACAGTTCCTAAGAACTTCCTAGTTTTTCACCATGATTCACTGGCACAGTCCCAACATAAGGAGGGGTTGGTGTGATGGCAATCACCATACCAGTACTGGTTTGAATATTAGTTTCAGTAGCCATTAATTCTAATTTACAAAACAAAATTATAATTAGAATTTATACTACACAGAAAATTAAACCAAATTCACAGAATTAAATTCTGTAAAAATAAAAGAAACAAGAATGTAACTTTTTTTTTTCAATTAATTTAGAAATAAAATAAAATTTTATTTAACCAAATTAATTTCAGACAAAAAATTAAATTTCTGTAACACTTCAATAATTAAAATACTGAAACATAATTTTAATTAATGAAAAATCAGAAAATAATTTCTAAAACCCAAAATTAATTTTTTGACAAAATTCCACAAAAATATATTCTGAATTGTTAATGACACTAGTATATTACTACTAGTTGTCAAAGAAAATAGACAGTATATTACTATTATCTGTCAAATAGCGTATAATCACTATTTGTTTTTCCAACCAGAATATTATTTTGTAGATCCACAGAAAATAATTTTTGTAAAAGAAGAAAGAAAAAGGGAACAAAACGAAAAATTCTGTAAACAGAATAATCTGAATCTGTCTTAAGATTGTTGGAACAATCTTTTGTGTAAATAAAATAAATTGAAACTAATTCAAACAAAATAAAATAAAACTTACAGAATTTATTTTGTCGAACCAAACGAAAAATAAAAGACTAAGTTGAGTGTGTGACACTCTGTCCTTAAGACAGATTCGCCTCGCTACGGTGCTTACGGTTGAGTGGCGTCTATCTCCCAGGATACAATGATCTTCACAAACTTGTAGTAGCACTCCACACAAATTTGTACGGCGAACTAGAACCTTGTGTTCTTATACTCTCTTTATTTTATCCCTAAAACTAGAATGAAGATTAAAATGCAAAGAAGAAAATTCTGGACAGCAAATATATAAGTTGCAGACTGATTTTTGGATCCCAAGACTGCTGGAAATGTCATGTATTTATAGGCACAAAAGGCTGCCCCGAACAGGTGCAAACAAGTAGTGAACAGGTGCAAAACTAGACAGATTCAGATTTTGAATTCAAACAGATTCAGTGACCGTTACATACTGTAACTGCAGCACTGTTTCAGATAGGTTTGAACCTGTTACAACAGATACAAACACTGTTTCAAACCTGTAACTATTTGGGCAGTTAAGAAATTTGAAACTGTCCAACAGATTAAAACTGTTTGGACAGTTTTGAATCTGTCCGGTTGCAGCAGATAAGACCTGTTTGGACTTGTATAAATCTGTCCGAAATTCAATCTGTGTAACTGCAGCAAATTTGTTTGGAATTTCCGGACTGAATGGACAGAAAATTAATTTAATTATTTGGCACAAACTTTGAATTTAATTTCATTTTAAAATTAATATTAGAACCGACCCGACCCACACCCGGACGGACGGACGGCGGTGGCGTGCGCGCGCGTGTGTGGTGGTTTGGGTTAAGGTTCACTTTGTCCATAACTCCTCCCTTCTACAAACTTGGGGTGCCCCTTCGGGCCCAACCTAAGTGTTGTGGGCTAGAGCTTATAAACTCAACAAAACTCTCTAAAAGTTTCAATGTGGGACAAGCCTCACAAAGAAACCCACATTAAAACCTTTAAATGTCCATTCCACGAATCTGAAAACGACGTCATGTTCCCATTCACTCATAAATGGTTTTGACGAACCATCTTCACCGTGTGACTTGCCACGCGGCAAGGAACACTTCACCTCTTCGGACCCGCCCCAAAAGACGTTTGGGGCCCACTCAGTTTTTGGCTCAAAAATTGGCCAAAAATATGCCTATTAAACCATTTTTCCAATAATTTCATCACAAGGTTATTCTCATCTAAACAAAATAATAGAACATTCAAGGAAAATCAATATTTTCTGACACAACATAACTCCATTGTCTACTTGTATGCTTTGAACATATGATGACATAAGTTAATATACATAACATGATCAAATTCACCCACAAGGTTCACATTATTCCGTAATAGCAAAATTTACATACAAAATAGAATTGAGAGACAAACAGGCACAAAATCCCAAATTAAACCCAAACACCCCAAAGAAAACATGAAAAATCAGATCTTTAATAAATACATTTTGAATACTACTAACTAAAAAGAAAACATTAAGTCCAATATCCAAATAGATATCTGCAAAAGAATTCACCTCAAATCAAATGTACCTGCAAATCAAATCTCAATTAAATCCAAAAATAAAACTAATTAGACCACTTCAACCAAACCCATTTTGTTTCAATCAACACCAAATTAAATTGAACAAATCATAACAACCCTAGAGCAAGATTCAGAAAGGGGGAAATAGAGAAAATGGGACAGAGAGGGAGAGAGAGTGACCGAGGTATACAGAGCGAGAAACAGAGAGAAATACAGACCGCGAGAGAGAGAGAGAGAGAGAGAGAATGATAGTGAGAGACTACCTGTGAGGATGTGACGATTGTGGTGGCGAGGCGGTTGCACTGGCGAGCAGCGTTGGTGGTCTGCGCTGCGCTGAGGTGATGTGATGTAGGGTAAGGTTTGGTGGTCGAATATGTGTGAGAAGAAGAATCGATTGTTGTATCTACTTCTATAGGCACCAATATATTTTTATTTCGCTCTAAAATATTTTGCAACTAAACCATTTATTGGTGACAAAATTATTTCTTCACCAAAGATAAAAATATTGGCCACAAAAATGGTTTTGTCACTAAATGATATTAAAATATTAAAAATTATTGGTGACAAAAATATATTCGTCATTAATAATTTTATAATTGGTGACCAATTTTTTCCTCACCAAAAGTCTTAAAATTTTGGCACCCTCCGAAAAAATTAGCAGGAAAATCTTCGATGACAAAATATATATAAATAATGACGAAAAATAATTTCGTCACCTAATTTTTTTATTATGTATTTAGATTGGTGACAAATTTTTATTTTTGTCTCTAAAAATGGTACATTTGGAGACGAAATATTATTTTCGTCATTAAAAGGTACTTATTTCGTGACAAAATTTATTTTCGTCATTAGTTTCGTCTCTAAAGACTATTTTTGTTGTAGTGACTCTTAAGCTTGAAAATAGGCCGTTGAGGGCCAAAATCGTTAAACAACTATGAGAAGGCCGCGGGAACACCTCAATCACCTCGGAAGCAATCGTTGTAACTTGTGTAAACTTATGAACTAGCACGGGATTTCTGGCTTCAAAACTAAGTCCAAAAATGAATTTTTCCAACACTTAAGCTTGTAAATAGGCCATCAGGGGCCAAAATCGTGTAACTGACACGGGAAGGCCCGGAGAACACCTCAAATGCCTCGGGAGGGACCAATGTAAGTTGGGAAAACTTACAGAACTAGCATGAGACTCCTGATTTGAAAATTAAGTCGAAAAATGCATGTTAAATTGTATATTTAATTGATAAGATAATAATTGTCTAACTTGCATTCTTTTTTTCTTTTTTCTTTTTTTGTTTTGTTTTTTTGCAGATTCAAGATTAGATATGGACATGTTTGGTAATTTGGATAGCAGAAGCTAGCTCATTTTGTGTTTTTTTTCATATTACCTTATATGTATTTTGGCTGCGTTGTAAATTTTATATTTTTGTTGGTATTACAGGACATGTTTGGTAATCCGCACTTGATATTATATTTTTGTTGATATTAGTAGACATGTTTTTCGTGGATATTAGGAGACGTGTTTGGTAATCCGCATGCGGTTGATATTGTATTTTTGTAGATATTAGTAGACATGTTTTTTGTGGATATTAGGAGACATGTTTGGTAATCTGCATGCAGTTGATATTGTATTTTTATGGATAGTACTGAAATTCGATTGTGATGTTTATGAAAATGAATAGATTTTTGTATTAATTTGTAATAGATATTTTATTGAACATGTTATTGAAATGCACAAGGAATTTTTAGTGAAAAGAAAAATTTTAATTTGAAAATAGTACCCCCATTTTAAAAAAATTTAATTATTATTAGCGACGAAATAAAAAATGTCGCGAAAAGAAAAAATTTAATTTGAAAATAGTACCCTCATTTAAAAAAATTCTAATTATTATTAGCGATGAAATAAAAAATGTCGCTATTAGTTTTCAAAAAACATGATGAATGATTTTGTCACTAATAATATAGTACCAAACAAATAATTTCGTCACATTTGCTGAATATTTTGTTGCTAAATTGAAATATTTAGTGACAAAATATTTTTTTTCATTGAAGAATTTTCTTTTCTGCTCATTTTAGTAACACATTTTTTTATCACCTTAATCTATATCATTGGTGAGGAAAACTTTCGTCACTAAAATCTATTTTGTGACAAAATATTTCATCGCAAAAACAATTAAAATAAAATATTATCTAATTTTAGTGACGAAATTGATGTTATAGAGGATGAAAAATGCAACATTTTGAGACGAAAAATTTCGTCGCCAAAAATGAAAAATGGGCGATGAAACTATTTTTCGTCACCAAGTACTTTCAGCGATAACGTATAGGCGACAAACGTGGTGACAAAATTTTTTCGTCACAGATCACTTTAGTGACGAAATTTTGATGTTTGGAGACAAAATCAGTCTGTCACCAAAGGAGATGGACTCCATTAAATTAAGTTAGCTTATGTATCCTAGGAGAAAGTCTCGAAAACTGCGTGTATACATAGGTGCCGATTCCCGCGGATGAAATTTCCGTAAAATGACAAATTGAAGTGTTTGTGTGAAATGGTTGTGTTGGTTAGAGAACCACTGAGTTGTAGCCTCAGTTGGGTTGTCTCGATAAAAATGGACAAGACTCATGAATTGAGGTAAAATGAATTGACATGGAATGACTTGAGATAAAATGGTTTGAGAGATAAAACTTGGCATGTTATGATTTTGTAAAATATGAATGATTTTATCACAGGCATGGTACATACACATCATACTTATATCTTCGTTAAGAGTCATATATTGTGTTAGACTGTTTCTACTAGGCTTTGGCTCACCCTACTTGGAAAAAACCATTTTCAGGTGCTGGTGATATACCCGCGCCAAGAGCTTAGCTTAGGAGGACTGTGGATCTAAAGACTCAATCTTTTGTTTATTTTGTATTTACTTTTTACATGCCTAGGGCTTTATTTATATGGAGCTTATGACTCATTTTGTTGTAACCAAGTACGGTCTTGAGAAGATGTAAGCCTTTAGGGCATAAGAATATCTGTTTAATTTTTATTCCTTATTACTTCTTGTAACACATGCTGTAAACTCATGATGAACGATTTATGAATGTATATTGCACGTGTCACCTTTTGTACATTAACTTATACCGCTTTGTACTAGTGTTTGGAGTTGGATCATTGTATTTATTTTGGGGCGTTACAATTTTTTCTTTTTAATATTTGTAAAGTTTATTACTAATTTGAAAATATTTTTCTAAAATACCCACTTAAATAAATTACTCATTTTTTTAACTCTCTAAATCATTTTACACTAGATGGGCCAAAAAAAAAATTGAAAAAAAATTTAAGATTGGAATCCATGACTTTTGATGTAAGAGGCACAGGCCCTAGAAACAACTATTGAATAGATAAAGGCACAATAAATTTACGGAAATGTCATGATTCATAAAAATAAAAATAAATAAATAAATAAAATAAAATAAAATAAAATTTTACAAACGAGGCGTATGATGTGTATTTAAAAGGAGTGAAATGTGGGTTTCACTTAAAATAATTACAATTGAAAGATGTATTTTTCTAAATGATTTTCTAAGTATATAGTATTGTAAATAATTTTATTATTATTATTATTATTATTATTATTATTATTATTATTATTATTATTATTATAACTTATTTTGTTATCTTATTTTAATTATTGTGTGATGTATCACCACAATATTAATAAAAATCATAAATGGTGAGACCTATTTGGGCATCTCCAATGCTAATGGTAAAATGGATAGTCAAAATTAAAATTTGTTTTTATTATAATATCAAAATGTTAAATTTTAGTAATGTTACTTTATTGGTGTACTAGGTACTTCTTTTATTTGTTTCACCAACAAAAAAAAAAAAATTAAAATGTAATTTGTAAGTTTCGTTGTGAATGAGAAAAATATTTCAAAATTTGGCGTGTGGATAGAACACCACCTTATGACCAAAGAAAATACGGAGAAAAAAAAATGAAAACAAAAGAAAAGAAAATGAAGAAAGAAAAGTCAATAAAATGTAATAATTATTATTTTTATCAGCATAAAATGTAATAATTATTAATATTTATTTTTTTTAATATCTCTTGGGTAAATTACAAACACACCACCTGAGGTTTATTTACATTACGAATTACCCCCTTAGTTTTAGAAATTACAATATGTCCCATAAGGTTTTTAATTTCATAACAAATAAGTCCTTTCATTAATAAATCATCAAGTTAATAAACAGTTTTTAATAATATTAAAATTTTATTTCAATTAATAATTCAGATAATTTTATTACTGTATTGGAGACAAGTTAGAAATTTTATTTTTTTAGTTAATTCGGTTAAATAAAAAATTCAGACAGAGAAATATTTATAATTTTTCAAACCACGGAAGATAAATTTATATTTTAAGCAAATATCAAGAGTTGTATTTGTAATTTACCCATATTTCTTTCATGAAACATAACATTACTCTTTTGTGTGAAATCAATCAATTGATTCGAAGTCTATTTTATTCTAGCTATGTGAAAAAGTGCCAAACATTGGGAATTATCCAGGAAAGAGCTGGGAACATGAACAAGGAGAAGTGAGGACTACTTAAATGAGGAATCTGATTGTATTTCGTCCTTTCTTCCCCACTCTGATTGAAACTCTTTTCGGACAAGTCAAAGAAGACTTGGAGAGACCAAACCTTGGAGAGACCAAACCTTATCACCAGCATATGTTTCGTGGATGCACACCTCCTTCTCAAGTTGCACAAAAATTATTAAATTCTTTGACATCAATTATTAATGGGCTAGGCGTGACTGAAATCTATGATTTTAATTGGATGGATTCTATAGTTTCTCTCCCAATTTAATCATAGATTTTTTTTATTTTTGATAGTCACAATAGTTCCATCTGTCAACCCTCATCCCATACTATTGTGAGTGTTTTTTCTCTTTAAATCTGACTTTTAGCAGTGACCGAAGTACAGTAGTAGCAGTAGCAACAACAGTGACAGTAGCGGAGTTGGGCAGCGGCAACAGGGACAACATCAGAGATGACGGCAGGTTTGATGCAGATCTGTGAAAAGATTAATGATTTTTCCTGAATCATAACTGTTTTTTTATTGGTTTTATTTTTTGCTATTTCTAGTTTTGGTAGGTTTTTTGTTTGGTCCCTTGAGGTTTTATTATTTTTATTTTGCTTAATTTATATGATTTTTTATTTTTATTTTAATATAACTATTTTATAATTTAAAAAAAAAACAAAAAAAAAAGTAATTACAAAACATCGTAATGGAAAATATGTACACCTAAAAAGAGATTATGGATAATAGAATTTCCAATTATATCAAGACCAACCCAAATACTTTTCAAGTGGTGGCTATGCAATTGAACGCTGGACGCGGTTTAATTGGTGGTTAATGACTAAGTCCACACATTTACATGACGCGTTGAAGTCAAGTCTACTACAAAAAAAACAAAGCAGAATCTCACCTATAGGTTGTCTACTTTGGAAAAGAAAAAAAAAAAAGAAAAAAAAAATCAAATTCCACAAGGGAATTCGTTGTACTTTCGTTTAAAAAAATATATATATATATTGAATTTTTTAAAAATTTAAAATAATATATAATAAGTTTTTTAAGTTTGCCATAATTAAATTTTTTTAAAGTTTTAATTCATATAACACTTAATCTATTTTCATTATAAATCTATAAATTATATAAATAGTAAAATAATATCACATATTACCAGCTCTCTTACATTGAAATATAAGACTATATAATTTACCTTATTTATCTTCATGTTTTTACTTTATCTGCATTAATATTGGTCCCTTTACACTTAGTTAAAGAGATGTCAGTGTAATATGCTCAATTTGCCTTAGCCTTTTCTGTAGTGATTTTTTATTTTTATTTTATAAATGTTTTAAAAAGTTTTACACTTTAAAGTTCTACTTGACTAAAGAGGCTAAAAAAGTTTTTCTTTTTTTCTTTTTTTAATAGAAAGTTTTAAAAAAAATGTAACTCTATTTTTTTCCCCCCTTTGTCTTTAGCGATGTTTTGAATTTTTTTACTCTTCAAGCCTTTTTACACGGACAATGATAAAAATATTTCAAAATTTGGCATATGGATAGAACTCCACCTTATGAACAAAGAAAATACGGAAAAAAAAAAAAAACAAATGAAAACAAAAGAAAAGAAAATGAAGAAAGAAAAGTCAATAAAATACAATAATTATTATTTTTATCAGCATAAAATGTAATAATTATTAATATTTAATTTTCTTTTAATATTTCTTTTATGAATCATAACATTACTCTTTTGTATGAAATCAATCAATTGATTCGAAGTCTATTTTATTCAAGCTATGTGAACAAGTGCCAAACATTGGGAATTATCCAGGAAAAGAGCTGGGAACATGAACAGGGACAAGTGAGGACTACTTAAATGAGGAATCTGATTGTACCCACTCTGATTGAAACTCTTTTTAGACAAGTCAAAGAAGATTTGGAATGACCAAGCCTTATCACCATATGATTCGTGGATGCACACCTCCCTCTCAAGTTGCACAAAAATTATTAAATTTTTTGACATCAATTATTAATGGGCTAGGTGTGCCTGAAATTTATGACTTTAATTGGATGGATTTGATAGTTTCTCTCCCAATTTTAGCATAGATTTTTTTTTATTTTTGATCGTTACAATAATTCCATCTTCTTTCAATCCTCATCCTATACTATTGTGAGTGTTCTTTCTCTTCAACTCTGACTTTTAGCAATGGCCAGCGTACAGTAATAGCAGCAGCAGCAGCAGCAATAACAATTGCGGAGTTGGGCAGCGGCGACAGGGACAACGTCCGAGATGGCCACTGGTTTGATGCAGATCTGTGAGAAGATTAGTGATTTTTCCTAGATCATAACTATTCTTTTGTTGGTTTTATTTTTTGTTATTTGTAGTTTTAGGTTTTTTGTTTGGTCCCTCCAGGTTTTATTATTTTTATTTTGCTTAATTTATATGATTATTTATTTTTATATTAATATAACTACTTTATAATTTAAACAAAAAATTAATTACAAAACATTGTAATAGAAAATATGAACCCCTAAAAAGAGATTATGGATAATAGAATTTCCAATTATATCAAGACCATCCCAAATACTGTTTCAAGTGGTGGCTATGCAATTGAACGTTGGACGCGGTTTGATCGGGGGTTAATGACAAAGTCTACACACTTACGTGACAAGTTGAAGTCAAGTCTACTATAAAAAACAAAGCAGAATCGTACTTAGTCTACTTTAGAAAAGAAAAAAAAAAGAAAAAAACGAAAAACAAATTGCACATGGGAATTCGTTGTACTTTAGTTCAAAAAAGAAAATTATATTGAATTTTTTTGAACTTTAAAATAATATATAAGAAGTTTTATAAGTTTGCCACAATTGAATTTTTTTTAATATTTTAATTCTATAACACTCAATCTATTTTCATTATAAATCCATAAATCATGTGAATAAAGAAATGATAGTACATATTATTAGCTCTCTTATATTAAAATATAAAATTATATAGTTTACTTTATTTATTTTTGTGTTTTTACTTTATCTGCATTAATGTTGGTCCCTTTACACTTGGTAAAAGGGAGGTTAGTGTAATATGCTCAATTTGCCTTGGCCTTTTTTGTAGTGATTTTTTTTTTAATTTATAAATATTTTAAAAAGCTTTACACTTTAAAGTTCTACTTGACTAAAGGGGCTAAAAAAATTTTTATTTTTTATTTTTTATTATTTTTTTAATAGAAAGTTTTAAATAAATGTAACTCTATTTTTTTTTTCCTTTGTCTTTAGTGATTTTTTGAATTTTTTACTCTTTAAGTCTTTTTACGCAAGATGGACCTAGAAAATTGACGCAAATTAAAAAAAAAAAACTATTTTTTTTTTTAAAAAAAAAAGTAGAAAAAATTGGAACCCATAACTTTTGATGTAAGAGGTAGGAATGACTAGGTGTCGTGTGTGCATCCAATTTCACTACAACAAATAAGATTTTTAGGCATCAAATTTTTATCCATAAAAGTGAAAATTTTATTACAAAAAATATTTGGTCGCCAATATCGGTTGTCTTAAGGATAATTGTCAAAAGGTTATTCTGAAAAGTCAAAAAAATGACTTTTAGCAATAATTTCAAAATGTCGCTAATTAGTGTATTTTTAAGGACAAAATAATTTGGTCTTTGAAAGGTTTGTCTTTTAGACAAAATTTTAATTCCATAATGATAGTAATTTTTTACTGAATGTCCAATTTGTAACGCCCCTCTTTTTATTACTTGAGTAACATTACCAAATCTTTTATTATAATACAATTTCAAAGATAACGTATAGAACTTTAGTACATCCATAAAGACAATTAAGTACGAGTTCTCTCATTCGAATACACAACGAAAGCAACATGAAACATAATTACAGTAAATCTCCCGCAGACTTACATCAATACTTAAAAGAGAAAGGGTTCAACCCCTTTTTACAACAATGGTATTTGGCCAACAATTAAAAGGCCTCGTGGCCAACAAATAATTAAGATCCTCAACCTTGAAACATTTCTCGATGTTCACCTGAAAAAGAATTAGCAACGTGGGATGAATATAAAGTCCAATAGAGATCTCAACATGATCTTAAACAATAACAACATATAGATAGTTAGGATCATGAATGCTTTAAGTCACACCATATACATAAGTGTTGGTTTATTTATGAAGATATACTTACATAGATATTTTTCTCGAAAATGTTCAATTTGCTCAACAACACAACCATTCGTCTTTCCTTCTTCCTGTTACCTTTTTAATTTTAAACTTACTCAGCGGCAACCAGTCTTGTTACCTTTTTAATTTTAACCCACAGAACCCAATTATGTTTTCTTAGAATCCCGAACTTACACCAACTTCACTTCACAGTTTCTGATTAGAAGTATCCTAAACGAACATATATAACGACGATACATATAAAATACACCTCACATAACCATTTAAGATACAGACATCTTCCACAAAATAATCATCTCAATGCATGATACACATAAATGGAACCATGATGATAATGAAAAACCCAACAACGCTCTACCGGCCTCAAGCATGGTAAACCAATGATACACCTTTCCAATACTGAAGCCAATTTACTAGTCACCAGCTAGAAGGTAATGGTATGTTTGCCAAATTCTCCAAGCGCTAGTTGGAAGGACAGCACAACCAATTCTGCAGGCGCTAGCTGGAAGGTAATGATACCCCTTATTCTTAGCGTGTGAACATTTTCAACCATCACATAATTCAACAAACAAACATAATCCGAGTGTACTACATACACAAAACTCTATTCAATATCACAATGTCACATTCCACCGATGATCAAGGACAAAACCTCTAAGCATAAGTATTTAAGTATATGTAATGCAATAATTCGATACTCCATTAACTTTAAGCCCAACAACAATAATAATAACAATATTCAAAAGTTTCAAAACCCAACCTCCAGTTTTAATCTAGATTTTCAGTATGCCATGATTTCTTTCTCTTTTCAAAATCAACTCTTTTATTTTCCAAGAACAAATTTCCACATTTCAATATAATCACATCAAAGGATTTTCCAAGCTATAATCCAAATCAACTAAACAATGATTATCCACATAAATTTCCAATACCATATTTATTCATCATTTATGCTAACAGCACAATAATCACAACTCAAGCTATCAAAACACAATCTTTAATCAACTTTACCCCTTTTTAGTTCGTTAGGTCAAATTATCAAAATCTGGGCTTTCTCTTCCTCTTATCATAAACACATTAAACCATTTCCTAACTAATCACAGAATAACCAATTTATTCAATTTGAAACCCAAAGATTAAACCCTAGATCCCCTTTTCATGTGATTTTCAAAAGATCCATAATAGATGTGATTTGTATGCAATAAAATCTACCACATGTCTATCTATAGACGAAGTATTGAAAAGGAGCAAAAGATTCCCTCCCTCAAGCAATGAAGGGGAGGAAGCCCGAAAATCCAACTTCAACGAAAACGCGATTCGCTCAGATCAAATAGAAGCCCTCGTCAAGCTCTACATTTTGGTATGTGGAACTAGGGGTCAAAGATGTATAAAAGTTGATGGAAACTAGGTGGAAAGAGCTTGAAAGCTCAACAATGGTGGAAGGAGAGAGAAGAGAGAGAGAGAAGAGTGACCCATATGTGACCAAAAGTGATTTTTATAGTTGCTGAATTCGAACAGATCGCTCAAGCGCAAGAAGTGTCGCTTGAGCGACTAGACACAAAAAGTGATATCGCTCGAGCGTAGGAATCACACTTGAGCGAAGAATGCACCCTCACAGTAGATTTACAGACAGGAAACCGTCGCTCGAGCGTAAGAAGCTTCGCTTGAGCGAGGAATACACACTCTTAGTATTTTTTTTCAGACCTGCAAAAGTAATGGAGGTTCACCAAAACCGTTCGAGTGCAAGAAGTATAGCTCGAGTGAAGGAACAAAATTCAAGGCATCAACAATTTTGAAACAATCAACCAATCTGCTCCAAATGCAACCAACACATCACAATAACCAAATTTAATGAAGAATGGGGGGAAACAAGACATGAACAACCAAATAAGACAATGAAATCCGAATCCAGAACATCAACGGGTCTGGTTTAAACCAGAGTCGCTATAATTTTTTTGCTAAAAATAAAATATTGACACAACAATAAAAATATTTGGTCTCCAAAAAGTGATTTTGTCCTTAATTTTTTTTTTCTCTAAAACCTTAATTTCTTGTCATTTCTTTATTATTTTCTTTTCTTTGAATATGTTTTTTTTAGATATTTTTTATGAATAATTTTTGAAAAATTTATCCATAAATCTCATATAGGGAATGTTGATCCATTTAGTTCTAAGAGTTTTCTTATAAACTAATTAGTCCTTTTTGTTTTAGAAAGTTATATTTATTTGGTTTTGTGACATTTAAATTTAAGTGAACGTCTTCTTGTGATTCAGTTTTTTTAATTTTATGATTTATTTTTTAGATGAGAATGAAAAGGTGAGGTGTGAAATATTATTTTGGGGGGAGGGAGATTGATAGCTGAAGTGTTGGTTATCGAGCGTGAGAATTTACATTTCTGTTAGTGTGATATTTTGGTATTATATTAGAGTGTTATATTAGAGTGCTATATTAGAGTACTACGTTTAGAAAAAGTATACTAAGGAGTTTTTGTGTATTATATTGATTGGATTTTTACGTTAGGAAAAAATACACGAAGAAGTTTTTTTAGAATGTTACGTTGTTACATTTGAGAAAAGTACACTAAGAAATTTTTTTGTATGTTATGTTGGAACATTACGGTTGAGAAAAGTACACTAAAGAGTTTTTGTGTGTTACATTGACTGAAATATTATGTTTAGAAAAATTACATTGAGGAGTTTTTTTAGAATGTTACTTTGTTACATTTAAGAAAAGTACACTAAGGAATTTTTTAGTGTGTTACATGAGAATCTTACGTTCGGGAAAAACAAACTAAAAAGTTTTTTTGGAATGTTATGTTGTTATGTTTGAGAAAAGTACTAAGAAATTTTTTAACGTATTAAATTAGAGTGTTACACTTTTGGAGTGCTACATTAGAGTGTTACGTTTGGAAAAAGTATACTGAGTAGTTTTTTTGAAGTGCTAGGTTTAGTAATTTCAACATTATAAGAAAACTCACATTTGTCCATTAACACATAACACACGTTTATACTTGATACTAGAATGAAACCTTTAATTTTATAACAGTTGATAAGATCATTATTTGGGATATTAGTACTTCCCCATAATTTCTACATATGTAATATTACTAATAAATTAATGAATTTTTTTTTTTTGCCCTTCCGTACAAAATTTTTCTTTTTAACCCAACTCCATCGCCATTAGCAAATTCTTCCACGACAAACAACACATATACTTGGCAGAGTAGTTAGCATTTTGTTTCAGACTGTTGCATAGCCATTAATTAATTAAGATGGCCATTTTCCAAGGAATTGTGTTGCTCATAGTCATATTACTAAGACCAATGGCTGCAGCAGCTACAGTTGGAGGAACAGAAGAACATGATGAGTGCATCATGCCAACAAGTTGCCGTAAACATCACGGCCCTGAAATCCGATTCCCTTTCCGGCTTATAGGGAAACAGCCCGTGCACTGTCCTGGCTTTGATCTTTCTTGCATTCCTCACAGCAAATACCCTATGCTCCAGCTCCCAAATTCTGTGAATGTGTCTGTGAAGAAAATCGACTACAAATCTCAGACCATATATATATCAGACCCCCATGGATGCTTCCCACGACAGCTTCAAAACCTCAACTTATCTGCCTCTCCCTTCCAATTCCGACACTATTTCTCCTACTACCACGACGAGCAAGTTAACTTCATCAATTGTTCCCAGACACTAGATCAAAAATATTTTTTTTCTGGGTCTCGGATTGCTTGCCTTAGTGACCGGCGTCACCATGTTTATGCTGCATTGTATGGGTCGATGGCAGAATTATCTTGCACAAAAATGTATAACATGTCACTTCCAGCTGAAAATTTTGATTATGGTGCTGGCCTCATCAGATTGGATGTTCTTCAATTGAATTGGAGTAAACCCATATGTGGGAACTGTGAAGCACAAGGTAAGTATTGTAGATTCAAGAATAACAACAGCAGCAACAGCAGCAGCAGCAGTACTAGCAGCAGTAGCCAATTATTATTAAATGAATCAACTGAATGCTTTGACAAGCCCAAACAACCATCTATGGGTACACTTCTACTCTATCTAGTTTCTACCTTCTTTCTTCAAGTTAGGACTATTATATTTTGTTAACCATCTCGTCTCATGTGTAATTATTGCTTTAACCTTTACACTGATATTGGCTTCCACCACAATTTTGAATTGAAATTCAGGCAGAGCTTCTTTCCAATCCGGGCAATTGAATTGGACATCCAATCTGAGTTTTGGATGTACGCAACGTCAATATTTTTGCAATTTATAATGGTTTAGTTTTTGTTTACCTATTTACAACTGAAGAGTATATCCACATAAAAAATTCAATCCAACGCCCTTTGGCTACAAGATCATTTTAGCTTCAATGCCCTAGTTTTATTTTGTTTTGATCTATTAAATTACTTAGCTTTGTTGATTATATGATAAAGTATTGCCCTATAGATTAGGTTGTGCGCTTTTTTGTTAGAAGTTGTGCACCTGATGGAGCATGTGTTGAGGTCCAAACTTGATTAGGCATATGTTAATTGCCAATATAGTTAGACTTGTATATGAGAAGGTTTTAACCCTGTTTGGATATCTGATTATATCATGTCAATTTCTTTTCCTTAGTTTATTATGAATCTAAGGTAAAATTTTTAATTATGTATATATGTATATATATTTTAAGAAATCTTTAAACTTTTACAGGTGCATTGATGAAACTAGAGATTGCAGGTGAAGTGGTTCATCCTCTCTTAATTTCAATTGTCAATGGGGAGGTAGAAATTACTAACATGGTCTATTATAATTGCAGGGGCAGTCCTAGGTCTAACTCTTCTTGTTGTAGTTGTCATTGCAATATATCATGTCTACAGATCAAACAAAATGAAGAAAGAGGATCAAGTAAAGATTGCCAAATTTTTAGAGGATTACAAAGCTCTCAAGCCTGCAAGATACTCTTATGCAGATATCAAGAAAATAACAAATCAATTTCAAGACAAAGTAGGCCAAGGAGGTTACGGAATAGTATACAAGGGAAAGCTTTCCAATGATATTCATGTTGCAGTCAAGATCCTCAACAATGTGAAAGGAAATGGGGATGAGTTCATCAATGAAGTGCAAACAATGGGTAGAATCCACCATATCAATGTGGTTCGCTTGGTGGGATACTGTGCTGATGGATTTAGAAGAGCTCTCCTTTACGAGTTCTTACCAAACAATTCGCTTGAAAAGTTTATATCCTCTGATAAAGAGAAGCGTTCACTTGGTTGGAAGAAGCTACAAGATATAGCTCTTGGCATAGCTAAAGGAATTGAATATCTTCACCTTGGGTGTGATCAACGAATCTTGCACTTCGATATTAAGCCTCATAACGTCTTGTTGGACGACAAGTTTAATCCAAAGATCTCTGATTTTGGTCTAGCAAAATTGTGTTCAAAGGAACAAAGTGCTGTATCCATGACTATTGCTAGGGGGACTGTGGGCTACATTGCACCTGAAGTGTTCTCCAGGAACTTTGGGAATGTGTCATACAAATCAAATGTTTATAGTTTTGGGATGTTGTTGCTAGATATGATTGGAGGGAGGCAAAATACATTAACACAGAACATGAGTGAGTGTTACTTTCCAGAATGGATATACAAACGTTTGGATCAAGAAGAAGATCTGGGAATTCAAATTGAGGAAGATGGGGATGCAAAAATTATAAAGAAACTAACAATTGTGGGACTTTGGTGCATACAATGGTATCCAGTGGACCGCCCATCGATGAAAGTTGCGGTACAAATGTTAGAAGGAGATGGAGACACTCTAACAGTTCCTTCCAGTCCATTTGCCTCCACAAAACCAATGCCAACAAGGGAAACAATGGGTGGGAGAACTTTCAATAGCGAGTTAGAAATAATTTCTGAATCTGAATGAGAGAATGAATTAGTGATATTTTTCAAGAATCTTTTGACTATATAATAGGAATTAATCTCATTGCTTTCACCATCGAGTGTAGAATTAATTGTTTATCATTATATTACTATATTCTTTCAATATTACATCTTGTGCATGACCTTTGTATTAATAGTCCTCCTGTGATGGTGTGCTCTATATCATAACGATAAAGATATATGTTTTCCTGTTAAATTATTTTTTCACTCAAAATTTGGACAAACCAAGGTCTCATTGTCTTAGTAATGGTAGTTTGAATAACATCGATGGCCTAAATCTTTGTTTTAGGTGTTTCCTTATTTGATTTGGATTGAATTGCAAAAAAATCTTTTTTTTTTTTTATTAGCTTGGAAGGACTCTTTGGCTAAAAAAATTGTGGAGATTGTCTCCTTTGATTGAACTTATTAGTTCTTTTTGGAGAGAGGACATTGGCTTCTTCAAAAGTTTGGCTGCAAGTTTCTCCGTACTTGATGATCTTTCATGCATCTTTATTTCTTAATCTTGGAAGATCATTATTCATTGGTTCGGAGTAGAACTTGTTTGTAAATCTTCGCTTAGTAGTCTACTACAAATCTTAGTGAAATTTTGACATCCATGGCAATCACTTGTAGGTCTTGCTTTGGTGGTCTTCCATAAATCCTTGGTAGCTTTTTAGAGGTCTTAGTAAGAGTTATCTCTTGTTCTTAAGTAATTAGAGAATTTAGGTTTTGTTCTTACTTCTTCTTCTCTTTTATTTGAGACACTACAAGAAAAGTCCTTATAAAACACGGAACTTTTTGCGACGGTGCGTTTCCCATCGCAAAAAATGATCTTTTACCCCGTCGCAAATAAACATACACGAAAAGGTGTGATAAATACGGAAGTATTAGTGACGCCTTGTGTATCGTCGCAAATAGTGGACAATTTGCGACGAGAAATGTCCGTCGCAAAAAAACCCTTATTAAAACGACGTCGTTTTACCTATTTTTATTTATCATTTGTGACGGATTAAATATACCATCACAAAAAGTAATGAAAAATTTTTGTCCCGCTTCTCCCATTGTTTGGCGCTCGATCATTTTGATCCAAAATCCCTAAAACTTTGAAAGAAGATCTTTTTTCCCCCAAAATCCCCAAAATCCCCAAACAAGCTCGAGTGTTCACCGACAATTTCTCTCTCGACGAGCGACGACGGCGAGCAGTCTTAATCGCTCTCGACGACGGCTAGCGGTGGTGCGGCGACGGCATATTACGGCTAGCGGTGGTGCGACGTCTCTATCTTTCTCTCGTGCGAGCTCAGTCAATCTCAAGCGCCCCTCTCTCACTCATTCAGCGAGTGACACCTGTATGCTCTCTCTCTCTATATATATATATATGTATTATATATGTCTTCTTAGAAGATGCACTCGGATTTTCATTAAAAAAAATATCATTTTGCCGGTAAAAAAAATATTGGAGCCATAAGCTCTATGTAATACTTTCCTAAGCTTAATAGTTGAGACGAAGTAGAATGTATATGGATTGTTGAAAGTTGAACATGTAAATCAGAAAGAGAGGAAGAGAGAGGGATGAGTGAGAGGGGATGGGGATCATCTGAGATGAAAGTCGTGAGGGAGAGAGAGGAGGCTTGATGATGGGATATAGTGATGTTTTTTTTTTAAGGATATATTGTGTGATGGCCTTCTAGTGAATTTTGTGAAAGTGAGATCAATGGTGTGAGATAGTGAGATCAATGCTTAGTCGTAGAGAGTTTTAAGAGAGAGCAACAACTAATATTTTTGATTAGCCCTTGTGCCAAAATAGTATTTACATGTGTGGAGTAATATTTCCAAACTTCGATACTTTGACATCGTGCAATGTCAAATTAGAGGTTCGACATTGTTATTTTGGCATTCACCAATGCAAATGCACTTATTATATAAAAACATCTTATTTTTTGAAATAATAGAGACAAGTATACTTCATTAAATAACAATGTTAGAGTCAGAAGTTTAATTCAAAAATTAATAAAAATTTAAGTGTGTAGATAACATGACTCACTATGTACTAAATTTAGATTTAGACAGTATACTTTATTTTCTGATCACTTTTTAAATTACTTGACTTTTAAAAAAATTAATACTAAACAATGCCTAAGAATATGTAGTGTATATATACATACAAGTACACACAAATAAAGACAATAGGATCACCCGTGTATGTATGTAGTTTTCAGTAAGCTTTGAAAAAGGGAGAGCACTTAAAGTCAAGGTAGTGGTCTTTTTGGTCATATATGTATTCTCCTCGTGAAGAATTAATGGTGATGGCCAATAGGGCTGAGGGATGATACAACTTCCAAATATCATGGAGTGTCTATGAATTTTACTGGTAAATTTATGTCGTGTTGAAAAATGTATGGCTTAATCTTTTATTTATTCATTAATTTGGATGCCTTTGACTTAAAACCATTATTTGTACTCCTTTTAGTTTCGGTTGATATGTCCCATGTGTTTGTGATCTAAGTGCTTTTTAACTACTATCCCTGTAGCCAAATGTTGTCCTAGATTTACCCATGCATAACAGGGGTTGTGGTATTAAATAGGTCGAATGTTCTCCTAGCTGCACAACTGCTCCCTGTTGAGGATAGTTGTGGAATCAAATATGCAAAAAAAAAAAAAAAAAAAAAAAATTTCTCTTTTATTAATATGCTTGCGCATAAGTGCTGGGTGTGTGAAAGAGTCATTTTGGATGGTGACATTATTATGCTCCAATACTGGTTGAGTGAATTTTTGTCCCTTGTGGGCATTTCCTTCTTAATGTAAGAGTTTTTGTTCATTTATTGTTGGCACAAGATAATATTTACACATGGTGTAGCTTTTTTCACTTGTCATAATCAATTAGAAAATATGGCTCTTGATTTATGAGCCCTTCATTTGTGAGGTTCACCTTGGCCATTTATGGCATTCAAAGTTAGCATTCATTAATTTGATCAATGTTGAGGCGAACATACCTTTTGTGGAGGTAGAGGTTATGAAGATGTGCCACTTCTTTCACCTGCTTCTGGAATTATCCATTTTTTGATGTCTGAAGGTCAAGCAATGCAGGTAAATTATATCATACATAGGAGGTTTTATGTTTTCTGTTCTTAGTAGTGATTAAGAACCACTTGTCCTTTAGGCTGGTGAGCTTATAGAGAGGCTTGATCTAGATGTTCCATTAGCTGTAAAAAAAAGCAGAACCTTTGAACCTTTGAAATGTTTTAAAAAATATTTTCCTTCTAAATATATGTAAATTATTTGAATTTAAAAAGTAAAAAAAAAAATTATTTAATATATTTAAAAACTTAGAATAACTAAATCAAAAAAAAAAAAAAAAATCAAAAACATTATTTTAAGGCCCGTTTAATTTTGGTGAGTTGCTTACAATCGCTCTATTAGTTTCATATTTAGCCGAATATTTAAATTTGCTCACTACTAAAAAAAACACTTTTTGCGACCGCTATAAACCATCGCAAATAATAAAAAACAGCCGCAAAAGACTTTTTGCGACGGCCCATGCGACGGCAAATGGGGGTTGCGAATATGGGGGTGGCAAATGCTTTTTGCGACGGCAAAGCAACAGTTGCAAATTATTTGCGACCACCTAAACTACTTATGGCGACCGCTATTTTGCCGTCACAAAAAACAAAGAAAAACACTAACATGATCTTTGGCGACCATCTTGTTACCGTCGCAAAAAAATAAAAATAAAAATAAAAATAAAAATAAAAATAAAAATAAAAATAAAAATAAAAATAAATAAAAGTGTAGCGTTAAGCACTCTAGGAATAACAATCACAAGAATTCAGACAGTATAGCATTATAGTTTTATTGAACATTCTATTTGAGTCTCAAAATTTGAGCCATATGTAAAAGTTATTGCAACTAAAAACTTGGGAAAAGTTCTTTTATGAAAAAAATACAATCTAGAACTGGCCAATCTTCTCATCAATTTTCTTGCTCGGGTGTTTCTCCACTCTATCAATGAACTGGCATAACACCTTGTACTCCCCAGTGCAAGAAATGAAAGCAATATGACGAGGGGAAAAGCTCCTTCTCCACAATTGAAAAAGGTAAGCTTTTATACTGCATTGTCACATGATTCCCAACATAAAGAAATCTTTTAGGATGTGAGCTACAAAACAGTGATAAACCCCCACAACTAGAGACCATTTGTCTAGAACAATCTAGGTGTTTCATTTTGAAGTCTCCCTCATTAAGCTCAAGGTAACCAGAATTATATGGCATACGAAACTTCTGGATGAACAAACCACCTTTTGATTGAAGGAGGTGTGCTTTGATAAAAGAAGAGTTGGATATAATTTTTGACCAAGCCCTGCACACATATCTCCCACAGTTATGCAGAAACTCTGCACGAAGGAAAATAAGAATCTGAAAAAAGATTTCCCGGGAAGAAATGGAATGTCATTCTTCAGTTTCTTCAGTTTTTTCATTTTAGAAGAAGCAATCCTACAAAAATGTAGAGAATACTGTAAAATTTTGAAAAATGATGAGCAGAAATAAGACCAACAACATTGTTCATGCATCTATGGAATAAAAAACTAGAAGTCTGGACTAGAAGATATCTTTGGCACAAAAATGAAATACAGAAGGGAAAGAAAAACATACAAATAAAAAATCTTAAACCAACTAACCAAAATAGTAAACTTATAGTGTCTACTTATTATTGTAATTTTTTTCTTTTATGTTTCATTTGTTTGGATAAACTTTATAAACATTCATGCCTTAGCTAAGTTTGGGAATTTCAAAAAATAGTCAAAAAGCTAAAAATTCACTAAAAAGGCCAAAAAGCCAAAAAAACTATACCAAAAAGTGAAAAATTCGATTTCTTTTCTACTTTTTTTCTTTTTTTTTAAAAAAAAAACCCAAAAAATCATCCCAAGCATACTAATTTTTTTCACCTCATATTTTAGCCAAAAAGTTACTGAAATAGCCTATTCCCAAAACAACCCTCAATCTTCATTTTAGAATAGCAAGGTGGTACCCCATTTTCTACAGTTTCAAATTATAATATCTTCATCAACTTAGAGTGAGATATGTTTATTGGAAAGATAAGAAAGTTAACAAAAATAATTTTGAAACTGTGAAGTTTTTCCTAGTTCAAGGTCATTAGTTTATTTTCCAAAGCTTTAATTTGAGAATTTAATTGCATCATATAGTAGGGGAGAGAGAAAAGAAACAATCTAAACTTACTACAGACTAATCGAAAATTGCACCTCTTGAAAGCAATAAAATTTATTTAACAAGAAAATTAGCAAAGGGAAAACAAACTAATGACAACTGTAATGACAATGCAGAATTGTCAACACCAAACCTATGCAAAGTTTTGGTTCAAGCTTTGCCAGAAAGTTCCTAGTACCTTCCAGTTGTTCACCAGAGCTCAAATCTTCAGTCAAAATTCAAAGACCTAGACCTAGACAAACACTGTCCTTCACACAAATGCTATGAAAAGATTGAATCCGAGGACGGTTCTCTTCATCAATGGGAGAAGCACATAATTCAAACAATCAAGCTCATACACAACACATACTGACCTTTCCTTAATTTGTAACTATTCATAAAAGCAATCAACTTAACCTGTTTTTCAGAAAGTAATAAAATGGCTGGTTCAATCTACAGAAAAATGTTTCTAGTTTTTGCAACAGTTTAGGTATTCGATGAACAAGAGGCTCCTTCAAATCAAACCACGGAAGGAGAAATATTTCAGCCCATTGTCTATATTACTGCTTTAAACACACACCTAAGGCTAACTTAAGATATATAATGTAAGTATCCACCTGGAAGGATCTATCAAAATGCAGCCAAAAATATTAGACACATAATCACATTGGTATTGAGGCACCCCTAACTGGGAATGCTCCAAAAGCACCATGCATACCCTTTATGCATATGCATGTTACTTGCTTTCTAGGTAAATGATGAATCCTATCTTAGCTTGAGTGGTATCTCTTGTCACCTCCAAAGCAGGATGGACAGGGTTCAAGTTCTGATAGGACACATGTCTTAATCATTTACTAGATAAATCAGTATATAATCATGCATACCCTTTATACATATCACTTTGTTAAGATCTTGCCATATTTATTTCTATCCCAAGAAAAAGACCCATTCTCAAAACAGATACAAATTCACTGATACTTGAACAATATAAGGGATCCAGATTGAACAAATAGCACACACACATACATATAACAGAGAGAGGGAGAGAGAGAGAGAGAGAGAGAGAGAGAGAGAGATTACCTAGAGATTGGACCTGATAAGAGAGGAAAAGAATGGAATGTACAAGGACAAGGAGAAGAAGATGATGTCCCTGAAGAAAACCCATTTGCAATTGAATCAGATTACAGTCTGAAGAAAACCCATTTGCAGTACCAGATTTGGTCCATATGATATGCTCTAGGGATAAATTTCAGACCTAATACGACATAATACATGGGGAAACATAGTGATATCCTTCAAGAACTTCATACACAACAAATATC
Source organism: Camellia japonica (assembly GCA_030407325.1). Classification (NCBI taxonomy): domain Eukaryota; kingdom Viridiplantae; phylum Streptophyta; class Magnoliopsida; order Ericales; family Theaceae; genus Camellia; species Camellia japonica. The sequence goes on from JAPPVO010000059.1 coordinate 10,056,294, forward strand.
ATAAATACATGCAGAAATATAGTAGAGTGGCATACCTATTCATTTTCTTTTGAAGCTTGTTGCACACTAGATGCATCTGACACCTACAATATGTTAGTATAATGTGTTAATAATTTCCATATGTATATATACAAATTGATAAAACGTAAAATTCGTTAATTTGTAAGTATTGCACCTCTCTCAAGCTCATACTCCCAGCCACACCCTGTGACTCTAAGAACAAAACACGTGCCGTTAGGTTCCTGATCGTCATAGTGAACGTAGACTCAACGTCTTGTGTCACATGCTGTGTGATCTCATCAATAAATGAAGGGGCTGCTAATGTCAAACATTTGGAATATTCCTAGAGCTATGCTTTCACTTAATAGACTTCATTCACACAAGATATATGAAAACAAGTGTTAGTGACTCAGGCCCAGTTTGGTCGTAGCATCTTTACATGATCTTTCTTTCGATCTAATAATTCCTGATTTTGGATTTTTTGGTCTTCTTGACCATCATCTTTTGCTAGCTGTTGTATATCAGTTTTTTCAATTTTTTTGCCAACTGTTGTAGTAATGAATGCATTATATCAGTTTTTTTCCCTTCTCACTACTAAAAATTCTTGGATATGGGTGCATTTTCACAATAAGAATTCATTACTCTGGTCTCTAGTACATATACTAGCACTTAGAAACAACAATCATGACATGTCGTGAATAGACAAAAATCATTTCGATTGTGTAATTTACAAGGTGATCGAATAAAACACACATTTTAATTAGTTAAAAATGTGTGATGGGAATCCGTCCAACTTGTATTTTTTTAAGACATAATTCTGCTATCAAATTGCAAGAATAATTATTAAATTTTACTTAGTCACACATTATATGATTAACAAGTATGCACAAATGACAAAATATATATATTTAAAACTAAAAAAATAAAAATATAAAGATCGTTCTATAGAAATAGAATCATATGTACCACAACAATCATGGAGGTTCAATGTCTCCTCCTCACCAAGTGATTTTCAAATAATAAAAACAGGAAAATGGCACATATCCAGATGCGATGAAGAAACAAGGAATGCACAACGCACAATATCATGATTGTAAAGCTAAAATTAAAATTAGAAACAAAATCATAAAATATGTGAATCACAACAGCGATCATCGTGTAAGTAAGAGTTACCATACCTGCTGCTTCTCCTTTCTCCTCTGGATCAAATCCTAACCTAAGATCATGGACATAGAGAAGAGAGATGGAGGTTAGAGAGAGAAAGAAAGAGAAGGAGAGAAACAAGGAACACGAAGGAGTGAGACATATGGTTGTGTGTATATATAGATAGAGAGAAAGAGAGACAGAGAGTTGGATTCATACATAGAAAGTAGCTTACCAATTATGAATCTCGATTATGAATCTCAATTATGAATCGATCGAAATCTTCATTAACAACCGATCGAAATCTTCATCAACAAATCGATCAAAATCTTCAAATCTTGAGAGTGAGATTCAAGCGAGATTCAAATTTAGTCGAGCGAGAAAGATTTAGACAGTGAGATTCAAGCGAGAGAGAGATTTTGAGAGAGAGAGAGAGAGATTAGGCAACCACAGGAAATGAGGTACACCACCGTTGGAGACAAATTTGGGAAATAAGAGTGAAAGGGAGATATAGGTCTATTTTAGATATTTTTTTTTATTTTTTATTTTTTATTTTTTATTTTTTAAGAACACGATTGTTTTAAATGATTTTGTGATTTTCTTAATGTAAAAAGTGACTTTTTGCGACGGTTAAATAATCAGTCGCAAAAATATAGACGCAAAAAGTCATATTTCTAGTAGTGTTTTTTTTTTTTTTTTTTTTTTTTTTTTTTTTTTTTTATAGAAAATTTAGTTTTTAGTTTTTTTAGCTGCATATTAATGTTCTTACATTAATAGCTTGGAGAGATCAACAGTTATATCCATCTTTGACATTCCTACGTGCTCATGATTCTCTCTTTTGAACGTCAGATTTTTTCGCCATAAGAAATCTAGTAGTTAAATTATCATGTTGATTTGAGTTATATATGCAATATGAATATTCCGCTAAAGTCATGCTTCATTTGAAGGTTTCTTGTGGTATGTCTATGTAGTTAGGTATTGTCATAAGGTCTAGATCCGTGTAATTCTCATATGGAAATTGATATTCAGCTGTGCATGGTGCAATGAAGTGTTTTTAGTTTCCATTACATTATGACACATATGTCAACATGCAACTGGCATACAAATTCTGCATAATTAATTATGGAAAATGCTTCTGTTCTCCTCTCCTATCTTTTATGTTTATTGTAGTTGTGTACTCAATTCACCATGTAATGCAGGCAGCACTGTGCTTTATTAGGATTATAAGAAAGTCTCGGACCTGGCAGAAAATTTTATAAACCCTGCTACTGGCTTACTTAAGGAAAAGCACCTTGGAGTTTTAACATCAGGACTCCAGCTCTGCATAGATCTATGAACAACCAGTGCAAAGGCTCTTGAATATTTTAGAAAGGTAACTTGACCATGGTGTAGACAATATGCTATATATGTAATCAGGGGTAGAGGCAGAGGGGGGGGGGGGGTCAGGGGGTGTCCTGGCCCCTCCAACCTTCTGCAAAATCTCCATTTTATATGTATGCTTTTGCCAATTTTTTTTTTATATATTACAAATTGTGAGAAAAAAAGATGATCATTCGAACATTATTGTAGTTCAAAAAAGAAAAAAAAAAAATTGGAACATTATTGAAAAAAATTAATCTGGTTCATGTCAAAAACAATATAGTTCATTTGTGAGTTTTTATAATGTATTTAGCCTCCATGTTGTGGTGCCTTTGCCATAACATGATCATCTTCAACGGCTTTCTCACATCTTGTGGCTAATTTATTAGTTGTTACACATGGATTCAATTTTGATTGTTTATTTTCCTAGTTTTGTCTGTTATCCTTTTAATCGTTAATTATATGGATGCCATGTTTTCTTACTACCAGGAATTATAGTATCATATGGAGTAGCTGGCCTTATAGTAGGCTTTCTATTTTTCTTAGTGCTAATGAATTAAAATTGGTCATGTGGAAATAAAATGTCAAATGGTGGGGAGTTCTAGTTAAGTGAGAAAATACTTGTCAGGGTTCCCCTTTTGAAATGCCTGTGTTGCAGTCTGTAGCGTATAGAGTGCAGAGGCCTACTAAACTATTTATAGTAGTGTGGCATTTGCCGGATGATGTATCTATGGCATGGCAGCCTCTGTACAATCTGTAAGGCAAAAGTGAGCTCTACTAAATGCTCCTGGTATTGTAGTTCTAGATTGCATTTATCTTTATTTTTAGATGCTCATGTGATGCTTTGTTATTGTAGAGTGACTTGAGGTAATGGAGGGCCCACTGACATACTACAGAATATGCAATTGTCAATGATCATGTTTACCAAAATTGTTTTTGTATCATCTTCTGGATCTAAGTGTTTGTATTTTCTATATGATTTCACATTGAACCTGCAGATGTGTAGCTTGATTATATATATAATTCTGCAACACACTGGTGGTGGTGCTGCTCAACGGTTTTCTTTCTTATTGGAAAATTTTCTCATGCCATGTTGTCTAGAATGTGTACCTTTAGTTTTTCTTTGATGTAATTTTTGGCTCATTTGGTAAAAGGTACTGATCTTTATGATATGCTTAGGCCTCGTTTGGGAACAGGCTAATTTAGTAACTTTTTGGCTATTTGGCTAAAATATGAGCTAAAAAAAACTAAGTTGTTTGGGATGAACTTTTTGGCTTTTTAGGAAAAAATGTGTAAAGAAATAATATAAAAAAAATGAAAGTTTGAAACTTGACATTTTTGCCCTTGCACGGAATTCGAAGTGTGGGAAATGGAGACAGGTGCAGACGTGCAGCTACTGTCCACTGTAGCTGCCCGTTGGAACTTTTGACAAATATTAAATTTTTTTATTTTATTTTATTTTTTATATAGCAATGTACAACTACTGTACACTTTTTGACTCATGTGAAAGCAATGTCAAAGTAGCACACGTGGCCACATACATGTAATTGCAAAATCAGATTCATGGTTTGCGTTGTGATGTATTGTTAATTAATTAATTTTTTTTATTTTTTTATTTTTTAATTTCAGGATTTTGACGCCAACACATATGCAACATGTAGGCCTTGTTTGGTTCAAAGTTGGAAAAGAAATGTAGGGGAAACAATCTAAAAATATTATTTGGTTTAGTGGTTTTGAAAAAAAAAAAATCAAAATCATTTTCTATCTCCTACACATAAATCAATCACTTTTTTTTTTCTCCGCTTTCCTTCTGAATCACTTTTGTCTCTCACACACGTCCACTCAAGTACAGACAAATATACAATCTTTTTAAATTCCCACACTCGAAAACTATTTCCAAAATATACAACCAAACAAACAAAAAAAATTTGTAAATGCTTTCCCCATTTTTTTTTTCTTTTTTTATAAATTTATCTCCCAAAACCAAACCACACACACCCATACTATTTCAAAAATTCTCAATTTTTTTTTAAATTGGTAAATTCTCAATTTTTTTTTTCAAAAATTTGACATAGGTGTACGGTCCACACACATGGTAATTTCTTTGCTGTCCACAACATTTTCGAAAACAAATTTCGTAATGAATAAACATTCACCCTTTTTTTGGTAATGTTTGTGGTGTTATAGATGAAACTTGGAAAATAAAATTGAAATTATTGTCAATTTGCAATATTGGAAGTTGTTTATTTAAAGATTTTTCAAATACATCTCCCTTTTTTATTTTATTTCTCAAATACTGATTTTTCAGTTTTAGTTGGTGGAAGAAAATTTTGGGCCATGTTTTTTACGTGATGTAATTGGGCACAATTACAGACTTTACAGTTAATACATGTAATATGTGTGACGACATTCGTTACGACAATCCGTGAAATAGGGATTTTGCATTAACCATACACGCATGCAAAGTACGACAATTTCGAAAGTTTTTTTTTAAAATTCGTACGACATCTTAAAATATGTAAACAGTTTAGTACGTTATGCATAAAAAATTACAAAACAAGACATTAGTGACGGTTTTCACAAAACACATACTACGGAAAACATTTAAAAGCAGTCATGGTAAACAACATTGTCCGACTACCTACCATTGCGCCAAATTTGGTATAACTCTGCCCTTATCCGATGACGCACCTCCGCCATTTCAACGTCCTCGTCCGTAGGCACGACGGCTTCGTCTAGGGCAGCCAAATCTACGTGATCGGGAATATCGTCATACGTGTACTCCGCCGCATTTCTGACAGTAGCAATGGTCGCATCATCCTCGCAGTTTCTGCGTATGAAATTGTGTAATGCCATAGATGCAGCCACCAACGACACCTGCACTCTACGAAAGTCAAACCGAGGCATGTTGTGCAGGAATCTCCACCGCGACTTCCAAGCGCCAAATGTTCGCTCAATCACACTCCGCAATGAAGAGTGGGCACGGTTGAACAACTCATCACGATTCCTCGGCTTGTGACGTTGAAAGTGTGGTTGGTGATAGTGGCTGCCCTTATATGGTGCAAGAAATCCCTTCTTATTACTGTATCCACTATCCATTAGATAATAGCGACCTGTGAAAGTGTACATATTAATACATATTTGTTTCATGTGTGGGCAAACAAATTTAACAAGTTATGGCATTGAACAAATAAACTGTTCGTACGTACCATCCACTGCAGTTGGAAAATTATATTGTGGATCCTCGGTGACAATGTTTAAAATCCGGCTATCATGCATGCTACCCTCCCAACCACATGACACAAAGATGAAACACATATTGAAATCACACACTGCCAAAATATTTTGAGTGTGGCAACCTTTTCGGCTAAAATACGGGGCTGCTTCCGACTCCTTTATGCACGCTGGCACGTGTGTCCCATCCAAGGCACCTAAACAATCCTACACAATTCGAACAACTAGGCAATGTATTAGTACCATGAAGTTATACATTATAGCCTCGCATTTTTTAAGTCACATCTTTGTAGAATTTGAAAAAAGAAACTCGAATTGTTGCATTTTTTTCGCACCTTAAACGGCAAATACTGTGGTTGGGTCTGCAGGTGGGGATCCCTCTGTTTTGGAAAAAATCAAAACAAATAAATAAAATAAATTAGGAATTGTTAACAAGGACCAACATATATAGTTTTTGATCTGCCATTTCAAGGAGCACCATATTAGCACGTTGTGTCCAAAAAAAAGAAAGCCTCAAGCAGAAAAATGAAGATCTTGTAGGTTTTTGTGAATTTAAAATATAGCTCCATCAAATGCATAGTACATTACCTTACCTTAAACAGATTACCGTAAACAGATTAAAAATCTTAAACGCATGCAAACAGATTACAAATTTTAAACAAATTAAACAGATTAAAAATCTTAAAGAGATTACCTAAAAATATAGCTCCATCAAATGCATACATTACCTTACCTTAAACAAATTACCTTAAACAGAAATCTTAAATAGATTAAAAAACAGATTAAACATTTGTAAAAATTTTAAACAGATTAAAAATCAACATTAACTTGAACAGATTAAAAATCTTTTGCTGAAGTACATTGTTTAAACACGGAGAGATATGGAAGATGAGTTTGTTGTGGAAATTCGTATGATTCGTTGTTTTCTAGTGACAAATTTTCTTTTTTCTCCCCCCTCCTTTTTCATTATAGGGATTGAATCCACCTTACTCAAAAGATTAACAGGGACAACCAGACTGCCACATAAACAAAAGAAAATGACCAATTATTCACCAACTTTATTGTGATGTGTTCGTAGAAATCACAATGGTAACATTTGTAGCTAATTTCACCAAATTTACAGGAATAGTATAAATGATAATTTCATGTCAACGTATTCAACAATTATAACCACAGAGGCAGACATAATACTTCATTAGAATACTTCCAACTTGTTCAATTCAACAGACTACTTCATCCTATTTAGGGGACTTTCTTGTTAGGGGAAAATTAATCAGAATACGTCATCGTATTTAGGGGACTTTGTTGTTAATCCCCTAAAAAAATGCGTTGTAATTTTTGGTTTTAGAACACATAATGCGTATAAAATTGGCAACGCTTGATACACACAAACACACACACACACACAAAGCGACAAAGACAAACAGAGAGCGAGAGGGAGAGAGAGCAGACTGTTCACATATACAAAAACCAGAGCATAGAAGTCATAGTTATGAGATCCACACCCCCCCCACCAACATACAACCCGTAATATTGCTAAACTGCGTCTATTTCCGATACGTGAAAGAAAGCCCTAAAACCCCCAACATAATAGGCGAGTTTCTGCAAAAATTTACCCAACTCGAATGTTGAAGACAAATTGAAAAACGACAATGGTCAGACAGAGCGACAGACACACACACACAGAGACATAGAGAGCGCGTGAGAGAGAGAGAGAGAGAGAGAGAGAGAGAGAGAGAGAGAGAGAGAGCGAGAGAGAGTTTATACATACATACAAACCAAACAGAGCATACGACGTTTGGGAACATAGCGAAATAGAAATAAGAGAGGCTGAAGAGAGAGAGAGATAGAGAGCGAGAGAGAGAGAGAGAGAGAGAGCGAGAGCATACCTGCAGTTGGGGGGATCGTCGGAGGAGGGACTGCTTTTCCGTTCACCTTGGCGAACTATCGTCGTCGCTTGGTTCCTCTTTCTCTTCAGATCAGAGCTTCTACTATGATCCAGCCTTGAACGAAGGGCCATCTTCATCTTCACCGTTTGATGTAGCTGAACAGCCGTAGGTACTACACCCTGTGGGAGAGTAGCTCTGCAGATATTCCCATCAATGTTTGACATAAAGCCAGGGGTGAAAACGAGATAAACAAAATGAGGGAGGGGCAAAACGGTCATTTTACACTACAGCTGGCTGTCTTTACGTGCAACTACTGTACATAGGTTTTTAGGGTGACTTTTTGGCTTTTTTGGTAACTTTTTGGCTTTTTGGCTAAAATGGAGGGTTCCCAAACGACGCCTTAGTAGGCAGGAAGTTTTGTTAAGGATGAAGTATGGCATGCCCTAATTGTTGTGATAAGCAATGCTTCTAACCTCCATGGATATACTGTACGGTCTCTTTCCAAAGCAGTCCAAACATCAGGTGATCAGGTACTTCAATTTTTTTTTTTTTTTTTTTTTTTTTTTTTTTTTTTTCTATATTAGGATAAGAGATTGTTACAGAAGTTCCATCACCTTGAATAGTTAAGTGGAAAATTGTTTTGATATCTTTCTTAGGAAAGTCTTGTTTGTGTGGCCATTTGGTGCATTGGAGAATATGGTGAAATGTTAGTCAATAATGCTGGAATGCTTGGTATAGAAGAACCAATAACTGTACGTTCACTTATGCAAATTTTGCTTAATTTGGATTTTGTTGTGGTTGATCTCCATTAATTTGGTGGTGACATATGCTATAACTAGAAGGCATTATGCATGCAAAGTTTTCAATTTTGAGTTTTGTCGCAATACTTTTCAAAGTTTGAATTGAAATTTCTAAATGGCTAAATGACACGGTTTTGAAATGTGTAGTTTAAAATAAATTAAATTGTTTGATAGTTAAATTTTCACACAACATATATACACATATATATAATAAAATTTGAATATGATTAACACATTATGTATGGACTGTCATAGGCTCCTGATGCATCGAAGTGGCCACCGGGTATTTAGAGAATCTGCAAGAGATGAGACTCCATATACACCACCACCAGAAGATCAAGTATAAAATGTATCTTTGCATTCTAAGCTAATAATAATCATACATTAACTGTACACAGCCAAATATGATAGAGGCTAATTCCGTAATTCGAAAAAAGACAAAGGATTTTCCATTGTTAGCACGAAACTTGGCACACACGACCGTCTAGGCATGAGAGACTTATGGGAGAAGACGGGACTCGAATCGGGTTCCCGGTTTGGGAGTTAGAGCCGGACTTCACTCTAGGCAAACTAGTTCTTTAAGAAACTTAGAATTCGAGGTGTTGACGCCCCAAAATCAACAAACGGCGTTGGATTAGCACGAAACTTGGCACATGACCACCTTGGCACGGGAGAGTTGTGGGATAAGACGGGACTCGCATCGGGTTTCCGGTGTGGGAGTTAGAGCCGGATTTCACTTTAGGTAAACTAGTTCTTTAAAAAAACTTAGAATTCGAGATGTTAACGCCCCAAAATCACCAAATGGCGTCGGATTAGTACGAAACTTGGCACACACGACCGCCTTGGCACGGGAGACTTATGGGAGAAGATGGGACTCGTATCGGATTACCGGTTTGGGATTTAGAGCCGGATTTCACTCTAGACAAATTAGTTTCTTAAGAAACTTAGAATTCGAGGTGTTAACGCCCCAAAATTACCAAACGGCGTCGGATTAGCACGAAACTTGGCACACACGACCACCGTGGCATGAGAGACTTGTGAGAGAAGACAGGACTCGAATTGGGTTCCCGGTTTGGGAGTTAGAGCCGGATTTCACTATAGGCAAACTAGTTCTTTAAAAAACTTAGAATTCGAGGTGTTAACGCCCCAAAATCACCAAAACGACGTCGGATTAGCACGAAACTTGGCACACACGATCGTCTTGGCACAGGAGACTACTGGGAAATGACGAGACTCGCATCGGGTTTCCGGTTTGGGAGTTAGAGCCAGATTTCACTTTAAGTAAACTAGTTTTTTTAAAAAACTTAGAATTCGAGGTGTTAACGCCCCAAAATCACCAAATGGCGTCGGATTAGCAGAAAACATGGCACACACGACCGCCTTGGCACAGGAGACTTGTGGGAGAAAACGGGACTCGCATCAGGTTTCCAGTTTGGGAGTTAGAGCCGGATTTCACTTTAAGTAAACTAGTTCTTTAAAAAACTTAGAATTCGAGGTGTTAATGCCCCAAAATACCAAACGACGTCAAATTAGCACGAAACTTGGCACACATGACCGCCTTGGCACAAGAGACTTGTAGGAGAAGACGAGACTCAAATCGGGTTCCCGGTTTGGGAGTTAGAGCTGGATTTCACTTTAGGTAAACTAGTTCTTTAAAAAACTTAGAATTCAAGGTGTTAATGCCCCAAAATCACCAAATGGCGTCGAATTAGCACGAAACTTGCCACACACGACTGCCTTGGCACGAGAGACTTGTGGGAGAAGACAGGACTCAAATCGGGTTCCCGGTTTGGGAGTTAGAGTCAGATTTCGGTCTAGGCTCAATTATTTACTTAATTATCTTTCTAATTGTATAGCAGTTAAATTTTTATGTTTTTTTTTTGTAATTAACATATTAACACATAATTATATTGTCATTAATTATTTTTATTTTTTTTTCCCAGATATTTCCGGCGTAGGAGTTTGCTTTTTGTGGATTTCCCTGTGAAGAATGCCACTAATTTTTGTTTTTGTACCATGGAGAATGCTGAGGAAAACTTTTAATTTTGATTTATGTTATTTTGAATTATGAATAACATTATGTATTTAAACATTATATATGTATTATAGAACATTATGTACTGGGTTAATTTTGTTGATGTATAGTTATGAATGCAAGAATATGTATATTATGGAGAAATTATTATTTCTATACAGGAATTTTTATATTATTATGCAGTTATTAGTTTTTTTTTTTTAAATTGTTTTTCATTGAATATAGGTAATTTTGATTATTATTATTATTATTTTTTTGTGACGGCACCAAACCGTCGCAAAAAATAGGTATTTTATAATTTTTAATAAATATTGCATTTTTGCGACAGCACCACACCGTCGCAAAAAATCAAAACCCTTTTTGCGACATAATCAATGCCGTCGTAAAAAAAAAAAAATTGCGACGGCAAGTTCTACCGTCTCAAATAATATTTTTGGCGATGATAAAACAGTGCCGTTGCAAAAAGGCCTCTATTTTTACACATTATTGGCGACAATAAAATGCCGTCGCAAATAGTAACATATGCCGTCACAAAAAAAAGGCAACGTGCCATCGGTAAATTTTTTTTGCAACGCCCTCTATTGTGACCCCCCGTTTGCCGTTGTTAAAAGTTTTTTGAGATGGCATAATGAGTATTTGCGACGACATTTTGCCGTCGCAAAAAATCGAAATTTTTGTAGTTAGAGTTTTAGTTCTGTTTAATAGGTCCTTTGGTATGTCCTTTCAAGACTTATTATTTGGTGCCCCATAATGAGAGTTGCTTTCCTGGATGAGAGAAGGTTTGGTGAAAGTTAGGCAATCAGAAAAGCAAGTCAAGTTAGAGTAGCTAGAGTCAAATCTTGGAAATATAAGTCAGACAATTAGAAAAGGTCATATTGTAAATAAGTGGGACATTTAAAAAATAATTTCACTATAGATAATAATATTTTTTGGTACAATTTTGGCACATAGGAAAGACTTGTATCTAGCATAGGAATGAACATGCACCTTTCACGTAAGTGACTTGCATCACCATAAAAATGTAATTATTTCTTGACTGATCCATTGAAATGCAATTTTCCCATTAAAAAGTAGAAATTATAATTTATTGTGTAGGCTCAAAAAATTACCAAAATATAAAAAGGTGTAACTCATCCTGTGATGGGGTATAACTCAAACACTATAAAAGTTCCACTTTGAGTTACACCCATCCGTGTTCGTGCAAAATTTTTTTTTTTGGTTCCACTTTTCCAATATTTCGCATTAGAAAAGTGGGAAATGCTATGTTGTGTACCCCTTTAGGGATGCATACTATATGCAACCTACCACAAAAACGTGTAAAGTTTACCACAGAACTTCGTAACATGAACCAAAAAATACATAAACTCACCACAAATTGGCATAACAAAAAAATGTCGTAACCTAGTCACAAATTTTTCTAACATCAACTACAAAATTTTAGCTATTTTTGTTACACAAATTTGTGCACAATGTCATATTTTTATAGATCAATGGTTTAGATTTTGTTTACCTATTTACAACTCAATAGTACATCCAAATAAAAAAAAATTAATCCAACGCCCTCAGCCTACAAGATCATTTTTAACTTCAATGCCCTTGTTTTATTTTGTTTTGATCTATTGAATTACTTAGCCTTGTTGATTTTGCGAGGATGCTAAAGTCTTTCCATATAGATTAGGTTGTGTGGTTCTTTGTTAGAAGTTGTGCACCTAATGGAGTATGTGTTGAGGTCCAAACTTGATTAAGCCTATGTTAATTGCTGATATAGTTGGACTAGTATATGAGATGTTTTAACCCTATTTGGATATCTAATTGTATCATGTCATCTTTTTATACTTAATTTATTATGAATCTATGATAATTTGTTTTTTTAATTATATATATTTTATGAAATGTTCAAACTTGTACAAGTGCATTAACGAAACTAAAGATTGCAGGAGTAGAAATTTACTAACATGGTCTATTATGATTGTAGGGCAGTCCTAGGTCTGGCTCTTCTTGTTGTAGTTATCATTGCAATATATCATGTCTACAAATCAAACAAAATGAAGAAAGTGGATCAAGTGAAGATTGACAAATTTTTGGAGCATTACAAAGCCCTCAAGCTTGCAATATATTCTTATGCAAATATCAAGAAAATAACAAATCAAATTGAGGACAAAGTAGTCCAAGGAGGTTACAGAATAGTGTAGAAGAGAAAGCTTTCCAATGATGTTTATGTCGTGGTCAAGATCCTCCACAATGTGAAAGGAAATGGGGATGAATTCATTAATGAAGTGCAAACAATGTGTAGAATCCAGAATATCAATGTGGTTTACTTGGTGGGATATTGTGCTAATGGATTTAGAAGAGCTTTGCTTTATGAGTTCTTGCCAAACAATTCACTAGAAAATTTCATATCCACTAATCAAGAGAAGCATTCACTTGGTTAGGAGAAGTTGCATGACATTGCTCTTGGATTTTGAATATCTTCACCTCAAGTGTAAGCCACGAATCTTGAACTTTGATATTAAGCCTCACAACGTCTCATTGGACAAATTGGAGCACTTGTGTCCCTTAAACTATTGGAGAGTGTATTTAATTTCTTTACTTTCATTTTAGGAGTCCTTGGAGTTGTTGTATCATGGTTTTGGAGGAGTACAATTCGATTGTTCGTTCGCACTTGTTTACATTGAAAAGTGCTTTGGGAACTTGGAAAATTTGTTCTGGTGTCAACACTAGCCTTCTTGAGGGTCGGCACCACCTTATTGCCTTGCTCTTGATTCAAGAGTATCGCAATTTCATCGACTTTGGTTTTCTTTGAGTTCTTCTCTTTGCTTCAAGAGGTAGGGTCTATTTCTTAAACTGAATATGAGTTCGGTAGCATATTTGTAACCTATTTTATTATTGACATTTGGCAGTCATTAGGTATGATCTTCACCATACTTATTTGTTATTTCAAAAGATCTATGGATTTGGATGTTTTGGGTTAAACTTAGGGTTTGGATTTGAAATGTAAAAGGGAGATTTTCAAGTGAGTTTTGAACAAGGTTATGATTTTGTATTGGTGGTTGAGATATGTTGACATGGTGGCTTTCCTTTACTCAAAAGTGATTTCTGAAGAAAATGAGGTTTTATGAAACTGACGGATTGTTGGGCTATGATTTTGTTACTACAGTTACTTTTGGTAATCAAAATTGCATGTGAATTTCTAAAAGTGGAAAAGCCCTGATTTGTAGAAAACCCTAAATGATATTGTTTTGGGAGTTGGATTGATTTGTGGTAAATGGTTTGGTTAAAAAGGAAATGGTTGTGGGATTTTGAAAATGGGTGTTGTTACTCTCTTGAAAAATATATCTATATTGTTATTTTTTAATTATTGCATTAGAGATAACTGTTCTAGCTATCGGTGGAGGATAGCATTGCCGTGTGTTAGAAATTGCATGTGGATTTGGCAATCTGAAATCATTCATATCATGGAGCATGTTATGGATTTTGGAAACTGAAACTATATGTTTTGAAAAGAGATTTTGGAAATTCCTACATTATGTTTTGGAACACTTGCATTGTTTTGGAAAAATAATATTTTGAGTTACATGTATTGTACTATTGAAAAAGGTAAATAAAATGGTGAATCCGGGAAGATGTGTGTATCACCAAATCAAGTTGGCATGTGTGTCCAGGGTGAAAGTCCTGAAAAACGTGCGTATACCTGGGAGCCATTTCCCGCGGATGAAATATCCATGAAAGGTTGTATGTGTTTTGGAGATTCACCCATTTATTTACCCTTATGTTGGTTTGGAACAGGATGTTTGGAAAGTGGTTTTAAAAATGTGGTTGCTGTTGTCTACCAATGTATTCACATTTGATTTAGAAATGTATTTGATAGTTGGTATTGAGGCACCGGGATTGGTTTTTGGAAAAGGATTTTATATCAAACGGATGATTAGAACTCAGAAAACGTTTTGATTAAACGTAAGGTTTTGGTAATTGGAAAGAAAGAATTTTGTTGAGAAATCAAATAGATTTGAAAATGCATTTGGACATATTGTATATATGTATTGCATCATGATCATTTATGTTGGTAGAGCATGTTTAGTTTTTTTGAAATATTCTCTATTGGGCTTTATGCTCACCCTACATGGCTGAAAATATTTTTCAGGTGTACATGTGTGGATGTGGACTAAGACATGAAGTTGTGCTGAAAATCATATAGGGTGGTTCTGTTATTTGTAGGCCAAGGGCCATTTATGTTATTTATTAGCCGTGTGCCATTCTTGTAAGGGTTACACCCTTGTGTATGATGTAAGCCTCAGGGCATTCAATTTAATTTATAACATCTGTGCATGTTTTAGTTTTAGAACACCCATTCGACTTAGATGTTGCATCTAGGAATGTATGAAATTAGATAAACACATGTATTGTGTGACTATATTATATTCATGTGCATGTGAGTTGTTATCTATTGGTCATCGTTGGGAGGTTTATTCACGTGAGCTGGACCGTATAAATTCGGGGCGTGACAACTTGGTATTAGAGCTAACAGGGTTTGAAAATCTTGGGCTTGTGGGAAGTGGTTAGCCATAGTGGGTTTATCATGCTCGGTGAGTACATTTGTATGTTGTGTGCTGAGTAATAACATGTTTATGTATTGCATTTTACGTGGGTATGGTGTTGAGACTCATAGATATTATTCGGTGTCTGGTTCACTAACTTGGAGGTCTTGTTGGAAACACACTTGATCAATGTTGTTTCTAATAGGAAATCTAAGCGAGCGTTGGAATGAATAACTATCTTTATAGACTTAGCACAATTATGTGTTATGTGTTATGTGGTAGGTAGTGTGTGATTTGAGTGGAGTCTTAATGTGGTTGTTCGAATTTTCATTATGTGATTGTGTTAGTAGTTTGGGAAAGGGTACCAGTGTTATGTATCCTAGGTTATAGGTATTCTCTCTAAAATAGAGACGTATGAGAGGAAGTAGTGAACTCAAAGTGGGTACCTCGGTGTGCTATATCAGTCGTGTATTAGCGTTGGTTGTGAGTTGGCATTGGTTGCCTTGGTGGCGGTTGGTATGTCTTTGAAAGACGGTAGTGTTTTCGAGTCCTTTGTGACGATGTGTGAGGGTTGAGTTCTGATGCTCACTTGGGTGGTATTGTGTATGTTTGGTGTTGGTTCTTAGTCTGTGGACTAGTATGTGTTTCAATTAGTTATGACCTTAAGTGGTGGGAGGTTTAAGGTGTAGCATGGGGTGTGTCCCCTAATTAAGTGTGTTATTTTAAGTTTTGTAACCCGTGAAAGGGATGTCAGTCCCTTATCCTAGTATTGACCGTTAGTGTTTGGTGGGTGGTGTGTTTTGAACACCTTGTGTTGTATTTCGGGCAATGGTACTGTGGACGTTTCCTAAGTTCTAGAATTTAATTATTGTATTTGGCTGCGAGAGATGTGTACCTCAATTTTGGTTAAGTTAAGAGATGTTTTCGAAAGGGTTGGTCGGGTATGTAACCCATGGTTAGTGCGTGACCTATGTGTAGAGTCACAATGGTTTAGTGTTTATTGGTCGAGGTTTAAAATAACAGTAAGGAGATGATTATTTTCGGAGATGGGCCATATTTTGGCTCACGTAGTGTTCTAGGTTGGTTGAGAGAATAGTTAGGAATGTAGTGTTCTATGACTCAGGCGGAGGAGGATGAGAACTTCTTTGTTCTTATGTGGAGTTAGGAAATTATGACTTTGAAAGCCTTATAAGTGTTTTGTGTATGTGTCGAGGTTTGGTTTAGGGTAATTGTTCGATAAGTATTAGTAATTAGTAGATTAACTAGGGGACTTAGTGTTTTGGTTGTACTCGTATAATGGATGATGGGATAGAATGTGGATTCAAGAGTTGACTTTATTGGTCACTGATGGACGGAGGTGTTGTGTTTACTTGTTGCTCAGTTTGGGTTGTTACGTGGTGTTAGTGGCATGACAGCATGGTAGGCTTTTGCGAGTTAGCTTGGCACAAGAGGATAAATATGTGAAACTCGTTGTTGTGAACTTGGTCGGGATTGTGAGTACGTTGGCAGAGTGAGGGCATTATTGTTGAGATAACCTATTTGGGGTTAAGGGTGAGATGTTGTGCAATAAGTAATGGGTTTTGTTTGTGTGTGGTGTACCAGTGCATGGTTGGGTGTTGTGTGATGGTGTATCAAAGGGGATTGGTCATGGTACTATCCTAGGAGGTTGCCTTGGTGTGGCAATAGTGTGCCTAGTGTGTCGTTAAGAGTGGTCCAATGTTCAATAGTGCTAGGTTACTTTGGTGTGGAGTTTCTTGTTTGGTTTGGATAGTGGAACTCCGAGTCAAGAAATAAGATTGTGTAGAGTGATTGGTGCGCTCCGTCAGAGTCGTTTTGACCTTATCGGTCCTTGTGTGCGTGGTGTGAAAGGTCGGTGTATGTATTGATTTGAGGAGGTGCATTGTATTTTAACTTGAGAAGTCCATTTTGGACTCAAATGTGAAGTGGGGATGTGCATGCCACGTAGGCATACGTGTGATGGGTGAATTGAGAACCAGAGTGCTATAGGTTAATCTTAAGGAATCCGGAGTGATTCAACAAACATGTAAGGTAGTGTATGAAACTCCATTTTGGAGTTAGTAAGGTCGGGCAAGGTGTTGGTGTTGATGTTGGGTTATGTGAAGTTAAGTGGTATGTCGGTGTTTGGAGACTGATGAGGGATAGTGGTGATGGATAGTTGATTGGTTAGTGTTTGGGTTGGTTGACATGTAGTCACGTCGGAAACAGGTTGGAATTGAGGATTGTGTAATTGAATGGTGTCATGGTGTGGCATGTAAGTCCTATGTGGATAGTTGGGATGTTGCTTTGAGTTTGTGGTAACTGGTTTGGGGTTACGGTTGCAAACTTTGGTCTTGTGAGCGTTTTTGCAGCATTGTGTGATTGGTGGGTGTGAAAGTTCTTTACTCGTGTTATATTGTGTTGTTGGCACTTTTGAAATTTTCCAGGGAATTTTTTTTTATCGTGGAAATTGGTGTTGATTTTGTGGCGTCACCACAGGTGTGATGGATTTTATTGGGTTACTGTGTTGTGTGTCACTGGAGGAACGAAAATGAATGATTTTGAGGAAAACAAAAATCTTCTTTTTGATGTTGTGGCCTTGGATGGCCTTTTTGAACTGAATCGGTTTTGATTGGAAATGTAAGTTTTTGGTTTAATAAAAAGTTGTATTCAACAAAACGAAAAAAAAAAAAAAGATAAAAGAAAATAATATTTTGAAAATGACAATGGTTTTGTGTTATGAACATCTATGGTTTCAGAAAGACGGATTTGAAATCTTTGGGATTTTGTTGTGAACGGTTGAATATGTGTTTGGGTTGTGACGGTGCGAGTTTGAACACCTTTTGGGAAAGTAAAGTGTTTCGAAACAAATGGGAAAAATAAGGAATTTTCTTTAACTTGAATGGGTTGTGTTTTATCTTGTATTTGGGAGGCTTGTTTTGATCCAGCCTGAGTTGCTAGCTATGTGGTATGTGTTTATTTTGCACGGGCTTGGAATTGTAGGGCATTGATGTGCCATAACGTTGTTAGGATTAATCATGTTTGGTTTTATGTTCTCGTGCTACGAGAGAGTTGATTGGGAGCTTTGTGTTCGAGTAGCTTTCTTATTCTCCACATCTGAGCGTGGAGTGCTCAGTAGCGATTTGAGTTTTGTCGATGGTTGAGGCGTAGATCACATCTTTCAGTCCGAGGAGTTCTTGTTGTCGTTGTCGTTGTGGTAGTTGTTGTTTCTTATCTCGTAGACCACAGTGAGTTATGTGGATTGAAGGGTTATCAATGAGGTTTTCTTACCATTCTTGGTGTTCGAGTGTCTTCGGGGCCTTGAGATGTTTGACTGAGATGTCTCCCCAAATAGATCTAAGCTTGGGTTAGCGTTGTGCTTCTTTTATAGATTAGGTGGCCTTTTTGGTTTTGGCATTTCTCAAATTTCGGGGACAAAATTCCCTAAGGTGGAGAGGTTGTAGCACTTGTGTCCTTTAAACTATTGGAGAGTATATTTAATTTCTTTACTTTCATTTTGAGAGTCCATGGAGTAGTTGTATCTTGGTTTTAGAGGAGTACAATTCGATTTAGACTTGTTGGGACTGTTCCTTTGCACTTGTTTATGTTGAAAAGTTGTTTGGGAACTTGAAAATTTTGTTGTGGTGTCGACACTAGCCTTCCTGAGAATCCACAACACCTTGTTGCCTTACTCTTAGTGTCTTTGCTGGTATTTAGGGTCGACACCAGGGGTTCTAAACGTCAACCTTGTAAGCCTAGGGAATTTTGTAACAAATTTATTAAATAAAAATTATCTATTTTTTTAAGAGTTATTCTAATTTAATGCATAAGATATAGAAGTTTGGCACACTTTAAATTAATCAATTTTTTAGAGGCCTTGATTAAACTAAAACCTAATTAACACTAATTCTCACAATTAGATTAAGGAAACTTCTGAAGGTTTGTCCTCACTTGATTGTCTTATTCATGAGTGTATATTTATATAATAAAAAAAATAACAAAAAAGAAAAAGAAAATAGGGACGGGTAGGCCGACCAAGTCAACCCTCATGGGGAAGGGTTGATTTTGTCTTATATAAAGATTTATCTCAAAAGTGCAGCCCTCTTAACATGCTTAACTAGCCTTTCCTTACCTTTGAGAGAAGAAATGGGTTGTCATAAGTGTGCTTGTTGGGTGGATAACCCCCTAATGCCCATACATGCAAGGATTCTTTTATCAAATATTGTATCCAAACTTTCCCTCTCATTTTAGTCTATATATGAAACACAAGCTTCCCCAACTCCCCACTTACAAATTTCGGCTGGAGCTAGAGAGTGGAGAGGGAGAGAAAGGAGAGAAAGAGAAGAAGGAGGAAGGAAGGAAGGAAGGAGAAGGACTCATCACTTGAATGAACTTCAAAGCTTCACTAAGGTAGGATACTTAGAAATACTCCACTTCTTTAAGTTTTGGAAAATGAATGCAAAACAATCTGATATGTCTTATAATACATGAAGGAAGCAAGCACAAACTCAATAGAGCGGCCTCTCTCTTGCTAGCCTTAGATGAACTCACTTTTCTTATCTCTTGTTATTATCTTTATATTCTCTTTGCTCTATTGTCATAACCAGTAGTACCTCTTGACTGCAAGAAAAACACCTCTCCATAAACAATGTAGCCTAGGATGCCCATGTAGGGAACTAAGGAAGACAACCCATTTGCTCATTCGAACAAAAATTGCACTGTGTAGAATCTGTTTTCACTTCTAAACCATGAAATAAATCACTTATTTATTCTTCTAAAAATCTGAAGCTATTGGAGTTATTTTAGGGTCTTATTTATATGTGGGAATTCTGCAAAAATTATTTGACACTATTTTATAGCCAAAAAAATGGTTTATGTTCACCTTTGTTGTTAAGACAGCAGAAAGGCCTACTTTACATGGCCACGGTTTCTTCCACAGAATGAAAATTGGAGTGATTCAAATTGGCGATATGAGGTTTTTAAGTTATTTTTCCAATGCCACAGGTTTCAACTAATTTCATTAAGTATGGGGTGAGATATGTCTGTTTTTCAAAAACGCGATGAATCTGGAGCTACCTCCTGTTTTCAATTTATTGGACATCTTCCAGTGGCCAAACAACTTTGAGCCCTCTTCAAAAATGTTCCCAACTTAATAATCTATAGCTCCGCCAAATATCAAAATTTTCGAATATCATTTACTATCATTTCTATATTTTTATTTGAGGGGACAATTTGCTGGAAACCGTTCAGAACTTGGAATCAAGTTAGTGATGGCTTAAACCCTTTTTGTATTGCCTCGTTCTTACATATTTTGTCTTGCATGCACTTAAATATGCTCGATCAGTTGGAATGAATCATGATATGTGTATTTTCATCAAGAGCTATTATGACCATAATATGGGGAAAATGAACTGGGTGGTTTGGATCATGCGCATGCGGATGACTACAAGGAAAAGGTATATCGATGTTTTGTTGGTGCAGGGTGTGCCCTAGTTCTAAGGAAATGTGATTATTTAGCTTGCGAAGCCTTGACATGGTCCGGATCGTATTCTGACCTCACGGATTTGGTTTTGGGATAAAGGTGGCAGTGATGGTCTCACACAGAGGGAGTACCTTTGGAAGGCCGGTTCTCTTGAGCTGGACTACTAGTGATACGCCCTGAGTATCTAACTCAGTACGTAGCATCCATAGGTCCAGTGCCCTGTGATCAAAAGGAGGTGCATAATAGTCCCTGGCCAGGGTCAATGGTTGGGTAGTACGACACTCCACGGGGAGTCACCGTAGGCTCATGAAATTTACAATTAATTGAGATTACGTTTTGAACTCTATGATAACCTGACATTTGCATTGTGAATATATTCGTGATGAATCATGTTTATATATATATATATATGTTGTTTTCGCTGCGCTATTATCTTTTTTGTAATGACTGTATATTTTTAAATGTCGTTAATCAACTCCACTGTGTTATTATTGCATAAGTTTTCAAACTGTAGAAGTGGTTAGTGTTTTTTTGGGTTTCTTGTATCCTATTGGGCTTCGCAACTCATGGCATTTCATGCCAGGTGAAGAAGAAAGAGAAAATCTCGGGGAAGATTTTGTCGAAATGCCAAAGTTCAGCCATGGTTCACTTAGAATTGTTTTAGCCTGGCCATTAGGGCCTGTCTTGCCCACCTTCTTCTCTATGTTGATGAAATTTTATGTATTAATGTAACAATGTCCAAAGATTGGTATAAGTAATCAAACATTTGGGGTTGTATTAAGATTAAGCTTTGGAACGTCCTCCTTTAACTATTATATCGAAACTTAATACTTAACCATGTTGAATTATTTATATCAATAAATGATGCCCAAAAGTGGGGGTGTCACAGTTTGGTATCAGAGCTTAGGTCTAGAAACCCTTGAGACCTTGGGTAGACTTAAGCACACGTCTCTTAGTACGCTTCAATTAAAAAGATTTTATAATCTAAAACGTTACTAGTAGTGTAATAGTGTCGTATTTTCTCTGTAGGATTTCGAGCCCACCCCACAATCATGATTGGCTCTCAGATCCAGAATCTGAGCCAGAAGAGGAGCCATTACTAAGCAATCCAAAAATAGGGGCAGAGACTTCAGAGTCTGAACCAGAGGAAGAGGATTTAGAAGAAGAAGTAATGGAAAAGGTGAACGAGGAGGTTGATGTAGAAATAAACTTTGTGGAACCCTTAGTTGTCCTTCCCCTTGAAGAGTTTGAAGGAGAAGAGAGCAACACGGAGTTGGACCCCATCTCCTCCATAGAATATGCCTTCGAAGAAGACGAGACGGACTCGGAAAATGTGGCGTAAGAGGTGGCATTCCCAATTGGACTAAGGGTGTATGTCAGGCTAGAACCAATAATACCTTGTGAGTGGAAGTATCGAAGGGAGGACGACAAATACGTGGGACCTGTAAGAGTCATCAGGGAATTTTCTGGGACCATGTACGAGGTTAACCCTTTACTACCAGCCTTGGCCAATAATTACACCAACCTCTTCCACTAGCGGGACATTTTCTTAGCAGCCCCACCGGCCGAGAAAGATTATCCCTATGGACGGGACAATGAACTTCTACGACCCACTCACTTATGAAGAGGACCCTGTGAGGATTCTGGGCCAGTGCGTGGGATTGGAATGACCTAGGTTGTTAGTCCATTGGAGGTGCTACGGACTTTACGATGTAAGCTGGGAGTATGTCTGGCAAGTGCATCAACACTATCTGTGGCTCTTCAATTAAGAGGGATTGAAGGGGGGTAGACTACGCTGCTTAACAATTTTGTTGTGATTTCATTGTAAAAGCCTAGTCTTACAGTTATTAGTAATGGGGTGAGAGAATCCCCTCGGTTAGGTAGTAGTTGTAATTCTTAGTTATGTAATCGATCTTTTAATGCAATGAAGAATTTAATTCCAATTGAACTTGTTGAATATTTATCCACACAAAATAAATAATTAAATAAACACTTACATAATAACAATAGTATAAATTAATACCCTTACAGAATGTCAGGAAGGACCAGGATTGCTAGACGACAACAGGACCCTGAAGATGTAAACCTAGCAATAAATAATTTACTAAGGGCAATCACTGAAGATGCTTGAGGGTTGCCTAGATGAGAGAAAGAGATAGACAGATTGGAACTAATAGCAAAATTCCGCAAGTTAAATCCACCAAAGTTTTTCAGTGATTCTGATCCTCTAGTGGCCGAGTCTTGGATAAGGCAAATGAAGAAAATCCCGACAACCCTGGAGGTCACAGGGAACAAAAACAAGATAACCCTAGCCTCTTTCCAATTTGTGGAAGAGGCTAACTATTAGTGGTCTATGGTGATCGACTCACGCCCCATAGCTCAGATAACCTGGGATCAATTTGAAAGACTCTTCCTGCAAAAGTACTTCCCAAATCTGTCAAGCAAGAAATGATTGAAGAGTTCTTGAACCTCAAGTAGGGAGAGATGACAGTGGCCCAATACGCCATTCGATTTAAAATCCTATCAAGGCATGCCACAGCCCTGGTGGCAGAAGAAGAAGATAAGGTGAGGAAGTTTGAGTAGGGCTTAGATCTCGAAATCCGAAGAAGGTTTATGGCCGTCCAACTGACCACCTACACCCAAGTGGTGGACCGAGCTTTGATGATGGAGTAGGAGAAAGCAGATGCTGCTAAGAACTGCAGTCAGTCAAGAAGAGTTGGACCGATTCAAAACAACCGTTCATAGAACACCTCTACCCTTTACAACAGAGGATCCCAACAATTGCAGTGGTGCCAACAAAATCACCAAAGGAAGGAATGGTCCGGCAAATGTTTGGCTGTGGACAGGTGGGGCATCGAAGAAGCAAGTGCCCTCAAATAGGAGCTTATGGTTCAGGGCAAGGAAGGGCCACCTAGCAGAACAAGTGTCAGCCCAACGCTGGGGCCAAGCCGGCTTACAGCTCTCAACCAGCTGGGATGCAAACTCAAGCAGCAAGGGGATGCTGGAACATCAGCTTCGTACCTCCAGGGGACCAAGAATGGAAAGAAGTCATGCGAAGCTAACCCAAGAACTACCGAAAGAGTGTACGCACTGAATGAGGAAGGGGACCCATCAACAATTGAAGGTACTCTGATCCTTATGAATTCTTATGTGAAAGTGCTATTTGATTCTGGAGCCTCCCACTCCTTCATATCTACTACGTGTGTAAAAGCCTTGGGTTTAGAACCAGAATAGTTAGAAAATCCGATGAGTGTGGCATCACCCCTAGCAGGACATACTCGAGTAGATATGGTATGTAGGTCTTGTGAGCTAAGAGTCTCAAATTTACGTTTAACCTGTGACTTACAGGTTATGAAGATGATAGACTTGGATGTCATTTTAGGGATGGATTGGTTATTTGTCCACAAGGCAGTTATTGATTGCCATAAGAAAACAGTAACCGCTCATTCAATGCATGGCATCGGCTTTCAATTTAAGGGGGATATGCAAGAGTCTTTGTCGTCATTTCTCCAAAGATCACGACGGCACAACCAGTTGGCGGGATGGTCAGCTAGCCTGACCTTGGGAGACGAAAATCGGATGGACCTAGGCCTACCTAGAGTGGTGTGTGAATATGAAGACGTCTTCCCAGATGACTTATCAGGATTACCCTCAAAACGGGAATTGGACTTCACAATCGAATTATAACCCGGGACGTCACCCATATCGATGGCACCCCACTATATAGTGCTAGCTGAGCTTAAAGAGTTAAAAACTCAATTACAAGAACTATTTGACAAAGGGTTCGTCTGACCAAGCACTTCGCCATGGGGAGCACTAGCATTATTCGCCAAGAAGAAAGACGGCACTCTTATATTATGTATTGACTACCGTCAACTCAATAAAGTTACAATCAAGAATAGATACCTGTTGCCTAGGATCGACGACCTTTTCGACCAACTTCGAGGGTCCAAGTGTTTTTCTAAGATCGATCATCGATCCAGATACCACCAACTTAGAATTCGAGATGAGGACGTCTCCAAGACCGTATTTCAAACCCGGTATGGTCATTACGAGTTTGTGGTCATGCTCTTTCGGTTAACTAACGCGCCTAGCGTGTTCATGTGCCTGATGAATAAAATATTCACACCATACCTGGACCAGTTTGTGGTAGTATTTATTGATGACATATTAATTTACTCGCATGCTGAAGAGGAGCATGAGAAACACTTAGGGATTTTACTGCAAGTTTTAATAGAGAATCAATTGTATGCCAAGGCCAGTAGGTGCAAGTTTTGGCTAAAGGAGATAAAATTCCTGGGTTATGTCGTCTCCGAGAATGGAATCTTAGTGGTCCCGAAAAAGGTTGAAGCGGTAATCGAATGGAAGCAACCCAAGATGGTTTTTGAAATTAGAAGCTTCCTAGGACTGGCTGGCTATTATAAAAGATTCATCCAGGATTTTTCAAAACTAGGCAAATCGATGACTCGACTGACCCAAAAAGGGGTAAAGTTCGTATGAAGTGACGCTTGTGAAAGGTCCTTCCAGGAGTTGAAGAAAAGGTTAACAAGTGCCCCAATTTTGATCATCCCCAAGTGTGATGTTGGGTATAGTGTCTACTGTGATGCCTCTAAGAAAGGATTAGGAAGTGTATTAATGCAAGAAGAGAAGGTCATAGCCTACGGGTCCAGACAATTGAAAATCCATGAAAAGAATTACCCCACTCATGACCTAGACTTGGCAGTCGTAGTGCACGCGCTCAAGTCTTGGAGATACTATCTGTACAGTGAAAAATTTGAAGCTTTTACAGACCACAAAAGCCTAAAATACCTGTTCACCCAAAAGAATTTAAACATGAGACAGAGGCGATGAATAGAGTACCTCGAAGATTATCATTTCATATTGTCTTATCACCTAGGGAAAGCTAATGTGGTAGCCAATGCATTAAGTCTCAAGTCAAGGGAAGTCATGGCTAGTATTGCAGTAAAAGAGTGGGAAATTGTGGAGACTCTCAACAAGTTTGGAGTCCAATTGGAACTAGAAGGCGAGAGGACCTGTTTGTATACCTTAGCCTCTACTCCTAAGTTACTCCATAAGGTCCTAGAAGCCCAAAAGTATGACTAGGAGGCAATTTTCCTCAAGGCACGACTTACATCAAGCGAGATGTTACTTGGTTGGGACTTCTCCAAGGATGATGGCTTAAGATTTCAAGGTCGGACGTTCGTGTCTGACATCGAGCCCTTGAGAGAAGAGGTGCTAAATGAATTTCATTAGTCATCCTTTGCAGTACACCCAGGGGGAACAAAGATGTACCAGGATCTAAAGCGCTAGTATTGGTGGAATGGCATGAAAAAGGACGTTGCAACACATATGGCAAGATGCCTCACCTGCCAGCAAATAAAAGCTGAGCACCAAAAACTAGCAGGAACACTTCAGCAGCTTCCAATCCCAGAGTGGAAATGGGAGCACATCGCGATGTATTTTGTGTTTGGATTGCCAAAAACCCCTCTAGAACACAACTGTGATTGGGTAATCGTGGACCAACTGACCAAGACTGCCCACTTCTTACCCATACGGACAACCGACAAGTTGGAAGCATTAAGTCGGTTATTTATAAAGGAAATCGTCAGATTGCATGGGGTGCCAGTTTCTATTGTATTGGACCGAGACCTCCATTTCACATCCCACTTTTGGTAAAGCCTACAAAAAGCCATGGGCACAGAACTATGCTTTAGTACCGCCTTTCACCCGCAGATCGGTGGACAGTCTAAGAGGACCATTCAAACATTAGAAGATATATTGCGAGCCTATGTGATGGAATTTAAAGGAAGTTGAGATAAGCATTTGCCCTTGGTGGAATCTACGTATAACAATAGTTTCCAAGCCAGTATTGGTATGGCACCATATGAAGCTCTTTATAGACGACCTTGCAGATCGCCATTGTGTTGGATAGAGGTGGGAGAAACAACTTTATTAGGTCCACATATAGTTTAGGAAACCACCGAGAAAGTGAAGTTAATACGACAGAGAATCTTGACAGCTCAAAGTCGGCAGAAGAGTTACGCCGACCAACGAAGAAGGCCGTTGGAGTTTGAGGTAGGCAACCATGTGTTTTTAAATGTCAAGCCACGTTGAGGAACATTCCGTTTTGGGAAGAAAGGCAAATTAGCACCCCCGTTATGTAGGACCTTTTGAGATCTTAGGTAAAGTGGAAATTGTGGCCTATAGGTTGGCGCTGCCTCCCCAGTTTGCCAGAGTGAACAACGTTTTCCACGTCTCGATGCTACGAAAGTATGTGCCTCACGCGTCACATGTCATCGATTGGAAGGAGATCAACTTGGATGCTGATGCGACATTTGAAGAAAGGCTAGTGGAGATTCTGGACTGCAAAGACAAAATATTACGATGAAAGGCTATTCCGCTGGTTCGAGTACTTTGGCGACATCAAGGAATAGAGGAATAAACATGGGAGAGAGGACGCTATGCGCCTCGGCTATTCAAGTAAGAAGG
This sequence comes from Camellia japonica, assembly GCA_030407325.1. NCBI lineage: Eukaryota > Viridiplantae > Streptophyta > Magnoliopsida > Ericales > Theaceae > Camellia > Camellia japonica. The sequence continues at coordinate 10,083,257 of JAPPVO010000059.1, forward strand.
ATGTAATTTCGAGGACAAAATTATTTTTAAGGGGATAGGGGGATAGGTTGTAAGGCTCGGGAATTTTGTAACAAATTTATGAAATAAATATTATCTTTTTCTTTAAGAGTTATTCTAATTTAATGCATAAGGAATAGAAGTTTTGCACACTTTAAATTAATCATTTTCTTAGAGGCATTGATTAAACTAACTCCTAATTAACACTAATTCTCACAATTGGATTAAAGAAGCTTCTAAAGGCAATCTAGAATTTTGTTCTCACTTGATTGTCTTATTCATGAGTGTGTATTTATATAATATAAAAAAAACAAAAAAACAAAAAAGAAAATAAGGAAGGGTAGACCGGCCAAGTCAACCCTTATGGGGAAGGTTTGATTTTGTCTTATATGAAGATTCATCTCAAAAGTGCAACCCCCTTAGCATGATTAACCAACCTTTCCTTACCTTTGAGTGAAGAAATCGGTTGTCATAAGTGTGCTTGTTGGGTAGACAACCCCCCAATGGCCATACATGCAAGGATTCTTTTATCAAATATTTTATCCAAACTTTCCCTCTTATTTTAGTCTATATATGAAGCACAAGGTTCCCCAACTCCCCACTTACAAATTCTGGCTAGAGCTAGAGAGTGGAGAGGGAGAGAAATGAGAGAAAGAGAGGAAGAATGAGGAAGGAAAGAGAAGAAGGACTCATCACTTGAAAGGACTTCAAAGCTTCACTAAGATAGGATATTTAGAAATACTCCACTTCTTTAAGTTTTGGAAAATGGATGCAAAACAATCCGATATGTCTTATAATACATGAAGGAAGCAAGAACAAACTCAATTGGAGAGGTCTCTCTCTTGCATGCCACATATGAACTCACTTGTCTTATCTCTTGTTATTATTTTTATATTCTCTTTGCTCTATTGTCATAACATGTAGTATCTCTTGATTGAAAGAAAAACACCTCTCCAATGTAGCCTAACATGCCCAAGTAGAGAACTAAGGAAGACAACCCACTGCTCCTTCGAACAGAAACTGCACTGTGCAGAATCTATTTTCGCTTTTAAACCACGAAATAAATCACTTATTTATTCTTTTGAAAATCTGAAGCTACTGGAGTTATTTTAGGGTATTATTTATATGTGGGAATTCTGCAAAAATTATTTGACACTATTTTATAGCCCAAAAATATGCTTTATGTTCATCTCTGTTGTTAAGACAACAGCAAGGCCTACTGTACATATCCAGGGCTTCTTCCACAGAATGAAACTTTGAGTGCTTCAATTTGGCGATGTGAGGTTTTCAAGTAATATTTCCAATGCCACAAGTTTCAACTCATTTCATTAAGTATGGGGTGAGATATGTCTGTTTTTCCAAAACGAGACAAATCTAGAGCTACATGCTGTTTTTATTTTATTTGGACATCTTCCAGTGGCCAAACGACTTCGAGCCCCTCTTCAAAAAGGTTCCCAACTTAATAATCTATAGTTCTGCCAAATATCAAAATTTTAAAATTTCGTTTAATAACATTTCTACATTTTTATTTCAGGGGACAGTTTGTTGGAAACCGTTCAGAACCTGGAATCAAGTTAGTGATGGCTTAAAACCTTTTTGTATTGCCTCGTTCTTACATATGTTGTCTTGCATGCCCTTAAATATGCTTGATCAGTTGGAATGAATCATGATATGTGTATTTTCATCTAGAGCTATTATGACCATAATATGGGAAAAATGAAATGGATGGTTTGACCATGCGCACACAGATGAATACAAGAAAAAGGTATATCGATGTTTTATTGGTTCAGGGTGTGCCTTGGTTTTAAGGAAATGTGATTATTAATCCTGCAAAGCCTTGACATGGCCCGGATTGTATTCTGACCTCACGGATTTGGTTTTGGGATAAGGGTGGCAGTGATGGTCTCACATAGAGGGAGTACCTTTGGAAGGCCGGCTCTCTAAAGATGGACTACTGATGATACGCCCTGAGTATCTAACTCAGTACGTAGCATCCTTAGGTCCAGTGCCCTATGATCAAAAGGAGGTGCAAAATAGTCCCTGGCCAGAGTCAATGGTTGGGCAGTACAACACTCCACGGGGAGTCACCGTAGGCTCACGAAATTTACAATTAATTGAGATTATGTTATGAACTCTATGATAACTTGACATTTGCATTGTGAATATATTCGTGATGAATCATGTTTATATATATATATATGTTGTTTTCGCTGTGCTATTATCTTTTTTGTGATGATTGTATATTTTTAAATGTTGTTAATTAACTCCACTGTGTTATTATTGCATAAGTTTTCAAACTGTAAGAAGTGGTTAGTGTTTTTTTTTGGGTTTCTTGTATCCTATTGGGCTTCGCAACTCACGACGTTTCATGCCAGGTGAAGAAGAAAGAGAAAATCTCGGGGAAGATTTTGTCGAAGATGCCGAAGTGCAGCCATGGTTCACTTAGAACCGTTTTAGCCTGGCCATTAGGCCCTGTCTTGCCTACCTTCTTATCTATGTTGATGAAATTTTATGTATTAACGTAACAATGTCCGGAGATTGGTGTAAGAAATCAAACATTTGGGGTTATATTAAGATTAAGCTTTGGAACGTACTCCTTTAACTTTTATATCAAAACTTAATACTTAACCATGTTGAATTATTTATATTAATATATGATGCCCAAAAGTGGGGGTGTCATAACCCTTGTCCTGCTGTTTTGTTCTAGGTTGCATTCTGAAATAAAAGGTCGACACCACTGGTTCCAAGGGTCGACCCTTCTCCTCTACACACATTAGTGTCTCAGCTTTTCTTCCTGAGGGTCGACACCACTGTCTGAAGGGTCGACCCCTGTGAGTTAATTTTTAGATTTTTGGTTTGGTTTTGGGGCTCTACTTTTGGGGGTTTGACTTATTCTTTTCTTTGACTTTAGGGCTATTATTCTACAACTATAAATAGGCCCCAAACACACTTTTCTTATTCACTTTTTCCTTTCTCTCTCTCTCTCTCTCTCTCTCTTAGAAACTCAACTTTTTCAACTTAGATCTCTAGATCTACTCACGTAGAGGCATCTTTTCACCTTGGTCATTTGAGAAAGATTGTAGATCTCGTCAAGGGCTTTCTTTTGATTCAAGAGTTTCGCAATTTCATCGACTTTGGTTTTCTTTGAGTTCTTCTCTTTGCTTCAAGAGGTAGGGTCTATTTCTTAAACTGAATATGAGTTCGGTAGCATATTTGTAACCTATTTTATTATTCACATTTGGAGGTCATTAGGTATGATCTTCACCCTACTTATTTGTTATTTCAAAAGATCTATGGATTTGGATGTTTTGGGTTAAACTTGGGGTTTGGATTTGAAATGTAAAAGGGAGATTTTCAAGTGAGTTTTGAACAAGGTTATGATTTTGTATTGGTGGTTGAGATATGTTGACATGGTGGTGTAGACACCCCATTTTTGACCGCCCTTAAGACTTGGGCGTTACTGATGGTTTACTTGGTGTTGAAAGTTGTGCAGTGCAAAGGTTCAGTTTCTTTGGCAAGGAGAGAGTCAAATCCAAACCTTATACCCCATTTTTGGACCAAAACTAATTTGAACAAAGATTTTAGACCTTGAAACCCTCTCTTTCAAAATGCTTTTGAAAATGATTCCTACGATGTTTCGACGCTCGCATTTTGTTAAATGTCGCGCTTTTTGGTAAACCGAGCAAGGACAAAGTGGAAATGAATGAAAGAGAGATGAGCTCTTTGAAAAATATTTCAAAACACCTTGCTTAGGGTTTTGGAGTTGAAGAAAAGAGGAGAGGAGAGAAGAAACCTAGTTGAGGAAGAAGTTGGGTATGAATTGTTAAGAGAGGGACGAGCAGTCCTCGCTAAATCGGGCCTATCCTTTTGTATACTTGGATTTAAGCTATGAGTCCACCACCGTTGGAAAGAATACTTCCAGGGCTTCATTTTTCACTCAAGAATCTTCTAAAGCCGAGTCCGGATGGGGCAGATATGGTTGGTTGAAGTTAGGCATCAATCCGATTGAGCCGGAACTGAGCAGTCTTCACTAAAAGAGGGATATCTCTAAGTACACTTGGAATTTTGATGTGTGGCTGCCACCATTGGAAATTTTACTTCCGGGGCTTCATTTTAGACACAAGAATGACCTGCAAAGGAGTCTAGATGAAGGCGTTAGGCCCATTTGAAGTTGGACTTGCAGAGCATAATTTGCAGTCGGCCACAAATGTGCACAGTTGGCCATGGAGATGGCCGGTCGGCCATCACAAGTAGCAGGTCGGCCCCAAAGATGGCCGGCCGGCCAAGAGTGGCCCAAACTCAGAATTTTTGAAGATATTTTGTCCTCCAGCTGTTTCCAAGTTGTGCCACCTGTCCTAGCTCAGATATTTTCGACCAAATGCTCTCTTTTTGCTATATATGAAGCTATATCTCATATTTGAAAAAAAAAAGAAGCAATTTTGGGAGCCTCTCTCTCTAAAAAATCCTCTCTCTCTAGAAAATTTTCAGAGCTAAATCTTTGCCTCTCTCTCTATAGTTCACTCTCTCTTGCCCTTTTGTGTATAGAAGTGTATAGAAGTAGAGAAATACTTCTAGTTTGCCTAGGCATCCTTCATCAAAGTTGATCACCATTGGGCTGAGGTCCCTTGGAACCTATTTTTGGGCTGTTAGAAGGTTGTTTGGCTCAGAAAAGAGGCTGATTTGCTACTGTGCTTCAAAGGTAACCCCTTGTCCCTTTTAAGCTCTTTGTGCACTATTGTTTTGCCATAGTTTTCAACTACTTTGGGGCTGTTTTTGGGGTGGTGTTGAACTACAAAAACCTCTGTTTTTTCAGTCCTCAAAGTGGTGGTTTAAGCTTTGTTTGGCTAGGGGGTGTTTCCTCCATTTTGCTCCTTGGCTTGTAAAGCCTTTTGAGCTATCTTTCAAGCTTTTGAAACAATCTTTGTTTGGCCTTTCTACCACTGAAATCCAATGGATTTTCAGTGGTAGAAATGTGGTTTTGAGGTCCAAAATAGGAGGGGGTGGTCCCTTCTCCTTTTGTCTTGTTTGCATATGTAGATGGCCTACTGTAGACCCCCCGAAAAGTCCCGCTCCGCGCACGAAGGCATGAATCGTTTGTTCTTAGCTACTACAGTTCTGATTCGTGTCACGGTTCTGAATCTAATCTCACAAAGTGCAATGTGAGACCGATAAATCACCAAAGAGTCCAAATTCGGCAAATCGTTTTGGAAAATCGATTTTAATAAAGAAGTGCCAAACATGGACTGCTTTGCCAGATACAGAGTCGCCACCTAAATGTTTTATTTTGGGAAATTTAGGAAACCCTGACTGTAAACGTCCCCGAACGTCCCGGGAGGGAATCCCGTTTTCTTCGTTTGGGCTCACTACAGTTCAGGACTCAATGTTACGGTCCTGTATCTAATCTCGCAGAGTGCAATGCAAGACCGATGAATCATCAAAGAGTCCAAATCCGGCAAATCATTTTGAAAAACAAATTTTTAAGAAAGAAGTGCCAAACATGGACTGCTTTGCCAGATACAGAGTCGCCACCTAAATATTTTGTTTTGGGGAAGTTTAGGAAACCCTGACTTGTTGCCTAAGGCCACGTGTCCGTCATCACCAAAGTTGCCTTGGCTCGGGAACTTGGATACGATTGGGGAAGGTCATCTATGAGCACCCTCGCTCGCCTGATCACAGATCGGCCTCTACTAACCATGATATTGGGTTTTGAAAACATTATGTGCTCTTGTTCCGGTTATTAGCCTAGAATTACTATGTGATGCACACACCACAAAAGTATAGACTAGATCTCCTAACTTGGAACAAAGCATTGCATATCCATTTGTTTGGAAATGGTTTCGAATTTTGCAACTCACAAGTAGGCTAAAACATGGATTTTGATGAATTATTCCAATTCAAACAACCCAACCTTCACCCACAGGCATTCAGGCAGTTATAACACATAGACACATAGTCTCATGGCAAGCATGCTATCATGGCAATACTCACACTCATGCAAGATGCCAAAGCATAAAAAGCTTACCTAGTACTCCGAGCCAAAACAAGAAACTAGTTAGGAATCATGCATGATCCTAGTTCATGTTAAAATGGCTAATGCATCGCAAGCAAAATGCAACTAGAATAGGCTCGGCTAATCCTAAGAATGGCATGTGAAATGCGACAACTTGATACACGTATTCAACTTGGAATTGAAATACGATGCAAATAGTATGATGCGCCGAGCCCCGTGCAAGCAATACGAATGAATGAATGCAAACATGCATAGCATAAGGTATGCTAAATCAAATATGCCCTAAAACTAACCATCGTAAGCGGTTAAGTAAAAGGGAGAAAGAAATGGGGGTTGGAAGGCATGCATCACACACACGCATGCTTATTACAAAACTCGCCCACTTGCGGGGGGGACCGAAAGAATAATACAAATTAATTAACTAACAAGCTAATTAAATATTACAGACCCTTAATTAATTAAACAAATTAATTAAACTATTGAAAGCAGTAAAACAGCCTCGGGAAGAGGGACGAATGCATGCATGCTCGGCTTCGCTCGGAAAATCCATCGCCATGCCACATGTTGCCTCTGTTTACACTCCTTTGCAATCTCTGAAGACTGCACAAGTCCCAAGGTTGATTCTGAACTGCTCCCTGAACACTGTGGGAGGTCACCGACCAAGAGGAAACACCACCGGCCATGAGAAACTGGTCATCGACCAAAAATGATGCCCTCGGCCAAACATTTGTAGCCGACAGACAATAAAGATGGTCGACCGATCATCTATTCCTGCAGAAACCTGTTTTGCTGCTGCGGAGGACAGACAAGGCATGGCAATGCATTTTCAAAGCAATGTATGCACGACCACCCTCCCTCTCATGTTATGAACTCAAGGGAGTGTGGCTCCCAACCCTCGGGCCACCAATCACGCATTTCAATGCATGATGGCCCAAAGTGTCAAGTGTGCATTTTAATGTGAAATGAGATGCACACAAAACAAATGAAGGACCTCCAACCTCTATCATGGTTTATCAAGAAGCAAGGGATGCAAACATACACAATGCTATGCAACCTAGACATGCAAGCAAACTAATGCAACATGAGCATGTGAACAAGCATGCGCCAACATATCAAACACATGACAAAATGCAAGCTAACAAGCATGCAAAATGCAACTTAAGCATACAACAATATGCAATGGACCAAGTATGCAACAACATACAAGGCAAGCATGCAACAACACGCAAAGGATGGGCTTGCACCGAGATGGACAGCTCTCTAATAGGTCCAAAACAGTGGCCACAATGCTATGGAATGAAAGACAAAACCACATACAAACATGCATGTATAATGGTCCAACACTCAAGCATAAAAGGGCAATTTTTAAGCACACTTAAAAGAGGATAAATATGGACCAATGACAAGCATGTTAAGCTCTGAAAACATGCTAGGAATGATGCCAAATCGACCAAGTAAAGCAATCCAAGCATGCAAGAAGGTTCAAGGCCTAAGACTAGCCAAAGGGCTCAAACCATGGTCACACGAAACATGAAGCGTATGGCAAGTATGACCTAAAATAGTCCTTGATCATGCCAAAATGAACCTAAACATGCAATGACCAAGGCCAAACAAGCCAAAACAAAGGGGCAAAAACATAAAACATGCAAGGCCATCAAAGAGGTGTTACACTACACCTAATGCAACCAAACATAGCATGAATTAAGCAACCAAAATCAGAGATATGTCATGCTAAAATAAGCCCAAAAACCCACCTAGATGGCATCCCAAATGCCTAGACACAATGGCATACACAATGTCATGTTTATGAGGCATAAAACACAAACTATCCAAGGCATTAAAGGAGTGATAAGTGCAAGTGTTTGAGCATGAAACATGGACTGAAATAACATTCTAAGTGATGCCAAACCATTAAAATGATCCAAATAAAGCATGCTCATGACTTGGACACTCAAAGCTAACAAGCTAGATTACATGGTAGCTATACAAAACAATGCAAGCATGGCCAAATCAATGAAAAACAGAGCTTAAGCATGCTACAACAAGCCTAAAAGCTTTATGAAGTTGAGCCAAAATCATGCTAAAAACACATGTTACAACATGATGCATGTTAAGGCCAAAACATGGGATTACAAGACAAGTGTATGAAGCATACATGGCATGTCTAAACCAACTTGAAACAGAGGTACACCATGGCAAAACAACCACAAATACCAGCTAAGACATGGCCACCATGAACTTAAAAAGGGTGCTCACATATGAGGCAAATATGACAAGTATTGAAGACAACAAGGAGAGGGGATGGCCCTCTCCTTCTTAGGACCTCAAAACACCATCCCCACCACTAAAATCCCTCTGGATTTCAGTGGTGAGAAGGCCAATACAAGGTGGTCTCGGAGCTCACAAAAAAGGCACAAAAAAGAGGTCAAACAAGGCCTAAGAGGGGGGTAAACAACCCCAAACACCAAAGTGATCTTAAACAACTATTTTAAGCACTTAAAATTAGAGCTTTTATCAGTTATAAGTTAAGCTTAAAAATAGATGCAAGATAGGCTAAAAGCTTGTGCAAAAAAGGAGAATCTAAAGCAAGGAACTCACCCTTGTAGAACCTCTTCAAGAACCAAACTCCAGCAGGTTTCTCTGATCAAAATCAGCTAAAGAACCTTAACAACAACCCTCTAATGCCTCAGCAACCCAAGGGTGGTGTAATGCTAGGTGTCCAAGTGCAAAAGTATGAACAAAACAACCTTATACACACACAAATATGCAAAGAGAGAGAGATGTAGAGATAGATAGATACAACTCTTTCTAACCCTAATATCAGAACCTCTGGAACCCTTGAGGAGGGAGGAGAAGCTCCCTCTTTATAGAATTCCAAAATTGCAAAGCTTCTAAGAGAAGCTAAACAAGAGGCAAATCACTCCATACACGTGTATGGAGGGGGTGTATTGTGGATGCCAGCTGTTATAGCTGGAAAAATATCTGCCAAAAGTAGATGGAAAGGGGTCGACCAGCATAAATGGCCGATTGACCAACAAAAGGGGCCGGTCGACCAAACATAGTGCTGACCGGCCAAAACTCTTGGCCGATAGCAAGAAAACAGGGCCGGTGGCCTCAAGCCATGGCCGGTGAGTTGTGAGGATGGTCAACAAGCCATTCCCGGCCCTCAGAAGCAAAAACACAAGTGTTTGGTGCATAACCAAACACAAAGCAAACAAGTCGAGAGGTCTTGAGGCAAGGCGCGTGACCGAAACCTTCGAGAACTCAAGACGAACACAAACATGGATGATCACCGAGTGTTCAAACAGTGACGTCCAAGTCTTGAGGACGGTCAAAAATGGGGTGTCTACAGTTGCCCCTCTTTGACAGAACTCGAAAGTCATAACAATGACAGGATTGAATGTCAAAGCCCAGAGACGACCCATTTTTGACAAGGCCGAAGACTTAGACAAAGCATACAAGTTACAAACAAAGATATGCGCCCGAAGGCAGGGGCAAAATGCAAGACAATGCACCAAGCCGAGCATAACTTATGATCATGCAAAGAAAGCTATAACGAAGCATAACATGCAACAGTTTTAAGCTAGCATAAACCAAACTACATTACAATGCAGAGAGGATGTAAGAGAATTTATTCAATTCTCGCTACGTCTTGCACGGAGAATACAATACCTGTCCGGCTCGTCTGGTCTTCAAATGAACCGTACATACAATATCGTTCCTGTAAAAGAAAGAAACTTAACAGGTACAATATCTTTAGAAATATGCATAACAATGCAATTTAAAACTGCGTGACAACGCGAGTAGAGGGATGCAAAACAATGCAACCTAAGGACGACGCATAACAATGCAGAAATGATGCAAAATAATGCAACCTAAGTGTGACGCATAACAATGCGGGTATGATGCAAAACGATATGCAATATTTACAAAACAATGTAATAAACAATGCAAGTGATATGCAGTGTATTTGAGATGATCAAACCAAAGCAGTACAAAAACCTCACAAATATCATAAAGGGATGGAGATGCAAAATCCGTCTACCATAGAAAAGGTGCCGACACCCTCAAACCACAATCCCATCAGTGGAATAGGCGCGTACACATGCAGAACTATGTGTGTATAGACGGAACACAAAATACAAGTAATTGGGTGGCATGATATAAGTGAGGAATGACCCGCTAAGGAAAGATCGTGATCTTAAATGCTGGATGCAACACACTACACTACAATGCAATGAATGTAATGGATATGGCGCGCGGCCAAACCGTATCTTGCCTAGGAAAGGCATGGATGCAAACAAACCACATCTAACACGGAAATGGTGCCGTCACCCTCAACATTAGGTGCGTACACATAATATCATAACCGTGCGTCAGCATGAAAAAGTATGGGCACATACCAAACGAAGCTCAACATGGAAAGGCGCAAGCCATAGATGGATAATGCAGTAAATGCATGCAAACCACAATGCAATATATATTCTATATGCAATGGATGTAATAGATAAGGCGCGCGGCCAAAACATATCTTGCCTAGGAAAGACATGGACGCAAACAAACCACATCTAACACGGAAATGGTGTCGTCACCCTCAACACTAGGTGCGTACACATAATATCATAACCGTGCGTCAACGTGAAAAGTATGGGCACATACCAGACCAAGCTCAACATGGAAAGGCGCAAGCCATAGATGGATAATGCAGTGAATGCATGCAACGAGATGCATGACAATGCAGGTGGAGGCGAAACATGCATGTCGACGCAAGTGAAGAGTGCACGACAATGCAGGTGGAAGCAAAACATGCGTGTCGACGCAAGTGAAGAGTGCACGACAATGCGGGTGGAAGCGAAACATGCGTGTCGACGCAAGTGAAGAGTGCATGACAATGCAGGTGGAAGCGAAACATGCATGTCGACGCAAGTGAAGAGTGCAGGTGGAAAATGTATGACAATGCAAAGTAAAGAAATGCACGACAATGCAGGTGGAAAATGTATGACAATGCAAAGTAAAGAAATGCACGACAATGCATGTACTGAAGTGCAGATGAAAGATGCATGACAATGCAGGTAATTGAAATGCATGATTTATTGAAATGCAAATGAAAGATGCATGACAATGCGTGTATTTGAAATGTATGATAATGCATGAGATACGCATGACAATGCATGAACTCAAATGTGCGACAACGGATGTTTGTCTTTTGAAATGCATAACAATGCAAATGAACAGTGCATAACAATGCAAGTTGTGCGCGTTACAATGCGTGTAGACGTGCATAACGATGCAACCTATGTATGATTATCATAAACAAGACAAAACATGGAATGTAACGCATTTAAAGCGGTTATTGAATCTTGCAAGATACCAAAGGATACGAAAAGGATACACCTCGTACGTATCAAGTGCCATGCATAGAAAACACGGCTCGAGGTCAACGCGGAAGCCGGTTAAGCTTTGAAAATGCACTTTCTTGCACTGCCTTGAGAAATGAAGGTTCCAAACCCCATAAATGACCAAACCAAGGGTGTGGGAGGCTCACCGGCCTCAAGGAAAGACCATCGGCTATCCACCGGCCAAGAAATAAGGTCACCAGCCAAATATTTGGCCGACCGGCCAAAAATTGCTGTGTTGGGGCAGTTTTGTCAATTGGCCACGGGTCTTTAAATATAGGGCTTCAAGCCCTATTTTTCTCGCTTGCCCAAGCTCGAAAACTCTCCCCCTTTCTCTCTAGGTCATTTTCTCGCCTTCGATTCGTACTTTTCCCGTGTTTTAGCGACCTTTTCGTCGTTTGATTCGCGAAACCCTTCACGTTTCGAACATTCTGAACCGAACAAAACTCGTTTTCGGTGCCTCCTGCTCGATTTCCACCACTTGGGGTTTGTTTCCCCCAAGTTTTCCTCGATCTCTGTGCCCTTTCCGGACTTCGACCTTTCCGCCCATTTTTCACCCTCTCGGGGTTGACTTTTCATTCTTGCTCGTTTTTCGCATTTTTGGCCATTCCCACACTATTCTTGAGATGGCAGATGACATTCCAGTCGGTGGGAGTCCTCCAGCGATGGATGTGGACCCCGAGGTCGCGCTCCTGCCTCTTCACATTCGGCCGTTTGATCCGGCGATCTACAGGCCGGCGATACACGTATTGCCTCCTGACGGCATCCGCCACTTCAACAGCTTTACGAGGGGCGTGGCACCGGAGCTTCTATTGCGCGAGCCAGAGTCACACTTGTCTTATGGCGCTTCCAAGGTACACTCTCCCTCTGTTTCATTTTCTGCAATGTAGAATATATAACTGCAATAGTCAAACTTGTTCTTTAACTGCTTGAACCAGATACACTAACACATCATATGCTGTAATCCACTACGAGCACACCCGCACTCGGTATTTGTTTGAATCTGAATACGTGCACACACACTGCATTTTCACTGAACCACTCAAACACACTAATACATCATATGCTGTAGTTCACTGCGAGCACACCCGCACCCGGTATTTGTTTGAATCTGAATACGTGCACACACACTGCATTTTCACTGATTCTGAGCGCATTCAACACTGTTTTTATAACACTGCTTTGCAACCATTTGTTCTGAAAACAGAGAGATTCTAATTCCTTCCGAGGGTATGGGAATACCGTCGCTCGCGGATGGTACATGGAGCTGCCTGACGCGGTTCGTCGGATCATTGACTAGGCTGGCTTTGGGCGTTTCTGCATGGGGCTCTCGCGCCTCACTGCGAGCAGGCCTCTTCTTGCTGCCTTGGTGGAGAGGTGGTGGGACACCACCAATTCTTTCCACCTTTCCACCACCGGGGAGATAATGATGACTCCCTTTGATTTTTCGATGCTCACTGGCATCGGGGTAGGGGGTGATCCGATCTCCTTTGATACAAACATGGAGGAGTGGGACGCCGCTCAGCTCTACTTGCTCGGCACTCAGCCACCTCTCGCTCAAGCAGGGTTTGTGCGATGCTCATGGTTCGAGGATCATTTCCGGATCCAGGCGCCTACTACCCGGAAGGAGGAGGAGCAGTATGCTCGTGGCTTTATTATGTTCCTGCTGGGGACCATTCTCTTCGCCGATCGGGCGAACACCGTGCCCCTTTGTTTGTTGAGTGCACTGGTTGACGTGACTAGGATCCACGGCTACGACTGGGGTGGCGCTGGCCTGGCCACACTTTATGGATATATGAGCTCATCCTCCCGCCTCAGTGGGCAGTTGCTTGGAGGCTACTGGCGAGCCTGGGAGGTACATATTCCCTTTTCTGCTTTACATTTCAGTTTTACATTATCTGTACACCATACACACTGTGCACACGCAATCTGTTTTACACTGACTGCACATTGCACACACTGCACAACACGCTGCACACATTGCACAATACACTGCACACTGTTCTCTGATTTCTGCTTCTATCTATACACTGCTTTATCTGATAAGCCTGCTCATGTCTGCTCTATTACACTATACAGTTGTGGGTGTATGCCTATTTCCCGAGGCTTGCCCCAGTGCCAGATGAGGAGATTCCTCTCGGTGTTCCATTCTCTCACTGCTTGGACGTGAGGTGTGAGCGGAGGCCACGGGAGTCCTTCATATTCTTTCGCCGCTACTTCGATACTATCACCGCAGCTGAGGTATGTCAAACATTATAGTTCATTTAAGCTTCGCTTTGCATTGCTCTTTCAATATCAGTAGGTAACAAGCTGTGTTTTATTTGCAGATTACCTGGCCGCCTTGGGCCCCATTGCCTGATGTAGTTCAGGATCGGTATGCTGGTGCCTGAGAGACGGCCCGATTCAGAGTTCTACTAGAGGGCCCCGTCTACTGCGCCTGGTACTTGGGGGAGCGCTTCTTGCGGCAGACCTTAGGCGTGCCAGAGCAGACAGTTCCACAGCCACCTCCTACTCATATAAGGCATACCGAGAGGTACACTCTCGAGGAGATGGTAGACTACACGATCGGCGGGGACTCCGAGCCTTTCAGGGAGGAGGGTGACTACGCCGAGTACATTCAGGCTTATCTGATGCCACCTTTGACCGGTCTTCGCCGAGCTGAGAGGGAGAGGTTTGCGGCGCCAGCGGTCGGAGTAGGAGCACGGAGGGCGGCTCGGGCCCGTGGCAGGAGTGGATCTCGGAGAGAGCAGAGAGGCGAGTGGCCAGCGTTACCTACGATGATGACATGCCGAGGGCAGGGTGGGAAGACTTATCAGATCCCAATTACTCCCCCTCCGGTTGATCACGAGCTAGTCGGATTCCATGGTTTGCCTCTGGTATGTATTACTGCACTTTGCATCCTGTACAGCTATTTCATTTCATTTCTCTTGATATTTCGTAGAATACTGATGCTTCTAACACTTTTGCAGGCTTTTGCTGAATACACTCGCCAGTCTTTGGAGTTGACCGCCTCCGTAATGGGGATGCTACAGCGAAGCCTCGACCTGCTGGCCATTTACGGTATCCCAGTAAGCTCTTTCAACCACAATCTCAACTGTGCATAATCTGTTTTACACATAATCTGATGCATCGCACTGTCAACATGGCACTTGGTACACGGCCCTCACGGCTTTGATACATTGTAGCCCACGGATTGCTCACAGCATTGCTCACGACATTCATACACTGCACTCAGTCACTGCATTCTGTGTTCATACTCTGCTCACAACATTCATACACTGTACTCATACATTGCATTCTGTATTCATACTCTGCCGCACGTAGCATAACTGATACATTTACCATTTGCCCTTTTCAGGCCCCATTCCAGATGTCAGCTGTAGGAGGTGCTCCAGCAGGACCATCTGCACCTGCCTGGGGAGGAGGGAGAGCAGGGTGAGGGACTACAGTACACCCCCGCACCAAAGCGGGGCGCACTCATGTTGGAAGCAGCTCGCGGGCACCGATTCCAGACGATGATGGGTCCGAGACAGAGGCAGAGGCGGAGTCGTCTGAGGAGGAGACTGGAGATGACTCGAGCTCGGGTTCAGATGATGGAGCTGATGACGATGCTCCTAGACCTTCGTCCAAGAAGAGGACGAGGACAGACTCTCAGGCCTGACATGATTGATGCTGATTCAGACTTTCGTTGCCTTTTTTCTTTTCCTTGCTTTGTTTTTCTTTGAGCACACTGTACTGCTTCAGGCAGATTTTGCTTTCTCAAAACTATATACTTTGCAAAGATGATGGAATGAAACAAGTTTTTTGCTAAAAAAAGGTGTTGCATTTACCATTTCACGCATCGCATTGCATTGCATCGCATCATATTACATAACAATGTAATTGAATGGGAATTGAACATGCATGTGTTACCAGGTCAGGTAGTGAACCAACGTAATAAATTGACTCAACACACAATAATAAAACCTCGACAAGTTTACAACTCGATAAGCGAAGAGCAACAACTCGATAAACAAAATTGCGATAACTTGGTAAACAAATGAGCAACAACTCGATAAGCAAATAGGTAACAACTTGATAAGCAAATGAGTAACAACTCGATAGGTAAATGAGTAACAACTCGATAGGCAATTTGAAGTAACACAGGTATGGCTTCGCAAAATCAACACCGGAAGGCACTGAAGGTGGAACCAATCACAAGTTCCCAATATGTTCAACACATAGACTACCCATTCTGAACACAGCCCGTAACACAATGCTTGGTTCCTTCGGCACACAGCTCATACAACACACTGCTCGTTCTGAACATTCTGCCCATAACACAACGCTTGGTTTATTCTGCGTACGGCTAATCCTGAACAAACAGTTCAATCTGAAAAGGCGGGACGCAAAGATGGAATCGGCAGAAGCTAAAACATACTCGGATGCTCCGAATTTTCCCCTTTTCTTTTGCTTCGCAATCCAGAACACATATATTCACTGTTCTCATATGACCTGGGTTGGACCCTGCGGTTTTATGAAAGAACAAAGTCTTGGTTTGCACAAATGTGGAGAATGGCACAGCACTCTGAGCACAAAACGGTTTTGTTTTGAAATTGAGTTTTTAAACGGGTATTGAGCCTGTGGAGAAGTGGTTTGGAAATACTCTTCAGATCCTGGGAGACGCCAGTGATCCTCAGCTAGTCACCTGAAAAGATACAAACACTCCGGTCGGGGGTGCCGTAATTAGCACTTCGACGGACAAGTTAGTGCAGACACTCAGGATAGCTTGTTTACTAAGTTAAGTGGAGTGATTCTTACATACCTTTCTAAATCTGTGGTTCTTGTATTTATACTTGCTTTCTGGGCCTCGGGGCCTAAGCCTACTTTTATCCCATTCTCCTTTTATTCATTCAGAGCTACTGACCTCCGTCTATTCGGCTTTCCTAACGTATTCGGCGTCCTAGTCACGCAATATGAAGCCGAACAGTATCTAATTTCTGGGGTACGCATCTTCCGACTCTTCTACTTATTCGGCTCCCATAATTGCCCCCCAAGCACTTCACCGACGACAGTTGGCTGGAGTGCTTGGTTTTGAATTTCGAAAAGTCAGAGCCAAAATTCGGCAGTTGGCCTCATCGTGATGCAGATATCTAAGCGCACCCCTTTCGGTTGTCGTGTCAACTTCCTGCCCCCTCGCACGTGTCTATTTATTGCGATTTAAAATTTTGACGTCCTTTCTAGTATGTATTTTATGACGCTCATCGTTGGATTGCCTTTTGAATCGTCCCTGCAACTCTCTTTTCCGATATCCTCTTCGTCCTTTGTAAGTTCTCTCCTCCCTTGCTTCAAAGACTCTTTCTGGTTTATTCCTTCCTTGGCATATTCTCATAAACTGTAGGGTATGGTGAAACATTTAAAAGACCTCCTCTCGTCAGATCGAATTGCTGGCTTTAAACGCCATTTCTCCATTCCTGATGATGTCCGTCTATCGCTTGTGGCAGACGGCACTCTTGATATGGAGAGGGAGGACAAAACCACGATTGTCTTTCCTCTTTTGTCAATTGCAGAGGGTGGAGTCCGTTTCCCCCTTCACCCGTTTCTTAGGGCTGTGCTTCGCCATTGGGGTTTAACCTTGGCATTCCAGCCATCCGGCATTGTTATGCCTTGGCTAAGTCTTCTGGTCGGCACGGGCGTTTCTTCCTTAGGGCCAAGGATATCGACCATCAACTGATTACTATGCTTTCCAGTTCTGGAAAATGAGTTGATGATGTTATGGTTGTTGTCCAGGGTAACTGGGAATTTGACGAAGGGGAGGATCACGTCGACCCTATTCCTAGACGGAGGGGCGAGCCAGGTGGCTGATTGCCTTCTCGCTTTTATTATTTGTTCGTTTTTGTTGTAAAGCCTCTTCTTTGAAATGTTACGACTTGGCTTGTGCAGGGAGCAATTTGAAGAAAGTTCTATCTTCAACTGACGGCGCCGTTCTTTCGGATATCGAAGTCGCGCTCAAATATTTCGGCCGTCGAAGTCTTCAGAAACAAGGGAGGGCGGCCCACATTCTGCTTCGTTACGAGCCGACATATACGACCTTCTCGGCGGCGGAAAATATCCTGATTCTGGAGGGTGAAGATTCTCTTATCGCTCTTATTTTGTCCGACTTCAAAAACTTGAGGCAGGTTGGTTTTGAAGGGTCCGATTCGGAGCAGGATGTAGCTAATGTTACCGAATCAGATCAGTCCGAAACCGAGTCTGATGAGGTATTGAATTCGGCCGATCCCCCATCCACTTCGGGCCGAGGGGATCTTTCACTTGACGGCTTTTTTCATGGCTTAGAGGATATTCCCTCCGCAGACCCCGAAGACATGGCCGGGTTAAGCCTGACAAAACTTGCCAGGAAGGCGAATGCTGAGAGGTTGGCCGCGCGGCGAAGAGTGGAGGCCCTCCCGTCTGAAGTACCACCCACCACCGAATCTCAATTCTCCTTGCCTGTTAGCAAATCAGAGTCCTTGCGCGTTATTGAGGTGGAGACAGCAGAAAATCGGAATGCCGAATCTACTTTGATCGTGCTGGCCGGCCAAGAAGTTGAGGCAGAGAAACGCCCTGCCGAGTTTGAGGCCGGCTCAGAAGAACATGGCGGCAAACGTCCTCGGTTAGAGGGATCGGACGTGATCGTTCCTTTTGTTATTCAGCCGATGATAAGAAACATGCCGATTTCTTCTGATGCTTCGGCACTTAAAGATCCAGAAGTCGCATTCAGCTTGGCTACGTCCGTGTCGTTGTCATCCGACAAGGAGGCTTTTCGGGTGGAAACGGATCTGAATGCGACAGCACTAGCCGCCCAATCGGCACTTTTGGTACGTATTCGAACTTAGCTTCACTTAATCCAAATACTGTTGAAGTTATGGATTTAAATTCTTGTTTTGCAGACTGTCGGATGAATAGCCGATATGGGCCGTCGCCATCGCGATGCCGTCAAACAGATTGGTCATTTACGCAAGGAAGTTGAAGGCCAGAGGAGAAGGGCCGAGGTCAAGGCTTTGAGGGCGAACAAGGAAGCCTCAAGGGCCGACGCCGAGATGGAGAGGGCTCGTAGCGCGGATCAGTTGAGATCGGATACCGAGAAGAAGGCGGACGTGAGCGAAGATGCGCTCAAATTGGCCCAGAAGGCGATCTCCAAACTGGAGGCTGAGTTGGCTGAAATGAAGGTGGCGAAGGAAGCAGCCGACTCGGAGTCTTCCAAAGTATTCAAGGCCGGGAAAAATGCTGCACTCGCCAAGTACGTGGACCAAGTCCCCAAGTTTGAAAATCGGGGATTCAAACATGGTTGGCACAAAGCCCTTGCTGCTGCTAACGCTTCATTGATTATGCCAATTCCATATGAGCAAGTGGATGTTGAGCCATTGGAGTCTAATTTCGATGGCTGATCTGGCCGACTGACATAGTTTTTAGGATGTCGAATGTATTTTTACAGTTTTTAATTTAGTTTTTTTCATCTGTTGCTACAGTCATAGCTTTTTGTTTAGTAACTTGAGTATATAAAATTTCATGAGTTGTGCTCAATTGGCTAAGGAAAATGTTGATGAATGATATTGCTTTCGGTTAAGGTTAGATCGGCTGCTTAGCTTAGGTACTTGGCCGATCAGATTAATAAATCTGCCCTTGCCTTAGCCAGGGCGCGAGCTTGGGAAGCCGAATGGGCCTAACTCGTGCGCTGGCTGAGGCACAGGTTGATCGGCGCTTGCGATTGAAAACATGGCCGACCAGGCTAATAAAGTAAATCTGCCCTTGCCTTAGCCAGGGCGCGAGCTTAGGAAGCCGAATGGGCCTGACTCGTGGGCTGGCTGAGGCACAGGTTGATCGGCGCTTCCGCTTGAAAACATGGCCGACCAGATTAATAAATCTGCCCTTGCCTTAGCCAGGGCGCGAGCTTGGGAAGCCGAATGGGCCTGACTCATGGGCTGGTTGAGGCACAGGTTGATCGGTGCTTGCGCTTGAAAACATGGCCGACCAGATTAATAAATCTGCCCTTAGCCAGGGCGTGAGCTTGGGAAGCCGAATGGGCCTAACTCGTGGGCTGGCTGAGGCACAGCTTGGTCGGCGCTTGCACTTGAAAACATGGCCGACCAGGTTAATAAAGTAAATCTGCCCTTCCCATAGCCAGGGCGCGAGCTTGGGAAGCCGAATGGGCCTAACTCGTGGGCTGGCTGAGGCACAGGTTGATCGGCGCTTGCGCTTGAAAACATGGCCGACCAGATTAATAAATCTGCCCTTGCCTTAGCCAGGGCGCGAGCTTGGGAAGCCGAATGGGCCTGACTCGTGGGCTGGCTGAGGCACAGGTTGATCGGCGCTTGCGCTTGAAAACATGGTTGACCAGATTAATAAATCTGCCCTTACCTTAGCCAGGGCGCGAGCTTGGGAAGCCGAATGGGCCTGACTCGTGGGCTGGCTGAGGGATAGGTTGATCGACGCTTGCGCTTGAAAACATGGCCGGCCAGATTAATAAATCTGCCCTTGCCTTAGCCAGGACGTGAGCTTGGGAAGCCGAATGGGCCTGACTCGTGGGCTGGCTGAGACACAGGTTGGACGTGAGCTTGGGAAGCCGAATGGGCCTGACTCGTGGGCTGGCTGAGACACAGGTTGATCGGCGCTTGCGCTTGAAAACATGGCCGACCAGATTAATAAATCTGCCCTTGCCTTAGCCAGGGCGCGAGCTTGGGAAGCCAAATGGGCTTGACTTGTGGGCTGGCTGAGGCACAGGTCCATCGGTGCTTGCGCTTGAAAACATGGCCGATCAGATTAATAAATCTGCCCTTAGCCAGGGCGCGAGCTTGGGAAGCGGAATGGGCCAAACTCGTGGGCTGGCTGAGGCACATCTTGATCGGCGCTTGCGCTTGAAAACATGGCCGACCAGGTTAATAAAGTAAATCTGCCCTTGCAACAGCCAGGGCGCAAGCTTGGGAAGCCGAATGGGCCTAACTCGTGGGTTGGCTGAGGCACAGGTTGATCGGCACTTGCCCTTGCAAACATGGCCGACCAGATTAATAAATCTGCCCTTGCCTTAGCCAGGGCGCGAGCTTGGGAAGCCGAATGGGCCTGACTCGTGGGCTGGCTGAGGCACAGGTTGATCGGCGCTTGTGCTTGAAGACATGGCCGACCAGATTAATAAATCTGCCCTTGCCTTAGCCAGGGCGCGACCTTGGGAAGCCGAATGGGCCTAACTCGTGGGCTGGCTGAGGCATAGGTTGATCAGCGCTTGCGCTTGAAAACATGGCCGACCAGATTAATAAATCTGTCCTTGCCTTGGCCAGGGCGCAAGCTTGGGAAGCCGAATGGGCCTAACTCGTGGGCTGGCTGAGGGACAGATGATCGGCACTTGCGCTTGAAAACATGGCCGGCCAGATTAATAAATCTACCCTTGCCTTAGCAAGGGCGCGAGCTTGGGGAGCCGAATGGGCCTGACTCGTAGGCTGGCTGAGGCACAGGTTGATCGACGCTTGCGCTTGAAAACATGGCCGACCAGGTTAATAAAGTAAATATGCCCTTGCCTTAGCCAAGGCGTGAGCTTGGGAAGCCGAATGGGCCTGACTCATGGGTTGGCTGAGGCACAGGTTGATCGGCGCTTGCGCTTGAAAACATGGCCGACCAGATTAATAAATCTGCCCTTGCCTTAGCCAGGGCGCGAGCTTGGGAAGTCGAATGGGCCTGACTCGTGTGCTGGCTGAGGCATAGGTTGATCGACGCTTGCGCTTGAAAACATGGCCGACCAGATTAATAAATCTGCCCTTGCCTTAGCCAGGGCGCGAGCTTTGGAAGCCGAATGGGCCTAACTCGTGGATTGGCTGAGGCACAGGTTGGTCGGTGCTTGCACTTGAAAACATGGCCGACCAGATTAATAAATCTGCCCTTAGCCAGGGTGCGTGCTTGGGAAGCCGAATGGGCCTACCTCGTGGGCTAGCTGAGGCACAGCTTGATCGGCGCTTGCGCTTGAAAACATGGCCGACCAGGTTAATAAAGTAAATCTGCCCTTGCTTTAGCCAAGGCGCGAGCTTGGGAAGCCGAATGGGCCTGACTCGTGGGTTGGCTGAGGCACAGGTTGATCGGCGCTTGCGCTTGAAAACATGGCCGACCAGATTAATAAATCTGCCCTTGCCTTAGCCAGGGCGCGAGATTGGGAAGCCGAATGGGCCTAACTCGTGGGCTGGCTGAGGCACAAGTTGATCCGCTTTGGCGCTTGAAAACATGGCTGACCAGATTAATAAATCTGCCATTGCCTTAGCCAGGCCTTAGCCAGGGCGCGAGCTAGCCCAGCTCGTGGGCTGGACAATTGTTATCTGACTGTTGACGTTTGGGATTACTAACGTTGCCTCGGGAGTGCTGCAAACATTGAAGGATAAATGGGGCGGGTGTACGCCAGAGGCCCTACTTATTTCCATTCAGGCAACTTGGGAGGGACGAAGATTGACTGAATCAGACGCCGCAATGAGTCGTAGTAGCGAGCCTACGCATACGGGAAGAAGAACGTCCAAGGATCGGGAAACACAACAGCCCCTTAGTCATCGAAGTAGATCGCCCCGAAATGACAGGCAACAACGGGGAAATTCTCCGCGCCCGCGACCGACAATTGAGCCTGATACGACGCCACGACCGTTGAGTTTTGCGGTTTCTATGAGGAATAGAACAATGACGGAGGCGAATTCTATAATTAAAGACCCAGATGTGGCAGTCGAGTTCGCTCGACAGATATTCCCGCTGGAAGTCCAACAATCGATGGTTGGACGTCGAGATTTCGAAGTATTTTGAGACGACATACATGGGGCCGTGAAAGGACTATATACTGCTTACGAAGTCGGCATGCATCTGCAGGAAGCGCGACGTGAGAGCGAGAAAAAGGACAAAAGGAATCACAGTCTGGAGATTCGCGCGGAAAAGGTTGAGCGTGAGCTTCGGGAGTTGAAGAATGTTCAAACGAGCGCGTCGGTGGCGGTCGGTGAATCTAAATTGGTTGTTGCGGAGAGAGTAACCCAACGGACCTCGGGTTATGAAAAGGGGTTTCAGGACGGCCTGAAGGTCGGGATAGAGAAGACCAAACAGGACCTTGCCGAGGAGGTCTGTCAATGTGAAAATCGTGGATTCAAGCACGGCTGGATCAAGGCCCTTCAAACCGAGGAAGCTCTCGAAGCCGTGGGCATTGATTCGGCCTCGCCCCTATATCATCGCCACTACTTTCCTTATTCCAATTTCGAAATTGAGAAGAGCGACGATGAGGGTGCCGAATGAATAGACTTCGCACCGAATAAACAGAATTTCTTTTATTTTCAACGTTTGTATTTGGTCTTGAAATGTTATGTGCTTAATTAATCGTATTATTTCAACTTACTGGCAAGTTTTGTGTTGCGTGGCGTAAATGTTTAGACATGCATTGGCCGGCTTGAATTAAGAACGATTTTCAGTGAATATTTATTCAACCAATGAAGTGGTCCGAATGCATCTCTCAAAAAGGCCAATCGTGATATCCACGAAGGGCGCTCCGAATCCGGAGTATTAATCGGCCCTAAGGTGTCATGCACCAAAAGGGGCTCCAAATCCGGAGGCTCTATTTTGCCAATCGTGATATCCACGAAGGGCGCTCCGAATCTGGAGTCTTAATCGGCCCTAAGGTGTCATGCACCAAAAGGGGCTCCGAATCCGGAGGCTTTATTTTGGCCAATCGTGATATCCACGAAGGGCGCTCCGAATCCAGAGTCTTAATCAGCCCTAAGGTGTCATGCACCAAAAGGGGCTCTGAATCCAGAGGCTTTATTTTGGCCAATCGTGATATCCACGAGGGCGCTCCGAATTCGAAGTCTTAATTGGCCTTAATAGGCTTAATCGGCCCTAAGGTGTCATGCACCAAAAGGGGCTCCGAATCCGGAGGCTTTATTTTGGCCAATCGTGATATCCACGAACGGCACTCCGAATCCGGAGTCTTAATTGGCCTTAATAGGCTTAATCAGCCCTAAGGTATCATGCACCAAAAGGGGCTCCGAATCCGGAGGCTTTATTTTGGCCAATCGTGATATCCACGAAGGGCGCTCCGAATCCGGAGTCTTAATCGGCCCTAAGGTGTCATGCACCAAAAGGGGCTCCGAATCCGGAGGCTTTATTTTGGCCAATCGTGATATCCACGAAGGGCGCTCTGAATCCGGAGTCTTAATCGGCCCTAAGGTGTCATGCACCAAAAGGGGCTCCGAATCCGGAAGCTTTATTTTGGCCAATCGTGATATCCACGAAGGGCGCTCCGAATCCGGAGTCTTAATCGGCCCTAAGGTGTCATGCACCAAAAGGGGCTCCGAATCCGGAGGCTTTATTTTGGCCAATCGTGATATCCACGAAGGGCGCTCTGAATCCGGAGTCTTAATCGGCCCTAAGGTGTCATGCACCAAAAGGGGCTCCGAATCTGGAGACTTTATTTTGGCCTTAGAAGGCTTGAGAAAACGAGAAACTTTGTATTGCAACGGTGGAATATGTACAAGTATCAAGCCCAGAAGTCGGGTCAATGATAGAATTTACGTAAATGTGTTGAATTTTAAGGCCGTGGCAGGCTTCTTCCTGACATGTCTGAGAACCGATATGCCCCTGTTCCTGCGATGGATTCTATCTGATAGGGGTCGTCCCAGTTTGGACCCAATTTTCCATCGGCCGGTCTCCGGTCGGCTGGAAGTACCTTCTTTAGGACAAGCTCTCTTGGCGTGTATCGGCCTAACTGAACTCGCTGATTATACGACTTGGTGAGCTGCTGCTGATACCGTGCCATGGATGCCAGGGCGCGGTCTCTTCGTTCTTTGATTAGAATCAGATCTAGGGCAAGAATCATGTCGTTTCGGCCCATATCAAAAACTTGCGATTTCAGAGTTAGGAGGCCGATTTCCAGGGGTAAGATTTCCTGGGTTCCAAAGCATAGAGCAAACGGCGTTTCTCCAGTGGATCTCCTCGGCGTAGTACGATGAGCCCACAATACACTCGGCAATTCTTCGACCCATTTGCCTTTAGCTTTTTCCAGCCTCTTTTTGATGCCGTCCAAGATGGATTTGTTGGAGGCTTCGACTTGACCATTGCTTTGGGGGTAGGCCGGTGTCGAGAAGTAAGGACGAATGCCATATTTGCTGCATAACTCTCGATATACGCCACAATCGAACTGGGTGCTATTGTCTGAGATGAGAGCTCTCGGAATGCCAAATCGTGTTATGATGTTTCTCCATACAAAGCGTTTAATGTCGGCATCTCATATATGTGTTAAAGCCTCCGCTTCGACCCATTTTGTGAAGTAGTCTGTCGCAACGATTAAGAATCGCTTGTTCCCTGGGGCCCTGGGCAATGGTCCTACGATATCAAGTCCCCACTGAGCAAACGGCCAGGGGCTGGTGATAGAGTTCAACTCTTCGGCAGGCAATGGGTTAATGGGGAGAACTTTTGGCACTATTCGCATTTTTTTACATAACTCTCCACGTTAGCTCTCATTGTCGGCCAATAATATCCCTGCGTTATAGCTCGATGGGCCAGGGAGCGTCCGCCAGAATGGGCACCGCAACTGCCCTCATGTATCTCTGTCAAAGCTCCTCCACTTTGTCGGGGTGCACGCATTCCAAATATGGACCAGAGAGGGACTTTTTGTAAAGCCCTCCTTGCGGATCCAGATAGTATCGCAGGGCTTTATTTCGCAGCTTGTGTGCTTCTTTTTTGTCCTCTGGGAGTTGTTCAGAAGAGAGGAATGCAGCAATGGGGTCCATCCAGCTTGGTGCGGATTCTATAACGTGACATGGATTTCCTTCAAGGGCCAATACTCGGCTCCGGGACGAAACCTACTTCGATGGTCCGTTTGATCTCAGAATTGATGGCGGAGGCTAGGCACGCCAAGGCATCCGCGTGTGTGTTCTGGTCGCGTGTTATTTGGTTCAGTTCGTGATGGTCAAATTTTGCCAGCAAGGAATTGGCCGTTTTCATGTAGGCCGCCATACGGTCGTTTCTTGCCGCGTACTCCCCCTTTAGCTGATTGATTACCAATTTTGAATCACAAAACACAAGCAGACGCCGCGCGCCGAGAAGGTGCGCATTCCGCAGACCGGCTAGAAGGGCTTCGTATTCGGCTTCGTTATTTGATGCTTCGAAGCCAAGCTTGACGGCCTGCTCAATTACTGCGCCGTCTGGAGACATGATTACAACTCCGGCGCCACTGCCCCTTTGGTTAGATGATCCATCACAGTATAATTGCCAAATATCCCCGACATAAATTCTCCAGTTCGGCTTTGGTAGAACTTCAGCCTTTGGTCGAACTTCATCAGGTTTGAGGTTGGCAAGCTCGCCGGTGAATTCGGCAACAAAGTCGGCCAACACCTGCCCCTTGATTGCAGTTTTAGGTAAAAACCGAATGTCGTATTGGCCGAGTTCAAGAGCCCATTTTGAAACACGTCCTGATGCTTCTGCACTCCGTAGTACTGATCGGAGGGGATAATCTGTTAGCACCCCAATGCTATGTCCCTGGAAGTAATGCATCAGTTTTCTTGCCGCCATGACTAGGGCTAAGATGAGTTTTTCCAGCGGAAGGTAGCGTGTTTCGGCGTCAACCATTGCCTTGCTCACATAATACACTGGCCGTTGCTCCCCCTCCTCCTCTTTTAACAGTACGGCGTTGACGGCCCTATCGGAAACTGCCAGATATAGGATGAGCGGGTCACCAGTGGCGGGTGTTGTCAAGAGAGGTACTGAGCGGAGGTAGGTTTTGAGTCTGTTGAAGGCTGATTCGCATTCGACGGACCATTCAAAAGCCTTACCCTGCCATAGTGTCTGAAAGAATTGTCAGCAGCGATCTGTAGACCGACTGATGAACCTGTTGAGTGCAACGGCCATCCCCATAAATTTTTGGACTTCTTTTACTGAATGGGGGGAGCCGAGTTCCAAGATTGCTGGGACTTGCCTCGGGTTGGCTTCGATTCCTCGGTGATTGACGATGTAACCCAGGAATTTGCCAGAGCCGATTCCGAACGCACACTTGGAAGCGTTCAGTTTCATTCTATATTTGCGTAAGATGCTGAATGTCTTTTCTAGATCGGCTATATGATTCTGTTCTTCTTTTGACTTGACCACCATATTGTCGATGTATACTTCCATAGTGTGGTCGAGTTGCTCTTTGAACATGGCGGTGACCAATCTTTGGTAGGTTGCCCCTGCATTCTTCAGCCCAAAGGGCATAACTTTGTAGCAATAGGTTCCTCTTGGGGTGAGGAAGGCAGTTTTGTCCTGGTCATCTGGATGCATGGCGATTTGATGGTAGCCTCTGTAAGCATCGAGGAAGCTCATGCGTTGATGACGTGCCGTCGCATCGACGAGCTGGTCGATTCTAGGTAGAGGAAAACAGTCTTTGGGGCAAGCTTTGTTCAGATCCGTGAAGTCGACGCACACTCGCCAAGTCCCATTTTTCTTCTTCACCACCACTGTATTGGAGAGCCACGTAGGGTAAGTGACTTCTCTAATTGCCCCGGCGTCAAGCAGTCTGTCTACCTCCTCAACAACGGCGGCAGTGTGCTCCGCGGCTGACCGTCGGCCTTTCTGAATGATCGGCTTACATTTCGGATCGACATTCAGATGGTGCTGTGAAACTGACGGGTCTATTCCCGACATTTCGTACGGAGTCCACGCAAAGACGTCAAGGTTGTTGAGCAAGAAAGAGATCAGCTGCTGCCTGTCGACCTGATTCATAGAGGCGCCGATCATGAAGAACTTTGCTGGGCTTCCATCGATGTCAACTCGGTCTAAATCTTCCGTGGCCTTCTCATTTGGATATCGCCCAACGTCATCCAGGATCTCCCGATTCGGCACCTCAATGGAATTTACTTGCAGTTCCTTTGGCGTTTTGGAGGCAAGGAGATAACATGCTTGTGCCGATTTCTGGGATCCGCGGATTTGCTCAATGCCGTGTTCTGTTGGGAAACGTAGCAGTTGATGATAGGTGCTTGGGACGGCCTGCAATGTAGGCAACCACGATCGCCCCATGATGAGATTGTACGGCGATGGCAGCCTGACGACCAAGAATTCCACGTCCACCGTTCTGGAACCTGCTCGAACGGGTAAGCTGATCTTTCCCAATGGGTACTCTGGAGTGGCATTGAAGCCAAATAGTGGATAAGGGGCTGGAGTCAAGTCTGACTTGTTGAATCCGAGTTTGGTGAAGGTTTTATAATACATAACCTCCGAGGTACTGCCCTGGTCGATAAGAACGCGTTCGACGGTGAACCGGTTTACACGCAGCTCAACAACCAACGGATCGATGTGAGGGAGTGTTACAACGATCAAATCAGAATCATCGAAGGTGATACTTGGCGCTTCTCGGGGCCGCTTTGCTGGCGTGAGTTGCTGTTGGGGGCCTGGATGTGATTGGATGGCATGCACGGCTGGGGCTGCTGGTAGGCTGTATATCATGTGGACGGTGGCAAGCGGAAATGCATCCTTCAGAAGGGCAGGTGTTTCGACCACACTCCTCTGGACGCATTGGTGGAGACGTTCGTCCTTTGCCAACTCCTCATGATGATCTGTTAAGGCATAGCGGCCGTCAGTTTCTTGCTGTCGGGCCCGATATCGTCGATCATCTGCCCTCGGGGGCCGCTCAGAAGCCTAGCGCACCGTTTGTTTGGATTTTGCTATTTCCGAGGCCAGATCGCGACGAAGGCATTCGTTCTCAGCAATGATGTTGTCCAACCTCTATTTGGTTTGCCTAGCTTGCGCCATGGTCGCTTGTATTGTCTTTTGCATTGGGTTTGAAGATGAGCAGAGGTCCGAGGCAAGTCTTGCTGCGATGGTTTTTGGTCCAAGCGAGTTTGCTGGGATGAGGTCACCTCTCTGTGCTGTCTCGTCAGTGGCTACCGGAGGATCTTCAGTCACGCCTGCCATGGATGTATTTGAGTATTCCCACAGACGGCGCCAATTGTGGAGAAGTGGTTTGGAAATACTCTTCAGATCCTGGGAGACGCTAGTGATCCTTAGCTAGTCACCTGAAAAGATACAAACACTCCGGTTGGGGGTGCCGGAATTAGCACTCCGACGGACAAGTTAGTTCAGACACTCAGGATAGCTTGTTTACTAAGTTAGGTGGAGTGATTCTTACATGCCTTTCTAAATCTGTGGTTCTTGTATTTATACTTGCTTTCTGGGCCTCGGGGCCTGAGCCTACTTTTATCCCATTCCCCTTTTATTCATTCGGAGCTACTGACCTCCGTCTATTCGGCTTTCCTAACGTATTCGGCGTCCTAGTCACGCAATATGAAGCCGAACAGTATCTAGTTTCTGGGGTACGCATCTTCTGACTCTTCTACTTATTCGGCTCCCACAGAGCCTATGACTGAACACAGCGCATTACGATTCAACAAAGAAAAACAAAAAGGCAAACAACCTAAACGCATCGAGAAACACTCGAAACAACTCAAAACAAGAGATGAACAAAACAACAGAAGACACGACACACAGACGTGTTACAAAGGGAAGAGACCTCCTGGTCACGAGGAGCCAGTTTCTTTGGGTATTGTTTCCCACCCTTTCTCATTTGCGATCCTCGCATCACTCTGGCACTTAATCTCTATTTTTCTGAAAAAGCCATTTTTTCACTTTTTCTCTTATCGCACATCTCTCTATTCTTTAATCTCTCATTTTTCAATCCCTCCCCTGGGTGGTTGACGGATAAACGAGAAGTTGTGGGTTCATGCCCAACATTATCAGCTCGCGGCTATTCCTCCGGTGACATTTAGTCGATGCCCCAGATAAGGGAGTGGAGTATCCTGATCCACTCAAATTCGTGCTTCGCACTTGGCTTGATACCTCGTTGCTTGGAGGATGTTGAGAGCTTTCAGCCCTTTGCTTGTTAGCTTCAGTTGTGCCCTTTGTGGCGAGTAGAGTGCCCTTCTTGGCAAGTACATCGACAGTGGGGAAAAGAGAGGAAGCCTGACTCAACTGTGCCCTTAATTCATCATTTTGACCATTTTTTGTTTTTGCTTTCTACTAAAACAATTTTAATCAATATGAGAGTTAGATTAGCATGTTTGTTCAATTTTCTGATTTGAAATCATGCAAGTTAGGCTATGAGCACTGAAAATTTTCCTTTTTAGGTCCAAGAAAAGGTCCAGTTTTGAAAAATGGAATAATTTTTGAGAAATTAGTCAACCTTAGTAAAATAATCTCAAAACTGTTTTTGCAAACGGCCACTGCTCAACGAGCACAGAACCTACTCTTGAGATGCACAACCTCGGATCCATAACAATGGAAAACTGCTCCTTATCTGAAGGACACTTCATGGCAACGGAAAGTTGCCCCTTGTTTGAATAGCAACTCATGGCAACGGAAAGTTGCCCCTTGTCTGGATGGCGCCGCAGCAAACTGTAATCAATCCTCACAGTGATGATCACAACCGAACTCTCGGATACAGAAAAAACGAAGATGGTCAAAAACCCATATATGGACACAGCCACTGTGGAATTGTTTATGGCTGGACTTCAGAATGAATTGCCTACGTATCCCAAACATGGGAATCAAGCCTTACGTAGTTCCGGTTAAGGTACACTTGGGTGTTTAACCTTTCCTTTTACGCTCTAACTTTTGCCAAGGCCGCCCTTCCGGGTTTTCAACCTTGCGAGCTTTGTTCTTTTTTTTCTTTTCAATTCTTTTCATTTCTTTTCTTTTTGTTTCTTTTTCATCTTTCCTTTTCATTGTCTTCATTTTTCTTCTTTTTTCTTTTTTTTCATTCTTTGCATTTTTTTTTTTGTTCTTTTTCTTCTTCTTCTTTTTTTTTCTTGCTCTAACTTTTGCCTGGGTCGCCCTTTCGGGTTTTCGGCCCAGCGAGCCTCTCAAGAGTAAAAATTTAGCTTTGTCCATGTCAAATGGTTTTGAGATCCTGAAGTCATCTGAATCTAGGAGAATGGCTGTTGTTCGCTGACGATGCAAGAGTCCATCCAATGGGGGGGGGGGGGGCTGAATTTGCTCCTAGTGTTGTGGATAGGAACTCGATTATCCTTCAGCAATACTTTCTTCTTTCTTCCCTTCTGGGATTTGGCATTCTTGCCAGTCTTCGTCTTTGACTCTTCGAGTGCATCTGACATTGTTTGCCCCCAGTTCAAGGCTACTTTTGATCTAGCTTCGCAAACCTCCTTCGATCACATCTGATATTCTCGCCCCTAGTTCATGGGCTGCTTCTGATCTGGCCACACGGGCCTCACATCATGATTGGCCTTGGAACATTTTGAATCCAAGTTCAAGGTTTGAAATCAAGAGGGGTCGAGTCTCGAGGCTGAGAGCGATCCTAAGCTGCATAATCCCAAGAGCGATTCTGCACAGGTCTTCGCAGGACAGCGCAAAACATTATTTGAATTTTTTTTTTTAAGAAAGCGACTAGTCACTCGCGTTGAAGATAGTGCGAAACCAATCTGGATCAAGCCAGGATCCTTCTCAGTACTCACGTTAACAAACATGATTTCATTCATTAAGGGCTTAGCACGCCTCCCTTTTTCTCAATTGATCAAATTTTGCAAATCCCGAGGAATTCCTTCCTCTTTGTTTTCATCACAATGTTCAAAAAGTTTTGAAAAACTTAGGTCGATGTAATGACTTATAGGCACAAAAGAGCAGGTGAAATGCACTGCCGTTTCATTCAAACTTCTGGCACAACTGGCGCAAGGCAAAAGCAAACACAAGCATGTGAAAATTACCGCTGTTTCATTCAGGTCTTCTAGTGCAACTGGCGCCATGGAAGAAACAGACTCGAAAGAAAGCCAAAAGATAAACACAACATAAAATAGTGATATCCGAGGTAACACCCCTAAAATACCGAACTTCTGTACAACAGGACTGACTTGACACAATAAGACAGACCCGACCGACATAGTACAAAAAGACTGCCTATATACAAGATAACAAAACTGACTGAATACCCAAGTCAGAAAGTGCAAAACTAGCATTCGCAAATGCTCCAAAGTGCGTGCTATATGCCACATCCGAAGTAAACTGAGCACCGCCCGCAGGTGGACCAACTCCTGATCACATACTTGTAGTATCCTCAAAATCTAGCAACTCAGTAGTGACAGACTTTGCTGAGGTAGGTGGGAGGATGACCTCATTGTCGATCAAATCCTGTACTTTATGAGGAAGACGGAAATAGTTGTCGGTGCTATGACCGGTTTGCTAGCGGTACGCACAGTACAAGGTAGCATCATGTGAGGAAGGGAGATTCTTCGGGAGAGGTCGAGGCTCAAGGGGTCTAAGATGGCCCTTTTCGGAAAGGATCTGGAGCGCCTTAGACAAAGGCATATAAAGGGCATGGAATACCCTGCGACCTCGAGGTAGATACTTCGAGGTTTGCTGACTTTTGCCGGATGCACTAGCAAAAGGATCGGCAGGTGTTGCCTTAGCTTTCTGATCCTTTCCAGGTGTAGAGTTAGGGTTGGAGGGAACGGTTCTGGTATGACGGTTCCTATCCCGATTTTCTGCTTGGCTTGAACTACCCTCTATCGGAGTGGGGAAAGCGTCATCCACAGTTTTAGCCACAACTGCGAATACTTGCTGCCTGTTCAATCCTTCGGCTTTCAAAGCCTCGACTGCCCACAACAGTTGTTCAACGGGATCAGCATCTGTTCCCACTTTGTTCTTACCTCTAGCCTCAGCTTGGTCGAGGGTTTGGGTTGCTACATCAGAGTGGAACCCGGTTGTTGTTGACATGTCTTGGCCATAGCTTGAGACAGCTTCAGGTTGGCTGAGCTCAATTACAATTCGCCCCAGTAGCGGGGGCTCCTGCGGTACGAAATTCCCGGCGTAGGATGTGGTTGGTGGTGAAGCCGACATTCCGTAGGGGAGATCAGACACAGATCGCTGAAGATCACCAATCATTCCCATCAATTCAAATGTGGTGGGCTCATGAGCTTGAAACAACTGGGGCGTCCAGACCGGGTGCGTGACAGGCAACCTAGGTGGATGTGGTATTTCAACATTGGTCTCATCGTGCAAGATGATTCCTTGATCCAATGCGGCTGCCATAACCACAATTTCCTCTGAATCTTGTGTCATCATAAGTCCGCTGAACTGAACGGAGATGATATAACTGGTGACTGACGGAGCAGGTGAACTAGTAAGCCTTGACTGGTCTCGCCTTAACAAAGGAGAATGCTGGCTGCTCCAAACTGATTCTCTGAACTGAAAGAGAAAGTAGGCAACATCTGAGCTTAATTTTACCAAGACAGATACCCGCAGATATAACTGAATTACTGTTCCCCAAATTACTGCCTCAAAACTGAATCTGATACCCGCAGATATAATTGATTCTCAAACATACTGATACCCGTAGATATAACTGATTCTAAAAAATACTGGTATTGATACCCGCAGGTCTAACACCCGGACTTGCAAACTGATACGCACAACCCTGTAGAAATACATTCTAACAGCACGTAGCAAGCAAACGAGAGCCAAAACAGCCCTATATTGGGATAGGGTTTCCCTGTCCTATTTTGTCAGGAGCTAGGGTTTCACTACGCACGCAACGGTTTCACACAACATGCAATTGGGTAAGCAACCTGTCCTAGTTTGGAATGGTTACTATGAATTCCGAATATGCACTAGGTCGATTGATCAAAAAGGGTGCCCCGGTAAAAATCGGGGTTTGTGTTCCCATCGTGGCAAAGCCCGTAACCGGTCAGCTTTATGGCACGCTTCTCAAAGCGAGCCTCTGGCAAACCGTTCAGGAATAGCAGACGGCAAACACTGTAACTTAGGCGCACCAATGCAAATGTAATGCAAAGAAACACATAAGTGTAGTCAAAACAAGATATCATGAGTTCGAGTCAAGTTCTCTAATTCCCCAGCAGAGTCGCCAGAAACTGTAGACGTCCCCGAACGTCCCGGGAGGGAATCCCGTTTTGTTCGTTTGGGCTCACTACAGTTCAGGACTCAATGTCACGGTCCTGTATCTAATCTCGCAGAGTGCAATGCAAGACCGATGAATCATCAAAGAGTCCAAATCCGGCAAATCGTTTTGAAAAACAGATTTTTTAGAAAGAAATGCCAAACATGGACTGCTTTGCCAGATACAGAGTCACCACCTAAATATTTTGTTTTGGGGAAATTTAGGAAACCCTGACTCGTTGCCTAAGGCCACGTATCCGTCATCACCAAAGTTGCCTCGGCTCGGGAACTTGGGTACGACTGGGGAAGGTCATCTATGAGCACCCCCGCTCGCCCGATCAAAGATCGGCCTCTACTAACCATGATATCGGGTTTTGAAAACATTATGTGCTCTTATTCCGGGTATTAGCCTAGAATTACTATGTGATGCACACACCACACAAGTATAGACTAGATCGCCTAACTTGGAACAAAGCATCGCATATCCATTTGTTTGGAAATGGTTTCGAATTTTGCAACTCACAAGTAGGCTAAAACATGGATTTCGATGAATTATTCCAATTCAAACAACCCAACCTTCACCCACAGGCATTCAGGCAGTTATAACACATAGGCACATAGTCTCATGGCAAGCATGCTATCATGGCAACACTCACACTCATGCAAGATGCCAAAGCATAAAAAGCTTACCTAGTACTTCGAGCCAAAACAAGAAACTAGTTAGGAATCATGCATGATCCTAGTTCTTGTTAAAATGGCTAATGCATCGCAAGCAAAATACAACTAGAATAGGCTCGGCTAATCCTAAGAATGGCATGTGAAATGCGACAACTTGATACACGTATTCAACTTGGAATTGAAATATGATGCAATTAGTATGATGCGTCGAGCCCGGTGCATGCAATACGAATGAATGAATGCAAACATGCATAGCATAAGGTATGCTAAATCAAATATGCCCTAAAACTAACCATCGTAAGCGGTTAAGTAAAAGAGAGAAAGAAATGGGGGTTGGAAGGCATGCATCACACACACGCACGCTTATTACAAAACTCGCCCTCTCGCGGGGGGGACCGAAAGAATAATACAAATTAATTAACTAACAAGCTAATTAAATATTACAGACCCTTAATTAATTAAACAAATTAAGTAAACTACTGAAAGCAGTAAAATAGCCTCGGGAAGAGGAACGAATGCATGCATGCTCGGCTTCGCTCGGAAAATCCATCGCCATGCCACATGTTGCCTCTGTTTACACTCCTCTACAATCTCTGAAGACTGCACAAGTCCCAAGGTTGATTCTAAACTGCTCCCTGAACACTGTGGGAGGTCACCGACCAAGAGGAAACACCACCGGCCATGAGAAACTGGTCATCGGCCAAAAATGATGCCCTCGGCCAAACATTTGTAGCCGACCGGCAATAAAGATGGTCGACCGACCATCTATTCCTGCAGAAACCTGTTTTGCTGCAGTAGTGGACAGACATGGCATGGCAATGCATTTTCAAAGCAATGTATGCACGACCACCCTCCCTCTCATGTTATGAACTCAAGGGAGTGTGGCACCTGACCCTCGGGTCACCAATCACGCATTTCAATGCATGATGGCCCAAAGTGTCAAGTGTGCATTTTAATGTCAAATGAGATGTGCACAAAACAAATGAAGGACCTCCAACCTCTATCATGGTTTATCAAGAAGCAAGGGATGCAAACATACACAATGCTATGCAACCTAGACATGCAAGCAAACTAATGCAACATGAGCATGTGAACAAACATGCAAGCATGCGACAACATATCAAACACATGACAAAATGCAAGCTAACAAGCATGCAAAATGCAACTTA
Organism: Camellia japonica; assembly: GCA_030407325.1. NCBI lineage: Eukaryota > Viridiplantae > Streptophyta > Magnoliopsida > Ericales > Theaceae > Camellia > Camellia japonica. The sequence goes on from JAPPVO010000059.1 coordinate 10,118,395, forward strand.
AGCATACAACAATATGCAATGGACCAAGTATGTAACAACATACAAGGCAAGCATGCAACAACATGCAAAGGATGGGCTTGCACCGAGATGGACAACTCTCTAATAGGTCGAAAACAGTGGCCATAATGCTATGGAATGAAAGACAAAACCACATACAAACATGCATGTATAATGGTCCAACACTCAAGCATAAAAGGGCAACTTTTAAGCACACTTAAAAGAGGATAAATATGGACCAATGACAAGCATGTTAAGCTCTGAAAACATGCTAGGAATGATGCCAAATCGACCAAGTAAAGCAATCCAAGCATGCAAGAAGGTTCAAGGCCTAAGACTAGCCAAAGGGCTCAAACCATGGTCACACGAAACATGAAGCATATGGCAAGTATGACCTAAAATAGTCCTTGATCATGCCAAAATGAACCTAAACATGCAATGACCAAGGCCAAACAAGCCAAAACAAAGGGGCAAAAACACGAAACATGCAAGGCTATCAAAGAGGTGTTACATTACACCTAATGCAACCAAACATAGCATGAATTAAGCAACCAAAATTAGAGATATGTCATGCTAAAATGAGCCCAAAAACCGACTTAGATGGCATCCCAAATGCCTAGACACAATGGCATACACAATGTCATGTTTATGAGGCATAAAACACAAACTATCCAAGGCATTAAAGGAGTGATAAGTGCACATGTTTGAGCATGAAACATGGACTGAAATAACATTCTAAGTGATGCCAAACCATTAAAATGATCCAAATAAAGCATGCTCATGACTTGGACACTCAAAGCTAACAAGCTAGATTACATGGTAGCTATACAAAACAATGCAAGCATGGCCAAATCAATGAAAAACAGAGCTTAAGCATGCTACAACAAGCCTAAAAGCTTCATGAAGTTGAGCCAAAATCATGCTAAAAACACATGTTACAACATGATGCATGTTAAGGCCAAAACATGGGATTACAAGACAAGTGTATGAAGCATACATGGCATGTCTAAACCAACTTGAAACAGAGGTATACCATGGTAAACAACCACAAATACTAGCTAAGACATGGCCACCATGAACTTAAAAAGGGTGCTCACATATGAGGCAAATATGACAAGTATTGAAGACAATAAGGAGAGGGGATGGCCCTCTCCTTCTTAGAACCTCAAAACACCATCCCAACCAGAGATTTCAGTGGTGAGAAGGCCAATACAAGGTGGTCCCGGAGCTCACAAAAAAGGCACAAAAAAGAGGCCAAACAAGGCCTAAGAGGGGGGTAAACAACCCCAAACACCAAAGTGATCTTAAACAACTATTTTAAGCACTTAAAATCAGAGCTTTTAGCAGTTATAAGTTAAGCTTAAAACAGATGCAAGACAGGCTAAAAGCTTGTGCAAAAAAAGGGAATCTAAAGCAAGGAACTCACCCTTGTAGAACCTCTTCAAGAACCAAGCTCCAGCAGGTTTCTCTGATCAAAATCAGCTCAAGAACCTTAGCAACAACCCTCTAATACCTCAGCAACCCAAGGGTGGTGTAATGCTAGGTGTCCAAGTGCAAAAGTATGAACAAAACAACCTTATACACACACAAATATGCAAAGAGAGGGAGATATAGAGATAGATAGATACAACTCTTTCTAACCCTAATTTCAGAACCTCTGGAACCCTTGAGGAGGGAGGAGAAGCTCCCTCTTTATAGAATTCCAAAATTGCAAAGCTTCTAAGAGAAGCTAAACAAGAGGCAAATCCCTCCATACACATGTATGGAGGGGGTGTATTGTGGATGCCAACTGTTACAGCTGGCATAAAATATCTACCACAAGCAGATGGAAAGGGGTCGACTATCATAAATGGCCGATTGACCAACAAAAGGGGCCGGTCGACCAAACATAGTGCCGACCGGCCAAAACTCTTGGCCGGTAGCAAGAAAACAGGGCCGGTGGCCCCAAACCATGGCCGGTGAGTTGTGGGGATGGTCAACAAGCCATTCCCTGCCCTCAGAAGCAAAAACACAAGTGTTTGGTGCATAACCAAACAGAAAGCAAACAAGTCGAGAGGTCTTGAGGCAAGGTGCGCGACCAAAACCTCCGAGAACTCAAGACGAACACAAACATGGATGATCACCGAGTGTTCAAACGGTGACGTCCAAATCTTGAGGACGGTCAAAAATGGGGTGTCTACACTGACTCGTGCCTAAGGCCATGTGTCCGTCATCACCAAAGTTGCCTCAGCTCGGGAACTTGGGTACGAGAGGGGAAGGTCATGCAATAAGCACCCCCGCTCGCCCGATCAAAGATCGGCCTTTACTAACATGATATGTTGTTTTTGAAAACACATGTGTTCTTATTCCGATTATTAACCTAGAATTACTATGTGATGCGCACAGCATACAAGTATAGACTAGATCGCCTAAGTTGGAACAAAACATTTCATGTTTGTTTGTTTGAAAATGGTTTAGAGGTGCTACTCCTAAGTAGGCTAAGTCGTGGATTTTTCCACCCTCAAGTGGGCTTAGAAAACATGATTTTGCCACTCTCAAGTGGGCTTAAAACACATATTTTGATGAATTGTTCCAATTCAAGCAATCTAACCTTCACCCACAGGCATTCAAGCGGTCAATCACTGAAGAAATTAGCCTCGTGGAAAGCATGCTAACATGACAACATACACATCTCGTGCAGTATGCTAAAGCGTAAACACTCACAGTGTACTCCGAGCCAAAACAGAGAACTAGTTAGAAATCATGCATGATCCTAGTTCATGTTAAGATGGCTAATCCAACACATGCAAAATGCAGCTAAGATAGGCTCGGCTTTTCTAGAATGTCATATGAAATGCAGCTTGGTTAACATGTATTCAAATTGGAATTGAAATATAATGCAATTTCTATGATGCGCCGAGCCTGGTGTGTGCAAAACAAATGAATGATACACGCATGCGAAGCATAAGGATGCTAATTGAAAATGACCCTAAAGTAACCATCGAAAGCGGTTAAGTAAAAGGGAGAAAGAAATGGAGGTTGGAAGACATGCATCGCACACACGCACGCTTATTACAACAGTTGTGTCCTCTCGACGGAGGGTCCGAATAATAAGCTAACTAGCTAATCTAAGCTAATTAAACTAATTATTACAAAACGGAACTAATTAACTAATCCTAGTTAACTAATTATTACAAAAACAAGCTAATTAACTAACAAGCTAGCTAACTAGTTATTACAACACAAATGAATAGTTAAGCGCATTAACTACTTAAGTACAAAAACAAAGCATTAACTCGCTAAGCAAATTAGCTAAGTAAAGCAGTAAAGAGATGTCCTCAGAGGGAGAAGAGTGCATGCATGCTCGGTCGCCTCGTTTGAAAATCCATCGCGATGCCCCAACTTGCCTCTGTTTGCAATTGTTCTCAGAACACTACACCAAGCTCCAGATAGGTTCTACTCCACCTTGGAGACCTCTAGGGATGTTGCCGACCACTTATTGGTGGTGCCAACCACCTGCCGACCACTTACCTTTGCTGCAAACCAGAAAAAGTGGTCGGCCAGCCACTTTTACTGGTCTGCCGACCACTTTTTGTTGCACTTCTCCCGTTTGCTGCAACAGAGAACAAGAAGGGGCATGGCAGTGTATTTGCAAGATATGTGTGCACAACCACTCTCCCTATCATTTCATGATCTCAAGGGAGTGAGGTTCTCGACTCTCGGGCCACCAATCACGCATCTCAATGCATGGTGGCCGAGAAGCAAAGATTGCACAATTCAATATGAAATGAATGCACAAATAACACATAAATGCCTTAAACTCTATCATGGTTGATCAAGATTGTTGGCGACCGAGAAATGAGACACGTTTCATCACTGTAAGTATGAAACATGCCTCATTTCCCGTGTTTGGACTAACACCCAATCCAGACACATGCAATGCAACTCAAGCATGCTAAACACAATGTAATGCATGCATACACAATGCAATGCAATATGAGCAACCTATCAATGCTAATGGCATGCACACAATGCAATAACAAGCACGCAAACAACATGCTATCCTACCAATGCTAATGACATGCATACACAATGCAAGGCAACATAAGCATTTCAACACAAAGCAAGCAACAATGCAAGCATAATGAAATGCAACATAAGTATGCATCAACAATGCAAACAACAAGCATGCAAAACACAATGCAATTCAAGCATACAAACATGATGCAATGTAATAACATTTGAACAACATGCTCAATGGACTTAAAATGAAAATAGACAGACCTCAATCATGCCCAAGTCAGTGGCCATAACACCAAAACTAAGGCACCAAAAGGCAAGACATGCATGCACACATATTGGTCCATAAGCTAGGCAACAATGCACAACCCTTAGAGGCACTCAAAGGGTGAAAGAAATGGGAACATGGAAATGCTATAAGCTCTGAAATATCATGTTAAATGATGCCAAATCATCCTAACAACATAAGCATGGCATGCTAGAAGGCTCAAAGCTTGAAACTAGCATAGGCACTTGCACTATAGCTATGCAATACATGAAGCATATGGCTAAGGCAACCAAAAAAAGTCCTAGAGATGTCAAAATGACGCTAAAGCATGCATGGAGAAAACCCAAAACAAGCTAGCATGAAGGGCCAAAACATCAAGTAGGCTAGGCCAATGAGCATGATTACACTACGCCTACCAAAACCAAGCATGAGATGGCTTTACCAACAAAAATCAGAGTTATCTTATGGCAAAATAACACCCAAAACACACTGAAATGGTGGCCCAAAGACTTAGGCAAGATGGCATGCATAAGGGCTCATTCTTAAGGCATAAAGCACAAACCCTTCAAAGCATTGAAAGAGTGACATATGAGAGGGTATGACCACACTACATGGACTGAAATCAAGTATCAAATGATGCCAAATCATGTGAATAGCCCAAGCAATGCATGCTAGGGACTTGGATACTCAAAGCTAGTGAGCTAGAATGCACTATGGCTATACAAAGCAATGCATGCATGACCACAACAACTTAAATCAGACCTAGAGAATAGAAAAACATAGCAAAAAGCTTCTTTGAGTAGAGCCAAAAGCATGCTAGAATGATGGCTCAATGCATGATGCATGTTAGGCTAGTGAATGGAAATGCACTACAAGTGCAAGGAGGATGCAAGAGGCTATCAAACCAAACCAAAACAGAGCTAAGGCATGGAAAAACAACACCAAAAACATGCTAGAAAGACGTGCTCAAACATGAGGCATACAAGGCTAGTTTGCAAGATACAAGGAGAGGGGTTGACCCCCTCCTATTTGAGACCTCAAAACACAACTTTTACCACTGAAAATCCACTAGATTTCAGTGGTTAATAGGCCAAGAGAAAGTGATCTCAAAGGCTTAAAGAGATGGCTCAAAACAAGGCAAAATAAGGCACAAAAGGGGGTAGACCACCCCCAACACTAAAGAGGCCTCAAACAAACACTTTAAGCACTTGAAAATGAAGCTTTTTTTAGTTTAAAGTTAGGCCTAAAACATCATGCAAAGATGGCTAAATGTTTAAGCAAAACAAAGCTTAAAGAGGGAAAACACTCACCCTTGAAGAACAATCTAGAAAATAGCAAGCTCTGAGGTAAAAACCAGCTTAAAACCACTCAAATGAAGCTCCCAAGTACCTCATCAACAAGAGGAAGGTATTTGAGTAGGTGTTTGTGTGCAAATGTATGAGGAAAATGCACTTTCAAGCACAAATATGAAGAGAAGGAGCAATTATAAAGATAGATTATATGTATAGCCCTCAGCCAAATTTCTCAACCTGAGACAAGAGGGAAGGGGCTCCCTCTTAAAGAAAATCAAGAATCAAGCTTCTTGAACAAGCTAAGAGCTTGAACCAATCCATCCACACACGTGTATGGAGGATGCAATCTGTGCACTCCAACTGGCACAGCTGGCATCCACAACACCTGCAGAAAGTGAAGGAAAGCTGCCGACCAGTTGGAATGGTCAGACAGCTACTTTAACTGGTCGGCCAGCTACTTAAAGTGGTCGGCCAGCCACTTTTTCTGGCTGGCAAGAGGAAAAAGTGGTCTCCAAGGGGGAGGAGTGGTCTACACAAGGAAAACAAGGTGGTGGCATGGTGGGAGACCACAAAGACCAGTTGGCCGACTAGAAAACTAGCTGGCGAGGAAGAAAAGTGGTTTTTAGGGAGAGAAACTGGTCTCCCACCCTTATTCCACCCTCCAAGCAAGGAAAACAAGGTTTGTGCCAAAAACAAACCAAAAAGGATGCAAGACAAGAGTCCGGGAGGCAAGGCGCGCAGCCGGGAGCCTCAAAAACTAGTCTACAGGGACCAAAAGTGGTCTATGACTACAAAAAGCGGTCTATGAGACCACAGTGCCCCTCTAGGCAAGGTCAACAAGGCATGGTCCGAAAACCAGGCCAAAAGGAGAACATTAAGCGGTCCCGAGACAAGGCGCGCGACTGAAGACTCCGGAAATCGAAAACTAGTCTCCAAAAAGGAAAAGTGGTCTACGGCCACAGAAAAGTGGTCTACAGACCTCTCTCTCCCTCCAAGCAAGGGAAAACAAGGCATGGTCTACAAACCAAGCAAAAACACAAAGAGTTCAGAGGCCCGGAGGCAAGGCACTCAGTTGAAAACTCCGGAAACTCGAAACGAGCACAAACATGCACAATCACCGAGCGCTCAATCAATGACGTCTGAGTCTTAAGGTCGGTCAAAAATGGGGTGTCTACACCTACCAAATGAGCATGTATTTTTACTTCTTTGTGGCTTTGTTCAAGCACTTTTTTGTGACTTTTTGGACCTGCCATAACTCTGTTTTGGGCTGGTTTGGTCACCTCTTGCAGCTTCATGTACTTGTAGTGCAATCTTGCCCATTAGCGTAGTGTACTTGGTGTTTTAGCCCTTCATGCTAGCTTGTCTTGGCTATACTTCGTACATGTTTTAGCATTATTTTGATATGCTTTAGGACTGTTTTGGGTGTTCTTGGCCTTTTGGGGCTTGCTTTGTATAGCTATAGTGTAAATGGCTTCACTAGTCTTGAGTTTTGAGGCCACTACCATGCTATACTTGTGATGTTTGCATGCCTTGACATCATTTGCCATGGTATTTCAAAGCTTATATCTTTGCCATATTCTCATGTTTATCACTCTTTAATTGTGTTTAAGAGTTGTGCCATTATGCCTTGTTTGTGAGCTAATACATGAGCATATCTTTCTTGCCATATATGTTGTGAGTCTAGCATGTTTTTGCTACTATTTTGACCTGCCTTAGGTCTGTTTTGAATGGTTTTGGCCATTTGAGCATTACTTAGCATGGTTGTAGTGTAAAGCCCTTGACTAGCTTTGTGTTTCAAGCCTCTTGACATGCTTTCTTTGAGCTATTTGCATGATATAGTATCATTTAGCATGTAATTTCAGAGCATATACATGTGTCATATCCTCATGTTTATCACTCTTTAAGTGCTTTTAAGAGTTGAGCCTTATGTCTTGTTGATGAGCCAATACATGAGCATCCTTATCTTGCCTTTCATGCTATCATTTCAAATCATTTTGGCCACTGTCTTGGCATGCATGAGGTTTGTTTAGGGCTGGTTTAGTCCATTGAGCAATGTATTACATAGTCCTAATGTTGTGTACTTCATTAGCTTTGATGCCTAAGTCTTCTAGCATGTCTTGCATGCATTGTTTGCATGATTTAATGTTGTTTAGCATGTCATTTCAATGCTGGAATGTATGCCATTGCACTCCATTAATTCACTCTTTCATGTGCTTTGAAAGTGGACTTAAGCCCTTTGTTGGTTTGAGCACAAAATTGAGGCGTTCATGCTCAATGGCATGATGCTTCTTTCATGCTCAAGAAGCCTGTGGCTTGGTCCATCTTTCCCATTACAGGACTTACACATTGAACTTAACCGGTTAATGGACTAATTGGTAAGTTAAAATGAGTAAACAAAATGAATCAAAATAAAACATGCCAAGATAACATGTTTGTGTTGCATTGCATGTGTTCGGATCGGACGTTAATCTAAACACAAGAAATGAGAGATGTTTCATACTTGAAGTGATGAAACGTGCCTCATTTCTTAGTCGCCGTCCCCCTTGATTGTGCATGATAGGGTGGAGGCCTCTTGGGTCCTATGTGTTATTTGTGCATTTATCAACATTGTGCAAGCTTGACTCTTTGGCCATCATGCATCGAGATGCGTGATTGGTGGCTTGAGAGCCGAGCATTACACTCCTTTGAGCCTGAGACATGATAAGGAGTGTGGTTGCACACACTTTCCCTTGCAAATACATTGCCATGCCTCTGTTTGTGCTCTATTGCAGCAAAAGGAGAAATTGCAGGAAGAAGTGGCCGACCGGCCACCAAGGCTGCCGATCAGCTATCAGAAGTGGCCGATGGCCATCAACTTTGGCTGATGGCCATCTCTCTTGGCCGACCATCCCGCAGCATGTTCCTAAGGTGGGTCAGAAGCATTCTGGAAGTTGGCATTATTTTCAGAAGTACAGAAGCGTGCAGAAAGAGGCATTTTGAGGCAAGGCGGTGGATTTCCGGGTGAGGCAATCGAGCATACATATCTCCCTCCCCTTGAGGCCATTTTAACTGCTTTGTTTAGCTAATTAATTTGCTGATTTTGTAATTAATTAGTTAATGTATTTAGCTAATTTATTTCATCTTTGTAATATTCTAATTAGCTTAGTATAGCTAGTTTCAATTCGGTTTGTAATTAATTAGCTTAGCGTAGCTAGCTTAGCTAATTTATTCAGACTCTCCGTCGAGAGGGTAAATGTTGTAATAAGTGTGCATGTGTGTGTGAATGTCTTCCAACCCCACGTCTTTCTCCCTTTTATTTACCAGCTTTTGATGGTTAGTTTTAGGGCATGTTTCAATTAGCATACTTATGCTTTGCATGCGTGCATCATTGATTTGTCTTGCATGCACCGGGCTCGGCGCATCATTCAAATTGCATTGTATTTCAATACCTATTTGAATACATGATTATCAAATGTTGCATTCATATGCCATCTTAGATAGCCGAGCCTATTTAGTTGCATTCTTCCATGTGTTCCATTAGGCATCTTAACATAGCTAGGATCATGCATGATTACTAACTAGCTTCTGTTTTGGCTTGGAGTACATTGTGAGTGTTTATGCTTTAGCATCCTTGCATGTGTGTAAGTGACTGCCATGATAGCATGCTTGCTATGAGGCTATTTGCTTAAGTGTTTAACTGCATGAATGCCTGTGGATGAAGGCTTCATTGCTTGAATTGGAACAATTCATCAAAATGTGAGTTTTAAGCCCACTTGAAGTGGCAAAATCATGTTTTTCTAAGCCCACTTGAGGGTGGCAAATCCGCGCTTTAGCCTACTTGCGAGTAGCACTTTCAAACCACTTTCAAGAACAAACATGAGTTGTTTTGTTCCAATCTGCGTGATTGGGTCTATACTTGTATGCTGTGCGCATCACATAGTAAGCTAGCTAATAACCGGAATAAGAACACATGTGTTTTCAAAACAACCGATCATGATTAATAAAGGCTGATCTTTTGATCGGGCGAGCGGGGGTGCTCATTTCATGACCTTCCCCCCTCGTACCCAAGTTCCCGAGCCGAGGCAACTTTGGTGATGACGGACACATGGCCTTAGGCACGAGTCAGGGTTTCCTAAATTTCCCAAAATAAAATATTTAGGTGGCGACTTTGAAATCTAGCAAAGCAGTCCATGTTTGGCGCTTTTTTATTAAAATTGATTTTCCAAAACAATTTGCCGGATTTGGACTCTTTGGTGATTTATCAGTCTTACATTGCACTTTGTGAGATTAGATTTAGAACCGTGACAAGAGTCCGAACTGTAGTAGCATGAACTACAATTTGTGCCCTCGCGCGCGGAGAGCGTTCGGGCGGTCTACAGGTGGCTTTCCTTTACTCAAAAGTGATTTCTGAAGAAAATGAGGTTTTATGAAATTAAGGGATTGCTGGGCTATGATTTTGTTACTACAGTTACTTTTGGTAATCAAAATTGCATGTGAATTTCTAAAAGTGGAAAAGCCCCGATTTGTAGAAAACCCTAAACGATATTGTTTTGGGAGTTGGATTGATTTGTGGTAAATGGTTTGGTTGGAAAGGAAATGGTTGTGGGATTTTGAAAATGGGTGGTTACTCTCTTGGAAAATATATCTATATTGTTATCTTTTAATTATTACATTAGAGATAACTGTTCTAGCTATCGGTGGAGGATAGCATTGTCGTGTGTTAGAAATTGCATGTGGATTTGGCAATTTGAAATCATTCATGTCATGGAACATGTAATGGATTTTGGAAACTGAAATTGTATGTTTGGAAAAGAGGTTTTGGAAATTCCTACGTTACGTTTTGGCACATTTGCATTGTCTTGGAAAAATAATATTTTGAGTTACATGTATAGTACTATTGAAAAGGGTAAATAAAATGGTAAATCTGGGAAGAGGTGTGTATCACTAAATCAAGTTGGCATGTGTGTCCAGAGTGAAAGTCCCGAAAAATGTGCATATACATGGGTGCCGGTTCCCAAGGATGAAATATCCGCAAAATGGCAATAGTAGTGCTTATATAGCCTACGTTTACAATGGTGCCGGTTTACGGTTTCCAGCGGATGAAATATCCGTGAAAGGTTGTATGTGTTTTGGAGATTCACCCATTTATTTACTATTATGTTGGTTTGCAACAGGATGTTTGGAAAGTTGTTTTAAAAATGTATTTGTTGTTGTCTAGTGATGTATTCACATTTGATTTAGCGATGTATTTGCTTGTTGGTATTGAGGCATCAGGATTGGTTTTTGGAAAGGGATTTTATATCAAATGGATGTTTAGAACTCGGAAAACATTTTGATTAAACGTAAGGTTTGGTAATTGGAAAGAAAGGATTTTGTTGAGAAATCAAATGGATTTGAAAATGCATTTGGGCATATTGTATATATGTATTGCATCATGATCATTTATGCTAGTGGAGCATGTTTAGTTTTTTTTTGAAATATTCTCTACTGGGCTTTATGCTCACCCTATGTGACTGAAAATGTTTTTCTGGTATACATGTGTGAACATGGATTGAGACATGAAGCTGTGTTGAGAACCGTGTAGTGTGATTCTGTTATTTGTAGGCCAAGGGTCATTATGCTATTTATTGGTTGTGTGCTATTCTTGTAAGGGTTACATCCTTGTTTATGATTTAAGCTTCAGGGCATTCAATTTAATTTATAACATCTATGCATGTTTTAGTTACAAAACATCCATTCGACTTAGAGGTTGCATCTAGAAATGTATGAAATCGGTTCAACACATGTATTGTGTGACTATATTATATTCATGTGCATGAGAGTTGTTATCTATTGTTCATCATTGGGAAGTTTATTCACGTGAGCCGGACTGCGTAAATCCTAGGCATGAAAAAGTTTAACCCAAAGATCTCTGAATTTGGTCTAGCAAAATTGTGTTCAAAGGAACAAAGTGATGTATCCGTGACTGCTGCTAGAGGGACTATGGGCTACATTGCACTCGAAGTGTTCTCCAAGAACTTTGGGAACGCATCGTACAAATCAAACTTTTATAGTTTTGAGATGTCGCTAGATATGGTTGGAGGGAGGCAAAATACGAAAACAAAAAACACGAGTGAGTGTTATTTTCCGGAATGGAATACAATAGTTTGGATCAAGGTGAAGATCTAGGAATACAGATTGAGGAAGATGGGGATGCGAAAATTATAAGGAAATTTACAATTGTGGGACTTTGGTGCATAAAATGGTATCCAGTGGACCAACCATTGAAGAAAGTTGTGGTACAAATGTTGGAAGGAGATGGAGACACTCTAATAGTCCCTCACAATCCGTTTGCCTCCACAAACCCAATGCCAATGAGGGGAACAATGGGTGGGAGAACTTTTAATAGTGAGTTAGAAGTAATTTCTGAATCTGAGTGAGAGAATGAATTTGTAATATTTTTTTAAGAAGTTGTTGACTATATAATAGAAATCAATCTTTATTGTTCTCACCAATGAGTGTATAATTAATTGTTTATCAATGTATTACTATGGCTCTTCAATACTACATATAACGACCCCGGTCTTTTCCCTTTTGATTATTGTATCCGGACTTAGGTTCCGTAGATTCTATCTTTGTGTAATGGTTGTTGTCGTCCTATATTTTCTTATTTGGAGTTATAGGATGTGTTGGGCGGGTTTGGAACAGGTTGGTTGAGCTTAGGAACCAAAACTAGTTGCCCAGATCTTGGCTTGTCCGCTCGAGCGGGGGTTTTGGCGCTCGAGCGGGAAAAACACCCATCCAGTATTTCTTGTGCAGGGTTGGACGCTCGAGCGGGAGTGTGTGAGTGACGCTCGAGCGGGGATTTGGGAGCTCGAGCGGGGACCTGGTTTGTCGAGATGCTGGGAGTGTGCATCCGCCGCTTGAGCGTGGAATTGTCCGCTCGAGCGGGAGTCTGTGAGTGTCCGCTCGAGCGGGGCGGCTGAGTATAAAACCGTGTTTTAGCGTTTTTAAGCAGTTTTTCATCTTCTTTTCAGATTCTAAACCCTAAATTCCAAGTTTTCTCTCTCCCAACTCACCTTTTCTCCGAGGTTTGATCTAGTTAGGGTGTGTTTTTACCCTAGTTGCTTTACAAATAAGATAGAGGAGAGTGAGGGCTTTCATTTAATCTGAACGGTTGTTGATTTGGAGCACTTTGGAGTTTGGGCTATCATCTCCGTCTCCTTCTTTTTGGGTTCTTGCTTCGAGGTAGGGATTTCCTACTCCATTTATACGCTTTAATCCTAAGTGGTGGTATTTTGGTGTGTGGGGGTAGTTTGGTAATCTTGGGAGAAACCTTAGGGTTTTGTCATAGATTAATTTATATAATTAATTTAAAGGAAGATTGTGATATTGGGTTAAATTCATGAGATTGGGGAATTTAGTGGTTTAATGATGTATTTGGTAGTTTAAATATTACCTTTGAGAATATTGAAATTACATTTATTGTTATAGTTATTTCTTGCTTAGAAATAATTGTTTTGGGCTATCGGTGGAGGATAGCCATTGATTGTTGTAGACCTTGCATGCGGCTTAGGTATAACTGAAATTGAGTCAATTGTTTGACTGTTGAGTTAATACAGAACATTCGTGTATTAATTATGTGTTGTATATGGCAAGTATTGATTATGTTGCATATGCATTTGTTTTTGGAGGAGATAGGGGATGAACTCCACGGTTTAAGGGAAGATAGGGGATGGACCTCTAAACCGGACTTGTTGGGAGGAGATAGGGGATGGACTCCAGTAGCATCACTTTTATGTGTGCTTATTTATATTGAAGTGTTTTATTGTTTGGGAGGAGATAGGGGATGGACTCCATTAGCATCACTTTTATGTGTGCTTATTGATAATGGCAATATTGCTATTTGTTGTTGATATGATACATCATTATAATGTGTATCAGTTGGAAGTATGGAAGTGTTGTGGTTTGAGCTTTAGTCTCATTTATTTTTTGTGACATCTGGATCACTAATATAGTTGGCCAGGTTCTGAGCCATAATGATATAATTGGAAAGTTGAATAAATATTGGAAAGTGAAAGGTGTCATAGACAATATAGACATTTGTGTCATGAAATTGGAAATTGATTATCTTGTGTTAACCATGTATCGAATGCTAATGCTTTAGTTAATTCTTATACTTGGTTTAGTATTTTTCTACTGGGCTGTGGCTCATCCTATATGGGAACTTCATTTTCAGGTTCAGGTGGTTCACTACCTCCAAGGACTTAGCTTGTGAGGATTTGGACTCGAAGACTTGATTTATTTTATTTGTTTTATTTGAACAACTTGTAAACTTTCAAGCCTAGGGCTTTATTTGTTTTTGAGTTAGAACTCATGGAATTGTGTCCAAGTGTTGGCTTGGCAAGATGTAAGCCCATAGGGCATTTATTATGATGTTTTTATTTCATGGTACTCTGATGAATGGACTAAGATACTTTATTTCCGTATAATTCCGCATGTTAATATTATGTATTATGGGTTTATTTTTGAGGGCGTTACACTACAGCTTGTGCATGACCTTTGTATTAATAGTCATCTTACAATGGTGCACTCTATCAAAAAGATTTATGTTTTCATATCAAAGTAGCATCATAATGCATATCACTAATGGCCAATCCACAATAACTCTAGAGAATGATTCAATCACGGGTAGTGTTTGGGTGTGCAATGCACCTTAATTCGAAACATGCAACCGAGGTAACTGGTTAATCACCCACCTTTAGCTCTCCTTAGCCTCTCACTCTTTCGTCTCTCTCTATCCGTTGCTCTCTCTCTCTGCTGCTCTCACTCTGGTGGTGGAAGAGCTGCTTAGTGATCACCGCAGCCATTAATAACAGGGTTGAAGCTTTCAGTTTCAAGAACAAGTGTGTCGATGAAAGGGGCGGTGTACACGGAGAATGAAGGAAAGCTTCAGAAAGGGATTGTTGAGTTCTTGAGGTTGTGGGAGAACATTCGGAGGGAACACATGCACCATAGCTTCTACAACCCCAACGCCACCGCCTCCTCTATTGAGATCCACACCATGTGAGAGGTGATCCCCTTCACCTGTGAAAACCAGCGCAGCAAGTCAAGGAGAATGACTGCTAACAGACAAGCCATTTAGATGGACGACCACTGAAAGTGAAGCAATAATTGGCCATGTGTAAGGCCAGCCAAGCTCTCTACCATTCTCTATCATTGTGTATAAATATAGAGAGTTGCGAGCTAAGTTTGTAGAGTATGAAGCAAAGAGAGAGTTGTGAGCAGTGTATGCAAGTTGTGAGTTGAGTTGAGAGAGTGAGAAACTCTACCTCCTCTGTTCTGCATTTGTTTTTGTTCATATAATGAAGCTTTATCTCTTCCTCTCACGTGAATGTAGACATTGGGCCAAACCACGTAAATATTTGTCTCTTGTGTGTGTGGTAATTGTGTGTTGATTGATTTCTGGGTGTGCCTAACCCCAACATGTGGTATTAGAGCCAGGGTGAGCGAGATTCAAAATGAAACTGAAATTCTCGAGTTGCTCAAAATCACATGTTCAGCACATCAAGAGGACTGTCTCAACGAGAGGTGTGACAACCCTAACCCGCCCCTAGAGGTTAGAGTGGTGACCGGTCAGTAATCATAGATTACCTACGATCTGAAAGACAAAATTTCAAAATATTTAAATAATATCGGGGTCTGAAGCCGAAGCAAAACAAAAATAATATTGTTTATGGAGCTGCGTATACATGATAAATTGAAATACTGAATACATTTCATAACACACTTTTAATATATACACACAAATGCATATCTTATACATCTCATATCAAACATATAAGACTTGACAAAATATAAAACTTAACAAGCTTGACAAAAACAAAAACCAAAGCCTCAACACGGAGGCACATCTTCGGATGGCTTGACAAAATGACAAACTCCGAAGAAAACTATATTACTGATCTTCCTGATACTCACCTACATATATATAAGGGAGAAGGGTGAGCTAGAACCCAATGAGTAATACCAAAATAAAAAGATTAATAAATGAAGTCCAACATCTCATAAAACATAACTTTCAATTTCCAAAACATTTCATATAACAAATCATATTAATCATTTGTGTTAACAATAACCATTCAAATCATTAAACATGGTAACATCCAATAAAGTAACAATATATCAATATGTCGAAGCCAATAGGACCACAATGGGTCAATCAATAAAACCACAACGGATAATTCAATGTGGACCACTAGGGTCAAACATTAGATATCTTTGTATTTCAATTAATCCATAGGTCATGGTATTATGTTCCCAGGCAAGGACCTCACTAAAGGATGCTACAAATACATTTTCAAAAAAGACATTCAATCATAGATACAAAATAAGATTTCATAAACTTCACAATTGAACAATTTCGAAACACATGTAGAACATATCTTTATAAAGATATTACTCACAGTGAGCTTATGTGAATGGCTAGTCCTTGACGTCCAACCGACACATTTCACAATCGAACATTCATAATAGATTACAATCAATTGAACATATTCTATCCTTTTTAACCATTACTTTGTTTTTCCTATCCAATTAACTTTCGTTGATTTTTATCATAATTAACTTATTAATTTAATTATTGCTTTCCTTTCTAAACCAATTGACTTATGTTGATTTCTAATTTAATAATCCTTAATGAGACTTAGTTTATGCATAAAGATGACTGCAAAATGAAAACAAAAGAAAATATAAATAAAAAGATACATTTAAATATATTCTAAACCAGGGTGTCTGCTCTAGTGATACTTTCATCGCTCGAGCAGTCTGCGAAAATCTGGGTCCAAAAATCAACAAGAATGGTTTCCAAACATAATTTCAAAACTTGAGTTCATGTATGCCTTTATCAAAAACATGTAATCTTTTTAGGGTTCTTGACATGATCAATTACATTATGACTCCTTTAATTTACCAAAACTTAGAATCAAACTCCATGAATATAATGATTTCAAAACTTTTCTTCATTTTTCTTACAAAACAAAGAATTAAAGTGATAAACTCTTAGAAAAAATATTTGCATGTATAAAATTCAAATCAAAATCAAACCAATTCTTGATTGTCGAACTCAAATCAAAATTTATTTATTAATTTGTCCAAATTTTATATTCAATTAATTTTCTTTCTATTAAACCCAATTTCAAACCATTTGCATTAAAACTCTTTTAATTTAAAGATTAAGTTCATTTGTTCATAAACTCATAATTTTCCCAAACCTAGCTCTTCATATTTCAAAACGTGAAATCAATCTTCAAATCTTTTAGAAATCCATGATGCATATGAAAATGAAACCCAATTTCATCCAAGACAAAAAAAAAAAAAAAAAAAAAAAATCAAACCCAAAATAATTAATTTCTAACTTTATTCCATAATCTTAAACCTAACTCAATTTTCTTCATCTTCTTGTTAATTTCTTTTTAATTACATGAAATTGAACCCAATTACTTCTTAATTTTAGTTGTTAAATAATTAATCTACAAAGATTAAGCTTAAATCCCTTATCTTGAATCTAGATTGATAAATTTCTTGATGATTTTCCCTTTTTCTTCCTTAAACACTAGCCTTTCTTACGCTTTCCTTCAAGATTCCTCCAGCAAGCTCTCTTCTTCAAGTTCTCTAGTAGAATAGAAATGAGCTCTCTCTCTCTCTCTCTCTCTCTCTCTCTCTCTCTCTCTCTCTCTCTTTCCAGCACAAAACATATGAACTCACTCTCTCTCTTACCCCTCAAATAACTCTCTCTCTCTCTCTCTCTCTCTCTCTCTCTCTCTCATAGACTTTTCCAGCACAAAACATATGAACTTTCTCTCTCCCGTTCTCTAGAACTCTCTCAAACATATACCAATATTTCAATTAATTTAAGTAGGATTAGATTAACACACTAATTATTCATTAGTTTAATTAAACACAATTTAATCTTAATTAATCTTGATTAATTAAAAATTTCACATAACTTGACTAACTTAATTAATCCCAATGAAGGCTTAATTTAATCATATTTAATTTTACTAATTTGAATCAAATTTTTAATTAAGCTGTCATATGATTCTATACATTAAACTGAATCAATTAAGCTCGTCACTTATGGTTTTTTAAATTATTAAGGCTTTCAATTTCTGATTCAAAATAAAATCCCCTATTAAAGGAACCACCACATGAATTCTAATTAAGTAATAATGTCTAGTTCTAATCAATTAGAATCAATTATTGATTCCTATTATTAAACTAATCTCAATTAAGCTAATTAGCTTCAATTAAGGCCCAATTAATTATAGTTGAATTTACCAATCTAAATCAGAAATCAAACTCTCAAAAGGCTCCAAATATTACACTAAACATATTGAGTTCATCCATTTTGGTTTCTCAAATCGTTAAAACCTTCAATTTCTAATCAAACTCAAAACTCCTATCAATAAATCTACTACTATTATAAAAGTGTGAAGAGCATGCATGTTTTTTACTTTTTTTAAATTTTAATTTTACCCTCTCAAATTTACTATATTTTCTAAAAGTCATGAAGAGCCCTATAAAAACTAACTATCCCTTTAATTTTGGAGTTAAACACTCAAAAATGATATATCTGCTTCTAAGAATCCTATATAAATAAAAACAATAACCACTTTCGTTAGTTTTAATTTTCAAATACGTTTTTCAGTTTTGATTTTTCGTATTTTCTTTGTTTTGGTGATTAAAGATACTGAAATTTCTTCATATTTTATATTTAAATTATACCTTTACATGAAAATCTAATATTTAATAATCTAAATAGAATTTAAAAATAAAATATTAGTAAAAAAAATTATAAATTCAAATATATACTGATTTTTTTATTATATACATTTTTGTTGTTGTTATTATTGTTATTATTATTATTATTATTATTATTATTATTATTATTATTATTATTATTATTATTATTATTATTATTAATTTTTTCCAAAAAGAATACATAACAAATTATTTTCTAAGTGCATTTAAATTAGCTGAATCTAAATCGAAATCTAAAAATAAAATTTTAAAAAATATTAAATTAAGTGAATCTAAAAAGAAAATAAAAAGGGTTATTAAAAAAAAAACAGTATAAAACACAAAAAAAAAAATTGAAAATTCAAAAATTCAAAACAAGAGTTTGAAAAAAAAGAACAAACCAAACACTATAAATGTAATAACCCCATCGTGTAATACTTTATATTTAATTAATGACGGAGATTTGGCGTTGTTTTAATTGTCTACTATTCTGATTTAATTTGGAAATTATGAAAATTATGGAAACTAATTCATATACGATTCCATTGAAGATTTATTTGGAATTAGGAATTGAAAGCTTGATTGGCTCAAGAAAAGGGAATTAGTGAGTTAAATTATTTTAATTTCGAGTATCGGACCACATGGAGGTTTAAATAAATATTCGATTCAGGTTTGTAAAATTGAGGTTTGATTAGTTGGGTCCAAAGTGGAGTTTTTGTTGTGAGGAGTGGGAATTAAGATTATTGCCAATGAAATTTATTTATTAGGTATTCAATTTGAATATGCAATTTATTAATGGGGACCTTGAGTTTGACCTGCAATTGAGGGCCTTACTAATGCGAGAAATCACAAATAATGATGGGAAATAAGCTTAATTTGATATTTGGAGCCTTTTGGGGGTTTGATTAAAAATCTAATTCAGACCGATAAATTTAAGTATGACTAATGGAAATCAAATTAGGTTAATTAAATTATGTGGGACTTGTGATTAGTCATGATGTTATGTTATTGATGTGGAATTGCATGTTTAAGGATGTAAATTATAAGGATTTGAAGTTATATCTATTGATTGTAGAAAAATCTGTTAGAATTACAGCTTTAAACGGAAAATTGAGGACCTTAAAGGTGTCAGAAAACAAAACCGATTAAATATTTATGAGCATAATATTTAGAGTCATCTGGGAAGTTTAATTGAAATTTGATTTCGGCTGATTCATTAAGTCATGTTTGGCTTTTATTATTGGAGTAAGCTTTTGTATCTAGATATTTATGAGACAAGTTATAGATATAAGTGTATTGAGCTCATATTTTGCTCATTCTTATCCCCTGGGAAGAAAAATCTGGAGAGAGAGAGAGAGAGAGAGAGGGAGAGAGAGAAACAAGAGGGAAAGAAGAAAAGCTCAAGATTGAGAAAGAAACGTGGGAATTTGAAGGAATTGAAGTAGAATTCAAGAGATTGACTCAAGGTATGTAGAAATCAACTTAACTTATTGAGATCAACCTATTATTTGTTTGAATTCATGACTCAAGATGAAGATTAAACACCTAATTGAGTTAGGGTTGAGACGTACAAGTTTAAATGGGCTCTCTTCATGAAATTGAACTTTGATTCTTTAGATTTGCTTGATTTAAGAGTTAATTCCCTTATATTTTCTTATCTTGAGGTTGATTGTGAGAAGTTGAGCCTTAATCTTGAGGTTTTGTGTGGTATGTAAATTTGAAAGAAGAAGTTTGGAAAATGATTGAAACTAGAGTTTTGATCTTTCAAGCTAAGAATCCTTCATATTTTGATGTTTTGATTTAGAAAATCATTA
Organism: Camellia japonica; assembly: GCA_030407325.1. Taxonomy (NCBI): domain Eukaryota; kingdom Viridiplantae; phylum Streptophyta; class Magnoliopsida; order Ericales; family Theaceae; genus Camellia; species Camellia japonica. Next base: position 10,138,524 of record JAPPVO010000059.1, read on the forward strand.
TAATCTCATGTTTTTCATTGATACTACATGTTTTGGGAGCGATTTGGATTGAACACTAGGTGGAAAATGGAGAAATTCAGCTTGAACTAAACAGGATTTCTCAGACAGATTGTTATCACCCAGCACCGCACGTGCAGCGAGCATTCCCGCACGTGCGGCAGTCCATGTCCAGAACCAAAATTGATTCTGAAATAAAAGCACTTGCTCCCGCACGTGCGGAACCTCCCTTGTTTCAGCCTAACTTCGGATAGGCATATCTCGCTCATCCGGACTCTGTTTTAAGTGATTCTTGAGCCTAAATTCAAGCCCCGGAAGTCTAGTTTCCAATGGTGGTGGTCTCACATCCAAATGCTAAGTACAAAAATAGATATTCCCAAATTAGTGAACGTTGTTCACTTTCTGTCTACTTGTTTCATGCTATTTCTTCACCTAGCCAAGTTTTCTTTTGTTTATTCCTGTTTTCCTTGATATGAATTATGACCCATTGAAGACTAATGAGTTTAGAACCAACATACCTAATTGGTTAAAGAGCAAAGTAAGGGATCTGTTAATTTGATTAAGAAAAGATTAAGAGAAGTAACTTTGATCAATAGAGTAATTCTATGTTCAATATGTTGTGCTGTGTAATTGTGTTTGTAGGTCAAGACCATCGCCCAACTACTACCAGAAGCCCATCAATGTGAGTAATCATATTGTAAAGATATGTTCATTTATATTTATTTTGATACATAAATGTTGTGATGTTCTGGAATTATGTTTTATACGAATGAATGAGTTACAAGAAATGTGATATGGAACATGGATATGGAATGTGCGTTGTTGGTAATATGATATGGTGGGCCCAAGGCCATTCTGTTTATGCTATGACATGATATGAATGGTTCGGTCTTTAAGACCTATTGATTGCTGGTATGGAACAAAGTGATGTACGGAACTAAGTGCTACAATGGGAGTCATCTCTAGAATCCGTACGAGTCACCTCTTGGGTCCATACATACATGAATTGGGCCCAAGGAGAGGTGGAGACATGTTGATGTTCCATCTACTCCATGATAAGATACAGTGATATGATATGAGAGGTGGAGACATGTCGATGTTCCATCTACTCCATGATAAGATACAGTGATACGACATGATACGTTTGGACCTAAGGTTGTTCAGAACAGTGATATGATATGTTATTGTTTGGACTCGAGGTCGTTCAGAAAATATGATATGAATACGAATGTTTTTACATCGAGATATGACTCATGTTTACGAAGTGCTATTTTATATGAATGAATAGATATCCTATTTTGAAATGTGATTCTGATCCTTTGTATAAGTGGGTGTACCACGCACCACGTAAAATGTTTTGTAATGGTTTTAGATATGTAGTCCATTTGAAAAGCATGGATTTTGATATGATAAATGTTTCAGAATTGTGACATATGTTTTCCTAATGTTAAGGACGTCATTCATTAACCTCTTTACTTTATTATCACTCATTGGGCGTTAGCTCACCCTTCTCCTTTATATATATATATATATATGTAGGTGAGCCATCGAAGGATCAGCATTAAAGTTACACCAAAGTCCACCTCTCTGTCAAGCCACCCGGGATACGCCTCTGTGTCGAGGCTTTAACTTTGTATTGTAGAATTCTGCATTTCACTGAGTCTTATGGATATGTGTGTGAGATATATGTATGTGTCTAAATGTTTTCATTATTTCAATTATCCTGCATACACAAGCTCAATGGACATTATTATTTGTTTTGCTTCCGCTTTAGGCCCTGATATGATTTGGATATTTTGAAATTTTGTCTCTGAGGCCTAAGTACAGGCTGGTCATGACCTAAACTTTTAGGGGCAGGTTTGGGTCGTGACAATAAACTTTTTTTTTTTTTTTTTTAAATCTTTCTTCACTAATCTCTAATTTTACACAAATTCCTTTCAATTTTTACGTGAATTTAATAATCTAATTAAAAAGGGTAAATTATGCAAATGGCCTCTTTAGTTTACACGATGTGTCAATTTGGTCCCCGTTGTTTCAATTTGCTCGATTTTGCCCCTTAATTTGATAGATTGTGTCATTTTAGTCCAATAAATAACGGTTGTCAAGTTTGGTGGATGGAAATTGACACATTATGTTAACTACAGGGACCAAATTAATACATAGTTTGACTTTCCTTTTACCAAACTAAACATCCGTTATTTATTGGACTAAAATGACACAATCCGTTAAATTAAGGGGCAAAATCGAGCAAATTGAAACAATAGGGACCAAATTGATACATTGTGTAAATTACAGGGACTATTTGTATAATTTATCCAATTAAAAAATGGTGGATACACACAAAAATAAAACACTACATATCTACATTATGACCAACTATTTATGAATAATTAATTTCTCATTGTTACATATATTATATTGTTACAAAAGATTTTACATATTGTAACAAGTCCGCGAGGGAACTCACGGGTTACAGTTCGGACTCAAATTGTCACGGTTCTTAATCTTGAACCAAAGAGTCCAAATCCGGCAAATCGTTTTGAGAAACAGATTTTTGAAAAGAAGTGCCAAACATGGACTACTTTGCCAGATACAGAGTCGCCACCTAAATATTTTATTTTGGGGGAATTTAGGAAACCCTGACTCGGTGCCAAAGGCCACGTGTCCGTCATCACCAAAGTTGCCTCGGCTCGGGAGCTTGGGTACGATTGGGGAAGGTCAGCTATGAGCACCCCCTCTTGCCCGGTCCGAGGACCGGCCTCTACTAACCGTGATATCTGATTTTGAAAACGTTATGTGTTCTTATTCCGATTAATTAGCTAGAATTACTATGTGATGCGCACAACACAAAAGTATAAGACTAGGTCGCCTAATTTGGAAATAAACATTGCATATCCGTTCGTTTTGAAAAATGTGTTGGATTTTGCTACTCGCAAGTAGGCTAAAACACGGATTTCAATGAGTTGTTCCAACTCAAACAATCCAACCTTCACCCACAGGCAATCAAACAGTTTATCTCACATAAGCATCTAGCCACATGGTAAACATGCTGTCATGATAGCATTCACACACATGCGATATGCTAAAGCATGGAAATACTTACATCGTACTCCGTGCCAAAACAATAAACTAGTTAGCAAACATGCATGGTCCTAGTTCATGTCAAATTGACTAATGCAACACACACAGGATGTAATTAGGGTAGGCTCGACTAACCTAAACATGACATGTGGGATGCAATCAATTGATGCACGTATTCAATTTGGAATTGAAGTACCAATGCAGTTAGCATGACGTACCGAGCCCGGTGCATGCAAGACAAATGTATGGATGCACGCATGTGTTTGCATAAGGTATGCTAATTTAAACATGCCCTAATCTACCATCATAAGCAGGTAAATAAAAGGGAAGAAAGAAGTGGGGATTGGAAGACATGCACACACACGCACCCACACTTATTACAGATTCGCCCTCGCCCGGAGGGACTAAAAGAATAATACAGCCCGAATAAATAATACTAAATTAAATATTACAAAACTTCTAACTTAATTAACAAATTAAATATGAAATAAATAGAAAGAAGGGGGCCGCAGCCCTGCCTCGGGATGCGCGAATGATGCATGCTCGACTCGCCTTACCCGGAAACTCGCTGCCATAGCACTGTTGTCCCTGTTAATCACTGCCTACTCCTCTGAAGACTGCAAAAGTATGGATACAGGTTCTCTGCGCACTGCATAACACCATCGGCTGGGAGGGATGGCCATTGGCCATGGGAAAGGGTCATCGGCCTATGATGAAGTTATCGGCTAAAAATCCCTGGCCGGTCGGCACTCTATGTAGCCGACCGGCCAAAACTTGCTGCAGAACCTGCCATTGACAGCAGCAGAGGGCAATCAGTGTATGGCATGGAATTTCAAAGCAATGTATGCATGGACACACTCCCTATCATGCAATGGACTCAAGGAGCATGGCTCTCGACCCTCGGGCCACCAATCACGCATTTTGATGCATGATGGCCAAAGAGTCAAGTATGCATTTCAATGTCAAATGCAATGCACACAAAACATACAAGGGACCCAACCTCAATCATGGTTGATCAAGAGGTGAGGCAATGCACAAAAATGTACATGCAACCTAAGCATGCAAGCTAACATACAAACATGCAATACGACTGCATGGCACGCACAATGCTAACAACATAACATGCACAACGCATTAAAACATGGCATACACAATGCAAGATGGACTTACACCAATGTGAGTGGACCTCAGCCACACTCACATCAGTGGCCATTAGATGAAAATGAGACCATCGAGATGCGTGCACGCATGCACGCAAACCGAGGACCGATCCTAAGGCATAAAATGCCACTCTACCCACGCATGGCAAGAGACGGAACAAGGTATGCAAACATGCAAACTTCAGCACTAAAACATGCTGCTAAACAACCCTGAAACATGGCGATATGGCACCTGATGCATGAGATGAGACCCGAAACACAAAAGTAGGTACATGGAATGGCTTATAGCTATACAAAGCATGCATTATTTGATCATGAAGCATGAAGACAGAAGCAAGGCGTCCCAAAACATGCATATTTCCAGTTTAAAGCATGGCCAAAAAGTGCTAGCAAGATGGACTAAATTAGCATGCAATTTTGACTAGCTAACATGGTTTACATGGAAAGTGTATGAAGCATGTGGAATCTCATCAAACCATCAAAAATCAGTGAATAAAATATGTGAAAATAGGCCCAAATAACCACTGATATGCAGCCAATGCATGCAAAAAAGATGAGCTCCTTTAGAGGGCCATGCAAGAGGTTATTAAGTACATGCATCATGGACATTAAGCATGGTGAAACCAACTCTGGAAATGGCTCAAGAGGGTCCAAAAACCCACTGAAAATGCCCTGGAATGAAGCTTAGAAGCATGAAATTATGAGGTCCTTTGGAAGGCCAAAAAGGGCACTAAACAAGACAAGGAGAGAGGGGGGTCACCCCCCTCTGATTTGGGCTCTCAAAATAGCAAGCTAGCCACTGGAAATCCATTGGATTTCAGTGGCTAGAAGGCCAAACAAAGCACCAAACCAAGGCTTCGAGATATGGCTCAAAATAAGATACAAACAAGCATACAAGGGGGTAGACGACCCCCAACAGAAATGAGACCTTAAACAAACATGCTTAGAAGCTCAAAACAAGACTTTTCTCAGTTAATACCAAAGCTCGAAAATGCTCACAAGTAGGGCTAAAATAGCATGCAAAAATGGCCCTAAAAGAGAGATTTGAAGACAAGAGGTAGTAGATGATTTCAAACAGCAAAAAGTTCTTAATCAAGCATGAAGTTGAGCTCAAAATATGACACTTTTTAGTTCATGACAAAGTCCAGAAATGCTTGCAAGTATAGCTTATAAATGAAGCAAGAAAATGCAAGTTTAAGGGAAATGGGTGCTTACCCTTGAAGAGCAGCAAACCAGCAGCTTCTAACCTCTGCAAATGGCCTCCAAAGTGCTGGAATGGAGGATGGAGGTGTTGTGCTATGGGTTGTAGGGCAAATGGTGCAAGGGCAAGGGTGTTTTGAAGCTTGGATGAGAGAGATGGAGGGTTGTATGTATATATATCAGATATATATGTCTACTCTCTGGTTTTTTGCTCAAAATCTCCAACCCCCAACAATGGAGGAGGAGAGCTCCTTATATAGGCAAAGGCAAAGGCTTGAAGCTTATAAGACAAGCTAAAGAGAAAGGGTCAAGGGGGACAAGAGGGCCAAGGCTTCTCAAGGAAGCTAGGACAGCTGGTAAGCTTCTTGAGGAAGCCAAGACAAGGGGTAGGGTTCCTCAAGAAGCCTTGAGCAAAGGGTGCAAAAGAGGGGTCAAAGGCTCAAAATAGGCACATATATGCACGGGGAGCTGGGTCTGTGCATCCCAGCTGGCACAGCTGGCATGCACCATGCCTGGAAGGTGCATAAAGGTCAACCGGCCAGAAAAGGAGGTCGTCGGCCAAAATAAATCGCCGGTCGGCACAATAAATTGCCGGTCGGCTAAATAGATTGCTGATAGGTGCTGCCAAGGTCAAAAAGTGGCCGGCGGGTGTCCAAATTGAAGCCCCGGAAGTTATCTTTCCAATGCCGCAAACCTTGCATTAAAATTCCTCCCGTGCAAAAAGTTATGCCCTTTTTGGTGAAGCCGCGTAGATTCGATCCAACCGGGATGATGCCCAACTTCAACCAATCATATCTCCTCCACCCGGACTTGGCTTTGAGAGATTCTTGAGTGCAAAATGAACCCCCGGAAGTAAGCTTTCCAACGGTGGTGGCCTCATAGATAAAATCCAAGTATGCAGTTGAATAGGCCCGATTCAGCGAGAGCTGCTCGACTCCCTTCTACCCGGATCCTTGGCGAACTTCTTCTCCAACTTGTTTTCTCCCCTCTTCTCCTCTTCTCTTCAACTTCAAACCCCTAAGCAAGGTGTTTTGAAATATTTTTCAAAAATTTCATCTCTCTTTCATTAATCTCCACTTTGTCCTTGCTCGGTTTATCGAAAAACGCATTATTTGACAAAATGTGAGCCTCGGAACATTGTAGAAACTTTAAGGTCTAAAAACCATTCAAAATAGTCTTGGTCCAAAATGGGGTGTGAAGTTGAGATTTGTCTCTCTCCTTGCCGAAAAAACTGAACTTTTGCCCTGCACACCTTTTAACACCAAGTAAACCATCAGTCGCGCCAAAGTCTTAAGGGCGGTCAAAAATGGGGTGTCTACACATATTACTTTTGTGATATCTTATATATGTCAATGTCTACATATATAAATATATATAAAAATATATAAATATAAATTTATATATATGTTAATGTATTTAGACATTACCAATCTATAATGTTATATTACCATCACATACTTTAATTTTCCAACATGTATTGCGTTAGTAATATAGTTATATTTGTTAGGAAAAACTACAGAATTGTGTATTGTTTCCCTATCAACTTGTGTTCAATACATATATACATACATGTCATACAAAACAGGTGTTCACAACCAATACTTTCAATAACAAACCATGACTTTGCAAAACACTTCCATCACGACAATAATTGTATTTTTTTTCCTTATAGAAACAATCACATTCTTGAGGGAAAATGGATTTTGAAATTCATAACAATATGATATCGCCTCAAACTCTTACTCATCAAAATATTTTTTTTACAATGAGTTATGATGGTGAGCAAGAAGAAAAACAAGAAGATGGCTAAACAAAAACTATCGACGATCTATTGCAACATGCTCTGTATTATTGAATTATTGAGTTATGATGGTGAGCAAGAAGAAAGTAAGTACATCAAATAAAAAGTTTCAATCAATTTTGTCATATGCTAATTACTTACAAATGACACAATAAATTATGTAACTTGATAGTTTCACGAAAGTGACCCTGCAAACACTTATAAGCATAGATCTATAAACATTGTGAAAACAATTATGAAATTCCTATATCGATCGAAATATTAAGCTACAATATCATTCTATTTTCTTAAAAAAAAATGATTCCATATTTTCTACATAAATGAAAATATACTAGTAACTATATTATATTCTTCATTATGCAAGATATTCCTGACATAGGAAACGAGGCTCAATAACTTTTGATGTATAAAAATATATTATATATTGATATTAATGCATTCTTACACCAATAGTATGCAAATAATATGTAATAGTGGGTTCAATGAATTTGTATTATGAGATGAACTATCAAACAAAATTGTGTAATTGTGTAATTAATTTCATACCTTCAATTATATTACAGGTATGGATTATGAAAACTTGAAGTGGGAAGTCGATAGAAATTTTTTTGCGTAATACTATATATTTAAAAGACCTATTTATTATTTATTGTTTAAGATAATATTGTAAATATAAATTAAGTTATCTTTATAAAAATTTTCTTTTATCACTTAAATTCTACAGTTGAGTATATATTCATTTCTTACTTAGTTATATTTGGATACAGATCAATTTACCCATACAAGTCTCTATATTTTGTATACATATCGCATACAAATTTAAGAGGCACGCATAATTATAGTACTAACAGTTAATGAAAAATCATGTGCCATGTGCAACGCACGTGCCCAACCTCTAGTTACATATACAAATCGGACACCTCACAAGCAATTCCAGTTTAGAATAATCACAATTTCTAATCCACATAACTTATTAACTTAATTAATTCCAATTACGACTCAATTTAATCAAATCTTTATTTTTACTAAATCGAATCGAATATTTAATTAAACTTCCATATGATTCAATACATATAATTAAACTGATTCAATTCATCAATTTTACCTTCTTAAGCCATTTAGGCCTTCAATTTCTAATCATGAAATAAACCTTTAGCAAAATCTTATACGAATCAGATAATGCTCATAAATTCCAAAATTAAATTCTAATAACATGCAACTAAAATTCAAATTTCTGTAATTAATGAAATATAGAATACTATGCGCGTTGGGGTTGTCACAAGAGGAGTCCAGAACTAAAAAGATCAACCCAAGAAGATTATGCACGTGCCATCACACACGTCATCGGAGATTGCTAGAGACTTGCTGAAAAGTTTAGTCCGACGAGGAAACAGAAGTTGAACATGACCTATCTGTTTTATGTAATAAATATTTATTTGTGAAAATATACAACACAAGCCTTGTGTTGGCACTGTGTTTTGTTTTTTGTCCCGAGGGTTAAGGGTTTATAGCTCTTAGGAAACAAATTTACCAAATTTTTTTTTGTAGAGCACAATAACATTGTCTTGTCATCCAAGTAAGGACATTAACACAACGTGTTACTGCCACGTCAGTGATTTTGTCACGTTAGCAGAAATTTTTGGTAATTGCAACTTTGCCCCTAAAATTTTGGTAAATTCCAATTTAGTTCCTGAAGTTTCTAAAATTTTTAATTCAATCCCTGATGTTTTTAGATATTACAATTTGGCCCCTGTATTTTTGAAATTTTCATTTTGGCCCTTATATTTTGCTGAAATTATATTTTGACCCTAGAAGTTTGCATAAATTGTTGTTTAGCCCCCTATTTTGTTTGGTTTTTTCAGTGAGGCCCCGTTCCAACTGAGTTTCGTCGACAACGTCTGGTAGGTCATCAAGCCACCCGGTGACCTCTGCTAATTCCTCAAAATCTGACTAGTTGACTACCATTCCCTCTGGATCTTGTTCATTGAAAAATTGGAGGTTAGCAAAGTCTCCTTCCACAGCTGCCAAGTCATCTATTCTCTGACCAGATTCATCCCCCTATATCACACAAAGCTCTGCCCCTGCCGGCAATTCCATATTTGGCCCAACCTGGCCTACTGATAGAATGTAGTCACTCGGACTGTATACCTCCTCAGCAAAACTCCCAGATTCCTCAGATTCTGACTCAACAATCCCATTCTCCCCTGAAATCTCCCCTGTTCTGTCTTCGATAGTCACCACCATTGGTTCGGGTTGGGTTCTGGAGATGTCCAACATGCACAGGTCAGTGCAGTCAGGAAGGAACACCTCCGGCTTAGGTAGGTGAGAAGGAGTAATATAGATGCTAGGATCGTAAGACACGACCCCAGTCTAGATAAAGTTGACGCGTTTGGGAGGTGGAGCTTGGTTGTGTGGAGGGAGAGGGTTGGTTGTGACATTGGGTTTTTCTGGAGGCACAATCACCTGCTTGTCAACGAGATCTTGAATCTCATGACGCAATCTAAAACATTGGTCAGTGTCGTGACCATGTTGTTGGTGATATGCGCAGTATTTTGCTGGGTTATGAGAGGGAGGGAATGGATTTGGCAATGGCCTCTGCTCCAGGAGCTTTAAGTGCCCTTTCTTGATTAATACCCCCAGAGCCTTGGACAGGGGCATATATAATGGGGTGAAGGTTCTCTGGCCTCGAGGTTGGTATTTGGTGGTTTGTGTGTTGCTTCCGGACGCGCCGGAGAAAGGTGTAGCTGCCATGGATCTTGGAGGGGGAATGGTGGTGACCATGCTTACTTCTGAAGCTCTAGCATTTGCGGCATTGCTGGTGCCTGTATTGTTGTTGCGGTTGAAGGTTCTTCTGGGTTGTTCTCTGTCATTATCAATCAAGCCCTGCTTCAAGGCATCCTCAATCTGTACTCCCATCTCATGCAAATCTGAAAAGGTAGGGAAAGAGAGCATGATCATTTTCTGCATTAGCTTAGGCTGGAGATTGCGCACAATCATCCGGATTTGATCTTTATCAGTAGGCCTTAGGGTCATCATTGAGGCCTTCGCCCTCCACCTGGCTACGAACTCCGAAAAGCTCTCCTTAGGCTCCTGCCTTGTTGTCTCAAGATCACGGGTTGTAATCTCGATTTGCGTGTTATAGGAGTATTGTGCAATGAAAGCCTTAGCCATCTCATCCCAGTTCCGCTTAACATCATCTTCTAATTTTGCGTACCAGATAGTAGCCACACCCGACAGGGTCCGGCCAAATAATGAAAGCTTCTGCGGTCTGGTGAGGCCCATCGGCTGTAGTATATTTGAGAACAACCGGAGATGCACCATGGGATCCCCAGATCCGTCAAAGCGGTCGATTTGTGGCATTTTGAACCTATCTGGCAGCGTCACAGCCACGTCAGTGTACCCGTCCTCAATGTCTGGGATGGACTTTACCCCTTGGGATTTCTTAAACAACTTCTCAAGCTTGCTCAACTTTAACGCTGTATGGTCCACCTTGAACTCAAAGGGAGAGTCCGGTTGATTGACAGGCGTAGACGCCTTAGATAGTTGAGGTAGAATCGGGGGCGGAGCCGGCCCTATCGGAATATCCGTATCTCCCTAGACATTTGGTGCCTCCCCGGGCGCTGGAACTCCTGGTGGGGGAGGAGCTTGGTGTGAAGCAGATGCTCTGGTTTGTTGTTGCAGCCTGGCAATTAACTCTGCCTGCTGGGCCATGATCTTGGCTTGTTGTTTGGCAAACTCATCTTGACGAACAGCGTCCTGCTGCATGGCTCTCGTGGTCTCCTGCATCTGACGCATCATTCCCTCAACTCCTATCGTTCCTACCATACTGCCCTGATCTATCTGAACTACCGGCAGGTCTATCTTTGGAGTAGACTCGGGAAGCTCAACCTGACTATTCGAAGTCCACTGATTTGGCAATCTCTGCTCGGATACACTGCGTTTTCTTGACCTCCATCTGATAACTGGGGGTAAGGAACAAAACACTGGTTGTTCGTCGACCAGATCCTCAGATCGACTGAGTCGACGACCTCTAGTCCAGAGTGCTTGGGGAATATCTGTTTGGTCTGAAGCAATTGTGCTAAACTACCTAGCAAAAAGATAAATAAAGCGATAATAAGCAAATAAACAACCAGACAAACAGACAGCATAACGGCTTAAAATAAACACACAACACACAGTTGGGCATCACAACACACAGTTGATAAGCCGAAATACACTGGTCTCAAGTAGTGATCATTGTTCCCAAATCACTGCCCCCAAAACTGAATCCGATATCCGCAGATAACTGATTCCCAAAATACTGAACTGGTGCTTGCAAGCCTGATACCCCAAACTTGTAAACTGATACATGCATTCCTGTAGAGACGCACTCTAAAAGCACATAGCAAACAAGTGAGAGCCAAAACACCCCTATGTTGGGGTAAGGTTTCCCTGTCCTATTTTGTCAGGAGCTAGGGTTTCACTATGCACACAGCGGTTTCAAACAACCTATAATCGGGTAAGCAACCTGCCCTAGCTTGGAATGGTCAGTATGGATTCCAAATATGCACTAGGTCGAATGGTCAAAAAGGGTGCCCCGGTGACAACCGGGGTTTGTGTTCCCGTCGTGGCAGAGCCCGCAACCGATCATCCTTATGGCACGTTTCTCGAAGTGAGCCTCCGACAAACCGTTCAGGAATAGCATACGACAAACACGGTGTCCTAGGCGCACCAATGCAAATGCAATGCAAAGAAACACATAAGTGTAGTCAAAACCAGATATCATGAGTTCGAGTCAAGTTCTCTAACTCCCCAGCAGAGTCGCCAGAAATTGTAGACGTCCCCGAACGTCCCGGGAGAGAATCCCGTTTTGTTCATTTGGGCTCACTACAGTTCAGGACTCAAATGTCACGGTCCTGTATCTAATCTCACAGAGTGCAATGCAAGACCGATGAATCATCAAAGAGTCCAAATCCGGAAAATTGTTTTTGAAAACAGATTTTTTTGAAAGAAGTGCCAAACATGGACTGCTTTGCCAGATACAGAGTCGCCACCTAAATATTTTATTTTGGGGAATTTAGGAAACCCTGACTCGTTTGCCTAAGGCCACGTGTCCGTCATCACCAAAGTTGCCTGGGCTCGGGAACTTGGATACGATTGGGGAAGGTCACTTCGTGAGCACCCCCGCTCGCCCGATCAAAGATCAGCCTCTACTAACCATGATATCGAGTTTTGAAAACATTATGTGCTCTTATTCCGGTTATTAGCCTAGAATTACTATGTGATGCGCACAGTATACAAGTATAGACTGGATCGCCTAAATTGGAACAAAACATTTCATGTTTATTTATTTGAAAATGGTTTGATGGTGCTACTCGCAAGTAGGCTAAGACGTGGATTTGCCACCCTCGGGTGGGCTTAGAAAACATGATTTTGCCACTCTCAAGTGGGCTTAAAACTCGCAATCGGTGAATTGTTCCAATTCAAATAACCCAACCTTCACCCACAGGCATTCAGGCAGTTATATCATATAAGCACATAGCCTCATGGCAAGCATGCTATCATGGCAGTCACTCACACACATGCAAGGATGCTAAAGCATAAAAGCTTACCTAGTACTCCGAGCCAAAAGAGAAGCTAGTTAGTAATCAAATGCATGATCCTAACTATGCTGAAATGCCTAATGCAACACATACAATAATGCAATTAAGATAGGCTCGGCTATTCTAAGATGACATATGATGATGCTACAGCTAACACGTATTCAACTTGAAATTGAAATACAATGCAGTTAGTATGATGCGCCAAGCCCGGTGGATGCAAGACAGATGAATGGATGCAAACATGTGAGCATAAGTATGCTAATTGAAACGCGCCCTAAAACTAACCATCATAAGCTGGTAAATAAAAGGGAGAAAGACATGGGGTTGGAAGACATGCATCACACACACACACACACTTATTACAACCGTGCCCTCTCGCAGAGGGTCCGCATAAATAATACAGTCCGAATAAATAATTAAATATTACAAAACCCTAATTAATTAACAAATTAACTAGGAAAGCAAATAAATTAGCGTGCAAGTCTATGGACCGCTCCAGCTCTGCTCCGAATGATGAAAGATACATGCATGCTCGAGTCGCCTCGTCAGAAAATTCCTCGCGATGCCCTGATTTGCCTCTGTTTGCAATTAATCCCGAAATGCTGTGCAAAGCTCTAGAAGGCTGCTAATTTCTGGTTTGCTGCAATAAAGAACAAGAAAGGGGCATGGCCAAGTATTTTCACATATGTATGCACACCTCGATCCTCGTGCCACCAATCACGCATCTCGATGCATGATGGTCGAGGAGTCGAATTGCATGACTCGATGTGAAATGAATGCACATGACAACACAACAAGGCCTAGACTCCATCATGGATAATCCGGAGTGTCGGCGACCGGGAATTGAGACACGTTCCGTCACTTCGGGTACGAAACGTCCCTCGTTTCCCGTGTTTGGGCTAACTCCTATCCCAAACACAATGCAATGAGATGGCATACACAATGTGACTAACATGCAACCTAGCATACGCAATGCTATGGACTAAAATGGCATACACACTGCACGTGACACAACATGGCATACACAATGCACTTACGAAGACTATCATGCGCACATGAACTAAATGGCATACAGCAATGCAAGGTGGACTTACACCAATATGAGTGGACCTCAGCCACACTCATATCAGTGGCCATGTGATGAAAATGAGACAACCGAAATACATGCAAACATGCACGAATGCAATGGACCAATCCTATGGCACAACATGCAACTCTAACTAAGCATGGTGAAGGATGAAATATGGCATACAAGTATGCAATTTCCAGCTCCGAAACATGATGCACAATGGTCCCGAATCATGAAAATATGTCACACAATGCAAGCTAGATGGCCCGAATACCAAAACTAATGAAGTGCGTTACACTAGAGGTACACAAAGCAATGCACAAATGGCAAAACCAACCCCAAAGAAACCCTAGGCAGGTCTGAAATAGTGGGGAAATGGCCTAAAATGATGGCTTGGAATGCAAAGAAATGGAGCTCATTCAATGATCCGAAAATAAGACATTCATGCACAACTCTCAAGCACACTTAAAGAGGAGAAAACATGAGGATATGGCATTCACATAAGCTCTGAAATATGATGCAAAATGACCCCAAAGCATGAAAACACCCCAGTATATGCATGCAATGGACCTCGAAACTCAAGGCTAAGCATAGATATTGAACTACAATCATGCAAAACAAGCATCATTCGACCATGAGACCCAAAAATAGAGCTAGGGCAGTCCAAAATATGCACAAAATCAGTTTAAGGCATAGTCAAAATGTGCTAGAATCAAGGGTCAACAAAGCATGCAAAGAAAGCTAGTGAACCATGAGTTGTACTACAACTACATGAAGCATATGAGAGCTCACCAAACCAGCCAAAAATAGAAGTATACCATGCCAAAATATGCCCAAAAACCCACTGAAACTCAGTCAATGCATGCAAGAATGATAGGCTCCTTTGGAGGGCAATGCAAGGGGTTGTTCTACACATATATGACAGCCACACAAAATGGTAAAACAACCTTTGGACAGAGGTTATGAGGGTTCTTAAAAACACAGCAAAAAGGTCCTGAAATTAGTCTAGGAAGCATGCAAGTGAAAGCCCCTTTGAAAGGCCTTGAAGAAGATTACTCTACACATGCATAATAGACACTTAATTTGGCAAAAAGGGCTCCAGAAAGAGTTCATGTAGTTCACAAAACTCATCAAAAATGGCCTGGAGCATGGCTTTGAAATATGCAAATAGGGGCTCCTTTGTAAGGCCAACAAAGCTAGTAAAGAGAACAAGGGGTGAGAGGGTCACCCCTCTCTGATTTTGAAGCTCAAAGACACATGTTAGCCACTGAAAATCCACTGGATTTCAGTGGCTAAAAGGCCAAACCAAGGCCAACACGAATGCTCTAATGCATAGCTCAAAACATGAGGAAATGAAGCATGCAAGGGGGTAGATGACCCCCAACAGAAAAATGACCTTAATCAAACTTGAAGAGGAGCTCAAAATAAGACCTTTTTTTAGTTTATGATGAAGTCCAAAAATGCTTGCAAATAAGGCTAAAGAATGAAGCAAAATAAAGCTACAAAGAGGAAAATGGTGACTTACCCTTGTAGCACAGCAATGCAGCAAGCTCTGGACCAAGAAAGTGAGCTCTCAACCTCTAAAAAGCAACTCCAAGGTACTTAGGATGGTAGTGGAGGTGTAGTGTAAATGGCCAAGAATAATGGAGTATTTGAGCTTGAAGTAGAGAGATATGGAGAGGTGTATGCAAATGCCTTAACAAAAATGTTCAACCCTTGCAAATGAAGAGGAGGGCCTCTCTTATAGGAGAAGAGGTCCAAGGCTTCTTGGAGAAGCCTCAAGCAAAGGGACCAAGCTTCTAAAAGAAGCTAAACCAAAAGGGTCAAGCTTTTTGAGGAAGCTAGACCAAAGGGGTCAAGCTTCCTCACGAAGCTTGACAAAAGGTCAAGCTTCTCTCAGAAGCTAAGCAAAAGGGACCAAATCTTCCTCAAGAAGGCAAAACAAAAGGGTTAAATCTCGGAGGATAGGGCAAATGCCTCCCAGCTGGCATAGCTGTATTGCACTCAGGGAGACAAAAAATGAGATGGCTGGCCGACCAGTTCAAGTGGTTGGCCGATCACTTGCCCTGGTCGGCCGACCAGGGGTCAAAAGGGTCAGGTTGAAAAGGTGGTCGGCCATACCAGATTGGTGGCCTCCCAGGTGAATGCAACACAATGGTGGAATGGGAGACCAGAAATTATGGCCCAAAAGTGAGGGAGGCCAAGGGGTCAAAAGGTTCAAGAAGAAAAGGTGGTCGGCCATACCAGATTGGTGGCCTCCCAGATGAATGCAACTTAGTGGTGGTATGGGAGACCCGAAATTGTGGCTCAAAAGTGAGGAAGACCACCTACCTGCCAAGAAAAATCGGCCGACCGGGGAAAGGTGGTCTCCAAGAAGAAAAGGTGGTCTCCCACCCTACTACCACCTTCCTAACAATGAAAGTAGGGTCCATGCCAAAAATGAACCCACACCGATGCAAAACGAGGGTTCGAGGGCCAAAACGCACAGCCGGGGGCCAAGAAAACTGACTATTAAGCACCGGAGGTGGCGTATGACCACAAAGGTGGTCTCTCGGGCCACAGTGTCCCTCTAGGGAGAGGAAACAAGTTGTGTGCCAAAAACCGGAGCAAACGGAGAAAGTTAAGCGGTCCCGAACCGAGGCGCACGGCCGACGGTTCTGAAAATCGAAAACTGGTCTCCGAACGGGAAAAATGGCCTACGACCACGAAACGTAGCCTACGGTCACTGAGAGATGGCCTTCGAGACCTCTCCCTCCCTTCGAGAAGAGAAAACAAAGAAAATAGGGCCTGGTTCGCAAACCGAGGCAAAGAACAAAAGAGTCCCGAAGTCTGGAGGCAAGGCTCTCAGCCGAGACTCTGTGACCTCAGAACGAGCAAAATATGCATCATAACCGAGCACTCAATCAGCGACGTCTGAGTCTTAAGGTCGGTCAAAAATGGGGTGTCTACAGTAGTAGACACAACAACCTCCTACTACACCATACCCCGGAAAGAGTTCTTCAGTATGTACCAAGCTGAACATTTTGGTCCAGTGAGGATGGGTAACTCCAGTTTTTCAAAGATTATTGTAACAGCCACCTCCTTGATTAGTCATGCTAATTATTTGATTTACATTGATTATGTGTTTATGTGTTAATATGTGCCATGTGTGATTTGAGTTGTGTCATTGTTAACAGATGTGTATAGTATATGAATTTGAACCTGTCTGAATCAATAAACCATAAGGTTAGAATTAAATGTTTGGATAGGTAATTGTAGCCTAATTCACATTAGCATGGTTTAGTTTAAATTAAATTAGATTTTGATAATTTAATTAAGTATATGATGACATGTGATTTAATTAGGTTAATATGAAATATTAGCCTAAATCTAACTTGGCTACAATTTTAGATTAATGACTAATTCTTAATCCTAGTAAACAATTAAGATAGGAAGAGAAGAGTTTTGAGGGAGAATTAGTGGACTTTGTTGCGAGAGATGCAACTTGAGAGAGAGAGAGAGAGAGAGAGAGAGAGAGAAAAGAAGACTAAGGGAGAATTAAGGCAAATCCTTATAATTTTCGTCCTAACACTACAACAAAACTGGGTTTTTACGGCTTCACATCAATGACATACAGTAAATGCAAGCCGTGGTTTCTCATTTTTACGACTTGCATTTTTGCATGTCGTAAATAATTTCCCAATCACGACGTGTCTATTGCGTAGGTCGTGAATGCTAATAACGATGATTTTTTTAAGGCTTGCAATGTTAGCCATAAATAATAAACTTTCTATGTTGTGCATATGACATGCCGTTAATACATCAACTATACATGACCCACATATGCCAGCCGTTAAACATATTTCACTTTTCACGATGCACAATTTATGTTGTGAATGATATGATCCCAAAAAAAAAAAAAAAAAAAATAGGCGCCAAAATAAAATGTTACAGCACTAATCACCAAAAATATTTTTTTTAAAAAGTTTATCAAAATATTGTAACTGTTGCTATTCAGCAAATAACAGAGGGAGAAGATAAAAGATTAGAAAGAAAGACTAGTCAGGCAGCGATGAGACTTCGACCTAAAACGGTGCTATCTCTTCGGTGACAACACTAGTTCGACGGCGGCGATGATCAACGATTCGAAGGGGAAGGGTTTCATTCTTCTCTTATTTTCGCTTTGATCTGGAAAAAATCTCAGTTCAATTATTGAGGTATGCTCTCTCTCTCTCTCTCTCTCTCATGGTTCTGCGATAGCGGTGGGGCTAGGAAAGGATAGGTAGATTGTCAGAGTAGAGGATAGGTGAGGGGATTGCTGAGTTTGGTCTTAGAGGGTGGTTACCAGAGGGGTTGCTAGGGAGAGGTGAGGGGAGAGGAAGGGGAAAATTGGAAGGATTTTTTGTCTCCGCAATGAGATCCAGTACGAACTCGACTGCTCTCCTCCCTCTCAGGTACTCCTCTAATGACTACAATTTTATGTTTGTTTCCCTAGAAATTGCATAAAGGTTTTTATTTATTTTTATTTTTTTTGGCTGAGAAAATTAAGCAAATAGTCAATGTGGGGTTCTTTTCTCTGTTTGGTTGTTGAGAATTGGAGCAATAAATATTCCATTGAATCTTGAATGTTATATGAACTGAATTTTTGTATGCAAAATTACTAATGCATGAAAATTTACATTTGTCCCCTTCATTATTCAAATTAATTTTGTATTATAATATATATATATATATATATATATTTGTTCATTTGTGATTTTATCAATTTTTTAGAAAGATCTCAAAGTGTATCACAATAGATCAACTAATATTAATGGTAGTTCCAGGCTTCCAGCAACTAATTACATAGACCCCACTAATTTACAAAATGGATGCTAATGGCCGAAACCCTAGGGTTAAAATCAAAAGGCTTTCATGGCTTCTGCAAGAAGCATGCCAAAACCATCCTTGAAGTGATTCTAGACAGTCTTAAGTTGTGTGTTTACTTAAAACAAAGCACTAGAAAGCATCGGTGGACATCATTCTAGTCTGCTTTTAGAAGCTTTTCATTAATGAAGTTGCTTTCAAGTGCCAAGCATTATCTGGTAGTTTCATTAGGATCTATGATGCAGCAGAATACAATTAGATATCGTTCTAGTAGACGAAAGGGGCTCTCAAATCCATGAGGAAAATAGAACCTTGAATCCACAAGGAAGAGAAAATATCTTAATATTATTGATTGAATGACTTCTATTACATATGTTTGTAGGCTTATTTATAATAAACCAAACCTAATACATGTGGGAAAAGTAATTCTAAAATAAACTAGGAAACTTAAATCAACACAAATTAGGAAACCTAAGAGAAAAGGAAACTAAAATTCTAAACTATTTAAAATCCTAGTCAAAATCTAATTCCAAAATAATAAAATTGCAGAATACACGGCAACTAGATATCGTTCTAGTAGACGACGCACAAGTAAAAACAACTCACAAGATCTGTTATTAAATAGTTTTTAACAGCGCACTATTGCATGCTGTTGAAAATGATTGACTCCATGACTGGTCATAATATGACGTTACGTTGCACGTCATAGAATCGTATCCACGGCATGCATTTGGTGCCGTAAAAACACTTTTTTGTTGTAGTGTAAATTCTTGAATTTGAGACATCTACTTTCATATCCTCTTGAAAATTAAGCTTAATTAGTAAGAAATCATTCATAATTGTGAGTTTGGTGGTGTAAATTAATGTTGAGAACTCATGAGAACATAAAAGAGAGGAATTGTAGAAATTAGCTCAAGAATTTGACATGCATGGCATAAACTGATAAAATTCATGTTCATATTTTTGTTTTCTTGCATGGCTTATAGGTTTTCTAAAGAATTTTCCATGAAAGATGAGTTTGGAACTCTTAACTATGTGTTTTATGGTTTTAGCATGTATCTTAAAGAATGGTTGCATTATAATTAAGAATTTGAGTTTTGTTTGAAGGTTATGATTTGAATTTGAAGTTAGAAATTTAGAATTCAAGTTGTTTTTAAGAGTTTTGGAGCTTGAAATACATGAGAATGAAGTTGGTTTTTGAAAAGGTTGAGCTCCAAATTTGAAGACGATTTCCAGATTACTTGAAAACCTAGACCGCACGTGCAGTGTGAGGCCTCGCACGTGTGGCATACCTCCCCTGTTTCAGCATGCATACTTTTTTAATTGCACGTGTGGCCCGCACGTGCAGTGATGGTTCCCCATGTGCAACCAGGGCCTCCGCACGTGCGGTTTTCAAAGCAATTTTTTGGTTTCATTTTCTATTCGTTTTTTCGACGTTTAGGCCTTCATTTGCATGGTGTTAACGTATGTTTTAAAAACATATGCATACCATGATTATGGAAGAAATTAAAGAACGAATAGGAAGAACTTAATGAATGATCCGAATAGGTTAAGACCCGATTAATGCATTGAACGTGTTTTGAGACATTGTGCTTGAATGTGCTTGTGTAGGTTAGAAGCCGTCTTTTGATCACTTTGTCCGAGGAGCCATTTGTGAGTAACAACCTTGTAAAGATATGCTTGAATTATAAGTATTTTCTGAATTATAATATACTCTATTTTTGAAATGGTGCTTTCTGATTAAATGAATGAATATC
Source organism: Camellia japonica (assembly GCA_030407325.1). Classification (NCBI taxonomy): domain Eukaryota; kingdom Viridiplantae; phylum Streptophyta; class Magnoliopsida; order Ericales; family Theaceae; genus Camellia; species Camellia japonica. The sequence goes on from JAPPVO010000059.1 coordinate 10,159,016, forward strand.
CTACTTATGAAATGTATTCATGGCATCCTTAGCATCTGTTACTGTTTCTGTTACTGCTACTGTTACAGAGATCTCTGTCAGTTCCAATTCTTGGAACTTTTATCTATTGTATTGATGGCCATCTATACTATTCTGCTAATGGATGTACTACGTATGACTGCTACAATTCAAATATGTTTTTTGAAATTTTATGAGGTTCTATTTTAAGAAATCAATTCATTGATGTATTTGACTGTTTTATTTATTGCATAGACATCTTCATCACCCCCTTTATACCATTGTTATTCACTGAGCTCCGGCTCACTGTTTGTCTAAATATGTAGGCAATCAAGTACAGGAGCAAACCCTTAGTGGCATCAACCTGGACTCCATTTTGTCAAGCCAACTTTCGTGCCTCACTTTGAAGTTCCAATTGAGTCAAGCTTCATGGGTGGCTTTTAGTCCACCTTTTGTGTTTTAAATTTGTGATCTGAATGTGGTTAAGACTGGTACTATAAATGGGATTTAATCCCTAGATTGTCTTCTTGTTTTGTACATAAGCTTGATGTTTGACTTATGTGTATATATATAAGTCTGTTTTGTTCTATTTAAGTCTTCACAGCTCGTTGGACGTTATATTTTATAGCGATCCCGATTTTCCCTCAATTGGTTATTGTATTCCGGACTCGGTTCCGTAGATGTCTGTTGTTGTATATACTTCTTATCTGTCCTTTAATTCCTTGTATTTGAGTTTTAGGATGTGTTGGGCAGGTTTGTAATAGGTTGGTTGTGATTGGGAGCAAATGGTTGTTGCCCAGATTTTTGTGTCTTCGCTCGAGCGAGACCTTTGTCGCTCGAGCGAGCTCTTTGTTTTAGTTCCTTCGCTCGAGCGAGAGTTGAGTTTTGTGTCTGGTGGCTCGAGCGAGAAGTCTTGCACTCGAGCATGCGTCTGCGTCTCTTTTTGACCTGAAGGTTGTGTTTCTTGGCTCGAGCGAGCTTTCCTTCGCTCGAGCGAGCGAGCTATATGTTTTGGGTTTCTTCGCTCAAGCGAGCATTTCTTCGCTCGAGCGTGCTTCTGGGTTGCTTTGTGCGCTCAAGCGAGGTTTCTTTGTGTCTGGTTGCTCGAGCGACCACTCCTTCGCTCGAGCGAGCTTCGATTATATCAGTTCGCAACAGCAGTCTTCTCTCTCACTTTTTGGAACTCTTTTCTTCTCAAACCCTAGATTCGGCTGCCTCTCTCTCTACATACACCTTCTCTCTAAGAATACATCTAGTTCTAGTGTGTTTCTACCCTATTTCCTTTGTATAAAAGTTAGAGCTCGGTGTGGGCTTCACTTTGATCCGAAAATCCTTGGGTTTGGAGCATTTCGAGTTTCATCATCTTCTCCATTTGGTTTCTTCATTTGAGGTAGGGATAACCTACTCCTTTCTATGGGTTTTGACATAGATGTTATGTATTTTGATTAGATGGTAGTATTTGGTAATTTTGGGAAAGTTAGGGTTTGATTTAAGGTTATAAAAAGGGGGTTTTCAAATGTTAAACTCCATGTGTATGTGAAACCTTGGAAAAAGGGATTATTGTTGTTAAATTGATGAAGTTGAACCTTAGGGTTGATAATGGAAAAATGGGAAAAATGCCCTAATTATGTTGAAAAATTAATTTGAATAATTAATTTGGGGAAACATGAAATTGAGTTGGAAATTATGAAATTGGGAGGTTGATTGGTGTAGTTAGATAAATTAATCACTCACCTATGAAAATGTTATTATTTTATCTATTTGATAAATTTATTATCTGTTTAGAGATAATTGCTTTGGGCTATCGGTGGAGGATAGTCTTGATTTTTGTAGACACTGTATGTTGATTAGGGAAAACTGAAACTAATCAGTTGGAATATGTCATTGAATATGACGGTTGGAATAATACATCGAATTTGTGTATTGGTTGATCATTGTATATGATAAGTGTTTAAATACATTGTATATGTATGTTGTTTGGGAGGAGATAGGGGATGTACTCCATGGTTTGGGAGGAGATAGGGGATAGACTCTCAAACTTGTTTGGAAGGAGATAGGGGATGGACTCCATTGATAACTAAGTTGGCCGGAGTGTCAAAGGTGAAAGTCCCTAAATTCTAATTACGTTTGCATAACGTAGATGATTGAAGTATTGGAAGTGTTTTTATTATGAGTTGCATTCTCATTTGAATTGTGGATAAAGGAAGTGATTTAATATGAGATGTAGTCTCATTAAATTGTTTGGCCAGGTCCTGAGCCATGTTTATGAATTGAAAATTGGATAAGTAGAGTAAAGTGAAATGAAACATGTACATATTGGTTATGGAACTGGATTGTGTTGTAAGTTGGTTTACAAGTGTTAGCCATTTATCATATACTAATGTTTTAGTTATTGCTTATATCTGGTTTAGTATATTTCTACTGGGCTTTGTCTCACCCTATATGGGACATCATTTTCAGGTTCAGGTGATATGCCACCTCCAAGGACGTAGCTTGGGAGGCTTAGAGGCTGGAAGATCTTTTTGTGTTATCTTTTGTATTACATGTAAATCAAGCCAAGGGCTTATTTTGTATAAAGAGTTAGAACTCTTCTTTTGTTGAACCCAAGTGTTGACTTGGAAAGTTGTAAGCTCGTAGGGCATTTACTTTTATTGTCAACATGTAATACTTTTGTAATGGATACTCTGATAATTGGAATTATGCTTTATTCTCGTATGTCTATGGATATCTCGAATGTTGGGTTTATGTATTATTTTGAGGGTGTTACATATTTAATTATTTATATGCTTCCTCCAGGCCCTATTACTGTATTTCTATTAAGCAGCCTTTGGTAATCTCAGATTTCTCGCCGGTTACTTCTCTAATCCTTGGAAAAAACTGTAGACGTCCCCGAATGCCCCGAGAGGGTTAAGTCCCGTTCCGTTCATATTGGGGTCACTACAGTTCAAGGACTCAAATGTCACGGTTCTTAATCTTGAACCAAAGAGTCCAAATCCGGCAAATCGATTTTGAAAACAGATTTTTTGAAAAGAAGTGCCAAACATGGACTGCTTTGCCAAATACAGAGTCGCCACCTAAATATTTTATTTTGGGGGAATTTAGGAAACCCTGACTCGGTGCCAAAGGCCACGTGTCCGTCATCACCAAAGTTGCCTCGGCTCGGGAACTTGGGTACGATCGGGGAAGGTCAGCTATGAGCACCCCCTCTCGCCCGGTCCGAAGACCGGCCTCTACTAACCATGATATCCAATTTTGAAAACGTTATGTGTTCTTATTCCAGTTATTAGCCTAGAATTGCTATGTTATGCGCACAGCAAACAAGTATAGACCAAATCGCCTAAATTGGAACAAAACACTACATGTTCGTTTTGAAAAATGGTTTGCTACTCGCAGGTAGGCTAAAATGCAGGTTTTGCCACCCTCAAGTGGGCTTTAGAAAAGATGATTTTGCCACTATCCAGTGGGCTTTAAAAACTCACAGTTTTCATGCATTGTTCCAATTTAAGTAATTTGACCTCCATCCACAGGCATTCAAGCAGTAATATCACATAAGCAGCTAGCCTCATGGTATTCATGCTATTATGGCAACATTCACACGCATGCGATATGCTAAAGCACAAAAACTCACCTAGTACTCCATGCCAAAAGAGAAACTAGTTAGTAATCAATGTATGATCCTAGCTCATTTTAAGATGGCTAATGCAACACATGCAAGATGCCACTAGAATAGGCTCGGCTATCCTAAACATGGCATGTGAAATGCTACAAGTAACATGTATTCAATTTGGAAATTAAAGTACAATGCAGTTAGTGTGATGTACCGAGCCCGGTGCATGTAAACAAATGCATGAATGCACGCATGCATAGCATAAGGATGCTAATTGAAATATGCCCTAATACTAACCGTCAAAAGCAGGTAAGTAAAAGGGAGAAAGAAGTGGGGGTTGGAAGACATGCATACACGCACCCTCACTTATTACAAATTCGCCCTCACTCGGAGGGACCAAATAAATATACAGACCAAATAAATGATTAACTACCCTAGCTAATTAAATATTACAAACCCTTAACTAATTAACAAATTAATTAAACTATTTAAAGCAGTAAAATGGCCTCGGGAAGAGGGGTGCACGCATGCTTGGATTGGCTTCGCCCGGAAACTCGCTGCCATAGCACTACTGCCTCTGTTTACACTGCTTAGCTTCTCTGAAAATTGCACAAGTCTCAGGACAGGTTCTTTGCACACTGTGGAACACCACCGGCTAGAGGAAATGGCCACCGGCCACGGAAAAATGCCATCGGCTGCTGATGAAGATATCGGCCATTCACCAATGGCCGGTCGGCACTGTGTGTTGCCGGTCGGCAGAAACTTCCTGCCGAAAATAGTTTTGACAGCAACAGAGGACAGGCAGTATATGGCATAGAATTTCTAGGCAAATGTATGCATGGACACACTCCCTATCATGTAATAGACTCAAGGGAGCACGGCCCTTGACCCTCGGGCCATCAATGGCGCATTTCGACGCATGATGGCCTAAGAGGCCAAGTTTGCATTTCAATGTCAAATGCAATGCACACAAACATACAAGGGACCCAACCTCAATCATGGTTGATCAAGAGGTGAGGCAATGCACAACAATGCACATGCAACCTAAGCATGCAAGCTAACACACAAACATGCAATGCAACTACACGACACACACAATGTACATAACATAACATGCACAACGCATTGAAACATGGCATACACAATGCAAGATGGGCTTACACCAATACAAGTGGACCTCAGCCACACTCACATAGGAGGCCATTAGGTGAAATGAGGCAACCGAAATGCACACAAACATGTCCAATGCATGGACCAATCCTAAGATACAACATGCAACTCTAACAAGGCATGGCAAATGATGAAACATGGCATATAAACATGCAAACTTCAGTGCTGGAATATGATGCACAATGACCCCGAAACATGCAAATACATCATACAATACATGCTATAGGCCCCGAAACCCAAAACTAGTCGGATGCATTGAACTATAACTATGCAAAGCAAGCATTTTTAGACTATGAAGCATGAAGACAGAAGCAAGGAAGACTCAAAACAAGCATGTTTACAGTTCAAAACATAGCCAAACAGTGAACAAAAGTGAGGCTAAGCTATCATGCAAAAATGGCTCCGCAAGGGAGGTAATGAAGCAAGTGGTAGATGCAAAGCCCAAACTGAAAAAGACCCTTCTACAACACTGAAGAGGGACCAAAAATATGACTACTTACAGTAGATGAAAAGCCCCAAATCAATATAAAAACATGCTCAAAATGCAATGCAAGATTAAAGCCACAAGAGGGCTATAACATGAAGTATACAAAACATGCATCAAACAGCAAAAGACCCTTCATGGGACATGGAGAGGGGGTCAAAATAAGACCCTTTTCATTTCTGATCAGGGTTGAAAAACAGAAGCTCAATGTGCTAACAAGTCATGCAAAAATGAGGACCAAAGAGGGGTTCAATGGCAAGTGACACATGGAGGTCCCCAACAGTGTTGAGCCCTTCTTCAATGTTGAAGAAGGGCTCAAAATAAGCCTCTTTACAGTTTACATCAAAGCTCAAAAATACTTGTAAATAAGGCTAACCAATGAAGCTAGAAAATGCAAGTTTAAGGGAAATGGGTGCTTACCCTTGAAGAGCAGCAAACCAGCAGCCCTTGGTCCAAGTTTCTGAGCTTCTAACCTCTGCAAATGGCCTCCAAAGTGCTGGAATGGAGAATGGAGGATGGAGGTGTTGTGCTAGGTGTTGTAGGGCAAATGATGCAAGAACAAAGGTGTTTGGAGGCTTGGATAAGATAGATATAGAGGGTTGTAGATATATATGTTAGATATATATGTCTACTCTCTGGTATTTTACTCAAAAACTCCAACCCCCAACAATGGAGGAGGAGGGCTCTTTATATAGGCAAAGGCAAAGGCTCCAAGCTTCTCCAAGAAGCTAAATGAAAGGGGCAAAGGGTGCAAATGGCTCAAGGCTTCTTAGAGAAGCTAAAATAGCTGGCCAAGCTTCTCCAAGAAGCTTGGCCAAAGGGTTCAAGCTTCTAGAAGCAAAAGGGGGGTCAAAGGCTCAAAAGTGTGCAAAATGGCCACATATATGCATGAGGGGTCGGGTTTGTGCATCCCAGCTGGCACAACTGGCATGCACCATGCCTGCAAGAGTCAAAAGGGTCAAATCGGCCAAGAAAAAGGGTCATCGGCCAAATAAATTGCCGGTCGGCACAATATATTGCCGACCTGCAATTTATACTGGCCGGTCGGATAAATAGAGTGCCGATGGTGGCCGATGAGGTCAAAAAAGTACCGGTGGGTATCTAGATTGAAGCCCCGGAAGTTAGCTTTCCAATGGCGCAAACCTTGCATTAAAATTCCTCCTGTGGAAAAAGTTATGCCCTTTTTGGTGAAGCCGCGCAGACTCGATCCAACCGGGATGATGCCCAACTTCAACCAATCATACCTCCCCCACCCGGACTTGGTTTTGAGAGATTCTTGAGTGCAAAATGAAGCCCCGAAAGTCTTCTTTCCAATGGTTATGGCCTCATAGATTAAATCCAAGTGTATAGATAGATGAGCTTGATTTAGCGAGGATTGCTCTTTTCTCTTCTACCCGGATTCATGCCGAACCTCTTCTCCAACTTGTTTTCTCCCCTCTTCTCCTCTTCTCTTCAACTTCAAACCCCTAAGCAAGGTGTTTTGAAAGATTTTTCAAAGATTCCATCTCTCTTTCATTAATTTCCACTTTGTCCTTGCTCAGTTTACCGAAAAGCACAACGTGTGACGAAACGCGAGCTTCGGAACATCGCAGAAACTTTATTTCAAAAAAAGTTTTGAAAGAGAGGGTTTTAAGGTCTAAAAACCATTCAAAATAGCTTCGGTCCAAAATGGGGTGTGAAGTTGAGATTTGTCTCTCTTCTTGCCGAAGAAACTGCACCTTTGCCCTGCACACCTTTCATCACCGAGTAAACCATCAGTCGCGCCCAAGTCTTAAGGGCGGTCAAAAATGGGGTGTCTACAGGGCGGGGGGTTGGGTCGTGACAGAGTGGCATCAGAGCATGAGTTATACCTCACACACACATCCAAATGAGCTATAGGATGTCCTAGAAAAGAATTAGGGCATTACATTGTATGAGTGTGTGTGGAATTGTTATGTGCATACTTGATGTAAATGTGAATGTGAGAATTATTTTCCTATGTTTATTATTACCCATGTTTTATACAGATAAATAGAGACAACAAGAAATACAGAAGAGACTGAATCATCGGATGCAAGAATAGACCGATTAGAAAGAATGGTTGAAGCACTGACAGAATCTCTAAGACAGCAACAATAGAGACAACAACTCCCACCTCCTCTACCGCGACCAGTCCAAATTGAGCCAATCAACAATGATGACATAATAGCTCTAACACAGAAATTTAACAAAATGAAGCTACCAACCTTTCAGGGAGGCATTGAACCTTTGAAAGCTAAGGCGTGGATTTTAGAGACTAAGAAATTATTTATGGCTTTCTCGTGCAGTGAAGCACAAAAGGTCCTATTGGCAACCTTTACTTTACAAGAGGAAGCTAGACGGTTGTGGATGCTCATTCAAGACAATAATGGTACTATGACTTGGGCTCAGTTTAAAGAAGCTTTCTATGAGAAATACTTTTCCCAATGTGTCTAGGACTGCAAAGTGTCTGAATTCGAGCAATTAAAACAGAGTACTATGATTGTGGATGAATATGAAGCCAAATTTACGGAGCTTGCTTGGTATGTACCGCACATGGTAGATACTGACTATAAAAAGGCCAGAAAATTTTAGAGTGGACTTAATTTTGATGTGCTTGACCGGGTCAATGTTCTAAAATTGGCAAAGATGTGGATATTCTGGAAAGAGCTCTCACGTTCGAGGCAAACATTGCGGCTTTAAAGCAGGCTCAGGCACCAGTAAATGATTGGAAGGGTAAAAGGCAATGGTTTAACTTCAAGAGGGGCCAGACCAACTCACAAAACAAGAAATAGAATATGGGGTCAACGAGTAGTTCTAGTCAAGGAAATAATTCTACATCGCCTTGTCCAGAATGCGGTAGAAAACATAAGGGTGTTTGTTATCGAATCTCAAGGGCATGCTTTACGTGTGGCAAAACCAGCCACATGGTGAAAGATTGTCCTCTCTTACCTCAAGGCACTAACAGACCCATGGCAAGTTCAGCGGGATCACTCTCTACACCGAAATCGAATGCTAGAGCTACATCAGGGAAAGAAACTCTATGGCAAGGAAGGGTTTTTGCGTTTGTACCGGGTGATGAATAGAACACCGAGGCTGTAGTGTCAGGTATACTCCCGATTTGTGCTCAAAATGCCTATGTATTGATTGACTCGAGATCTAAACACTCTTTTGTGTCACATGTTTTTTTCTAGAAAATTAACTAGACCTCTAGAACCAGTGAATTATTTATTAGCTGTGTCTTCACCTTCTAGGGGGTCCATGACTTGCGCTTATGTGTGTGCTGCATGTGAAATTGTTATTGGGGATATGATATTATATGTTGACTTGTTGCCTTTCAATATTGATCAATTTGACGTAATTTTGGGGATGGATTGGTTAATGACATATCATGCTACTATTGATTGTGTAACCAAACAAGTTATGTTTCGACCACCGAGTTTGCTTGAATTTACATTTAATGGAATTAGTGTTGTACCTCCCATATACTTGATTTCATCTATGAAAGCATGTAAATTAATTAGAAAATGGTGTAGAGGATATTTGTATTGTGTACTGAATGCGTTAATTGTTGATAAAGCTAATGTAGACAGTATTGCTATAGTCAGAGAGTTCTCGGATGTTTTTTCAAATGAATTGCCAAGGAATTTGATTGACAAAGAAATTGAATTCACTATTGAGGCAATACTAGGCACACAACCGATTTCTAAGACTATGTACAGAATGTCGATTACCGAATTGAAAGAATTAAAGGTTCAATTACAAGAGTTGTTGGACAAAAAGTTTATCCGACCTAGCACTTCACCGTGGGGCTCTCCAATTCTGTTTGTGAAAAATAAGAATGGAACATTGAGGCTCCATATTGACTATCGTGAGTTGAACAAGGTAATCATGAAAAACAAGTATCTGTTACCTCGTATTGATGATTTATTCGATTAGTTGCAGGGGGCTCAAGTATTCTCTAAAATTGATCTTCAATCCGGGTACCGTCAACTAAAAGTCAAAGCTGAGGACTTAGAAAAGACCACCTTCCAAACAAGGTATGGACACTATGAATTTCTTGTAATGCCTTTCGGAGTAACTAATGCACCAGCTGCTTTTATGGATCTAATGAACAAAATTTTTAAGCCGTTCCTCGATGAATTTATTGTAGTGTTTATAGATGACATCTTGATTTATTCCAAAAGCAAAAAGGAACATGAACACAACTTGAGAATAGTTTTGCAAACATTGAGAAAGAAGAAATTGAATGCTAAACTAACAAAGTGTGAGTTTTTGCTTGACAGTGTCATGTTTTTGGGGCATGTAATCAATAAAGATAGCATTCCAGTTGACCAGCAAAAGATAGAGGCAGTTGTGAATTAGCCTAGACTGACTAGTGTTACCGAAGTCCAAAGTTTCTTGGGTTTGGCCGGCTACTACCGCAGATTTGTGAAATACTTTTCCAAGATTGCTTTGCCACTCACTCAATGGACACAAAAGGGGTACCATTCGAGTAGAATGATCAAAGGGAGTCAGCTTTTCAAGAATTAAAGACTCGGCTAGTAATTGCACCGATTCTCACTCTATCCTCAAGTACGGGTGGATTTAATATTTTCAATGATGCATCTTATACGGGTTTGGGGTGTGTATTGATGCAGAATGGCAAAGTGATAGCCCATGCTTCCTGACAACTTAGACCGCATGAGAAGAGAAGAACTATCCGACCAACGATTTGGAGCTCGCAGCAGTGGTATTTGAATTGAAAATTTGGCACCACTATTTATATGGGGAAACGTGTGAAGTTTATACAGACCATAAAAGTTTGAAATATTTCTTTACCCAAAAAGAGCTGAATAGGAGACAACGAAGATGGTTGGAACTGATAAAAGACTATGACTTGTAGATCTTGTACCATCCGGGCAAAGCTAATACTGTTGCCAATGCACTTAGCTGGAAATCAATTGAAAACTTGACTTGTTTACTTACTGGGCAAAGAGCGTTGCTACATGACTTAGAAAGATTTGAAGTGAAGTTGTTTTGCGAGAACAAGGCGGGACTTTGGCTGCTATTTCTGCACGACCGACAATACTTGAAGAAATGAAAGAAAAACAACAAGAAGATGAGTTTCTAAATAAAGTTATTGAAGAAAGAGAATCCAAATCGAGACCAGATTTTGTCTTTGAAAATGGCGTGTTAAAGTTTCAAGGAAGGTTATGTATACTGAATGATGTTGAATTAAAGAAGCAATTTATGGAAGAAGCACATAGTTCAAAATTTGCTATCCACCCTGGGAACACAAAAACGTACCAAGACTTGAAGAAATAATTTTGGTGGCCTAGAATGAAGAAGGAAATTACTGAATTTGTGGCTAAATGTCTACATTGCCAAGAAGTCAAAGCCAAGCATCAACGACCTACCGGGTTGCTTCAACCACTACCAATACCGGAGTGGAAATGGGAGCATATCACTATTCATTTCATTGTGGGACTACCTCACTCTACTAGAGATATGGACTCAATTTGGGTTGTTGTTGATTGTTTGAATAAATCTACTCATTTCTTACCTTCAAAACATTTATAATGCAGACAAGTTGCCTACAATTTATATTAATGAGATTGTGAGATTGCATGGAGTGCCTGTGTCAATTGTTTCTGATAAGGATCTGAAATTCGCTTCAAGGTTTTGGCAAAGTTTGCAAAGGTGTTGGGGACCAAATTGAGGCTTAGCAGTGCATATCATCCGTAAACTACCAGGTAGTCAGAAAGTACAATACAAACCTTGGAAGATATGTTACGTATGTGTGTGTTAGATTTTCAAAGGAATTAGGAAACCCATGTACCTATAGCTGAATTTGCACACAACAATAGTTTCCATTCAAGCATTGGCATGGCACCATACGAAGCTTTTTATGGAAGAAAATGTCGGTCACTGATTTGTTAGGCTGAAATCGGAGAAATACCTTTGCTTGGACCAGAACTTGTGCAAGAAACGATAGAAACGATGAAGTTAATACAACAACGGTTGAAAATTGCCCAAGGCTAGCAGAAAAGTTACGAAGATGTTCGAAGAAGAGATAGAGAATATGAAGTAGTAGATCATGTCTTTATCAAAGTGACACCAACGAAAAGGCAGACTTGTTTTGGAACGAAGGGTAAATTAGCACCCCGATATATTGGACCGTATGAGGTTACAGAGAAGATTAATCTAGTGGCATATCAGGTAGCTCTCCCTCCAGGTATGGAGCATATGCATAATGTGTTTCATGTTTCAGTGTTGCTAGATTATCTCCGAGACCCGTTTCATGTTATTGAGCCTACTCATGTTCTCTTGAGTGATGATTATACGTATGAAGAGCGACCAATTCAGATTGTTAATCAGTGAATTAAATGGTTAAGGAACAAGGACATTTCGTTAATGAAGGTGGATTGGTGAAACCATGGTGGGATTTATGCGACTTGGGAAAGGGAAGATGATATGAAAAAAAGATATCTTGAGCTCTTTCCATTAGATCCCATGTGTTTCTCAGAAGAAGGTAACTAAGTTTGGAGGGCCAAACATCCTAAGGGGGAGAGAATGTAACAACCACCTCCTTGATTAGTCATGCTAATTATTTGATTTACAATGATTATGTGTTCATGTGTTAATATGTGCCATGTGTGATTTGATAGAATATGAATTTAAAGTTAGAAATTTAGAATTCAAGTTGTTTTTAAGATTTTTGGGGCTTGAAATACATGAGAATGAAGTTGGTTGTTCAAAAGGTTGAGTTCCAAATTCAAAGTTGATTTCCAAATTGCTTGAAAACCCAGACCGCACGTGTGGCGTGAGGCCTCGCATGTGCAGCAGACCTCCCCTATTTCAACATGCATACTATTTTAATTGCACGTGCAGCCTGCATGTGCGGTGATGGTTCCGCACGCGCGGCCAAGGCCTCTGCAAAAATTGTTTTCAGAAGAATTTTTGGATTTCATTTTCTATTCATTTTTCTGACATTCAGGCCTTTATTTGCATCGAGTTAATGCATGTTTTAAACTCATATACATGCCATGATTATGGAATAAATTAAAGAATGAATAGGAACAACTTAACGAATATGTATCGAATGATCTGAATAGGTTAAGACCCGATAATGAATTGAATGTGTTTTGAGTCATTGTGCTTGAATGTGTTTGTGTAGGTTAGATCTTGCATTTTGATCACTCTATCCAAGGAGCCATCTGTGAGTAACAACCTTGTAAAGATATGTTTGAATTATAATTATTTTTTAACTTATAATATACTCTGTTTTTGAAATTATGTTTTTTAATTAAATGAATGAATGTCCTACTTATGAAATGTATTCATGGCATCCTTAGTATATGTTATTGTTACTGTTACTATTACTACTACTGTTACAGAGATCTCTATTAGTTTCAATTCTTGGAACTTATGTCTACTATATTGTTGGCCATCAAATATGATTGTTTTGCTCTTATATGACCTACTATATTGTTATGCTAATGTATGTACCACGTGTGACTACTACAATTCGAATATGTTTCTAAAATGTTATAAGATTTTGTTTTAAGAAATTAATTCACCGATGTATTTGACTGTTTTATTTATTGTATGGACATAATTCATCACCCCTTTACACCGTTGTTATTCACTGGACTCTGGCTCACTGTTTATTTAAATGTGTTGGTGATCAAGTGCAGGAGCAAACCTAGTGGCGTCAACCTAGACTCGATTTTGTCAAGCCAACTTTTGGGCCTCACTTTGAAGTTCCAAGTGAGTCAAGTTTCATAGGTGGTTTTCAGTCCACCATTTGTGTTGTAAATATGTAATCTGAATGTGGTTAAGACTGGTAATGTTAATGGGATTTAATCCCTAGATTATGTTCTTGTTTTTTTTTATATAAACTTGATGTTTGACTTATGTGTATATATATAAGTTTGTTTTGTTCCATTTAAGTTTTCACAGCTCATTGGACATTATATTTTATTATCTATATGCTTCTGGCAGCCTCTATTATTGTATTTCTATTAAGCAGACCTTTGGTAATCTTAGATTACTGGCCTGTCACTTCCCTAATTGCTTGGGGCGCTGGTTGGGTCGTGAAAATTATGGAATCGTTGATATTTGCATCCAAACCAAAGTTAGGTGCACGATGATGTTGAAAGATGTTAGGTATGTTCCTAATTTATGCCTGAATCTTATCTCAAGGATCGCCTTAGATCGACAAGGCTATAAGAACTACTTCGGCAAAAGTATGTGGAAGTTGAATAAGGGATCTTTGGTGGTAAGCAGAGGACAAGCAAGCGGTACGCTATACAAGACTCATGTGAAGGTGATTTTAGATAGGCTCAATGTAGTAGAAGATGGGGCATCACCAAATTTGTGGCACAAAAATCTAAGTAACGTGAGTGAGAAATGGTTGCATATTCTGGCAAAAAAGTCTCTCATTCCTTTTGCTAAAGATGCAAAGTTGAACCCTTGTGATAGTTGTTTGTTTGGAAAGCATCATAGAGTCGCTTTCCAATAATTTTCCAGAAGACAATAAAAGTTGTTGAGCATAGTATACTTTGATGTATGTGGTCCCATAGAAGTGTAATCTTTGGGTGGTAGAAATTACTTTATGTTATTTATTGATGATGCATTACATGCCTTGGTGGAAAGGGAGACTGAAAAAAAACGGAAATGTCTCCAAACAGATAATGGAGTTAAGTACACATCAAATTAGTTTGAAGCCTATTGTGCTACTCGTGGCATCTGACATAAGAAGACTATTCCTGGAACCCCACAACACAATGGTGTAACCGAGAGGATGAACCGGACCATTGTAGAGAAGGTCATATGTGTTCAAAATAGGAAAGCTACCCAAGCCATTTTAGGGAGAAGGTTTTTTTGTTGCTTGCTATCTAATAAATAGATCGTTATCAGTTCCACTAAATTTTGAGATTCCAAAAAAGGTATGGTCGGGAAGGAGGTTTCTTACTCTTACTTGAGAGTATTTAGGTGCAAAGCATTTGCACATGTATCCAAGGAGCACAAGCAGAAACTGGATAATAAAGCCACTCTAGGCATTTTTATTGGCTATGGAGATGAAGAATTTGGATACAGATTGTGGGATCCAAAAAACAAGAAGGTCATTCAAAGTTGAGATGTGGTGTTTCAAGAAGACCGGACCTTAAAAGACTTTAAGCAACTAACCAAACCCAAAGTTGATGATGTTTTCCAAAATTGTTCAAGTCTTACACCATCACAGCATGCTACTAATGATGAAGAGCTACCTCAACATGCAACCAATGATGTAGAGTTGCAGGATGGATTTCCAGAAGAAGAAGATCAAGAAGAACAGGGTGTTGAGTAGGGGAGCCACAACCCCCTCCACTAGAGACTGTTGATCCACAACTATAAAGATCAACAAGAGAGCCTAAGCTGTCAACAAAATATTCTACTTCTGAGTATATTTTGCTTACTGATGAGAGGGAGCCATAAATTTTTCAAGAAGTACAGAATCATAAGGAGAAGAGTAGCTGGTAGCAAGTTATGCAAGAAGAAATGAATTCTTTGTAGAAAAATCATACTTATGATTTCATGAAACTTCCCCAAGGCCGGAAAGCACTAAAGAACAAGTGGGTGTTCAAGCTAAAGAAAGATGCTAGCAGAAATCTAGTCAAATATAAGGCTCGATTGGTTGTCAAAGGTTTTGCTAGAAGAAAGGTGTTGATTTTGACGAAATCTTCTTGCTAGTTGTGAGGATGACATCCATTTGAGTAGTTTTGGGACTAGCGGCTAGTTTGAATCTAGAACTTGAAAAAATGGATGTAAAGATGGCATGTCTCCATGGTAATCTAGAGGAAGAAATTTATATGGAACAACCAGAAAGTTTTGAAATGAAGGGGAAAGAGAATTTGGTCTGCAGATTGAAGAAGAGTCTCTACAGCCTGAAACAAGCGCCGATACAATGGTGCAAGAAGTTTGACTCATTCATGGTAAATCACGGGTACAAGAGAACTGCTGTAGACTGGTGTGTATATATAAGAAGATTTTCTGATGGCAATTTCATCATTCTCTTACTTTGTGTGGATGCCATGCTAATTGTTGGTCAAGATGCTACAACAATCAAGGCACTGAAAAAAGTGTTATCACAGTCCTTTGATATGAAGGACCTAGGCCCCGCACAATGAATTTTATTCATGAAAATTATGCGTGATAGGAAAGCCAAGAAGTTGTGGTTATCATAAGAAAAGTATGTTGAACAGGTGATTGAAAGTTCAACATAAAAGATGCCAAGCCAGTCAATACTTTGCTAGCTAACCATTTCAAGCTGCGTAAGAGGTCTTGTCCCTCCTCTACAAAAGAAAGAGAAGAGATGGAGGCAATTCCCTACTCATCCATAGTAGGGAGTTTGATGTATGCAATGGTGTCCACCCGATCAGATATTGCTCATGTTGTTGGAGTAGTGAGCAGATTTCTTTCCAATGCAGGGAAAGAACATTAGGAAGTAGTCAAGTGGATTTTGAGATACCTTTAGGGTATGTCTAAAATGTGTTTGTGCTTTGGAGGAGCTAAACCGGTCTTGGAAGGCTATATTGATTTAGATATGGCAGGTGATCTTGATGGTAGGAAATCTACATCAGGATTTCTGTTCACTTTTGCAAGGGAAGTTGTGTCTTGGCAGCCTAAGCTATAGAAGTGTGTTGCTTTATCCATAACTGAGGTATAATATATTGATGCAATGAAAGTTAGGAAAGAGATGTTGTGGTTGAAACGTTTTCTCTAAGAATTGGGATTAGAGCAAGAAAAGTTCATGGAACATTGTGATAGCCAGGGTGCCATAGACTTAAGCAAGAATTCTATGTGCCATTCTCTCACGAAGCACATTGATGTTTGGTATCATTGGATACGTGAAGTGATGAAGAAGCAGTTATTGGAACTGGACAAGATCCACACATATAAGAATCCAACTGAGATGCTTACAAAGGAGAGACAAACTCAATTTTTGGAGACATTACTAGGATGGATTTTCAGTGAAGATCCCTACTCTCCATAGGTGTGGAGGGGGAGAATTGTTGAGATCCACACCATATGAATGTGAAAACCAGCACAGTCAAGGAGAACAACTGCTAACCGACAAGCCATAAAGATGGACGACCACCGAAAGTGAAAGAACAGCTGGCCATGTGTAAAGCCAGCTAAGTTCTCCATCGTTCTCCATCATTGTGTATAAATAGGAAGAGTTGTGAGCTAAGTTTGTAGACTGTGAAGAAAAGAGAGAGTTTTAAGAAGTGTATGTAAATTGTAAGTTAAGTTGAGTTGAGAGAGTAAGAGACTCCTCCTCCTCTATTTTGTTTTTGTTTTTGTTCATAGTGAAGCTTTCTCTCTTCATCTCCCGTGGATGTAGGCATTGGGTCAAACCACATAAATATTTGTTTCTCTTGTGTGTGTGTGTGATAATTGTGTGTTGATTGATTACCCCAATATCCTCCACCGCTGATTATCTACTTTATGATCATCATTCTGCATGGATCAGTATGATCGAAGGGACTCTCTGATTTGCTGGTGTTCCTGGTGCGTTCTAATTTCTTATATTTCTCTGTCTATCTGAATATATTTTGATGATTTGAGTTGATTTAAATAATTTCTCTATATATCTGAATATATTTCTCTGTCTATTTGAATAATTTCTTATATTTCTTATATTGCCTGATAGTGGCCACGACCAAATATGGCCTTCAAGTCTGTTGGCCTAAGAGAATTGCTTGGCCCACAAAGGAGGCCGTGATCTATGTGATTGTGCCCATGATAGGCAAGTCGCGCCTGCGATATGCGTTTTTGCCAGCGATGTTGTCGTGACCAGAACACACCTTCAGGTCCTTTGCATGGAAGAAGTTGTGTGGCCCGTGAGGAGCCACGAGGGTAGGCTAGACTTTGAGATTGCACCTTGGTGTCAGAGTCTGCGCCCACGATTGTGACTTTTGTGCCTACGATACGTCTGTCTATAAATATAACCTAAAAGAGGAAAATATCTACTTTTGGAGCTCATTTTCTTCCACACATCCCGTTTTGCTATTTTTTAGCCATCAGGCTATAAAACCTTGGTTTTCATCTTGTTTTACCCATTTCCTACCCCTAGGGCTTGACTTAAAGAGGTAATGTGCGTGATGGGCATCATTTTAATTTGAAAATTTCAAGTTTCCGTCACTGTTGAATTTTCTGGTGTTGCTCTTTTCTCTCCTCTTGCTTTAAGGTAGGGACTTCTTTAATGATTTGCATGTTATTTTGTCTACTTATTTGTTATTTTGATAAGTTAACACTTTAAGAGATTAGGATTTGTTATTATGTATTTTGATGCATAAAAGAAGGATTTCTCAATGTTTTTTCCTTAAAGCTTTGCTTGGTTGTTTGGGATGATGGGTGGTACTAGAATTAGAGGAAATCTGTTTTTGAAAAGGAGAAATCCTTAATTTTATCAAAACTCTAGAATTTTGCTCAAGTTTGGAAAATGAATTGTGGTTAAAAATAATTGTAAGTTCATGAATTTGAATGATATGGAAATAAAAGGGGTAATGAGAAGTGTTAAGGTAAGGCAATAGTTATTATTATTATTTTTTTGTAAATGTTGTTGAAATGGTTGTTTAGACTCTTAATTTACATATTGTCCATTTTGGAATATACTGAATGGAGATAACTATTTTGGCAACCAGTGGAGGATAGCATTGACTTGCTGTAGAGATTGCATGAGAACTAGATGAACTAAAACCAAATTAACTCATGCGTTTCATCTTATTAGCTATTACATACTTGTGTATTTAAAAATGTTGAAAAGTACTATTTTAAGAAAAAAGGGTAAATACTGTGGTGAATCTGGTTAGGGGGCATGGTTGTAGTTTATTAAACTAGCCTGTGTGTCCATGTTGAAAGTTCAAAAATTTGCGCAGATAGTGGAACGGCTGATGCTGCAATGACAGGTGCTAGAGGAACTGTTGTGCCCCTACCAGAACTCCTACTCCCAATCCGCCCTCTATTCCCTTCTGTAGACATCCTATAAAACCCCAAAACAAAACCAAACTTAGTGCACAACACAACAGCCTTCCCCAAGGCACACACTCACCACCGCTAAACCATAAGACACACTTAGCCTAAAACACACAATCTTATTACACATAAACAATTAAACACTTAATCACAAAATCAAATCAAGTCAACAAAGATAGCTACTCGTCTTGGAACTCTCAAGGAATTCTTATTAGAAACCACGTTGATCAAGTGTGTTTCCAACAAGACCTCAAATCAAGTTCATTGGCTTCAACTACTATCTAGGAAACTTAAACCCATGCTCGCATAAATGCAACACATAAATCCAAACACTTATCCTAACTATATGCAACGTCCTCACCAAGTATAACAAACCCATTGTGGTAAAAACCACTTCCCACAAGCCCAAAGTATTCAAACTTGACTCGCTCTGATACCAAGTTGTAACTCCCCACTTTTAATTACTCGGATACCATTACCAATTCCATTATTATAAATCAATTCCAGAGACAACATGCAGAAATTCTATATATACATTAACTAGGATAAATATTAAAGATTCTCTCATTCGAATACATAATGAATACTACATGAGTTACAATTAAATAAATTGCGCGCAGGCTTATATCATTACATATAAGAGAAAGAGTTCAACCCTTTCACCATAATGGCGTTACACCAACAAGTAAAAGGCCCCGTGGTCAACACATAAAGAAAATTCTTGACCTTGAACAACTTCTTGACATCACCTGAAGAAGGATTACCAACGTAGGATGAACATAAAGTTCAGTAAGGATCCCAACATGATTCTAAACAATAACAATATACAAAAAACTATGATCATGAATGCTTCATATCATACAATATAATTAATGTGACAATTTATAATCAAAGTATACTTATATATATAATTTTTTCAAAAATAGTCCAATTTACTCAACGATATATATATACATTCTCTTTTCCTTCTCTTACATTTCCCAGTTCATAAAGAACATATAATAACAACGCGCTTTTGATAGCGTGTTCACAAAACCCAATACCTTTCATTCCTTACACTCTCAACCCATCACATACACCCATTACTAATACATGAACCACATTTCCTGGCCCTAAACCAAAGGTAAAGGAACGTTTCTACAACTCGTTCGATACATAAATGTACAAACAATTACCTGTAACACAAAAAGAAAATAACAAACATGCTAGGACTACTACATAATCATATAAGATGACCCAGCTTCATCAACTAAGACACCACCATATATGATATACACTGATAAATTAATGTAACACTGAAACACTAAATCCATACTCTACCCACCTTAAGCACGGTAAACCTAGGATACACCTTTAACAACGAAATACCAATTTACTAGACACAAGATGGAAGGTGATGGTACCTCTGCCAATTTACCAGACACTGGTTGGAAGGTAATGGTACCTCTGCCAAGTTCTCCAGGCGCTAGTAAGAAGGTACTCGTACCTCCCATTCTCAGCACGTGTACATTACCAACCATCACAACATGCTAAAAACATAAATAACACAAGTGTAATACATTCACATAATCTATTCAACACATCAATGTCATCCTCCACCAATGACCAAGGATAAAACCTCTAAACACATGTATTTAATACGCGTATATACAATAATCCAAATCTCATGGGACATTAAAGCCTAACAATAACAATAACATATAACATATAAAATGTTTAAAGTTCAACCTCCCATTTATTCTCAAATTACATAAGACTTATAATTTCATTTGTTTCTAAAAATTTAAATTTGCTATTTTCCTAATTCATAATACTCCAATTGTTTTCAAAAAATTCCATTTTCTTCATTTAACCAAAACCCAATCCATGGATATCAAAGCCACAACCCACTCAACCCAACTCAATAAATGTGTAATCAAAACAAACCTAATATCTTGGTTAATTCCCTCTTTAGCAATTAACACAACCCACATAACACAAAACGTAACCATAATTCAACTTCCCTCATTTTTCATTCATTTGAGCCAATAAAATAAAATTAGGGCTTCTCTCCCCTCTCAACACAAAGATTCTTAACTACCTCCTAATTAACCAAAACAACCACTAATTTTACAACTTCAACTCCCAAAAGTCAAACCCTAAATCCCCCTTTATATGATTTTTGAAAATCCATCGCAAACATGATTTTAATGCAATAAAATCTACTGCATGTCTATCTATAAACAAGGTATTGGAAAAGAGCAAAGAAACCCCTACCTCTTGAAGCGACAAGGAGAAAGCCAAAAATCCATGGTGACAAAAACAAAATCCGCTCAAATTAAAATAAAGCTCTCGTCACCCTCTATGTTTTGGTATGGAACTAGAGGTAGAAAGTGAGTGGAAAGAGATGAAAACCAAGCTTGAAACCCTAAAAAATGGCAGAAGAGAGGAAAAAGAAGAGAGAGAGAGAGAGAGAGAGAGAGAGAGAGAGAAAATGATTTAGATTTGACCAAAAAGTGACTTTTTAAAGTGCTGATCCCAAACAGACTGCTCGAGCATAGAATGCACACTCCTAGAAGTTCAGACCAACAAAGAGCAGATTGCTCAAATGACCAATCATGCACTCGAGTGACCATCAACATCTCCCAGAATCACAGACCTACAAAAATACTGGATGACCCACAACACTGCTCGAGCGATTAACCCATCGCTCGAGCGATGAAGAAGAACAATTTTAAATTATTACAATCTTCCCACCTTAAGAAATTTCATCCCTAAAATTAAAGATAAGGTCGAAAGAAGAGTAACTCAAACATAACCATAAGTAGAACCATTAAGTCACAACTAGATCCATGCTTGGGATAAATTCCCAGATCCGGGTTCAACACCTTAGGCCGCAAAGACAACCGATCAACAAAACTCAAGGAAGAGATCACAAATGCCTCCTCAACCCACACTACTTGTTGGGCCTATGGGACAAGAACAACAACAATCATGCGTATCCCAAGGACATCAACCATGTCTCAACCACCACAACATGCATAAACAGTCCTGAGTGTTCAACACTCAAATATAGAAGAAAATCCTCACAACAGAATTCTCGGTCAACTCACACAGAAGGAAAGAACTTATAACAAAACACAGTTAAAAGACAACATCCTACATAATAAGCCTCAACAACGCCAAAATACACCTCAAAACCATGACTAATGGTTCAAACAAAGCTACTACACAACCCATCCATTCCAAGTAAAAAAATTAACAACAGGATTTTTGTTAAAAGAAAATTTCTCTTTTTGTCAATTATTTTGAAAGCCATTTCCTTGTGTTTAAAACATTTCTCAAAAGGTGCTCAATGTGATAACCCTGTCCCGTATTATGCCAATTAGCCTTAATTATGAATGCGATTATATGCTTGGTATGATTTTGAGTGTCGTTTATATGAATATATGTGGTTTTGAATTTCTATCTGTTCACCGTAGGAAAATCTGTTTGATTTTCTGCTTTAGAATTTAAATTGAAGGCCTTATCGGTCACATAAATCGAAAGTGATTACGCCATTGTGATTGGCATATTTCTTGGAGCCTACGGTGAAATTTAATTGAAAATTGATTCATATAAAATTAAATAGATTAAATTGATGGTATAGTGCCCAATTAATTAGTAATAATGAAATGTGATTGAGAAAGAGCCTATAAAAGGGGTCATTTTCACTCAATTCCTCTCTTTTTATTCAATTTGGCTGAGATTACTCTAAGAAAAGAGAGAGAGAGTCGGCTAGAGAGAAAGAGGGAGAATTGTGCAATTTTGGCTCAAGGCTTAAGAATTGGAAGTTAAACTCAAAGAACTTGAGTATTTGAAGCTCCTAGGTGAGTAATCAACTCTTAATTTATGAGTTGAGTATGTAATTTTATGAATTCAAGTGGTATGGTAGCTCATGGCAAAGATTGAGTTGAATATGAAGTTAGAATGCACATGCATGCATGAAATTACTATGAATCACCATGAATTGCCATGAAATTGCATAAGCTAGCATGAATAATGTTGAACATGGAGAATTGGGCACCAATCTTCACATGCATGCATAATTTTCATGGGTTTCATAATAATAAGTGTCATTTGTAAGATTTGAAATAGAAATGAAGTCAAAAATTGACATGCATGTTTGATTATTGAAGATATGGAGCTTATATGAGGTTTGAATGCATGAGTTTTGATTATACAAAAGAAATGTTGAATAATTTGAGAATGTGACCATGATTTTGAGCAATTGGCCTCATAGTGCTTGTATACTCATGATATATAATGTGTTTCCCTATTTTTGGTACCTTAATTCGAGCTTTAAAGCCTTTGAATATCGAATTTGAGCCTCAAGAACAGTTCTGGGAAACCCAGAATTTGGCATGTCCACTCGAGCGGGAAAAGCGCCGCTCGAGCGTGAAATGCGAGCTCCCAGAATTTTCGCAGACATTGATGTCCGCTCGAGCGGGGACATTCACACTCGAGCGAGGAGCCATGTAGTGTGACTTTCAACTCGAGCGTCTGAATTCACGCTCGAGCGTAAAAATGAGGCAACCAGTATTTTTGCAGACCCATGGGGTCTGCTCGAGCGGTGGAACCCACGCTCGAGCAGGACCCCTGTTTCAAAAAATTTGTAAAGGTGTTCTGTGTTTCATTTTCCGTTCTCTTTCACTTCTAGGTACTCTTAGGCATGCATTGAGCATTATGAATGAATTAAAAGAATAAGAAAGAAGCCTAAGAGGGATGTATGAATTAAAAACTGATTGAATCAATTGTGACCAATATGTGTTATGTAATGTGTAGGGTCGAGCTCCAGGGCAAATCCACGGACAGAACACTGTGAGTAATATCTTAATAAAGATATCTAAAGTATGTTATTTGTCCAATTGCTTACTTCCATATAAGTCTTATAAGTTTGTTACATTGAATTGGGGACAAATATTTGTTATGCCATATGATTGGGCCAAAGGCCATTGGATGCAATTGACTGGGCCGAAGGCCGTTTGACACGAATGATTGGACCGAAGGCCGTTTGACATGAACTATTGGGCCAAAGGCCATCGGATATAAACGATTGGGCCAAAGGCCGTCGGATACGAACGATTGGGCCAAAGGCCGTAAGACATGAATGGATGGGCCAAAGGTCGTTGGGTATGAGTTAATTGGGTCCGAGGCCGTTTGATACGTCTAGAACTTTAGTCAATTGATACATTAAATAGAAACATGAATTGGGCCCAAGGCCGTCTGATGTAACTGTTTCAAAGTTTGTTCATGTATCTTCCTTATTTGATATTATTCACTAGGCTTTCGCTCATGCTCATTCATGTGTATGTAGGTGAGCCAAGGGATGTCCAAACCCATCCTCGGTGAAATATGTGAGAAAGAGTCAAGGTTTTGAAAAGTCAGCCCAAACATCTCACGCACGAGACTTGTTTTCGCCCTTCTTGTTCTTTTGATATAGTTTTGTTATATCAGCGAAAACATTGGATTACTTTTGTATATAAACTTTTGGTTTGACTGACTTAGACTTGAATGATCTTGTATGCATAGAACTTTGTGTTATTATCCCTTTGATGTGAGTTATTAACAGGTATATATATAGATTGTTATGATGTGCCATGTAAGCACAGCTCCATGGACAAAAGTTTTAAATTTGCTTCCGTTTGGCCCCTTTACTCTGATGAGATATGCCTTGTTTGGTTTGAGGCCGTAGGTAATCCCTCGATTACTGGCCGATTATGTCCTTAACCCATAGGGGCGGGTTCGGGTCATGACACTCAAACTCACTTTGCCCACAACCAGAAATACGTTTTTCTGCTTCCAAGTAAAACTCAAGAATTTTATAACATTTTATGAAAAGAAAAGTGTTAATTAGAACACATAATCATCCACACTTTAGATTAAATCCACGACATCTCCGTTAACACCATTTGATGCCATAACATAAGGAAATTTCATTTTCTAATTCCTTTTTCACATAGCAACTGGTGAACCTCTACCGCCACCCAACAATACCCATCACTCTTACAATGATGAAATAACAAACAATATACAGAACATTTCTACAATAATAATTAATAGGAATAACAACTGTGCTACTGACACAAGTCAAGCACAAGAAAATTCACAATTTTGCAATTCCATTCTATCATAAACATTACCATGAATTATTGCCTACACAAGGCATAATGCACACGCCAAAATGATAAGTCCACAATACATTACTCCAACCCAAGGAGCTCCATTAACTTAAGAAAACCTTTACACAAGCTTCATAACCACATACACAAGACTTCGTGCTCACCAAACCTTTCTAAGGCACCCACCCTCTTACAACCCTTATACAAAAGCCCAAGCTATTCCCAAGGTGACTACTTGTCAACCAACCCCGATATCAATCAACCGATTAACCAACTCAATAGACCTCTACACTCGGTACGAAACACTGATGTGCTACCCAACACCATTTACTCAAAAATGGAGTTCCAGATAAAATCCCCCATATTCCTTGAATCACCTTGGATTCCTCAAGACTAGACCATACCACCATTGTTTCCAAGAAAATCACCACTTCTATGACTATATGGCAAGCATATCCTTACATCTCAAACACATGACTGATAAGGTCAACGGCAATCACACAATCCCTGACACACAAAAAAATATTCATCAATGCTACATTCATTACCCGAGAACACAAACTGTTCTTCCTTCCAAGTAATACTTCTAGCATCTAACCATTAAATTCTCCCCACACTCATAAACTCCATACAATTTCTAATATTACCACTCAACACTTGAATACCACAAACCCATTTCATCCACACATAATTACCAACTCATAACAAATCACAACATAATGCTACCCTTATCAGGGTCGATAGGATCACAACGAACTCACTAACCAACTAAACCAAAAACACCAAACAACACATACACAAGCACAATTTTCACTACCCCAAGATACAAATCTCACACTCCATCAAAAGATTCTCACATAATCTCGCCAATACCACAAGACTGTAAAGTCTCATATTCCATTAGACTCAACACATTCAAAGTCTTATAACTTAGCCCTTACGATACCACCATAACAATCACAATGACCCACGGATTTCTCATTCTCAACAAACAACTTCCAAATAGAACAAGGCTCACAGACCATCTCATAATCATCTTTAAATTAATAACAGATATACAACAACACTAGGATTATTGATCCCATCAACAACTTCTCATTACATACATAAAAGAGAGTTTGACATTCAATACGCGCCCTCAACACATGAGGATAAACAAACAACAACATATATATATAATACACATAGGCATGATGCCTCAGCATCCAACAACAACACACTGGTCAACAACAAAATTTTCAGATATTACATCATCGGTCTCTAAAATAAAAGCCCCTCTCAAGGTAATACTATTGTGTTGGTTGAAAAGTCGACCCTCGAGAGGCTCTCGAAGGTTGGCCTGCTCGAGTTTGATATCGATACTACCTCGACTGGACTGATGAGACTGAGTTTGATTGGGTTTTGAAACACCTGAAGAATTCACACGCAAAGGGCACGAACGTCTAACATGGCCCAACTGACCACAATCAAAACAACTAGTAGAAACCTACTTTGAGACTGGCCTGAAGCTTGAACCTCACTAGGCCTCCCAACAAATGAATCTGAAACCCCCGATGAAGAAAAAGACTGAGCCTGGGATTGCACATGCGCTCGCCTCCACCTCTCACTAAGCCTAGAGTTCTTACGAATAGTAGGAGTCGCCGAAGTGGCCTCCACATGGGCCGCCACCTCAACTAGAGCATAGTAATTATTTCACATAGATCAAGCAACCTTCTCTCGAATATCATTACGCAACCTCCTCTCAAACTCATAATAACAGTGCTTCTCCGTTTCCACCAACTCTAAAGCGAACCTTGACAAACTATTAAACTGTATCTCAAACTGTGCCAAAGGAGTAGCATCTTGGCACAACTTGACAAACAATCCTGTAGACCGCCCGAACTCCACTCCGCGCGCGAGGGCGCGAATTGTAGTTCTAGCTACTACAGTTCGGACTCCTATCACGGTTCTGAATCTAATCTCATAAAGTGCAATGTAAGACTGATAAATCACCAAAGAGTCCAAATCTGGCAAATTGTTTTGGAAAATCAATTTTAATCAAAAAGTGCCAAACATGGACTACTTTGCCATATTTCAGAGTCGCCACCTAAATGTTTTATTTTTGGGAAATTTAGGAAACCTGACTCGTGCCTAAGGCCACGTGTCCATCATCACCAAAGTTGCCTCGGCTCGGGAACTTGGGTACAAGAGGGGAAGGTCTTGAAATGAGCATCCCCGCTCGCCTGATCAAAGATCGGCCTCTACTGACATGATATGTTGTTTTTGAAAACACATGCATTCTTATTCCGGTTTATTAGCTAGCTTACTATGTGATGCGCACAACATACAAGTATAGACTCAATCACGTAGATTGGAACAAAACAAGTCATGTTTTTTTTTTTAAGTGGTTTGAAAGTGCTACTCGCAAGTAGGCTAAAGTGTGGATTTGCCACCCTCAAGTGGGCTTAGAAAAACATGATTTTGCCACTTCAAGTGGGCTTAAAACTCACAATCATTGACTTGTTCCAATTCAGACAATCAAACCTTCATCCCCAGGCATTCATGCATTTAAACACATAAGCATATAGCCCCATGGCAAGCATACTATCATGGCAGTCACTTACACACATGCAAGGATGCTAAAGCGTAAACACTCACAGTGTACTCCGAGCCAAAACAAAAGCTAGTTAGTAACAATGCATGATCCTAGCTATGTCAACAATGCCTAATGCAACACATGCAAAATGCAACTAAATAGGCCCGGCTTTTCTAAGATGGCATATGAATGCAACACTTGATAACATGCTTTGAAACACGTATTCAAGTAAGTATTGAAATTCAGTGCAGTTTGAATGATGCGCCGAACCCGGTGCATGCAATACGAATGAATGATGCACGCATGTAAAGCATAAGGATGCTAATTGAAATATGCCCTAATCTAACCATCGAAAGCGGATAAATAAAAGAGAGAAAGACATGGGGTTGGAAGACATTCACACACACATGCACACTTATTACAAAATTTGCCCTCTCGACGGAGGGTCCGAATAAATCAACTAACTAGCTACACTAAGCTAATTAATTACAAACTGAATTGAAACTAGCTATACTAAGCTAATTAGAATATTACAAAGATGAAATAAATTAGCTAAATACATTAACTAATTAATTACAAAATCAGCAAATTAACTAGCTAAACAAAGCAGTTAAAATGGCCTCGAGGGGAGGGAGATATTCATGCTCGATTGCCTCACTCGGAAATCCATTGCCATGCCACCAATTGCCTCTGTTTGCACTTGATTTGATTTCTAAAAGTTGCACAAACTTCCAGATTGCTTCTGCTCCAACACAGGGACCCTCTGGTGGGCTGCCGACCAGAAAAAGGGGGCTGTAGACCAGAAAAACTGGTCAGCTGACCACCCTTACTGGTCGGTCGACTACTCCTTGTGGTCAGTCGACCAGCTGATTTGCCAAACTCCAATTTTGCTACAACAGAGAACAACAAGGGGCATAACAGTGTATTTGTAAGATATGTGTGCACAACCACCCTCCTTATCATTTCTCAAGCTCAAGGGAGTGTGGTACTCGACTCTCGGGCCACCAACCGAGCATTGCAATGCACGATGGCCGAGAAGCCAAGTTTGCACAAGTCAATTTCAATGAATGCACAAATAACACATAAGGGCCTCCACCTCTATCATGCTTGATCAAGAGGGTCGGCGACCGAGAAATGCTACACGTTTCATCACTTTGAGTATGAAACATATGACATTCCTCGTGTTTGGATTAATGTTCGATCCAAACACATGCAATGCAACACAACATGTTATCTTGGTCTTGTTTTACTTCATTCAATTTTGTTTACACATTTTAGATTACCAATTAGTCCCTTAATCGGTTAAGTCCAAAAGTGATAGTCCTCTAATTTTGAAAGAGGGTCTAAGCCACAAGTGCCTTAAGCATGAAAGAAGCCCCATGCTTTTGGTTAGTAGAAACCCTCAAGAGAAGGCTAAAACCATTAGGCATGAACGCCTCAATTTCGTGCTCAAACCAACAAAGGGCTTAAGACCACTTTCAAAGTGATACAACATATGAAAGATGGCATGCAATGCTATACATATTTCAGCACTGAAATGACATGCTAAACAACATTAAATCATGCAAATGATGCATGCAAGACATGCTCGGAGTCAAAAGCGTTGAAGCTAGGAAAGAGCATAACACTATAGGCATACAATACTAAGCCTAAATGATCAACCCAACCCCGGACAGAGGTTAAACATGCCAAAAGAGCGGCCTAATCATGTTGAAATGGAAGCTCAAAATGCTAGAAGAAACATGCACACATGTTGGCCTATAAGCGAGGCATGATACACAACCCTCAAAAGCAATGAAGAAGTGAAATACATGAGAGTGTGACTACATTATATGCACTGAAATTACATGCCAAATGGTGCCATACCATGCAAACATCGCATACACAACATGTTAAAGGCCCCAAAACTCAAAGCTAGTCAAGGTCCTTGCACTATAGCTATACAAAACATGAGTCATATGACCAAGGCAGCCCAAAATAGTCCTAAAACAGCCCAAATGGAGTTCTAAAACATGCTGGAAATAAGCTAAGAATGGCTAGATTTAGAGGCCAAAACAATAGCACATGTTAGGCAATTTAGCACAATTGCACTACAAGTATACAAAGCAAAGCTTGAGTGATGAAGACCACTCAAAGCAAAGTTAGAGCATGCCAAAACATGAACAAAAACATGCTGGAGTGAAGCCAACATATGCTAGAATGATGAGCCAAAACATCAAGCATGCAAGGCTAGTAAGCAAGATTTGCACTACAAGTACATGAAGCATGCAAGGGGTGGCCAAACCAGCCAAAATCAGAGTTATGGCATGTCAAAATAACACCAAAAACATGCTTGAACTAGAGCTAAAACAAGCTAGAACAATAGGCCAGAACACCAAGTATACTAGGCTAGTGAGCAAGATTGCACTACAAGTGCATAAACCAAGCAAGAGGTGAACTCACCAACCAAAATCAGAGTTAAAGCATGCCAAAAAAACACCAAAAATGGGCTGAGACTAAGCCAACACATGGTAGAATAATAAGCTAACTCATTAGGCATGCAAGGCTAGCAAAGAGGATTTACACTACAAATGCATGAAACATGCAACCAATGATCAAACAAGCCAAAAATAGAGTTATGGTAGGTCTAAAAAGTCACAAAAATGAGCCTAAACAAAGCCACTAAGAAGTAGAAACACATGCCCTTTTGATGGGCCATCAACACATGCAAACAAGAGAAGAGGAGGGGGGACCACCCCCACCCATTTGGGACCTCAAAACCACCTTTTCACCACTGAAATTCCTCCAGAATCAGTGGTTTAAAGGCCAAGAAAAGATGGTTTCAAAAGCTTAGGAAGTTGGCTCAAAAGGCTTTACAAGCCAAAGAGCAAAGGGAAGGACAACCCCCTAACACAAAATAGGCCTACACCATCATTTTTAGGACTGAAAAATAGAGTTTTCTTCAGTTCAAAACCAAGCCAAAAACAGTTTACAAAGGTGGTAAAACAAGCATGCAAAGCAAAGGTTTAAAGGAACAAGTGCTTACCCTTGAAGCACGGCAGCAAAACAGGTGCAAATCTGAGCTAGAACCACCTTTTGGAGCTCAAACAAGACTCCAAAGAATCTCAGCCAATGGTGATCAAGTTTGATCAAGGATGCCTAGGCAAAGGAGAGGTATATCTCCAAGTATATCTCTTCCATGCACACAAGGGAAAGAGGGAGAGCCAACTAGAGAGAAAAGTTGAAATTTAGCTCTGAAATTTGTAGAGAGAGAGAGAGAGATTTTAGTGTGAGAAGCTCCCACAATTGCTCAAAATGTTCTCCCCTTGCAAAATGAGTGATATGGCTTCATATATAGCAAGAATAGAGCTTGGTCGAAATATCTGATTATAGGACAGCTGGAGGTTGTGGAAGACAGTTGGAGGGAAACTATCTTCAAAAAATCTAATTTTGGGACCTTAGTGGTCGGTCAGCCACTTTTTCTGTCAGTCGGCCACCCCTGGTGGTCGATTGGCTACTTTTCTGGTCAACAGCCCATTTTTCTGGTCAACCAGCAAAATTCTAATTTCCAGGTCAAACCTCAAATGGCCATAACTCCTTCGTCTGGACTCTTTTTCCAGTCAATCTTGTATCCAAATTGAAGCCCCGGAAGTAAGCTTTCCAATGGTGGTAGCCTTGCATCAAAATTACAACTGTGAAAAAAGTTATGCCTATTTTGGTGAAGCCGCTCAGTTTCGATCCTACCCGGATTTATGCCGAACTTCTCCTCAACTAGTTTTCTTCTATCCTCTCTCATTTTCTTCAACTCCAAATCCCTAAACAAGGTGTTTTGAAATATTTTTCAAAGGTTTCATCTCTCTTTCATTCATTTCTACTTTGTCCTCGCTCGGTTTACCGAAAAGCGCAACATTTAACGAAATGCAAGCCTCAGAACATCGCAGGAACTTTATTTCAAAAATATTTTGAAAGAGAGGGTTTTGAGGTCTAAAAACCATTCAAAATAGCTTTGGTCCAAAATGAAGTGTAAGGTTGGGATTTGACTCTCCTCTTGCCGAATGAATCGAACCTTTGCATTGCACAACTTTCACCACCAAGTAAGCAATTAGTGACACCCAAGTCTTAAGGGCGGTAAAAAATGGGGTGTCTAGAGTTGCCCCTCTTTGACAGAGCTCGAAGTCATGAAATGACGTGAGTGAAGATCAAAGCCCAGAGATGACCCATTTTTGACAAGGCCGAAGTCTTGGACAAACAAACAAAATACAGATAAATAAATGGTTGCGCCCGCAGGCTGCGTACGTATCTCTTTACAAGGAATCAAACCAGCGTAGTTCAGGGACAAGATGCAAATGATATGCAATATTACAAAACAGTGTAATTGACATACAATGTAACAAAACAATGCAAATGATATGCAATGTAATTGAATCATCAGACCACAAGCAGTGCAAAACCACACAAATATCATAAAGGGATGGAGATGCAACATCAAACTACGTTTAGCATAGAAAAGAAGTGGGCACGAGCCGAATGACGCCTAACACAGGCTAAGTGCCTACATCCTCAATACTAGCCTCAACGCAGCATGGATGCTTACACATAACAGAACCGTGTTTCAACGTGAAAGGGGTGCGAGCACATGCAAAACTATGTGTTTCGTAGAAAGAAACAGAGTACAAGATATCAGTGTGGAATGATCTGCTAAGGAAAGATCGTGATCCTAAATGCTGAATGCAACAAAGCAAACTACAATGCAATGGATGCAATGGATGAAGTGAATAAGGCGCGCAGCCAAACCACATTTCTACCTAGAAAAGGTATGGACACAAACTAGACCACGTCGAACATAGAAAAGGTGCCAACACCCTCAGACCACAATTTTCTTAGTGGAATAGGTGCGTACACATAATCACAAAACCATGCTTTAACGCGAAAAGTATGGGCACTTGCCAGACTAAGCTTAACATGGAAAGGATGCAGGTGATACAATGGATATGCAGTAGATGCATGCGATAGATGCTATGCAACACTTATGATAGATACGATGATGTAGCTAGGAAGAGATGTTCCTGAAAGTACCTTACAGGGGCAATTGGTGATGACTCACCTTATGCTACTGGGGATCTTCCTCTTTCTGGTTGTGCTTCCAAATTGCAGGTACTACTTTTCTCCTTGGCTATGGCCGCAACTTTCCCTATTCTCCAACAGGGTGATAGACTAGGTTGGTTCAGTATCCAGAATTGAGGCGCATAACTACTACCTCGACCTATGGGGCTGCCATACAGATTTCAAGCCGAGGATACACCCCTGGGTATTTAAACCAGAATTTAGTCTCGGAAATCTCGAACCTTTGTGTTCTAGGCATGGGCCATTCGAACTCTAGTTTCCACCGTCTTAGTTGATCTCCTAGGAACTCATAACAAACACAGATAGGTGGCTATACCAGACCACCGGAAGCCATTTGGGGCATGACAAACACCAAAGGAATTGCACCTTTAGAGGATTTAAGGTCTCCTAGACCGGAGAGGGATGTGAATACGTCCAAGCACGTCTCATGCTAGAGGAGAAGGTGAATAAATGAACACCGGAACGCATCTGAGTGTTCGAAACCGAAGACGTCCTAACGCACCACATGCGAGAGGAGAAGAGGTATGAATGAACACCAGAACTCATCCGAGTGTTCGAAACCGAAGACGTCCTAACGCACCACATGCGAGAGGAGAAGGGTTGCGTAAGAAAGCGCGAGCATCCAAATGCGCCACACGCAAGTGGAGAAAGGTTGTGCAAGAAAGCGCGATGCACATGACAATGTGAGTACATCCAAACGCGCCACACGCGAGTGGAGAAAGGTTGCACAAGAAAGCGCGATGCACATGACAGTACGAGTACGGCCAAACGCGCCACACACGAGTGGAGAAAGTTTGCGCAAGAAAGCGCGATGCACATGACAGTGCGAGTACGTCCAAACGCGCCATACGCGAGTGGAGAAAGGTTGCGCAAGAAAGCGCGAGCATCCAAACGCGCCACACGCGTGTGGAGAAAGGTTGTGCAAGAAAGCGCGATGCACATGACAGTGCGAGTATGTCCAAATGTGCCACACGTGAATGGAGAAAGGTTGCGCAAAAAAAAGCACGATGCACATGACAGTGCGAGTACGTCCAAACGCGCCACACGCGCGTGGAGAAAGGTTGCGCAAAAAAAGCGCGATGCACATGACAGTGCGAGTGAGATAAAAAGTGTAAGTGCACAAGACAGGCGAGTGAAATAAAAAGTGTAAGTGCACAAGACAGTGCGAGGAAGGTGCACAAAAGAAGTGCGATAAAATGCATCTTCTATGCAAGTAAGGTGCACAAAAAAAGTGCGATAAAATGCATGTTCTATGCAAATGAGGTGCACAAAAAAGTGCGAGAAAATGCATTTTCTATGCAAGTAAGGTGCACACAAAAAAGTACGATAAAATGCATTTTCTATGCAAATGAGGTGTACAAAAAAGTGCGATAAAATGCATTTTCTATGCAAGTAAGGTGCACAAAAAAGTGCGATGAAATGCGTTTTCTATGCAAGTGAGGTGCACAAAAAAGTGCGATAAAATGCATTTTCTATGCAAGTATGGGGGCATTTTCTGTGCAACATGGAAAGCATATTCTATGCAAGGATGGGTGCATTTTCCATGCAAAGGATTCGAGCATTTTCTATGCAAGAATGGGAGAGTGCATTTTCTATGCAAAGGATTTGAGCATTTTCTATGCAAGTTGGAATAGTGCATTTTTTATGCAACATGGAAAGCATATTCTATGCAATATTGAAAGCATATTCTATGCATGATTGAAAGCAAAGCATATTCTATGCGGAATCGAAAGCAAGCATATTCTATGCATGAATCATAACGATGTGCGGCACACATGCAACAGAAGTGTATATGAAAGTGCACATTCTATGCAATAGAGGGGCATCAAACATGCACTCTGGTGCCTCTGATTTATCTCTCGGAGGGCTTTGCAACACACTCAGCTCGAAAAGGGTACACCCTGTTTATATTGGCAAGAGATAACATCTGCATGTGAAAACCACAGGTGCTACTTGGACTGCCATTCTGACTTGAAGCAAGCTTAAGCTTGGGGTCGAGATACACTCATACTCCAGAGAAATGGTGAGGCCTGAGAAGGTGCACCTGGAATGCAGTCTCGGAATTTGCTGAAGTTGAAACACACTAAGATGCTCCAAATTTTCCCTTTTTTCTTTTGCTTTGCAGTCCAGAACCTATATAGCTTCAGATAGGTCCTTGTTCTACTGTTCTCACATGACCTGGGTTGAACCCTGTAGTTCATGAAAGAAAGAATCTTGTTTTGCACAAATGTAGAGAATGGCACAGCACTCTGAGCACAAAACGATTTATTTTTTGAAATCGAGAAATGAGTTCTTAACCGGTTATTAAGCCTACGACTGAACACAGTGCACCACGACTCAACAAAGGGAAAGACAAGGTAAACAACCTAAACACATCTATTGACACTCAAAACGACTCAAAACAAGAATCGAAACAAACAAAAACAACAAACACAACACTCGGATGTGTACCACCAGTGGGAGACTTCTTAGTTCACGAGGAGCCTGTTTCTTCGGGTAGTGCTTCCCACCCTTTCTCATCTGTGATTCTCACATCACTCTGGTACTCAATCTCTTTTTCTCTGAAAAGCCCTTTTCTCACTTTTTCTCTCAGCGCATATCTCTCTATTCTTCAATCTCTCTCTTTTTTTAATCCCTTCCCTGGGTGGTTGGTGGATAAGTAGGAAGTTGCGGGCTCTTGCCCCTAGCATTCTACTAGATTCTCATTCTTCTGCTCAGAACAGTGAGCTTCTCCCGTAGAGGGGTTGTGGTGCGACTGGATGTGCAGCAGATCAGCAACTGACATTGATTGACGATGCACTTGGCCAACTTCGATGTGATCAGACCTGTCCAGATGTGGAAGTGGAATATCTTGATCCATTCCAGTTCGTGCTTCGCACTTAGCTTGATACCTCGCTACTTGGAGGATGAGAGAGCTTTCAGCCCTTTGTTGTTAGCTTCAGTTGTGCCCTTTTTCTGGCAAGTGCAGTGCCCTTTCTGGTAAGCATGGTGCCCTTCCTGGCAAGTGTGGTGCCCTTTCTGGAAAATATGGTGACAATGGGGGGGGGGGAAACAGACAGAAAACCTGCCTCAACTGTGCCCCTAGTTCATCATTTTCACCATTTTTTTGTTTCTTTGAGCTTTCTACTAAAACAATTTTGACCAAAATGAGAGTTAGATTAGCATACTTGTTCGATTTTCTGATTTGAAATCATACAAGTCAGGCTATGAGCACTGAAATTTTTCCTTTTTGGGTCCAAGATATGGTCCAGTTTTGGGAAAAAATGGAGCAATTTTTTGAGAAAATTAGTAAACTTTAGTAAAAATTTTCAAAAACTATTTTTGCAAATGGCCACTGCTCGACCAACATGAAATTTACTCTTGAGATGCACAACCTCAGATCCAAAACAATGGAAAATTGCCCCTTGTCTGAATGACACGGCACGACACCAAATCTAGCAACAAAAAGTTGCCGCTTGTTTGAATGGCAACTCACGCCAACAGAAAGTTACCCCTTGTCTGAATGGCACCACAGCGCACTGTAAAATCAGTCCTCAAAGTGACGATCACAACCGAACTCTCGGATACAGAGAAGACGAAGATGATCAGAACCGTTACATGGACACAGTCGATTTGGAAGTGTTTATGGCTGGACTTCAGAATGAAGTTGCCTATGTATCCCAAACATGGGAATCAAGCCTGACGTAGTTCCAAGTTAAGGTACACTCGGGTACTAACTGCTCCTTTTGCTCTCTAACTTTTGCCAAGGCCGCCCTTTCTGGGTTTTCAACCTTGCGAGCTATGTTCTTCTTTTCTTTTCAATTCTTTTCATTTCTTTTCTTCTTTTTTCATCTTTTCTTTTCATTTTTCTTCTTTTCTTTTTTCATTCTTTGCATTTTTTTCTTTTTTGTTCTTTTTGTTCTTTTTCTTGCTTTAACTTTTGCCTGGGTCGCCCTTTCGGGTTTTTGGCCCAATGACCCTCTCATGGGTAAAAAGTGTAACAAGTCCATGTTGAATGGTCGTAGGATCTCGAATCCATCTGAATCCAAGAGAATGGCTGATGTTTGCTGATGATGTAGGAGTCTATCCAACCGGGTTTGAATTGCCCCCAGTGTTGTGGATAGGAACTCGGTTGTCCTTTAGCAGTACTTTCTTCTTTCCTCCCTTCTGGGATTTGGCATTCTCGTCGATCTTCGTTAGCTTGAGAAATGTCCCAATTTTTTACTCTTCGAGCACATCTAACATTTTTTTTTGCCCCTAGTTCAAGGGGTGCTTCTTATCCAGCTTTGCAAGATTCCTTTGATCACATCCGATCTTTTTGCCCCTAGTTCATGGGCTGCTTCAAATCTGGCCATACAGACCTCACATTGTGGTTGACCGTTGAACATTCTGAATCCAAGTTCAAGGTTTGAAAGCAAAGGGGCTGAGTCTTGAGGCTGAGAGCGATCTTAAGCTGCACAATCTCAAAATCAATTCCACACAGGTCTTCGCGGGACCACGCAAAACATTTTTTGAAATCTTTTAAGAAAGCGACTAGTCACTCGCGCTGAAGACAATGTAGAACCAATCTAGATCAAGCCAGGATCCTTCTCAGTACTCACATTAACAAACATGATTTTATTCATTAAGGGCTTAGCACGCCTCTCTTTCTCTCAATTGATCAAATTTTTGCAAACCCTGATGAATTCCTCCCTCTTTGTTTTCATCACATTGTTGAAAAAGTTTTGAAAAACTTACGTCAGTGCAATGATCTCAAGGCACAGAAAAGTAGGTAAAAAGCACTGCCATTTCATTCAAAACTTCTGGCACAACTGGCTCAAGGCAGAAACAAACACAAAAGCATGAAAATCACTGCTGTTTCATTCAGGTCTTCTGGCACAACTGGCTCAAAGGCAGGAACCGACGCAAAAGAAAGGGTGTAAAAGACAAACACAAAACAAGATAGTGATGTCTGAGGTAACACCCCCGAAATCACCCGACTCTAACATAACAGGACTGACTTGATACAACAAGACGGACTCAACTGACTCAGCACAAAAAGACTGACTCAATACAACACAACAAAACTGACTCAATACCCAAGTTAGAAAGTAAAATAAACAACATTCTGTAGACACCCCATTTTTGACTGACCTTAAGACTCAAACATCATCGATTGAGCGCTCGGTGATAATGTATGTTGTGCTCGTTTCAAGGTTTTGGAGTTTTGGCTAAGAGCCATGCCTCCGGGCCTCTGAACTCTTTGTGTTTCGGCTCGGTTTGTGGACCAAGCCTTGTTTTCCTTGCCTGAGGGAAGAAGAAGTCTTGTAAACCCCTTCTTGTGGTTGTAGACCACTTTTTGCGGTCATAGACCATTTTTCCCATTTGGAGACTAGTTTCTAGTTTTCAGAGCCTTCGACCGCGCGCCTTGTCTCGGGACCACTTAACGTTCTCTGTTTGGCGTGGTTTTTGAACTACACCTTGTTTCCTCTGCCTAGAGGGACACTGTGGTCCGGGAGACCACTTTTGGTGCTCGTAGACTAGTTTTCGAGGCTTCCGGTTGCGCGCTTTGCCTCCCAAATTTTCGTCTTGCATCCGTTTTGGTTTGTTTTTTGTACAAACCTTGTTTTCCTTGTTTGGAAGGTGGTACAAGGGTGGAAGACCAGTATTTCCCCTTGGAGACCACTTTTCCTCCCGCTAGCCAGTTTTCTGGTGTGACAACTCATCTCCTTGGTCTTTGGGCCACCTTTTCTGGTCGGCCACCACACCATTGCATTGTTTTCATGCTCTAGACCTTCTCCCACCATGGCCAACCAGTTGTTGTTCTGGGAGACCACTTTAAGTAGCTGGCCGGCCATTTTAAGTGGTCAGCTGCTTTTTGTCACCTTTTTGGAGATATTTTCCTCTAGCTGGCACAGTTGGAGGGCACCAGAACAATCCTCCATACACGTGTATGGAGGAATGGTCTTGAACCTTAGCTTCTCCTAGAAGCTTTAGCTTTTGGTTCTCTATAAAAGAGAACCACCTCCTCTCTCCTCTAGGTTCAGAAATTGGAGGTTTGAGATATACATACACTCTTGTATCTATATCTCCTTGTTTGTTCTTATTTTGTGCCTTAAAGTGTAGTTTTGTCTTACTTTAACACACAAACACACACTCAAACACCATACTCTTGGAGCTGAGGTCCCTTGAGGTTGTTTTTGGAGTTCTTGGACTGGTTTAAGCTTGAAAAACCTGCTGGAGTTGCAGCTTTGAAGGTGGTCATCAAGGGTGAGTTTCTAACCCTTAAAACCCCCATTTTTGCTTAAGCTTTTGAACCTATTTGCATGCTATTTTGAGCCTAACTTCCTACTGTAAAAAGTTTTGAATTTTGGTGCTTAATATATTTGTTTCAGATCACTTTTGTGTTTGGGGTTGTTTACCCCCTCTTAGGCCTTGTTTGGCCTTGCTTTTGTGCCTTCTTTGTGAGCTTTTGGGACCACCTTGTTTTGGCCTTCTCACCACTGAAACTTAGAGGAATTTCAGTGGTGGAAGTGGTGTTTTGAGGTCCCAAAAAGGAGAGGGTCATCCCCTCTCCTTGTGTCTTCAATACTTGCTTTGAATGCCTCACGTGTGAGCATGTTTGTTAAGCTTATGTTGGCCATATCTTAGCTTGTATTTGGGCTTATTTCAACATGTCATGCCACTATTTTTACTTGGTTTTGTCACTCCATGCATGCCTAATGCACTTGTAGTGTGAATCTCATAAACAGCTTTGTATGCTTCATGAAGTAGCATGTCATTCTAGCTTGTTTTGAGTCCATTTCAGCTTATTTTTGGTGATGTTTTGCCATGTCATACCTCTGTTAGGGTTTGGTTTGGTCACCTCTTGCATGCTCCATGCACTTGTAGTGCAATTCCATGAAATAGCCTAACATGCATTATGCTTTAACATGTCATTCTAGTGTCATTCTAGCATGCTTTTGGCTTAACTTTAAGAAGCTTTTGCCCATGTTTTAGCATGCTTAAGCTCTGATTTTTGTTATTTTGGTCATGCATGACTTGCTTTGTATAGCTATAGTGCATTCTAGCTTGTTAGCTTTGTGTGTCAAGTCCACTAGCATGCTTTGCTTGGCCTATTTGAATGATTTGACATCATTTCATGTGTGATTTCAATCCATGTTTCATGCTCATGCACTTGCATTTATCAGTCATTCAATGCGTTGGATAGTTTGCCCCTTTATGCCTTAACATGAATCATTGTGTATGCCTTCATGCCTTAGCTTGCGAGCCATCATTTCAATGTGTTTTTGGGGTTATCTTGCCATGAATAACTCTGATTTTTGTTGGTTAAGTCATCCCATGCTTGGTCTTAATAGGTGTAGTGTAATCCACCTTAGTTGCCTTGTATGCATCATGCCTTATGCCCTTCATACTAGCTTGTTTTGGCTTCCTTCCATACATGTTTTAGTATCATTTTGACATGTTCTAGGACTGTTTTGGGTTCTCTTTGCCATATGATTCATGTATTGCATAGCTGTAGTGCAATTGGCCTTGCTAGCTTTGTGTTTTGTTGACTCATGCATGCTATCTTTGAGCTATTTAGATGATTTGGCATCAGTTAATACTTCATTTTAGAGCTTATAGCATTGCCATGTTCCCACTTCTTTCATGCTTTGAATGCCTTTAAGTGTTATGCATTGTTGCCTTACTTATGGCCTAGCATGTATGCCCTCTTGCCTAGGTCTTTGAGCCTCCATCTTAGTATGTTTTGGTCATTATTTTGACCTATTTCAGCTCTTTCCATGGTTGGTTCATGCATATTTGCCATGTATTGCATGCCTCCATGGTAGTCCTCTTTGCCAGCTTTCATGCTTTAGGACCTTTGCATGCTATACTTGTGTTTGTTTGAATGATTTGGCATCATTTCTTACTTAATTTCAATGCATTTAGTGTTGTTACACTTCCGCATTTATCACTCCTTGAGCCTTCTTGAGGGTTGTGCTCTTAGGCCTACTTGGTTGGCCAATGCATTGTGCATGCATGCTTTGTATTTTGTGCCTTTGTTTTGGTGTTATGGCCATTGATTTGGGCATGACTGAGGTCTACTCCATTTTGGTTTAAGTCCATTTAGCATGTTTATTTACATGTTGTTCGCATGCTTATTGTTTGCATTAAGTATGCCATCCTACATTGCATTGTGCATGCCATGTGGTTATTTGCATTGTGTACGCTAAGTAGTCCTTTGCATTGAGTATGCATTTCCCTAGCATTGATAAGTTGCCCTTGTTGCATTGCATTGTGCATGCATGCATTACATTGTATTTAGAATCTTATGTTGCTTTGCATTGAGCATGCATGCCTTTGAGCATTGAGTATGCTATGTCATGTTGCCTTGCATGTTGTTAGCATACTAGTCCATTGCATGTTAGCATGGTTGTTCATGTTGCATTGTATGTTTGCATGCTCAAGTCATATTGCATATTTGCATGCTTGTGTTGCACTGCATTTTCGCATATTCCATGTTACATAGCATTGTGCATGCCATGTTATGTGTTGCATTTTGTTTGGAATTTTGTTTGGAATAGGTGTTAGTCCAAACACGAGAAACGAGGGGCGTTTCATACTTAAAGTGATGAAACGTGCCTCAATTCTCGGTCGCCGACGCTCTTGATCAAGCATGATAGAGTTTTAGGCTTTATGTGTTTATGTGTGCATTCATTTTCATATTGAATTGTACAACTTTGCCTCTCGGCCATCATGCATTGAAATGCGCGATTGGCGGCCCGAGGGTCGAGAACCACACCCCCTTAAGCTTATGAAATGATAGGGAGGTTGGTTGTGCACACATACTGTCACACCCCAAACTCGCCCCTAAAAGTTTGGGCATGACCATTACAGAAACGGACGCAAAACCTGATGTAGATAACCTATGGGGCCTGAACGGAAGCATTCAATAACCTATAATAGCGAAAAAAAATAATATCCATTGAGCTATCACTACTATGCCAGGACCGCAGACAAAGCGTAATACAGATAAATATACAGTGACGTGTAAGTGAAGATAACTATGTACATATACATCTACATTACATACACATGAAACATCATAATAGACATCTATAGTACAAATTAAAGCTTAACAAAACTCCATAATTGCACGGTCGACACCTAAGAGCTTAGATACTCAAGGCTTGACAACTGGTAAAGGAAACCACAGGTTAAGGTTGACCTCCTGGTTGAGTGCCTACAGAAACAGACATAGAATAAAGTGAGTCAAGCTCAGTGAATAATAGTACGTAAATCTTATAATATTCAATTTAACAGTAAAGTATATATATAACTACAGCAGTATATAATTAACTACATTCAGTAAATATATCTCAAAGATACAGAATGGCCATATGCCCAAAATAAGAGAACAGCCACCGGCCCATAAATAACAGAACGCATAAGCGTAATCATTTTCACATTCAGATCAGGTAGGTCCGAAGACCACAATACAGTTGGTACCAACAGCCACGATATACACAAATCATCTCATGGTCTATTACAATTAGTCATAATTGGCTCATGTATATCAGAATATTAATAATACTCCTTGATAAGGACGTTATCATTTACCTCGTACCACTCTTGATCCATTATTAACAAAACAGAATAAGTCGGAATACACGAGCATTATTGCTTCTCTTGTTCACTACCAATCAATAGAAGTATTTTACAGATAACAGAACGTTAGTAATGCTGAACAATCTCAATAATTCACATACATTTATTATGCGTGCTCATATCACATTACCAATGATCCTGAACCGTAATCGGAATACAAAATTAAGCCAATTCTTTCCATGTTCACATAGATTACACCAAGTGTTACCATATTGCTGCGGATAACAGAATATTATTAACA
Source organism: Camellia japonica (assembly GCA_030407325.1). NCBI lineage: Eukaryota > Viridiplantae > Streptophyta > Magnoliopsida > Ericales > Theaceae > Camellia > Camellia japonica. Next base: position 10,200,944 of record JAPPVO010000059.1, read on the forward strand.
ATGATTATTAACGGAAAAGAATGTACATGTGAAGTACTATTACTCACAGTGTTTGGCTGCTTGGTCTGCCCCTGTAGTTGTCCCTACACAATTTGTAACACACAAAGAATTGAATCACATAAACTTATTTCGTTCTTAATTAATTCTCTTTATTCCAATTACACATCACTTTGCACTTCATCATAATTCAAACTAGAATCCCATTTCAACACCCCACAATTGAGTTCATGTCATCCAGATCCTTACTAAATTATTTCCCTAATTTTTCCTTTACTTCATTACATGAATTCCACATTTATAACAAAGTTCATTCGCTAAATTTAAACATAATTTCGAAACATCTCAGAAATCTAATTAAACTTGTACACGTATAATTCAACCCACCAATTCCATGATTCTATGTTTAATTAGGGTTTCAAGAATAATGAGGATCTTTAGCAAAAATTCAAACTTCCTAAATCACCACTTTTAATTCCAATTTTCCCAATGATTCTACACCTAGGATTCACAATCCATCATTTAAACTCATCAATTTAACTCCCAACATCACAAACCATAAAACCCCAAATCTCAAGTTTGACACCAAATGTTCAAAACCATAAATTTTGCATTTATATACTCAAAATACCACAATCCATCCATGAATTCAAGTATGGTAAAAGAATAAGGGTCCCTACCTCAAGAATCAAGCAAGGGGCAAAGCTTTGATACGAATCCCCCAAAGCTCGAAATTCCAATCGGTTGAAGTTGTTCGTCTTCTTGTCTTCTTCACTTCTTGGTGGAAGGTCTTGCTCAAACCTAAGGGAAATGGAAGTATTTGGGGATCAAAACCCTAGGGTTTTCGGACCTAGGGAGAGAAGAGAAGAAGGGAAAAGGAAAATGGAAGAAATGATCCAAAAATTCGTGTTTAAAGCTGCTGTCCCATAATTCCCGCTCGAGCGGGATCCGCTCGAGCGGACCTGTTTTCAGCACAGATCCCGAAACTTCAAACATGCGTAACTCTCCCATGCGGACTTCGTTTTAGGTCGTTCTTGTGCCCAAATTGAAGCCCCGGAAATAAGCTTTCCAACGATTCGAACCTCACATCCAAACTCAAAGTGTGGAAAAAGAAAAGGGCAAATGAGTGACGGTTGGTCGCAAACAAATTATTCAAACTAAAGTTTTGGATCAAATCTTACTCTACCATCATATTACCACCACAATCAATACCCCAGAATAAAATAAGGAGGTTCCAAATACCTTATAAAAAAAAAACCTCAGACGAACCCACGTGCCTCAAAATTCAAGCTGAACTAGGCGACCCGCTCGAGCGCTCAGACAAACAAAGCCATCCGCTCGAGCGTCCATTTCTACGCTCGAGCGGGAATCTACAACCCTCAGAATCTCGAGCAGCCTGCAAAAATACTGGGAGTCTCACAAGTCCGCTTGAGCGGCCACTCCTCCGCTCGAGCGGAGGGAGAAATTTCTGGGTCGTTACATCCTTCCCTCCTTAAAAAAAATTTCGTCCTCGAAATTTGAGAAAACCAAATAGAAAATAGGTCAAACATAAACAGAAACACACCCTGCAATGTCCAAAACTCGATCTATACTTGGGATAGGAAAGGATCACAAATATTTTCGATCGATATACCCGCATCAAAGTTTCAACATAACAACTTCTCAATTAACAACTAAGTACACCACATCTAGTGCATGCTCAAAACTCAATTCCAAAGACAATGCACATTGTATGGTTCAACACCAAAATTTTCACTTGCACTTCCATTAACGGCATCATCAACTCTTTATTTCCTTGAAGATCTATGCTCTTTTGTTCAATCCTTCTCTTTCTATGCGTAAGAAGACTTAAACGTATATATAAATGGTCATACATAAAAACATATAGGACAAAATCCAATCGTTTACTCATTCCGAAATTAACATCTCGTAAACATACGTAAGATTACATAAAAGTTATGCTGGTCTCAGATTCATAATTAATTTCAGATAATTAAACCTTTAAGGTTTCCAATTTCTTATTCACTTATTCGAAATAAATTTCCACAGCATGCCTTAAGTTTAATCATAATGAAAGTACTCTCCACTAAGTCTCTAACTAGGTCAGTCTAACTGCAACAGTTCATATGTAATTTACTCGGCGGTAGATGACCATACATCATTGTATCAGATCTTAGGACCTACCAAATAAGGTTCTGCCTAAGAGGTACCATACCTTTCATTTACGAAAACATATCAAAATTATATCATTATATAGATGTAAATCATATTCTCTAATTCTCGACAAAATCTGAACGATGGGAAGAAAATCCCCATTGTAGACACCTGATCATGCCGTTATAAGTTCAAATCTGAACAATAATTACAGCTATTAAACAAGGCCAGAAATTGAATTCAAAATCTTACTTAATTACTCAATCATAATCGTAGGGTATAACATTTTCCTTTACTAGCACAAAGCAGTTTGGCCCCCCCCCCCTTTTTTTATGTTGGAAAACACGAGGTCAATCACAGAGTTTCGTATTCGCAATTTGTAATTATAGTGGGTCAACAAACGGTCATACAGAATTTAGAGACCAGTCATCTGGCTCAATCAGTTAACATAAATAGGGCTTCCAGTTATTCCTCGTACGTAAATTCTACCAGGTTTCAGTATCCATAAGAATCACATCCTTCCAGATTCCATAGTGTTAAAAACATATGCAATAGTATAATAAAGGAGTAAAATAATGTAAGGTTTAGCTTAAATAATAAAACAGGAAACTGCAGAGACACGAGATTAATTACACCCTGCAGTTATTTCCAAACAGTCATAGGTCCAATTTTCGTAACAGCGTGACTTTAAGCCCAATGTATACAGAATGGCCATAGGCCCGGAAATAACAGAATTCCCAATTATACCAGAACGGTCTTAGGCCCAAGTATAACAGAAATATACAAAAATGTGTATGGACTCAAGAGGTGGCTCGTATGGATTCTAGAGGTTCCATACAGCACTTTGTTCCATACTAGAAATTATCAGATTAGATTAACTTCAGAACCATAGAAAAGGTACATACATTCTTTTCATTATTCACATGAACTAACGTAGTTGATATAAGCTTAACAGAATGTTAATATTCATTATCATTCATAAACAAAGTATATTGCTCAAGAATAATGCCCTCGGCCTCTTATCTTCATATTTCACAAGTTGGCTTTCAGCCTCATAGATTCACATTTCATAATTTCACAAGTCGGCCCTTGGCCTCATGGTTTCATATTTCACAAAATGGCCCTCGGCCACATAAGTTCACATTTCACAAAAATGGAAATTCATACTTCACAAATGGGCACTTGGCCTGATGGGTTCACATATTCACAAAAATAGCCCTTGGCTTTTTAGTTTCACAACTTAGATGCACAATTTCACAATTTTGCCCTCGACTTCATAGATTCGTTGATTCACAAAAGGCCCTCGGCCTCATAAAGTCATAGTTCACAAAAGGCCTTCGGCCTCAGATGTTCATAGTTCACAAATTCATATCTCACACATCGGCCTTGGCCTCATAACTTATTAGTTCACAAATTCATATTTCTTTGTTGCGTTCCATAATTCACAAGGTTTCACACATAGCGTACATAACTTCATAGCCTCTTCCATTGTTTCCATAATTTCATAATGTTTCTCATATAGCATATACAACTTCATGCCAACATAATACTTACAATAAGAATGATTCATACATATTCTTAGCTATACTTGAATCGGAAACAGGAAGCAGAATTCATGCTTGATCATAACCCACCCGTATAAGACCGTCGGTGGCAAAACATATCGTATAACATATTTAAACCACGGTAGTATTACCCCCGGGTAAGGGCCTTGTACTACAAATGCCATGATTACTTTTACATATATGGAACATCATTCCTTGATTTATGACCTAACATGTTCTCTGAATCTCATGTCATTATCGTAAAAACACAACTTATCAAAGTACGTATTACAATTACTTTTCACCTCATTGGTCTAAATAGTACCATGGCAAGGAAGACAAAAATATATCATAATAAGCATAATACATAATAGCAGTACATTCGCAAAAACGAAATTCAATATTGAGTTAGGATTCGTTTATTCCCAGAATGGCCTTTGACCTCGTTTTACAAGGTTTACAGAACGGCCTGATGGCCCAGAATTATCAGAACAGTCTTTCGACTCAAAACGTACAAATATGTACGTATATCTTTTCACCATTTCATATCCATTAGATTCCAATTAATATGAATGTCCACAACATAACTGACAGAAACAGAATATCATTAACAGTCATTAGCAGTATTCCATGCTTAGTGTTCAAACAATTCATCTAAATAAATGTTACACAGAAAGGCCTATAGATGCAGAACGACCATGGGTCCAGTAATATCAGAAATGACAGGGATAACAGAAATAACAGACATAACAGTAATAGCAGAAATAATAGAAATAACAGACATAATAGTAATAACAGAAATAACAGAATGATACAGAATGGCCCCCTGCCCAGACAGAATGTTACCAGACAGAATGGTACACAGAATGGCCCTTGGCCCAGAATGTTACACAGAATGGCCCTCGGCCCAGAATGTTACACAGAATGTATGGACTCAAGAGGTGGCTCCCACCGAAGTGTAGCACTTTGTTCCATACCAGAAATCAATAAGTTTTACATCAACATTGTATACTATAACATGTCATGTCGTAAACGGAACTACTTACAGAACATATTACATAAACGGAATCGGAACAGAATAGCCCCAAATTCATATAAATAACATCATACAACAGGATATATAGGTCATCCCATGAGTCCTTTCAAATGGCCATAATCATCTCACGTAGATCAAAATATTACTATAGGCACGGAATACTTACTTCACAACAAACCTGAGTCATCCTTGGCAAAGCATAAGGATTTAGAACTTACCACTCATGTCCCTTTTTCATTTGTCTAACCAATCCGAGACAATCCTCTATCCTTATTTCCGTCATACTCTACACAACAATCAATCACAATATATACACAAGGAATGCACAATAGACATGATTCATAATCGTTAACGTGAACATATTACTTTTACCGTTGCTATCAGTCTCTTTACATGCAATAAGGATGTCATGCATGAGGCCTAAGTCTTTTCTAGACATCCTACAGCTCAATGGATCCGTGTGTGAGATAGCAACTCGTGCTCTGATACCACTTGTCACACCCCAAACTCGCCCCTAAAAGTTTGGGCATGACCATTACAGAAACGGACGCAAAACCTGATGTAGATAACCTATGGGGCCTGAACGGAAGCATTCAATAACCTATAATAGCGAAAAAAAAATAATATCCATTGAGCTATCACTACTATGCCAGGACCGCAGACAAAGCGTAATACAAATAAATATACAGTGACGTGTAAGTGAAGATAACTATGTACATATACATCTACATTACATACACATGAAACATCATAATAGACATCTATAGTACAAATTAAAGCTTAACAAAACTCCATAATTGCACGGTCGACACCTAAGAGCTTAGATACTCAAGGCTTGACAACTGGTAACGGAAACCACAGGTTAAGGTTGACCTCCTGGTTGAGTGCCTACAGAAACAGACATAGAATAAAGTGAGTCAAGCTCAGTGAATAATAGTACGTAAATCTTATAATATTCAATTTAACAGTAAAGTATATATATAACTGCAGCAGTATATAATTAACTACATTCAGTAAATATATCTCAAAGATACAGAATGGCCATATGCCCAAAATAAGAGAACAGCCACCGGCCCAGAAATAACAGAACGCATAAGCGTAATCATTTTCACATTCAGATCAGGTAGGTCCGAAGACCACAATACAGTTGGTACCAACAGCCACGATATACACAAATCATCTCATGGTCTATTACAATTAGTCATAATCGGCTCATGTATATCAGAATATTAATAATACTCCTTGATAAGGACGTTATCATTTACCTCGTACCACTCTTGATCCATTATTAACAAAACAGAATAAGTCGGAATACACGAGCATTATTGCTTCTCTTGTTCACTACCAATCAATAGAAGTATTTTACAGATAACAGAACGTTAGTAATGCTGAACAATCTCAATAATTCACATACATTTATTATGCGTGCTCATATCACATTACCAATGATCCTGAACCGTAATCGGAATACAAAATTAAGCCAATTCTTTTCATGTTCACATAGATTACACCAAGTGTTACCATATTGCTGCGGATAACAGAATATTATTAACAATGATTATTAACGGAAAAGAATGTACATGTGAAGTACTATTACTCACAGTGTTTGGCTGCTTGGTCTGCCCCTGTAGTTGTCCCTACACAATTTGTAACACACAAAGAATTGAATCACATAAACTTATTTCGTTCTTAATTAATTCTCTTTATTCCAATTACACATCACTTTGCACTTCATCATAATTCAAACTAGAATCCCATTTCAACACCCCACAATTGAGTTCATGTCATCCAGATCCTTACTAAATTATTTCCCTAATTTTTCCTTTACTTCATTACATGAATTCCACATTTATAACAAAGTTCATTCGCTAAATTTAAACATAATTTCGAAACATCTCAGAAATCTAATTAAACTTGTACACGTATAATTCAACCCACCAATTCCATGATTCTATGTTTAATTTGGGCAACCTCAGTATTTATCATCACCAATTAATCTAGGGTTTCAAGAATAATGAGGATCTTTAGCAAAAATTCAAACTTCTTAAATCACCACTTTTAATTCCAATTTTCCCAATGATTCTACACCTAGGATTCACAATCCATCTTTTAAACTCATCAATTTAACTCCCAACATCACAAACCATAAAACCCCAAATCTCAAGTTTGACACCAAATGTTCAAAACCATAAATTTTGCATTTATATACTCAAAATACCACAATCCATCCATGAATTCAAGCATGGTAAAAGAATAAGGGTCCCTACCTCAAGAATCAAGCAAGGGGCAAAGCTTTTAGATGAATCCCCCAAAGCTCGAAATTCCAATCGGTTGAAGTTGTTCGTCTTCTTGTCTTCTTCACTTCTTGGTGGAAGGTCTTGCTCAAACCTAAGGGAAATGGAAGTATTTGGGGATCAAAACCCTAGGGTTTTCGGACCTAGGGATAGAAGAGAAGAAGGGAAAAGGAAAATGGAAGAAATGATCCAAAAATTCGTGTTTAAAGCTGCTGTCCCGTAATTCCCGCTCGAGCGGAGAAATTCCCGCTCGAGCGGACCTGTTTTCAGCACAGATCCCGAAACTTCAAACATGCGTAACTCTCCCATGCGGACTCCGTTTTAGGTCGTTCTTGTGCCCAAATTGAAGCTCCGGAAATAAGCTTTCCAACGATTCAAACCTCATATCCAAACTCAAAGTGTGGAAAAAGAAAAGGGCAAATGAGTGACGGTTGGTCGCAAACAAATTATTCAAACTAAAGTTTTGGATCAAATCTTACTCTACCATCATATTACCACCACAATCAATACCCCAGAATAAAATAAGGAGGTTCCAAATACCTTATAAAAAAAAAACCTCAGACGAACCCACGTGCCTCAAAATTCAAGCTGAACTAGGCGACCCGCTAGAGCGCCCCACCTTGCGCTCGAGCGCTCAGACAAACAAAGCCATCCGCTCGAGCGTCCATTTCTACGCTCGAGCGGGAATCGACAACCCTTAGAATCTCGAGCAGCCTGCAAAAATACTGGGAGTCTCACAAGTCCGCTCGAGCGGCCACTCCTCCGCTCGAGCGGAGGGAGAAATTTCTGGGTCGTCACACATACCTTGCAAATACATTGCCATGTCCTTTCTTGCTCTCTGTTGCAGCAAAGTGGAGTCTGGCAGCAACAACTGGCTGGCCGACCAGTATTACTAGCTGGCCGACCACTTTTTCTGGTTTTCAGCATAGAAAGTGGTCGGCAGCATCCCTACAGGTCTCCAGGGTGAGTTGGTAGCTTTCTGGAGCTTGGTGCAAGGTTCTGAGCACAATTGCAAACGGAGGCAAATTAGGGCATCGCGACGAATTTCCGAACGAGGCGACCGAGCATGCATCCAGTCTTCTTCCTCTGAGAACCTCCTGTTTTACTGCTTTATTTAGCTTCTTTACTTAGCTAGATTAAGCATTCATTTTGTACTTTAGTAGTTAATGCGTTTTGCTGCTTAACTGTTTTGTAATAGTTAGTTAACTAGGATTAGTTAATTAGCTTCGTTGTGTTGTAATAATTAGTTTAATTAGCTTAGATTAGCTAGTTAGCTTCTTATTCGGTCCCTCCCTCGAGACGGCTAACTGTTGTAATAAGCGTGCGTGTGTGTGATGCATGTCTTCCAACTCCCATTTCTTTCTCCCTTTTACTTAACCGCTTATGATGGTTAGTTTTAGGGCATATTTCATTTAGCATACCTTATTCTTCCATGTGTGCATCCATTCATTTTTCTTGCATGCACCGGGCTTGGCGCATCATACTAACTGCATTGTATTTCAATTCGTATTTGAATACATGTACCAAGTTGCATTTCATATGCCATCTTAGAATAGCCGAGCCTATTTTAATTGCATTCTCGCATGTGTTGCATTAGCCATCTTAACATGAACTAGGATCATGCATGATTTCTAACTAGTTCTCTGTTTTGGCTCGGAGTACACTGTGAGTGTTTACGCTTTAGCATACTGCATGTGTGTTATTGATTGCCATGAAAGCATGCTTGCCATGAGGCTAACTGCTTATTTGATATAACTGCCTGAATGCCTGTGGGTGAAGGTTGCATTGCTTGAATTGGAACAATTCATTGAAATCCACGATTTAGCCTACTTACGAGTAGCAAACTTCAAACTATTTTCAAACAAACGAACATGCAATGTTTTGTTCCAAATTAGGCAATCTAGTCTATACTTGTATGCTGTGCGCATCACGTAGTAAGATTAGCTAAATAACCGGAGTAAGAGCACATGTGTTTTCAAAAACAAAATATCATTCTTAGTATAGGCCGATCTTTGATCGGGAGAGCGGGGAAGCTCATTGCATGACCTTCCCCTCTCGTACCCAAGTTCCCGAGCTGAGGCAACTTTGGTGATGACGGACACGTGGCCTTAGGCACGAGTCAGGGTTTCCTAAGTTCCCCCAAAATAACATATTTAGGTGGCGACTCTATATCTGGCAAAGCAGTCCATATTTGGCACTTCTTTATAAAAATCAGTTTTCCAAAAACGATTTGCTGGATTTGGACTCTTTGATGATTTATCGGTCTTGCATTGCACTTTGTGAGATCAGATTCAGAACCGTGACATTGAGTCCGAACTGTAGTAGCCTAGAGAACAAAACGAATTTCGTGCCTTCGCGCGCGCGGATATCGAGAGTCTTTGGGAACGTCTATAGTTTCTGGCAACTCCGCTAGGAATTTAGAGAACTTGACTCGAACTCATGATATCTTGTTTTGATTACACTTATGTGTCTCTTTGCATTGCATTTGCATTGGTGCGCCTAGGTCACCGTGTTCGCCGTTTGCTATTCTTGAACGGTTAGCCTAAGGCTGTGTGCCATAAGGTTGACCGGTTATGGGCTCTACCACGATGGGAACACAAACCCCGGTTGTTACCGGGGCACCCATTTTGGCCATTCGACCTAGTGCATATCGGAATCCGTAGTGACTATTCCAAACTAGGACAGGTTGCTTACCCAATTTATAGGTTGTTTGAAACCGCCGTGTGCGTAGTGAAACCCTAGCTCCTGACAAAATAGGACAGGGAAGCCCTACCCCAACATAGGGGTGTTTTGGCTCTCATTTGCTTGCTATGTGCTTTTAGAGTGTGTCTCTACAGGAATGCACGTATCAGTTTGCAAGTCTAGGTTTCAGGCCCACGGGCATCAGTACTTGGGAAATTAGTTTTCCCTGAGGGTATCAGATTCAGTTTTGGGGCAGTAATTTGGGGAACAGTGATCAGAGGTTGAGAACAGTTATTTCAGCTTGTATTTTCCAACTGTGTGTTGTCTTTAATTTATCTAGCTCATAACATAGCACACTGCACGTTCAGGTTGTTTGTTTACTTATTATGCTTTATTTATCTTTTTGCAAGGTAGTTTAGCACAATTGCATCCGACCAAGCAGATATTCCCCGAGCACTCTGGGTTAGAGGTCGAAGACTTAATTGATCCAGGGATCTGATAGACGGACAAGCAATGTTTCTTTCTTTACCCCCAATTGCTAGGCGGAGGCCAAAAAGACGCAATGTATCAGTATAGAGATTGCCAGATCAGCGGTCCTTGAACAATCAAGCTGAGGTCTCAGTTTCTATTGCAGAGTTAGATATACCGGTTGTTCAGTTAGATCAGGATAGTATGGCAGGTATGGAAGAGATGATGCGTCAGCTCCAGGAAAGTATGAAAGCCATCCAGCAGGATGCTGCCCGCCAGGCAGAAGTGGCTGCACGTCAAGCAGAAGTAGTAGCCCAACAGGCAGAGTTAATTGCCAGGCTACAGCAGCAAACCGGGGCATCTACTTCGCACACACCTCCTCCCCCACCCAGAGTTCCAATACTCGGGGAGACGCTAAATGTCCAGGAAAATACGGACATTCCAACGGGGCCAGCTCCGCCCCCAATCCTACCCCAGCTATCTAAAGCGCCCACCAATCTAGTTGATTCACCGTTTGAGTTCGAGGTGGATCCAACGGCGCTAAAAGTGAGCAAGCCAGAAAAGCTTTTCGAGAAGTCTCAAGGTGTGAAATCCATTCTAGATATAGAGGATGGATATACCGATTTGGCCGTGACTCTGCCGAACCGGTTTAAGATGCCGTACATAGACCGCTTTGATGGGTCTGGAGATCCTATGGTCCACCTACGACTGTTTTCAGACATCCTAAGGCCAATAGGCCTCTCCAGATTGCAGAAGCTTTCCCTATTTGGCCGGACCCTGTCGGGTGTAGCGGCTATTTGGTATGCAAAACTGGAAGACTCTATTAAAAGGAACTGGGAGGAGATGGCTGAGCCCTTCATAGCTCAATACTCCGATAACACTCAGATCGAGGTCACAACTCGTGATCTCGAGACCACCAGGCAAGAACCAAAGGAGAGCTTCTCCGATTTTGTGACCCGTTGGAGGGCTAAAGCCTCGATGATGACCATCAGGCCCGTTGACCATCAGGCCCAAGCTCATGCAGAAGATGATAGTCCTCCCCCTCCCCACCTTTGCAGATCTACATGAGATTGGGGTGCAGATCGAGGACGTAATGAAACAAGGTCTGATTGACCATGAAAGGGAGCAGCCTAAGAGGACGTTCAACTGCAGTACAAATGCAGGCACAAGCAGTGCTGCAGCTACTAGATCTTTAGATGTGGGAATGGTCACCACCACCCCTCCCAAAAGCCTTGCAGCTACCCCCTTTACCGGTGTGTCCGGAAGTAGCTCGCAAACAGCCAGATATGCCAACAGAGGCCAAAGAACCTTCACCCCACTATACATGCCTATGTCCAAGGCTTTGGGGGTTTTGATCAAGAAATGGCACTTGAAACCCCAAGAGCCGCGGCCCTTACCAGAAAAACTTCCTCCTTCCCATAACCCGGCGAAGTACTGCACCTATCACCAATAGCATGGTCACAAAATCGACTAGTGCTTTCGATTGCGTCATGAGATTCAGAATCTCATTCACAACAAGGTGATCGTGCCTCCGGAGAAACCGAATGTCACAACCAACCCTCTCCTACCACATAACCAAGCTCCACCTCCCAAAGGCATCAACTTCATCCAAACTAGCATATATATCACCTCTTTCCACCTACCCAAGCCAGAGGTGTTCATTCCCGACGGCACTAACTTGTGCATGTTGGACATCTCCCGAACTCAACCAGAACTGGTGGTGGTGACTACCGAAGGTAGAGCAGGGATCACTTTGGGAGCAGAGAGGAATGAGGAGTCAGAGCCTGAGGGGTCTGCAAATTTTGAGTACAACCCGAGCGGTTATATTACTTCAACGGATCAGTCTACGCCAAGAGTAGAGCTCCCGATTGGGGCAGAGATCTGTGTAGCTCGAGAGGATGGACCTAATCAAGGGCTAGATGACCTAGCGGAACTAGAGGAGGACATTACAAATCTGTAATTCTTTGAAGAACAGGATTCAGGGGACGTGACTGTCAACTGGTTCGACATGGAAAGGTTAGCAAAGGTTACTAGGTGGCTCAGCGACGAGCCAGATATTGTTGAGCAATCTCAGCCAGAACAAGGTCCGTCAGACATGGAGACATTGGTAGCGGCCGGAATGGCCGGGAATCAGAATGAACCGCTGGATAGCACCGGTGTTAAGAATTTTGCTCAAGATTAGAACGGTTTGAGTACAAAGGATGCTGAGCAGCAGGCTACATTGAAACAGTTTGAGCAGGAAAAGATCGAAGATCTGGAAAGGGTTAGAAAGGCCAAAGTCCCTGTGGGGACTGAATGTGTTGTGAGCACAGGAACGGAATGTGCTGTGCGCACAGAAACAATGGTAACAGAACCAGATAATTGCTTGTCGATGGCCGACGGAATGTGGTTAGAGGATGACGACCTATGTCTTGCCCACACAGACGAAGATTGGGGAAACAACCAACCGGATGATACCTGGTATCTTGGAGAGGTGGATCACATGACCAGGAGTGGGCAGTATTTCAAGCCCCCACACCTAGATCAACCAGAGGCATTCGGAAAGGACAAGGAGGCAGAGAGGCAGAAAGAAAAGTTACTCGAGGAGGAGGCTGTGTTGAAACAGCTTAAGAAGATACAAGCATACATCTCTATTTGGGGATTGCTTATGGCCTTAAGAGTTCATAGACAGGCTATCCTTTCTGCGATGGACAGGGCCAAGCTATCAATTGACACCACGCCTAAACAGCTGGTAGGGTTAGTCTTTCCGAGAGGAGCTTCGCCGATGTTAACCTTCACTGACAAGGAGCTGCCGCCTGAGGGCGCAAACCATAACAAACCACTCTACATCTCTATGGAGTGTATAGATAAATGGATACCAGTAGTTCTTGTTGACACAGGATCTGCTATCAATGTGTGCCCGTCAAGAACGGCATATGCAATCGGGTTGAAGCCCGTGGATTTTGTGCCAACTACCCAGGTGATTCGGGCATATGATAATACCAGCAGAGAAGTGATGGGGACTGTCTAGATTCAGACTCAGGTCCGTCTAGGACATCAGGGTATTGACTTTCATGTCTTAGACGTCCCCGCGACCTTCAATCTACTCTTAGGGCGGCCGTGGCTGCATCAAGTGAAGGCAGTCTCTTCCACCCTACATCAGATGCTGAAATACCTCCACGGGTAGGGGGTGGCCATTGTTTTCGGGAATTCTTCAATCCATTCGCTGCCAGAGGTGTCTACACCGGTTCTGGAGATCGAGCATGGCACAGAGGATGTGTTCCTATCAGGATTCACCGTAGCCAAGGCCCGGGTTGTAAAGAACATACTGGCTGTTGATGAGGGGTTATATGTCAGTGCACAGTCAGTGTACCTCATGAACAAGCTCCAGCACATCCCCGGGATGGGATTAGGGCGCAGTGGCCGGAAAGGCGTTGCGGCGTCGGTCAAAGTACCACACAACCCATATACCTTTGGTTTAGGTTATCTGCCTACCAAAGAGGATTGGGTGAGGAAAGGCAAAGAGATGGCTGGAAGGGCCAGAGCTAAGTAGACCGGGAAGCGTTATGAGTTAATGCATCGGCCTATCCAGGGTACCCTAAACGGACGCTTCGTCTGGGAGGGGGAGGACTTTCCGTACTGCGGCTTCCCAGAGCCATGGCTAAACACAGAAAGGCGGCGGTTGCCGGGGTTTAAGATTTTCTTTGACTTGCAATTGTCTGGGGATGATGTTGCTGAGGAATAGACAGACCCACCAGCTGAGGTTGAGCAATGCAGGGAGGAGGATTCCGAGAGCGCAGAGATTGAAATGGGGGTAGCACTGGCTTCTCTACTTTCAGATCCTCCAATCGTACATGAGTGCTTGGGGGATAACTTCTCGGTGTCCATGATCGGGAATGAAACGGCTGCGAGCCCATCTTCAAACATTCTGGATGCATCCATCGCACCCTCCCTCGTCTGGCAATACGAGGAGGGATTCTTATCGAGCAGCACCGGGTCAGGTAGTGAGCCGGAATCTGATTCCACTGAGTCCGTAGAGTCGGAATCAGGTTCCAGCTCGTCTGAGTCTGAGTCCGGTATTCTTGGGGGTGACAACCCGGATGCCACAGTCCTGTCTAGGTCGTCTTTTTCTTTTTCCTTTGAGTCTGTTGTAACAGAGGAATCAAACGATGTGGAAGTGATTAATGAGAATTGTGTGGCTGTGACTTTCGATTACTTTTCTGTGCCTTTGATTTATTGCATTAATCAAGACTTTCAAAATTTTGATGAAAACGACGAGGAAGAAATTCCTCCGGTTTTGAAGTATTTGCTCGATCAAGAGCAGGAGAGATTTGTAAAACCCTTGGTTGATGAAATCACCACAATTAACGTTGGTACTGAGAAGGACCCGCGGCTGGTCCAGATTGGGTCCACGTTGTCTTCGGAGGAGCGCGAGCGCTTAGTCGCTTTGTTAAAAGATTTCAAAGATGTTTTCACGTGGTCCTACGAAGACATGCCTGGAATCGATCTTGAGATTGTACAACACCGGATCCCTCTTGACCTAGAGGCCCGACCTGTTAAGTAGAAGCTCAGAAGGATCCGTCCAAACTGGGCTCTCAAGATCAAAGAAGAGGTCACCAAGCAAATTGACCCAGGGTTCCTGCTGGTATCCGAATACCCAACTTGGTTGGCCAATATAGTTCCAATGCCGAAGAAAGTCGGCAGAATTCGGGTATGTGTGGACTTCAGGGATTTGCACAAAGCCAGTCCGAAGGATGACTTTCCTTTGCCTCATATCAATGAATTAGTGGACTTCACTGCGGGGCATGCGCTGCTCTCGTTCATGGATGGGTTTTCTGGCTACAATCAGATTCTGATGGCACCCGAAGACCGGGAGAAGATTGCTTTCACCACCCCGTGGGGGACCTATTGTTATAGGGTAATGCCGTTTGGGCTGAAGAATGCTGGAGCTACGTATCAGCGGGCTGCGACCATAATATTGCATGACATGATCCATAAAGATGTGGAGGTGTACGTGGACGACATGATTATCAAGTCCAAGGAAAGAGAGGGCCACTACACCGCCTTGCAGAAGTTCTTCCAAAGGATCAGGGAGTATCAACTGCGGCTGAATCCTCAGAAATGTACATTCGGTGTTACAACAGGGAAAATGCTGGGGCATCGAAGTCAACCCTTCCAAAATCAAGGCCATCTTAGAAATGCCACCACCAAGGATTGAAAATGAGGTGCGAGGCTTTTTGGGTAAAGTGCAATTCATAAGATGGTGTATTTCTAAATTAACCTTGACTTGTGAACCACTCTTTGGTCTCTTGAAGAAAGGAACGAAGTTCCAATGGGACAGCCGATGCCAAGCTGCTTTCGAACAGATCAAACAATATCTACAGAACCCACCTGTGTTGTCACCACTTGAGTCGGGGAAGCCGTTGATTCTGTACCTTTCAGTGACTGAAACTACAACGGGCTGCATGCTCGCACAGGAGTCAGAGGACAAAGTGGAAAGAGCTATCTACTACCTGAGCAAGAAAATGCTAGAGTACGAGACCCGCTACACTCCGTTGGAGAAGGCTTGTTTGGCCTTAGTATGGGCTACCAGGAAGCTGCGGCACTACCTGTTAGCTCACTCCGTAATACTGGTTTCGAGATTAGATCCCATTAAATATCTCTTCGAGAAACCAGCGGTTACGGGTAGGCTAGCCCGTTGGTTGCTTCTGCTTTTCGAATTCGATCTGAAGTACGTGACGTACAAGTCAGTAAAAGGGAGAGCGGTAGCGGAGTTCCTAGCCGATCACCCAGTCAAAGGGGATGAAGCAGTTGAGTACCTATTCCTAGACGAGGCCATTTTGAATGTCGAAGACGAAACCTGGACGATGTACTTTGACGGAGCGTCAAACCAATATGGGTATGGGATAGGGGTGTTGCTAATAGCACCCGACAATTCCCGCATACCTCTAGCATTCAAGCTCCGGTTCAAAGTATCGAACAATGAGGCAGAATATGAGGCATATATTGCCGGTTTAGAAGTTTCCCTAGAACTAGGGGCAAAATGGTTGGACGTCATTGGGGACTCGAACCTTGTTGTATCTCAAGATAAAGGAGATTGGAAAGTCAAATAAGAAAAGATGAGAATCTATCACCAGACCTTGGACGTGCTAATTCCTCGGTTTGAGAAGCTGAATTTCGCCAATCTGTTAAGAGAGAACAACAGGTTTGTAGATTCACTAGCAACTCTATCTTCCATGATAGACATTCCTTTCGGAGTCTGGATGTGTCCGATCATCATCGAACAGAAATTTGTGCCGGCCTACAAGCTGATTGCTGCCATAGATGAGGTACAAGATGAGAATCCTTGGTATTACGATGTTTGGAACTTCTTAGAAAAAGAGGCGTATCCACCAGGGGCAAATGCCAAAGATAAGAGGGCAATTCAAAGAATGGCTGCTCAGTTCATTGTCTGCGGGGGTAAACTGTACAAGAGAGGTCATCTCGGGATGCATAAACTGTGTGTTGATGCTAAAGAATCCAAGCGCCTGATGGAGGCCATCCATGGAGGAGAGTGTGGTGTGCACATGAACGGGGTAATGCTAGCTCGAAAGATCCTTAGGCAAGGTTATTGCTGGTCCACCATGGAGGAGGATTGTATTGGCTTTGTCCGGTGATGCATTTGCCATAGCCGTTTTCAGTCTGGGGAATTGATGTAATTGGGGCTGTTACTCCAAAGGGGTCCAACGGGCATGAGTACATTCTCGTAGCGATAGATTACTTCACAAAGTGGGTTGAGGCCCAATCTTATGCGGTGTTGAAGGCTTCGCATGTCACCAAGTTCATCAGGAACAACATCATCTGTCGCTATGGGGTCCCGAACGAGATTATTTCAGATAATGGTTCTCACTTCAAGAAGGAAGTGATCGACTTGTTGGAGAAGTATAACGTGGCTTTTCATAAGTCATCCACATATCGGCTGCAAACCAACGGAGTACTTAAGGCTGCCAACAAGAACATCAAGCATATACTACAGAAGATGGTGGAGACCTACCGAGACTGGCCAGATAAGCTGCCATTTGCTCTTTGGGGCTACCGAACTTCAATTCGAACTTCTACTGGGGCGACTCCGTACTCCTTGGTTTATGGGATGGAGGCTGTTCTACCTATCGAAGTTGAGGTTCCGTCATTACGGGTATTGGCTGAGTGTTAGATAGCTGAGGCAGATTGGCAGCAAAGCAAGTTCGAAGAACTTATGCTCTTTGATGAGAGAAGGCGAAAAGCACTATATCATGTTCAGGGTTATCAACGACGAATTGCCAGGGCTTTCAACAAGAAGGTTATGTCCAGGAATTTGAAAGAAGGGGATTTGGGACTCAAAGACAACCGAGCTCCCATCCACAACCCTAGGGGCAAGTTTAGACCCAATTGGACTGGTCCTTACATCATCAAGTCTATCTGGTCGGGCGAAGTTGTAGCTCTGATGGATCTAGATGGCCTAGAGTTCTCCCAACCGATCAACATGGACAAGTTGAAGAAATATTATCCTTGAGTGGCTCGCTAGGCCGAAAACCCGAAAGGGGGACCTAGGCAAAAGTTAGAGCACAGAAAATTTGAAATAATAAAAACTGAGCTCGCAAGGTTGAAAACCCAAAAAAGGGCGGCCTTGGCAAAAGTTAGATCACAAAAGGAGAGTGTTAATACACAAGTGAACCCACCCCGAACTACGTAAGGCTTGATTCCCATGTTTGGGATACGTAGGCAACTTCATTTTGAAGTCCAGCCATAAACACTTCCAACTCGGTTGTGTCCATGTAATGGTTTTGATCATCTTTCTCATTTCTGTATCCAAAAGTTCGATTGTGACCTTCATTATGAGAACTGGTTACAGTGTGCTACGGTACTATTCAAACAAGGGGCAACTTTCCGTTGCCGTTTAGTGTGCTGCGGTGCTATTCAAACAAGTGGCAACTATCCGTTGCTGTGCAGTGTCCTTCAGATAAGGGGCAATTTTCCATTGTTTTGGATCTGGGGTTATGCATCTCAAGAGTAAATTCTGTGTTGTTTGAGCAGTGGCCATTTGTAAAAACAGTTTTTTGAGAATTTTTTACTGAGGTTGATTAATTCTCTCGAAAATTATTCCATCTTTTCCAAAACTGGACCATTTCTTGGACCCAAAAAGGAAAATTTTCAGTGCTCATAGCCTAACTTGCATGATTTTGAATTAGAAAGTTGAACAAGCGCGTTAATCTAACTCTCATGTTGGTCAAAATTGTTTTAGTAGAGCTTAAAAACAAAAATGGTCAAAATGATGAACTAGGGGCACAGTTGAGTCAGGTGTTCTGCCTTTTCCCCGTTATCAATACATTTGCCAGAAAAGGGGGCAACTGAAGCTAACAACAAAGGGCTGAAAGCTCTCTCATCCTCCGAGCAGCAAGGTATCAAGCCAAGTGCAAAGCACGAATTGGAAGGGATCAAGATATTCCATCCCCTCATCAAGGGCATCGACTAGACGTCGCCGGAAGAAATAGCCGTGAGCTGAATATGCTGGGCATGAGTCCACAACCTTTAATTTATCCATCAACCATATCGTGGGAGGGATGAAAAATGAGAGATTAAAGAATAGAGAGGTGTACGTTGAGAGAAAAAATGAGAAAAGGGCTTTTTCAGAAAAACAGAGCCTGAGGGCCGAGTGATGTGAGAATCACAAATGAGAAAGGGTGGGAAACAATACCCGGAGAAATTGGCTTCTCGTGACCTGAGAGGTCTCTCGTCTTTGGAACACGTCTGAGTGCCGTGTACGTTGTTTTGTTTGTCTCGATTCTTGTTTTGAGTCGTTTTGAATGTCAATAGGTGTGTTTAGGTTGTTTACCTTTATTTTCCGTTGTTGAGTCTTTTTCGCTGTTTGCTCGGAGTGCTGTGTCATTCCCTACATTTGTGCAAAACAGGATTTGTTTTTTTCATAAAACTGCAGGGTTCAACCCGGGTCATGCGAGAGCAGTGAAACTAGGACCTATCTGAAGTTATATGGGTTCCAAACTGAAAAGCAAAAGAAAAGAGGGAAAATTTGGAGCGTCTAAGTTTGTTTCAACTTCTGCAAGTTCCGTCACTACATCCTGTATGTTTAGAACAAGCTGTGTGCCAAGTAAACCGAGTACTGTGTTATGAGCTGTGTGTTCAGAGTGAGCAGTGTTCAGAACAAGCTGTGTGCCAAGTAAACCGAGTACTGTGTTTTGATCTATGTGTTCAAAATGGGCAGTATGCTATATGAGCCGTGTGCCGAATAAATTGAGTACAGTGCTTTGAGCTGTGTGTTTAGAATGGGTAGTATGCTATATGAGCCGTATGCCAAATAAACTGAGTACTATGTTATGAACTGTGTGTTCAGAATAAGCAGTGTGCTATATGAGCTATGTGCCAAATAAACTAGAATACTGTGTTATGAGATGTGTGTTCAGAATGAGCAGTGTGCTGTACAAGCTGTGTGTTCAAAGTGAATCAAATATTGTGTTGACTGTTTCCATGCCTAACTGGCAATCAGAAGTGCTCTCCCTGAGTACTAGTCCCTGCTAAAGGTATCTTGGTTGTGTTTGCAATGAGTTCCTGGGAGATCAATTGCGATGGTGGAAACTAGAGTTCGAATGGCTGTTGCCTAGAACACAGAGGTTTGGAATTTCTGAGACGAATGTCTGGTTTAAATACGCAGGGGTGTATCCCCGGCTTGAAATCTGTATGGAAGCCCCATAGGTTAAGGTACCGGGTATGCATCTCAATTCTGGATACTGAACCAACCTAGTCTGTCACCCCGTTGAAGAATAGGGAAAGTTGTGAGTATGATCAGGAAGAAAAGCGGCATCCGTGGTTTCCCCAGCAGATGTTGATCCTTGTCAGTATTTCAGAACCCTTGTGTTGTGAGTGTTCAAGGAACACGAGGGGGGGATCCCTGTCAGTGTAGAGCGGTCTATCGCCACTCACCCCGTGAGGCGCTTTCTAAAGCGCGGCTTTGTCTGTTTATTGCATTCCTTAAACATCATGCATTGTATTGCATTGTACCTATCAAGTTTCTTTTTCATTCATGTACGGTATTGTATGTACTGTTCATTCAGAGAAGTTCCGGTTCAGTTTGACTGATACCTTTCTCCTCTCACGTTTGACACGCGTTTGGAGACCTTTCTCCTCTCGCATTTAGCGTGCGTTTGGATACCTTTCTCCTCTCGCGTTTGGCATGCGTTTGGACCTACCCTTCTCCTCTCGCGTTTGACACGCGTTTGGATGACTGCGCTTTCTTGCACAGTCCTTTCCTCTCTCGCGTGTGATACGCTGAGAGGTTTTCCCTTTCCTCTCTCGCGTGTGATACGCTGAGAGGCTTTCGCTTTCCTCTCTCGCATGTGATACGCTGAGAGGTTTCTCCTTCTTTTTGAAACATGGGGATATGTCCCTATGTTTCTCCTTCTTTCCGGAACACGGGGATACGTCCCTATGTTTCTCCTTCTTTCCGAAACACGGGGATATGTCCCTATGTTTCTTTTCTTTTCGAAACACGGGGATACGTCCCTATGTTTCTCCTTCTTTTCGGAACACGGGGATATGTCCCTATGTTTCTCTTCTTTTCGAAACACGGGGATACGTTCCTATGTTTCTCCTTCTTTTCGAAACACGGGGATATGTCCCTATGTTTCTCCTCCTTTCCGAAACACGAGAATATGTCCCTATGTTTCTCTTCTTTTCAGAACACGGGGATACGTCCCTATGTTTCTCCTCCTTTCCGAAACACGAGAATATGTCCCTATGTTTCTATTCTTTTCGGAACACGGGGATATGTCCCTATGTTTCTCTTCTTTTCGGAACACGGGGATGTGTCCCTATGTTTTTCCTTCTTTCCGAAACACGAGGATATGTCCTTATGTTTCTCCCTATCTCCCTTTCCTCACACGATTTCAGCGTGTTTGGAATTTATCTCAGGTTGCGTCGTGTACGCACTTGGGCGGGTTGTTTTTCGGACCTCCTCTCACAATTTTAGCATGGTTTGAGTGTCCCTTTTCCTCACATGATTTTCAGCGTGTTTGGAATTTATCTCAGGTTGCGTCGTGTATGCACTTGGGCGGGTTGTTTTGAACCTCCTCTCATGATTTCAGCATGGTTTGAGTGTCCCTTTCCTCACACGATTTTTAGTGTGTTTGGAATTTATTTCAGGTTGCGTCGTGTACGCGCTTGGGCAGGTTGTTTTTCAGACCTCCTCTCAAGCTTTCAGCGTGGTTTGAGTGTCCCTTTTCCTCACACGATTTCAGTGTGTTTTGGAATTTGTCTCAGGTTGCATTGTCTACGTGCTTGATTGGTTGTTTTTCCTCCTCTCGTGATTCCAGCGTGGTTGGAGTTTGCCTCCCTTTTGCATCTACTGTATTATCTATAGCATCGCACTGTTTTGTGCACCTTACTTGCATTGTGCATGCATTTTATCGCGCTATTTTGCGCATCGCACAATTTTGTGCTCCTTACTTGCATTGTGCATGCATTTTATCGCGCTATTTTGCGCATCGCACTGTCTTGTGCACCTTACTTGCATTGTGCATGCATTTTATCGCGCTATTTTGCGCATCGCACTGTCTTGTGCACCCTACTTGCATTTTGCAAGCATTTTATCGCGCTATTTTGCACATCGCACTATTTTGTGCACCTTACTTGCATTTTGCATGCATTTTATCACGCTATTTTGCACATCGCACTGTTTTGTGCACTTTACTTGCATTTTGCATGCATTTTATCGCGCTATTTTGCACATCGCACTGTCTTGTCCACCATACTTGCATTGTGCATGCATTTTATCGCTCTATTTTGCGCATCGCACTATCTTGTGCACCTTACTTGCATTGTGCATGCATTTTATCGCGCTATTTTGCGCATCGCACTATCTTGTGCACCTTACTTGCATTGTGCATGCATTTTATCACCCTATTTTGCACATCGCATTGTTTTGTGCACCTTACTTGCATTGTGCATTCATTTCATCGCACTGTCTTGTGCATTCGCACTTTCTTGTGCACTCGCGCTGTTTAGCGCATCGCACTATCTTGTGCATTTGCACTTTCTTGTGCACTCGCACTGTTTAATGCATCGCACTGTCTTGTGCATTCGCACTTTCTTGTGCACTCGCACTGTTTAGCGCATCGTGCTATTTAGTGCATCGCACTATCTTGTGCATTTGCACTTTCTTGTGCACTCGCGCTGTTTAGCGCATCGTACTGTCTTGTGCATTCGCACTTTCTTTTGCACTCACGCTGTTTTGCGTATCTCACTGTCTTGCGCATCTTATCTGCACTTGTTAGTGCACCGCATTGTTATGCGTCACACTTAGGTTGCATTGTCATGCACCCCTTTCTGCATTGTTATGCGTCACACTTAAGTTGCATTGTCATGCACCCCTTTCGCATTGTTATGCGTTACACCTAGGTTGTATTGTTATGCACCCCTTTCCGCATTGTTATGCATCACACTTAGGTTGCATTGTCATGCACCCCTTTCCGCATTGTTATGCGTCACACTTAGGTTGCATTGTCATGCACCCGTTCCACCCGCATTGTCATGCACTCTTCATGCGCGTTGCCACGCGCGTTTCGCTTGCATTGTTATGCACACTACTTGCATTGTTATGCACGTTTCACTAGCATTGTCATGCACCCCTCCACTTGCGTTGTCACGCACTTTTCACTTGCATTTCTATGCATGTTTCTAGCGACACTGTACCTATTGAGTTTCTCTCTTATGCAGGCAGGATATTGTATGTACGGTTCATTTGAAGCTGGCGCGACCTGACGAACCGGACGGTATTGTATCCTCCGCGTGAGACGTAGCAAGAATTGTATAATTCTCTTATATCCTTTCTGCATGTAATGTAGTTTGATTTGTATTTGTTCGCTTAAACTGTTGCATTTATTGTGTATATTTGCTTCATTATAGCTTTCTTTGCATGATCATAAGTTGTGTTCGACATCTTACATGTCATTTGCATTTTGCCCCTGCCTGCGGGCACATCTCTTTCTTATCTTACATGCTTGTCTAAGTCTTCGGCCTTGTCAAAAATGGGCCGTCTCTGGGCTTTGACATTCGCTCCCGTCACTTATGACTTCCGAGTTCTATCAAAGAGGGGCAACTGTAGACACCCCATTTTTGACCAACCTTAAGACTCAGACATCATCGATTGAGTGCTCGGTGATAGTGCATGTTGTGCCCGTTTCGAGGTTTTGGAGTTTTGGCTGAGAGCCATGCCTCCGGGCTGCTGAACTC
Organism: Camellia japonica; assembly: GCA_030407325.1. Lineage (NCBI taxonomy): Eukaryota > Viridiplantae > Streptophyta > Magnoliopsida > Ericales > Theaceae > Camellia > Camellia japonica. Next base: position 10,224,358 of record JAPPVO010000059.1, read on the forward strand.
TTTGTGTTTTGGCTCGGTTTGTGGACCAAGCCTTGTTTTCCTTACCTAAGGGAAGGAGAGGTCTTGTAAACCCCTTCTTGTGGTTGTAGACCACTTTTTGCGGTCATAGACCACTTTTCCCGTTTGGAGACTAGTTTCCAGTTTTCGGAGCCTTCGGCCGCGCGCCTTGTGTCGGGACCGCTTAACGTTCTCCGTTTGGCGTGGTTTTTGAACCACACCTTGTTTCCTCTGCCTAGAGGGACACTGTGGTCCGGGAGACCACTTTTGTGGTCGCAGACCACTTTTGGTGCTCGTAGACTAGTTTTCGAGGCTTCCGGTTACGCGCTTTGCCTCCCGAACTTTCGTCTTGCATCCGTTTTGGTTTGTTTTTTGTACAAACCTTGTTTTCCTTGTTTGGAAGGTGGTACAAGGGTAGGAGACCAGTATTTCCCCTTGGAGACCACTTTTCCTCCGACCAGCCAGTTTTCTAGTCTAACAACTGGTCTCCTTGGTCTTTGGGCCACCTTTTTTGGTCGGCCACCACACCATTGCATTGTTTTCATGCTCTAAACCTTCTCCCACCATGGTCGACCAGTTGTTGTTCTGGGAGACCACTTAAAATGGTCGGCCGACCACTTTAAGTAGCTGGCCGACCACTTTAAAGTGGTCGGCTTCTTTCTGTCACCTTTTTGGAGATATTTTCCTCCAGCAGCTGGAGGGCACCAGAACCATCCTCCATACACGTGTATGGAGGGATGGTCTTGAACCTTAGCTTCTGCTAGAAGCTTTAGCTTTTGGTTCTCTATAAGAGAGAACCACCTCCTCCCTCCTCTAGGTTCAGAAATTGGAGGTTTGAGATATACATACACTCTTGTATCTATATCTCCTTGTTTGTTCTTATTGTGTGCCTTAAAGTGTAGTTTTGTCTTACTTTAACACACGAACACACACTCAAACACCATACTCTTGGAGCTGAGGTCCCTTGAGGTTGTTTTTGGAGTTCTTGGACTGGTTTAAGCTTGAAAAACCTGCTGGAGTTGCAGCTTTGAAGGTGATCATCAAGGGTGAGTTTCTAACCCATAAAACCGCCATTTTTGCTTAAGCTTTTGAACCTATTTGCATGCTGCTTTGAGCCTAACTTCCTACTGCAAAAAGTTCTGAATTTTGGTGCTTAAGATATTTGTTTCAGATCACTTTTGTGTTTGGGGTTGTTTACCCCCTCTTAGGCCTTGTTTGGCCTTGCTTTTGTGCCTTCTTTGTGAGCTTTTGGGACCACCTTGTTTTGGCCTTCTCACCACTGAAACTCAGAGGAATTTCAGTGGTGGAAGTGGTGTTTTGAGGTCCCAAAAAGGAGAGGGTCATCCCCTCTCCTTGTGTCTTCAATACTTGCTTTGAATGCCTCATGTGTGAGCATGTTTGTTAAGCTTATGTTGGCCATATCTTAGCTTGTATTTGGGCTTATTTCAACATGCCATGCCACTGATTTTACTTGGTTTTGTCACTCCATGCATGCCTAATACACTTGTAGTGTGAATCTCATAAACTAGCTCTGTATGCTTCATGAAGTAGCATGTCATTCTAGCTTGTTTTGAGTCCATTTCAGCTTGTTTTTGGTGATGTTTTGCCATGTCATACCTCTATTAGGGTTTGGTTTGGTCACCTCTTGCATGCTCCATGGACTTGTAGTGCAATTCCATGAAATAGCCTAACATGCATCATGCTTTAACATGTCATTCTAGCATGCTTTTGGCTTAACTTTAAGAAGCTTTTGTCCATGTTTTAGCATGCTTAAGCTCTAATTTTTGTTGTTTTGGTCATGCATGACTTGCTTTGTATAGCTATAGTGCATTCTAGCTTGTTAGCTTTGTGTGTCAAGTCCACTAGCATGCTTTACTTGGCCTATTTGAATGATTTGGCATCATTTCATGTGTGATTTCAGTCCATGTTTCATGCTCATGCACTTGCATTTATCACGCATACAATGCGTTGGAGGGTTTGCGCCTTTATGCCTTAACATGAATCATCGTGTATGCCTTCATGCCTTAGCTTGCGAGCCATCATTTCAATGTGTTTTTGGGGTTATCTTGCCATGAATAACTCTGATTTTTGTTGGTTAAGTCATCCCATGCTTGGTCTTAATAGGTGTAGTGTAATCCACCTTATTTGCCTTGTATGCATCATGCCTTATGCCCTTCATACTAGCTTGTTTTGGCTTCCTTCTATACATGTTTTAGTATCATTTTGACATGTTCTAGGACTGTTTTGGGTTCTCTTTGCCATATGATTCATGTATTGCATAGCTGTAGTGCAATTGGCCTTACTAGCTTTGTGTTTTGTTGACTCATGCATGCTATCTTTAAGCTATTTAGATGATTTGACATCATTTAATACTTCATTTTAGAGCTTATAGCATTGCCATGTTCCCACTTCTTTCATGCTTTGAATGCATTTAAGTGTTGTGCATTGTTGCCTTACTTATGGCCTAGCATGTATGCCCTCTTGCCTAGGTCTTTGAGCCTCCATCTTATGTTTTGGTCATTGTTTTGACCTATTTAAGCTCTTTCCATGGTTGGATCATGCATATTTGCCATGTATTGCATGCCTCCTTTGTAGTCCTCTTTGCTAGCTTTCATGCTTTAGGACCTTTGCATGCTATACTTGTGTTTGTTTGAATGATTTGGCATCATTTCTTACTTAATTTCAGTGCATTTAGTGTTATTATACTTCTGTATTTATCACTCCTTGAGCCTTCTTGAGGGTTGTGCTCTTAGGCCTACTTGGTTGGCCAATGCATTGTGCATGCATGCTTTGTATTTTGTGCCTTTGTTTTGGTGTTATGGCCACTGATTTGGGCATGACTGAGGTCTACTCCATTTTGGTTTAAGTCCATTTAGCATGTTTATTTACATGTTGTTCGCATGCTTATTGTTTGCATTAAGTATGCCATCATACATTGCATTGTGCATGCCATGTGGTTATTTGCATTGTGTACGCTAAGTAGTCCTTTGCATTGAGTATGCATGTCCCTAGCATTGATAAGTTGCCCTTGTTGCATTGCATTCTGCATGCATGCTTTTTCATTGCATTTAGAATCTTATGTTGCTTTCCATTGAGCATGCATGCCTTTGAGCATTGAGTATGCTATGTCATGTTGCCTTGCATGTTGTTAGCATACTAGTCCATTGCATGTTTGCATGGTTGTTCATGTTGCATTGCATGTTTGCATGCTCAAGTCATATTGCATATTTGCATGCTTGTGTTGCGTTGCATTTTCGCATATTCCATTTACATAGCATTGTGCATGCCATGTTATGTGTTGCATTTTGTTTGGAATAGGTGTTAGTCCAAACACGAGAAATGAGGGGCGTTTCATACTTAGAGTGATGAAACGTGCCTCAATTCTCGATCGCCGACGCTCTTGATCAACCATGATAGAGTTTTAGGCTTTATGTGTTTATGTGTGCATTCATTTTCATATTGAATTGTGCAACTTCGCCTCCCGGCCATCATGCATTGAAATGCGCGATTGGTGGCCTGAGGGTCGAGAATCACACCCCCTTAAGCTTATGAAATGATAGGGAGGTTGGTTGTGCACACATACCTTGCAAATACATTGCCATGCCCTTTCTTGCTCTCTGTTGCAACAAAGTGGAGTCTGGCAGCAACAACTGGTCGGCTGACCAGTATTACTAGCTGGCTGACCACTTTTTCTAGTTTTCAGCACAGAAAGTGGTCGGCAGCATCCCTACAAGTCTCCAGGGTGAATTGGAAGCTTTCTAGAGCTTGGTGCCAGGTTCTGAGGACAATTGCAAACAGAGGCAAATTGGGGCATCGCGACGGATTTCCGAACGAGGCGACTGAGCATGCATCCAGTCTTCTCCCTTTGAGAACCTCCTATTTTACTGCTTTATTTAGCTTCTTTACTTAGCTAGATTAAGCATTCGTTTTGTACTTTAGTAGTTAATGCGTTTAGCTGCTTAACTGTTTTGTAATAGTTAGTTAACTAGGATTAGTAAATTAGTTTCGTTGTGTTGTAATAATTAGTTTAATTAGCTTAGATTAGCTAGTTAGCTTCTTATTCGGTCCCTCCCTCGAGAGGGCCAATTGTTGTAATAAGCGTGCGTGTGTGTGATGCATGTCTTCCAACCCCCATTTCTTTCTCCCTTTTACTTAACCGCTTATGATGGTTAGTTTTAGGGCATATTTCATTTAGCATACCTTATTCTTGCACGTGTGCATCCATTCATCTGTCTTGCATGCACCGGGCTCGGCGCATCATACTAACGGCATTGTATTTCAATTCGTATTTGAATACATGTACCAAGTTGCATTTCATATGCCATCTTAGAATAGCCGAGCCTATTTTAATTGCATTCTCGCATGTGTTGCATTAGACATCTTAACATGAACTAGGATCATGCATGATTTCTAACTAGTTCTCTGTTTTGGCTCGGAGTACACTGTGAGTGTTTACGCTTTAGCATACTGCATGTGTGTTATTGATTGCCATGAAAGCATGCTTGCCATGAGGCTAACTGCTTATTTGATATAACTGCCTGAATGCCTGTGGGTGAAGGTTGCATTGCTTGAATTGGAACAATTCATTGAAATCCACGATTTAGCCTACTTACGAGTAGCAAACTTCAAACTATTTTCAAACAAACGAACATGCAATGTTTTGTTCCAAATTAGGCAATCTAGTCTATACTTGTATGCTGTGCGCATCACCTAGTAAGATTAGCTAATTAACCGGAATAAGAGCACATATGTTTTCAAAAACAAAATATCATGCTTAGTATAAGCCGATCTTTGATCGGGCGAGCGGGGGTGCTCATTGCATGACCTTCCCTTCTCGTACCCAAGTTCCCGAGCCGAGGCAACTTTGGTGATGACAGACACGTGGCCTTAGGCATGAGTCAAGGTTTCCTAAATTCTCCCAAAATAAAATATTTAGGTGGCGACTCTGTATCTGGCAAACCAGTCCATGTTTGGCACTTCTTTATAAAAAATCAGTTTTCCAAAAATGATTTGCCGGATTTGGACTCTTTGGTGATTTATCGGTCTTGCATTGCACTTTGTGAGATCAGATTCAGAACCATGACATTGAGTCCGAACTGTAGTAGCCTAGAGAATAAAATGAATTTCGCGCCTTTACGGGCGCGGATATCGGGAGTCCTCGGGCGCATCTACACATTCGCAAATGCTCAAAACAATGTGTGCCATCCCCAAATCTGGAGTAAACTGAGCGCCATCCGCAGGTGGTTCATCCATCGATCACATAATCATATTATCCCCCAAGTTCATCGATCCAGCACTGACCTTATTGATAAATGCCGAAACAGTAGAACCGGTGAGCCCTGTTTGGCCTTTCTTTGCCTTGCCTCTAGCAAAAGAAACACTGGTTGCTCTTGAATGGAATCTCTGACCTGATAAAGTCTACCAACACAAGTTTAATGTACCCAGGGGATATTGGAGCCTTCTGAAGCTATGGTTCCAGGACGACCTCGCAAAAGAGAAAACAAGCAGCATCTCAGCCCGATTTCACCAGAACAGATATGAGCATAGCTGAATGACTGCACTCTTTACCGAATTCTGCCCCAAAATTCTACTTGTAAACTGATACCCTCAGGCCGATACTCAGACTTGCAACTGATACATATAACCTGTAGAGACGCACTCTGACAACACATACCAAGCAAGTAAGAGCCAAAACACCCCTATGGTGGGGTCGGGTTTCCCTGTCCTATTTTGTCAGGAGCTAGGGTTTCACTACGCATATAGCGGTTTCAAACAACCTACACCCGGGTAAGCAACCTGTCCTAGCTTGGAATGGTCACTATGGCTTCCGATATGCACTAGGTCGAATGGTCAAAAAGGGCACCTCGGTAAAAACTGAGGTTTGTGCTCCCATCGTGGCAGAGCCCGTAACCGGTCCGCCTTATGGCACGCTTTTTCAAGCAAGCCTCCGGCGAACCGTTCAGGAAAAGCAGATGCCAAACACTGTGACTTAGTGTAGACGTCCCCGAACGTCCCGGGAAAAATCCCGTTTTGTTAATTTGGGCTTACTACAGTTCGGACTCAAATGTCACGGTTCTTAATCTGATCTCGCAAAGTGCAATGCAAGATTGATAAATCACCAAAGAGTCCAAATCCGGAAAATCGTTTCAGAAAACTGATTTTTTAAGAAAGAAGTGCCAAACATGGACTGCTTTGCCAGATACAGAGTCGCCACCTAAATATTTTATTTTGGGGGAATTTAGGAAACCCTGACTCGTTGCCTAAGGCCACGTGTTCGTCATCACCAAAGTTGCCTCGGCTCGGGAACTTGGGTACGATTGGGGAGGTCATCTATGAGCACCCCCGCTCGCCCGATCAAGGATCGGCCTGTACTAAACATGATATCTTGTTTTTGAAAACACATGTGCTCTTATTCCGGTTAATTGGCTAATCTTTACTATGTGATGCGCACAGCAAAACAAGTATAGATTAGATCGCCTAACTTAGAACAAAGCATCGCATATCCATTTGTTTGGAAATGGGTTTGAATTTTGCTACTCGCAAGTAGGCTAAAACACAGATTTCGATGAATTATTCCAATTCAAGCAATCCAACCTTCACCCACAGGCATTCAGGCAATTATATCACATAAGCAAATAAACTCATGGCAAGCATGATGTCATGTTAACACTCACATACATGCAAGATGCTAGAGCATAAACACTTACAGTGTACTCCGAGCCAAAACAATAGCTAGTTAGTAATCATGCATGATCCTAGCTATGTTAAGATGCCTAATGCAACACATGCAAAATGCAGCTAGAGTAGGCTCGGCTATCTAAGAATGGCATCTGAAATGCGACAACTCGATACACGTATTCAAGTTGGGATTGAAATACTATGCGGTTAGTATGATGCGCCAAGCCTGGTGCATGCAATATAGATGAATGATGCAAACATGCGAGCATAAGGATGCTAATTGAAACATGGCCTAAAACTAATCACTAAAAGCAGGTAAGTAAAAGGGAGAAAGAAATGGAGGTTTGGAAGACATGCATCGCACACACGCACGCTTATTACAACAATTGCGCCTCTCTCAACAGAGGAACCGAAAGAATAATACAAATTAACTAACTAACACGCTAATTAATTATTACACAACACTTAACTAATTAAGCAAATTAATTAAGCTACTAAAGCAGTAAAACAGCCTCGGGAAGAGAGATGTATGCATGCTCTGTCGGCTTCGCTCGGAAATCCATCGCCATGTCATGTTGCCTCTGTTTACACTGCTCTGCACCTCTGAAAACTGGGAAAGTCTCAAGGATGCTTCTGAATCACCTTCTGAGCACTGTGGGATGTCACCGGCCGAAATTAAAAGCCACCGGCCAAGAGGAACTGGTCATCAACCATTTGTGGGGATCTCGGCCAACAATGCATAGCCAGCCAGCACTGAAGATGGCCGATGGCCGACCGGCCATCTCTTCCTGCAGAATCCTGTTTTTGCTGCAACAGAGGACAGACAGAGCATGGCAATGCATTTTCAAGGCAATGTTTGCACCACCACCCTCCTTATCATGTTTGAGACTCAAAGGAGTATGGTTCTCGACCCTCGGGCCATCAATCACGCATTTCAACGCATGATGGCGAAAGAAGCCAAGCGTGCGAATTAATGTACGATGAATGCACAAAACACATGAATGCCTCACACTCTATCATGTTAGATCAAGAGCGTCGGCGACCAAGGTTCGAGGCACGTTTCGTCACTTCAAGTACGAAACGTCCCTCTATCCTTGTGTTTGGTTCGACACCCCAAACCACACATAATGCTATGCAAGTGTACCAAATACAATGCAAAGCATGCAACCAATGTAATGCAACATGTGCAATGGAATCCAATGTAGTCAACCTAAGCATGCAAGCTAAGTCAATGTAACATGGGCACGACAAATGCAATGCAATGTTACCTAAGATGCATCCAGACATGCAAGAATATGTGACAACATATCAAGCACATGACAAAATGCAAGCTAACAAGCATGCAAAATGCGACTTAGGCATGCAAATATGCAAGGCATGTAACAATATTCAAGCATATAACAACATGTGAGGGAAACATGTAACAACATGTTAAGCAACTTAAAAAAAAGAGAATGCATGCCAAATGCATTACAACTTAAGCATGCAACAACATGTCATGGACCAAGTACACAACAAGGCACAATTGAACTAGCATGCTACAACATGCAATTTACCAAATATGCAACAAGCATGTGACAACATACAAGGCAAGCATGCGACAACATGCGGGGATGGTCTTAAACCGAAATGGACAGCTCTCAAATAGGTCCAAATCAGCGGCCAAAGTGATGAAACAAAAGGCATGAAATACACATACAAACATGCACTTGTAATGGCCCATCATCTAGGCATAAAAGGGCAACTTTCAAGAACACTTAAAAAGGGGCAAAGCATGCAAGTATGACAATACTACAAGCTCTGAAATGATGCAAGGGATGATGCCAAATCAACCAAATAATCAAAGCATAGCGTACATAAGGCTTAAAGCTTAAGACTAGTAAAGGGACTTGAGCCAAAGCTACACAAAACAAAGGGCATATGGCAAGCATAACCCAAAACAGTCCTAAAGCATGGCAAAGTAAGCCTAAAACATGCAATGACCAAAGCCAAAACAAGCTAAAACAAAGGGGCAAAACATGAGGCATACAAGACCACAACAGAGGTGTTGCACTACACCTAATACAACCAAACATGGTATGATTTAAACAACCAAAATCAGATTTATGGCGTGTTAAAACAAACTCAAAAACCCACTTAGATGGCATCTAAATGACCTAAGCATAGGGGCATGCACAATGACCCGATCATGGAGCATAAGACACCAACTCTTCAAGACATTAAAAGGATGACAAATGCAAGCATACAAGCATGAAATATGGACTGAAATAACATGACAAATGATTCCAAATCACTGAAATGGACCAAGTAAAGCATGCTAGTGACTTAAGCACCCAAAGCTAACAAGCTAGATTGTATGGTAGCTATACAAAACAATGCAAGCATGACCAAAACAATGAAAAACAAAGCTCAAGCATGTTAAAACAAGGCTAGAAGCTTCATGAAGTTAAGCCAAAATCATGCTAAAATAGCATGTCACCACATGATGCATGTTAGGCCAAATCATGGGATTACAAGACAAGTATACAAAGCATTCATGGTATGTCTAAACCAAGTCAAAACAGTGTTATATCACGGCAAAACAAAGCCTAATATATACAGAAATGAAGCTAAAACAAGCTAAGCACACATGCTACAAACATAAGCCATTTATATAAGCATTGAAGATGACAAGGAGAGGGGATGTCCCTCTCCTATTTAAAACACCAAAACCACCTCTCCACCACTGAAAATCCTCTGGATTTTAGTGGTAGAGAGGCCATGCAAAGCTAAAAGCAAGGGCCAAGAGGGATGGCTTAAAACAAGGCCTAACAAGGCCTAAGAGAGGAGAAACAACCCCAAACCTCAAAATTACCTTAAACAAAGTTCTAAAGTAAGTAAAAATAGAACTTTTATTAGTTATAAACTAAGCTTAAAACAATAAGCAAGAAGGGCCAAAAGCTTAAGCAAGAATGGGGTATCTAAAGCAAGGAACTCACCCTTGTAGAACCGCTTCAAGAACAAAGCTCCAGCAAGTTTTCTGAGTTCAAACCAACCCAAGAACACTGAAATCAACCTCCTAGCACCTCAGCAACCAAGGATGGTGTTCTAGTGTGTGTGTGTGTGTACAATAGTAAGACAATACTACTCTTTTAGACACAAAACAAAGCTAAACAAAGAAAAATAGATACAATACTATATCTATCCTCTCAAGAACAATTTTTCTGAATCCTGGAGGAGGGAGGAGGGGCTCCCTCTTTATAGAAGTTCAAATTCTAAAGCTTCCAAGATAAGCTAAGCAAAGGGCAAATCCCTCCATAAACGTGTATGGAGGGGGTGAATTGTGGATGCCAGCTGCACCAGCTGGCATAAAATATCTGCATAAAGCAGATGAACAAGGTTCGGCCACCAAAAATGGCCGATCGACCAACATAAGTGCCGGCCGACCAAATATAGTGCCGATCGGCCAACACTCTTGGCCGATGGCAAGAAAAAGGGGCCGATGGCATCATGCCCTGGCCGGTGGGTTGAGGGGATGGCAAACAAGCAACCTTCTTCCCTTAGAAGCAAAAACACAAGTGTTTGGTCCACAACCAAGCGCAAAACAGACAAGCTGAGAGATCTTGAGGCAAAGCGCATAGCCGAGACCTCTGAGAACTCAAAACGAACACGAGCATGGATGATCATCGAGTGTTCAAACGATGACGTCCAAGTCTTGAGGACGGTCAAAAATGGGGTGTCTACACTTAGGCGCACCAATGCAAATGCAATGCAAAGAAACACATAAGTGTAAACAAAACAACATATCATGAGGTTCGAGTCAAGTTTTCTAAATCCACAGTAGAGTCGCCAGAAACTGTAGACCGCCCGAACTCCGCTCCGCGCGCGAAGTCGTGAATTGTAGTTCTAGCTACTACAGTTCAGACTCCTGTCACGGTTCTGAATCTAATCTCAATGATTCAGGCCCATCTCGAATTGAACTTGCTGACATTCGTGCCGCCATTATTCTTTGGGCCGAAGAACCGTATTGGCCCATCGGTGCTGACAATGTCTTTGTGGATTGAAAATGTGATTTGGAATTGGATCGTGTTAGTCTTGCTCTCGTCACTTTGCGCTCCACGTGCCAAATATCCACGTGGTTGTTGTTGAATACCTTCGATAACACAGTTATTAATGGCGGCCGATAAGTAATTTCATCTGGGAACGATGATGTTTGGAAAGCCAATGTGGCTTTCATTTTGCAATATTTTACATCATCGTTGATGTTTGTTTGTAGCAATTTGTACGACGCTGTCCATGGGCATCCTTTCTTATCTGCGGCAGCATAGGCGTTTCCAAAATATGTGATGTCTACTGGGCATGTAACTGGAAACGGAAGGCGGGCCTGCAATTGATCATCCGCTCGTAACCGTGTGTCTCGTATTTCCACTTCGACGCAACCAGTAGAATTAAATGGACATTGTGGCCTGTAGCTTAACTTGCATTTGTCAATAATCATCGACTTGAATGTGAGTTTCTGCCACACTGCATCGCCTATCTTTGGATTTGTTATTGGTATGTTGGATACTGGTAAGTTTGATGTTGCGTCTATGATTTGGGTTTCCAAATCGCTCTCTTCATTTTCGTGGAGACTATCTGTAAGATCGGCTTGTTGTATTTCTTCAGACATTATGATAGCGCAGCGGTATGTTAGAATTGTCAGACACACAATTCTCAATTGGGGCATCAATGGCTAATTCATGTTCTTATATATCCCGTTTCACAGAGTTGGGAGAATAATTAATTTAAAACGACGTCCCTAAAATGACGTCGCATTGATGCCATAACTCACTCTCTATGACGTCACTAACTCTCTCGGATGACGCAAGTCACTCTCCCAAAAACTATACTGGTGGAAGAGAGTTAGGGAGTGAGTTATATAGGTGCCCAGGAGTGTCCCACTAATATTACCTGGGACGCTCCCCCCGCGCCACGTGTCGTCCCCCGATTGGTGCTCCCTTCCGCATTTTGTGGCGTGTTGTCTGCTAGTGTCTTCGCTCCGCGCCCAGATTGGCGGTGGGACAATATTTATGTAAATTTTTATGATTAAATAATATTGCAGATTTCTTCAATTTATATTGTCCCAATAAATTAGTTTTCTGAGCAGGTTTAAGCTGGGTAAATGGGCTGTAATTGGTGACCAACCCAAAGGACCAATTACAATAATGAGGCCCATTTAATGTTTAACAGGAACAATTAAAATAGGCCCAGACGTATGGCACAACAGATCATTAGATATAGGCCCATAAATAAGCGACGCGGCCCATTAAACATAGGCCCATCGAAACTATGAAAGAAGTGGACACTAGGGAGAAGGCCCAAATTTTATTGTGCACAGAAACAGTTACAAAACAATTAGTTCACAATTTTTTTTTATGATCCAAACATCCACAGTCAGAAAGCATAGGGACATCTGTTTCAGGCGCAGTGACGTAATAGTAATCAGCGACAGAACATGTATCTGCACAGCGATCCATCGTCTGCGTGGATGGAGCCGTCGCTTGGGTTTCAAATTCGGAAACCGCTTTCAGACCGGCGAATAGAGCACCTTCTTGCCGCTGTAAGGCGTTGATGAGCCGAATTAAATTTTCGGCGTTGTTTTCGCCGACGATCAACAAGGACCACTGCAGCAGTAAAAGATCCGGCTCGTATTTTAAAATCAACCGCCTAAATTGACCTAGATCGGACAGCTCCATTGGAAAATAATTAAAAACCACCAATTATTTTGGCTTATATAATTTCCCGCTCGCGCTTGCCACTATTTAATTTAAATTTCCCGCTTGCGCTTGCCTTTTTAGATTTTTAATCCTAGCCGCAGATCTGGGCGCGGAGCGGAGACACTAGCAGACAACACGCCACAAAATGCAGAAGGGAGCACCAATCGGGGGACGACACGTGGCGCAGGGGGAGCGTCCCAGGTAATATTAGTGGGACGCTCCTGGGCACCTATATAACTCACTCCCTAACTCTCTTCCACCAGTATAGTTTTTGGGAGAGTGACTTGCGTCATCCGAGAGAGTTAGTGACGTCATAGAGAGTGAGTTATGGCATCAGTACGATGTCATTTTAGAGTCCAAAATAAGAACATCTTCCTCACATATGCCCAATGTTCCATACCTAAAGAGAGATTATTAGAGAAAATTAGGGAGTTGTTCACAGCCAGGCCACCAAATTATGTGAGGGTTGCACATGAATTACATAAGGACGGGCAACCACATCTCTATGCTCTTGTCCAATTTCCATACCGTTTTCAGACGCAGAATGAACGGTTCTTCGACGTTACTCACGATCGAACTAATCGCCATTTCCATCCCAATGTTCAAGGGGCTTTCAACCATCAGAATGTGCTGGAATATATCTCCAAACACGGAGACTACACGAGAGCAAGACTAACACGATCCAATTCCGAATCACATTTTCGATCCACAAAGACATTGTCAACACCGATGGGCCAATACGATTCTTCGGCCCAAAGAATAATGGCGGCACGAATGTCAGCAAGTTCAATTCGAGATGGGCCTGAATCATTCAGTCGACGCGACATAATTTTGCCGACACACGGCCCATCAATAATAAACACTGGCCCAAATAATCAGCCTAGCGGCCCAGTTGAAATAGGCCCATCAGTAAGCGAGGCCGGATCCAATAACTCAGAATCATCATCAAGACTCACTACAGACGAGGTGTCTAAATTAATAGGAGAAGCTATAAAAGCCGCAGTGGAAGGATCCACATCAGCCCAGAAAGCAAATGTACAACGGAGACAATTGTAAAATAATTTGTAATCAGCAATTGTATTAATAAGAAATTATTTTATTAGTAACAATATTTCAATCTACAATTCAAATGCGCACTTACAATTGATTTTGTGCGACATTCCCACACAAAATAACATATAATTGCATTTTTTACAATATTATTATACGCGCCGCTCAGTTGACGTAAACTATCTCGGAATTCGGTTACAACATTCTTTCTGATGTTGATAAATGTTTTAACGCCTTGACGGCTAACAGCTGGATATTCATTCGATTGCGGCGGCATTACTACGGGAACATGCCGCAATACAACAAAACGGTCTATTTCTGTGCCCCTGACCATACAGCCAGTTCTAGGGTCATCTCTGGACCACAGGAAGACATCTTCAAATTTAGGCGTATACGCAGGATTAGGAAACCGGTCCAACACAACAACAAATTCACACTGGCCATTGTCAAGTATACCAGATGGATCAACGTTCACAGATTGTTCTACAACCTGAGTAGGGGCATCAGGCATGTCGCTTTCGAGGCCAGGCGTATCAGCAGCAACTTCGGAGAGACCACCAGTTTGACGTACAACAACACCCTGGATGTAAAGCCCTAACAGCTTCAATTTTCGGGATAGTCTTTCATCCCTCTCAGTACCAACCTCCGGCATATCGAAATGGAAAAAATGAGGCTCATCATACGGGAGGAAATCGTCAATCCTCCAGATGGAATCACACAAAGATTTTGACGTGAATCATTTTTTTTTGTAACAACTTTGTTTCCGTAGTTTAAAATAACTTCGACCGGAAACACCAGATCTGCTGGACGTTGTCCAACGGCGACTAAAATTTAATTTAGTTCTAGCGGTATATGGACGCCGTTGGGAAAAACGGAAAGTAGTCGCCATATTTTATTTTTGGGAAATTTAGGAAACCTTGACTCATGCCTAAGGCCACGTGTCCGTCATCACCAAAGTTGCCTCGGCTCGGGAACTTGGGTACGAGAGGGGAAGGTCCTGAAATGAGCGCCCTCACTCGCCCGATCAAAGATCGGCCTCTACTAACATGATATGTTGTTTTTGAAAACACATGCGTTCTTATTCCGGTTTATTAGCTAGCTTACTATGTGATACGCATAGCATACAAGTATAGACTCAATCACGCGAATTGGAACAAAACAACTCATGTTTGTTTTTTAAAGTGGTTTGAAAGTGCTACTCACAAGTAGGCTAAAGTGCGGATTTTCCATCCTCAAGTGGGCTTAGAAAAACATGATTTTGCCACTTCGAGTGGGCTTAAAACTCACAATCATTAAGTTGTTCCAATTCAGGCAATCAAACCTTCATCCGCAGGCATTCGTGCATTTAAACACATAAGCATATAGCCTCGTGGCAAGCATGTTTTCATGGCAGTCACTTACACACATGCAAGGATGCTAAATCGTAAACACTCACAATGTACTCCGAGCCAAAACAAAAGCTAGTTAGTAATCAATGCATGATCCTAGCTATGTCAACAATGCGTAATGCAACACATGCAAAATGCAACTAATTGGGCTCGACTTTTCTGAGATGGCATATGAATGCAGCACTTGATAACATGCTTTGAAACACGTATTCAAGTAAGTATTGAAATTCAGTGCAGTTTGAATGATGCACTGAGCCCGGCGCATGCAATACGAATGAATGATGCATGCATGCAAAGCATAAGGACGCTAATTGAAATATGCCCTACTCTAACCACCGAAAGCGGATAAATAAAAGGGACAAAGACGTGGGGTTGGAAGACATTCACACACACACGCACACTTATTACAAAATTTGCCCTCTCGACGGAGGGTCCGAATAAATCAACTAACTAGCTACGCTAAGCTAATTAATTACAAACCGAATTGAAACTAGCTATACTAAGCTAATTAGAATATTACAAAGATGAAATAAATTAGCTAAATACATTAACTAATTAATTAGAAAATCAACAAATTAACTAGCTAAACAAAGCATTTAAAATGGCCTCGAGGGGAGGGAGATATGCATGCTCGATTACCTCGCTCGGAAATCCATTGCCATGCCACCAATTGCCTCTATTTGCACTTGATTTGATTTCTGAAAGTTGCACAAACTTCCAGATTGCTTCTGCTCCAACACAGGGACCCTCTGGTGGGCTGTCGACCAGAAAAAGGGGCAGTAGACCAGAAAAACTGGTCGGCCGACCACCCTTACTAGTCGGTCGACTCCTCCTTGTGGTCGGTCGACCAGCTGATTTGCCAAACTCCAGTTTTGCTACAACAGAGAACAACAAGGGGTATAGCAGTGTTTTTGCAAGACATGTGTGCACAACCGCCTTCCCTATCATTTCTCAAGCTTAAGGGAGTGTTGTACTCGACTCTCAGGCCACCAACCGAGCATCGCAATGCACGATGGCCAAGAAGCCAAGTTTGCACAAGTCAATGTCAATGAATGCACAAATAACACATAAGGGCCTCCACCTCTATCATGCTTGATCAAGAGGGTCGGCGGCCGAGAAATGCTACACGTTTCATCACTTTGAGTATGAAACGTGCGACATTCCTCGTGTTTGGATTAACGTTTGATCCAAACACATGCAATGCAACACAACATGTTATCTTGGTCATGTTTTACTTTATTCAATTTTGTTTACACATTTTAGATTACCAATTAGTCCCCTAATCGGTTAAGTCCAAAACTGGGAGTCCTCTAATTTTGAAGGAGGGTCTAAGCCACAAGCGCCTTGAGCATGAAAGAAGCCTTGTGCTTTTGGTTAGTAGAAACCCTCAAGAGAAGGCTAAAACCATTAGGCATGAACGCCTCAATTTCGTGCTCAAACCAACAAAGGGCTTAAGACCTCTTTCAAAGTAATACAACAAATGAAAGATGGCATGCAATGCTATACATATTTCAGCACTGAAATGACATGCTAAACAACATTAAATCATGCAAATGATGCATGCAAGACATGCTCGGAGTCAAGAGCGTTGAAGCTAGCAAATAGCATAACACTATAGGCATACAATACTAAGCCTAAATGATCAAACCAACCCCGGACAGAGGTTAAACATGCCAAAAGAGCGGCCTAATCATGTTGAAATGGAAGCTCAAAATGCTAGAAGAAACATGCACACATGTTGGCCTATAAGCGAGGCATGATACACAACCCTCAAAAGCAATGAAGAAGTGAAATACATGAGAGTGTGACTACATTATATGCACTGAAATTACATGCCAAATGGTTCCATACCATGCAAACATCGCATATACAACATGTTAAAGGCCCAAAAACTCAAAGCTAGTCAAGGCCCTTGCACTATAGCTATACAAAACATGAGTCATATGACCAAGGCAGCCCAAAAAAGTCCTAAAACAGCCCAAATGGAGTTCTAAAACATGCTTGAAATAAGCTAAGAATGGCTAGATTTAGAGGCCAAAACAATAGCACATGTTAGGCAATTTAGCACAATTGCACTACAAGTATACAAAGCAAAGCTTGAGTGATGAAGACCACTCAAAACAGAGTTAGAGCATGCCAAAACATGAACAAAAACATGTTGGAGTGGAGCCAACATATGCTAGAATGATGAGCCAAAACATCAAGCATGCAAGGCTAGTAAGCAAGATTTGCACTACAAGTACATGAAGCATGCAAGAGGTGGCCAAACCAGCCAAAATCAGAGTTATGGCATGTCAAAATAACACCAACTAGAGCTAAAACAAGCTAGAACAATAGGCCAAAAAACCAAGCATGCTAGGCTAGTGAGCAAGATTGCACTACAAGTGCATAAACCAAGCAAGAGGCGAACTCACCAACCAAAATTAGAGTTAAAGCATACCAAAAAAACACTAAAAATGGGCTAAGACTAAGCCAACACATGCTAGAATAACAAGCTAACTCATTAGGCATGCAAGGCTAGCAAAGAGGATTTACATTACAAGTGCATGAAGCATGCAACCAATGATCAAACAAGACAAAAATAGAGTTATGGAAGGTCTAAAAAGTCACAAAAATGAGCCTAAACAAAGCCACTAAGAAGTAGAAACACATGCTCTTTTGATGGGCCATCAACACATGCAAACAAGAGAAGATGAGGGGGGACCACCTGTAGCACGTCCGCGGGGGACCTCGGCTACAGCTCGGACTCTCGACTTTGTGTTGCGGTTCTCAATCTGAACCAAAGAGTCCAACTCTGGCAAATCGTTTTGAAAAAAAACAGATTTTTGAAAAGTAGTGCCAAACATGGACTGCTTTGCCAGATTACAGAGTCACCACCTAAATATTTTTTAATGGGGGAATTTAGGAAACCCTGACTCGGTACCGAAGGCCACGTGTCCGTCATCACCAAATGTCTTGGCTCGGGAGCTCGGGTACGATCGGGGAAGGTCAACTATGAGCACCCCCTTTCGCCCGGTCCGAAGACCGGCCTCTACTAACCATGATATCCTTTTTTGAAAACATTACATGCTCTTATTCCAATTATTAGCCTAGAATTACTATGTTATGCGCGCAGCAAACAAGTATAGACTAGATCGCCTAATTTGGAAATAAGCATTGCATATCCGTTTGTTTTGAAAATGCTTTCGAATTTGCTACTCGCAAGTAGGCTAAAAAACGGATTTCGATGAGTATTCCCAACTCAAGTAATCCAACCTCCACCCACAGGCATTCAAACAGTTTGTCTCATGTAAGCATTTAGCCGCATGGTAAGCATACTGTCATGTTAACATTCACACGCATGCGATATGCTAAAGCATAAATACTTACATCGTACTCCGTGCCAAAACAATAACCCGGTTAGCAAACATGCATGACCTAGTTCATGTTAAGTGGCTAATGCATCGCATGCGGAATGTAATCTAGACAGGCTCGGCTATCCTAAGCATGGCACATGAAATGCAACAACTATCATGTATTCAATTTGGAATTGAAAATACGATGCAGTTTGTATGATGTACCGAGCCCGGTGCATGTAAACAAATGCATGAATGCACGCATGCATTGCATAAGGTATGCTAATTTAAATGTGCCCTAATCTACCATCGAAAGCGGGTAAATAAAAGGGATAGAAAGAAGTGGGGATTGGAAGACATACACCCACTCACACACACTTATTACAATTTTGCCCTCGCTCGGAGGGACCAAAATAATAATACAAATAATTAACTACGCAAGCTAATTAATTATTACAAATTCACTAAATTAATTAGACAAGTAATTAATCTAATTAAAACAGTAAACGCCTCGGGAGGAGGGCCCAAATGCAGCGCGCGCTCGGAATGGGCTCGGAATCGCACTGTCATGCAAGTGTGCCTCTGTTTTCCCTGCTACCCTCCTCTGAAAATTGCCAAAGTCCCAAGAGTGCCTCTCAGGGCACTGGGGAGTACCACCGGCTGAGGTATAACACCACCGGCTGAAGGATGTGGCCACCGGCACTGAGTGAAGCTATCGGCTGCCAATTCACTGTCGGTCGGCACTAAAAAGTGCCGGTCGGCACAAAATGCCTGCAAAACCTGCAACTCACAGCAGCAGAGGGCAACAAAATGCATGGCAATGTGATTCAAAGCATGTATGCACCAAACACAATCCTTATCATATTTTGGACTCAAAGGGGGATGTGCCTCGGTCCTCGGACCACCAATCGCGCATTTCCATGCGTGATGGCCCTAAGAACCAAGAATGCAACTTTGATTTCAAATGCATGCAATGCAAACAAGCAAACAAGGGTGTTCAACCTCCATCACGACTTGGTCAAGAGGCCAAACATGCACAATGGAAATGCAAACCTAAGCATGTCAACTAAGCATGCAATGTGGACTATGCAACACACTTATGTAAAAGGTTCAAACAAGCATGCAAGGTGAGCATGCAAACCAATGAAATTATGGACTTAGACATGAATTAGGCAACTCAAAAAGGCCTAAAATCAGTAGCCAAAATGCCAAGTTATGAGGGCCCAAACAAACATGCACACATGCACAAATCAAGGCACCAATACTTAGGCATAAACAAGACGACATTCAAGCACACTTGAAATGAGTCAAACATGGGCTATTAGCATGCATTGAAAGCTCTGAAATTCATGCCAAACATAGTGCTAAACCAAGCATTAAAGTAGGCTAAGCAAGCAATGAATGGCCCAAGGTTCCAAGGCAAGCCAATGAGGCATTGAACTACACTTATGCAAAGCAATTACGGCATGCACTTAACAACTCAAAACAGATTTCTAGCATGTCAAAACAAAGCCAAATGGCTACTTAGATGGCATCTAAGAGTCATTAAATCAAAGGCACGCAAAATGGCCAAAACATGAGGCATTCAAGACATGCTTTCAAAGCGTTAAAGAGGCGATTTAAGTGAGCATACAAGCACACCAAAGGGTCTAAAATAGCATATGAAATGGTTCCAAATCATCAAAAATGAAGCAAGCAAGGCATGCTACACATTCATGTTCTTATGGCCAACAAGCCAAATGTAAAGAAGCTACATTAAGCATGCTAAGATTGACCAAAATGACTATGGACAGACCTCATACATGGCAAAATAAGCCTACAAGCTTCATGGATCTAGGCCTAAAACATGCTAGACATGAAGGCACACTACCTAGACATGTTAAGGCAATTTTAAGGCATTACAAAGCAACTATGCAAATCATGCAAAGAGTACTAAAACCAACTTGAAATCATGTTATACCATGGAAATATAAACATGGAAAACAAGTCAAACATGCCCAACACACACTCAAGCATAGTGTTCCTTAAGGAAGCAAAACTTGCCCTTTTCAAGGACATCAAGGAGAGGGGGTGGCCCTCTCCTTCCTAGGACTTTAAGGCACCATCTCCACCATTGAAATCCCTCAAGATTTCAGTGGTGGAGAGGTCCAAGCACACAAGTCCCGGATCTCTCCAAAATAGCACAAAAATGAACCCTTTTCAAGGCCTAAAGGGGGTCAAACTTCCCCAAACCACAAAACACCCTTAATATACAATGAAGAGGCTTAAAAAACAGAACTTTTTTATGCCAAACACTAAGCTCAAAAACTGTTTTAAACTAGGTAAAAAAGGAGTGCAAAAATGGGGTAAATAAAGTAAGTTTCTTACCCTTGAAGCTTTTCTTCACAAAGGTTGGAGTTGTTGGTTCCTTGAGCTCCAAACCAGTCAAGAACACTAAAAAAACAGCCCTTAGAACCTCAGTTGCAAGGAGAAGGTGAGACACTAGGTGTTTGTGTGCAATAGTAAGGCACAAAACACCTAGACACACAAGAGAAGAATAGAGATAGAAGGTGTATGCAACTCAAACCCTAGAAAAACCAGAGCTTCTCTCTCTCTTTTCCCCTCTAGCTCTCTAAATTTTGCTAACCCTTGAGCCAAGAGAAGAGCCCTCTCCTTATAGGCAACCAAGACTTACAAACTAAGTCATCCAAGGGCTCATCCCTCCATACACGTGTATGGAGGGGAAACAAGAGCTAAACAGCTGTCTAAAAATATCTCAGAAAGCAGCTGTAAAGTAGTCGGCAGGGCAAAATGGTCATTTTGCCAAAAACAGTGCCGACCGGCACAAAATAGTGCCGACCGGCACAATATAGTGCCGATGGAAACTCTAGCCAGCCGGTGGCCTCTAGCCCCAGCCGGTGGTGTGTAGGGATGCCTCACAAAGCATTCCCTGCCCTTCCAAGGCAAAACACAAGTGTTGGGTGCAAAACCAAACACAAAACGGTCGAGTTTGGAGGTCCTGAGGCAAGGCGCGCGAGCCGAGAACTCCGGGAACTCCAAACGAACACAAACATGGATGATCACCGAGTGTTCCAACGGTGACGTCCAAGTCTTGAGGACGGTCAAAAATGGGATGTCTACACCACCCCCACCCATTTGGGACCTCAAAACCACCTTTCCACCACTAAAATTCCTTTGGAATTCAGTGGTTTAAAGGCCAAGAAAAGATGGTTTCAAAAGCTTAGGAAGTTGGTTCAAAAGGCTTTACAAGCCAAAGAGCAAAAGGATGGACAACCCCCTAACACAAAATAGGCGTAAGCCATCATTTTTAGGACTGAAAAACAGAGTTTTCTTCAGTTCAAAACCAAGCCAAAAATAGTTTTCAAAGGTGGAAAAACAAGCATGCAAAGCAAAGGTTTAAAGGAACAAGTGCTTACCCTTGAAGCACAGCAGCAAAACAGGTGCAAATCTAAGCTAGAACCACCTTTTGGAGCTCAAACAAGACTCCAAAGAATCTCAGCCCAATGGTGATCAAGTTTGATCAAGGATGCCTAGGCAAATGAGAGATATATCTCCAAGTATATCTCTTACATGCACACAAGGGCAAGAGGGAGAGCCAACTAGAGAGAAAAGCTGAAATTTAGCTCTAAAATATGTAGAGAGAGAGAGAGAGATTTTAGTGTGAGAAGGTCCCACAATTGCTCAAAATGTTCTCCCCTTGCAAAATGAGTGATATGGCTTCATATATAGCAAGAATAGAGCTTGGTCGAAATATCTGATTATAGGACAGCTGGAGGTTGTGGAAGACAGTTGGAGGGAAAATATCTTCAAAAAATCTGAGTTTGGGACCTTAGTGATCGGTCAGCCACTTTTTCTGGTCGGTCAGGACCCCTGGTGGTTGACTGGCTACTTTTCTAGTTGACAGCCCATTTTTCTGGTCGACAGGGAAAATTCTGCTTTCCAGGTCCAACCTCAAATGGCCATAACTCCTTCGTCTGGACTCTCTTTCCGGTCAATCTTGTATCCAAATTGAAGCCCTGGAAGTAAGCTTTCCAATGGTGGCAGCCTTGTACCAAAATTCTAACTGTACAAAAAGTTATGCCTATTTTGGTGAAACCGCTCAATTTCGATCCTACCCGAATTTATGCCGAACTTCTCCTCAACTAGTTTTCTTCTCTCCTCTCTCATTTTATTCAACTCCAAATCCATAAACAAGGTGTTTTGAAAGATTTTTCAAAGATTTCATCTCTCTTTCATTCATTTCCACTTTGTCCTTGCTTGGTTTACCGAAAAGCGCAACATTTAACGAAATGCTAGCCTCGGAACATCGTAGGAACTTTATTTCAAAAATATTTTGAAAGAGAGGGTTTTAAAGTCTAAAAACCATTCAAAATAGCTTTGGTCTGAAATGAAGTGTAAGGTTGGGATTTGACTCTCCTCTTGCCGAATGAATCGAACCTTTGCACTGCACAACTTTCACCACCAAGTAAGCAATTAGTGGCGCCCAAGTCTTAAGGGTGGTCAAAAATGGGGTGTCTGCAACTCCCCTCAAGCTTTCCCAGCGGAAAGAGGGAAGTACTTGTCCAGACCCACATGGTACCTACAGTGTTCTTCGCATACTTCCACCAATAACCCGCGTCTCCTTCAATTGGAAACTCACCAAAGAAACCCTCAACCCCTTATCCTCAACTCTGAGAAAATCAAGAGTCTTGGTAATCTGTTCCAACCATTCATCTGTCTCCAGTGGTATAGCCTCCCCCAAAAACTCTGGTAGATTGGAGCAAAGAAGCTCCTTAGTAAGGTTGAGGGTACATCTGTTGTTCCCCTCATTGTGAGCTAGAACTTCCTACACCGATCTTACAATCTCGTGTCCAACTTCTTCGTCGATAGTCGATACTGCAACGACAGGTGCTAGAGGAACCGTTGTGCCGCTATCAGCCCTCATACTCCCAATCCGTCCTCTATTCCCTCATGTAGACATCCTATAAAACCCAAAAGTAAAAACCAAACTTAGTACACAACACAACGGCCTTCCCCGAGGCACACACTCACCACTGCTAAGCCACAAGACACACTTAGCCCGCAACACACAATCCTATTACACATAAACAATTAAATACTTAATCACATAATCGAATCAAGTCTAAAGAGATAGCTATTCATCCTAGAACACTCAAGGAATTACCATCAGAAACCATGTTAATCAAGCATGTTTCCTATAAGACCTCAAAGCAAGTTCACTAGCTTCAAGTACTATCTAGGAAACTTAATCCCACGCTCACATAAATGCAACACATAAATCCTAACATCTATCCTAATTATGTGCAACGTCCTCACCAAGCATAGCAAACCTATTTTGATAAAAACCACTTACCATGAGCCCAAAGTATTCAAACCTCACTCACTTTGATACTAAGTTGTAACGCCCCATTTTTAATTACTTAGATACCATTACAATTCTATTGTTATAAATCAATTCTAGAGAAAACATGCAGAAATTCTATACATTAACAAGGATAAATAAATAAAGATTCTCTCATTCAAATGCATAATCAATGCTACATGAGTTATAATTAAATAAATCACCTGCAGGCTTACATCATTACATATAAGAGAAAGGGTTCAACCCACGACATTCCGCCAACAAGTGAAAGGCTCGTAGCCAACACATTAAGAAGATCCTGGACCTTGAACCACTTCTCGACACCACTTGAAAAAGGATTAGCACTATGGGATGAGCATAAAGTCTAGTAAGGATCTCAACATGATCCTAAACAATAACAATATACAGATAGCTATGATCATGAATACTTCATATCATACAATATAATTAATGTGATAGTTTATAATCAAAGTATACTTATATATATACTTTTTCCAAAAATCGTTCAATCTACTCGATGATATATATATAGATATATACATTATCTTTTCCTTCTCTTACATTTTCTAGTTCATAAAGAACATATAATAACAACTCATTTTTGATAGTGTGTTTATCAACCCCAATTACCTTTCATTCTTTACACTCTCAACCCATCGCATACACCCATTACTAATACATGAACCATATGTCCTAGCCCTAAGCCAAGGGTAAAGGAACTTTTCTATAAGTATACTTTATAATCAAAGTATACTCATATATATATGTAGACACCCCATTTTTGACCAACCTTAAGACTTGGGCGTCGCTAATTGCTTACTCGGAAGAGAAATGTGTGCAGGGCAAAGGTTCAATTTCTTCGGCAAGGAGGGGGTCAAATCTCAACTTCATACCCCTTTTGGACCAAAACAATCTTGATCGAAAGATTTTAGATCTTAAAACCCTTTCTTTCAAAATATTTTTGAAATAAAGTTCCTATAATGTTCCGAGGCTCACATTTTGTTAAATGTCGCGCTTTTCGATAAACCGAGCCAGGACAAAGTGGAAATGAATGAAAGAGAGATGAAATCTTTGAAAAATCTTTCAAAACACCTTGCTTAGGGGTTTGAAGTTGAAGAAAAGAGGAGAAGAGGGAAGAAACCCAGTTGGGGAAGAAAATGGGCATGAACCGTTAAGAGAGAAAGTCGAGCGGTCCTCGCTAAATCAGGCTTATCTATCTATACATTTGGATTTAAGCTATGAGGCCACCACCATTGGAAACAAGATTTCCAGGGCTTCATTTTACGCTCAAGAATCTCCTAAAGCCAAGTCCGGACGGGGGAGATATAGTTAGTTAAAGTAGGGCATCAATCCGGTTGGACCGAATTTGCGCGGCTTCACCAAAACAGGGATAACTTTTTGCACAGTTGGAATTTTAATGCAAGGCTGGCACCATTGGAAAGCTAACTTCTGGGGCTTCATCATAGGGGATGGCCGACCACCTTGGACCTTTTGACCTGGTCGGCCAGCTCTCTGCAGCTTTGTCTCTGTGAGTTGGTTCCAGCTGTGCCAGCTGGAGGGCACAGACTGGATCCCCCATACACGTGTATGGAGGATCTTTGGCCTTTCTTCTTGGCTTCTCAGAGAAGCTTTGGTCTCCTTGGTCTATAAAGGAAGCCCTCCCTCTCCATTGCAAGGGTTCAGAATTTTGTGGAAGGCTCCAAGCTTGTATCTCTCTATATCTCTACATCCAAGCTCCAAAAGTCCCTTCTTCTTGGCCTATTGCATACCACCTCCTAGCACAACCCCTCCACCATCACTCTAAGCATCTTGGTGGCCATTTTCAGAGGCTAAGGGACAGTTTTTTGGGTCCAGAGGTTGCTGGTTCTTGTTGTGCCACAAGGGTAACCATTTTCTCCTTTTTTGAGCATTATTTTGATCCTTATTTTAGCCATACTTGCAAGCATATTTGAGATTTGGTGTGAACTGAAAAAAGTCTTATTTTAAGCTTCTTAACAAGTTTGTTTAAGGTCATTTTTATTTTGGGGGTCATCTACCCCCTTGCATGCTTTATTTCATCTTATTTTGAGCCATGCATCTAGGCCTTTGAAGTGAGCTATGTTTGGCCTTCTAGCCACTGAAATCCAGTGGATTTTTAGTGGCTAGTATACTGTTTTGAGCCCCAAAATCAGAGAGGGGTGACCCTCTCACCCCTTGTCTTGTTTACTAGCATTATTGGCCTAACAAAGGGGCCTATATTTACACACTTCTTGAGCATTTTCAGGCCATTTTTGGTGGGTTTTAGGACCTGCATGACCTCTTTCTAGAGGTGGTTTTTCCATATTAGGTGTTCCTCTTGCACGTGTAGAGTAACCCTCTTCATGGTCTTTCAAAGGAGCCTTTACTTCCATGCTTCCTAGCCTCATTTCAGGCCCTTTACAGTGAGTTTTAGGGCCTTCATAACCTCTGTCCAGAGGTGATTTTGCCATTTTGGTTGTCCATATTGCACGTGTAGAATAACCCTCTTTTGGGCCTTTCAAAGGAACATATCATTTGTGCATGCATTGACCATGTTTCCATGAGTTTTTGGGCATTATTTGGCATGGAATACTTCTGACTTTTGCTGATTTGGTGACCTCTTGATTGCCTCACATACTTGTAGTGCAAATCCTCTTTACTAGTTTACATTGCATGTTATGTTGGCCCTTGATTTTAGCACTTTTTGGCCATGCCTTAAATTGATTTTGTACATTTTTTAGACTGCCTTAGCTCTTTTTTTGGGTCTCATGGTCGAATGATGCTTGTTTTGCATGCTTGTAGTACAATATCCATGCCTAGCTTTGAGTTTTGAGGCCTATTGCATGCATATACTGAGGTGTTTTCATGTTTTGGGGCCATTGTACATCATATTTCAGAGCTTATGTGTATGCCATATTCCCATGATTTTCACTCTTTAAGTGCATTTGAGAATTGTACTTGTAAGCCTCATTTACCGACCATTGCATGAGCTTCATTTGAATGCATTTCGAGCCATCTTTTTAGACCATTTTCCCACTGTCTTGGACCTGCCTAAGGTCTATTTGGGGGTGGTTTGGTCATTTGTGCATCGCTTTGTATACCTATAATGTAATCCACTCCACTAATTTCGATATCCGGGTCATCCAACATGCATTATGTGAGATGTTTGCATGTTTCGAGACCATCTTTTATGCCATTTCAGAGCTGGATCATGTGCCATTCTATGCCATATTTCATCCTTTGCCATGCTTTGTTAGAGTTACATGTTGTGCCTTAGGATCAGTCCTTTGCATTCGTGCATGTTTGCATGTATTTCGGTTGTCTCGTTTTCATCATATGGCCACTGATTTGAGTGTGGCTGAGGTCCACTCATATTGGTTTAAGTCCATCTTGCATTGTGTATGCCATATTATGTCATGTGCATTGAGTATGCCATTGATTGTTCATAACATTGCGCATGCTAGTTGCACCTTTGCATATCATCCCTTGCATGTTTGCATGTCTTAGTTGCATTTCGTTTAGGATTGCATGCTAGTTGTTGCATTGTGTTTGCATGCCATGCCATTCTAGTTGTTGCATAGTGTTTGGAGTAAGGTTTAGTCCAAACACGGGAAACGAGGAACGTTTCGTACTCAAAGTGACGAAACGTGCTTCAATTCCCGGTCGCCGACACTCTTGACTATCCATGATAGAGTTGTTGGCTTTCGGTGTCCATTTGTGCATTCATTTCACATTGAGTCGTGCAATTCGACTCCTCAGCCATCAGGCATCGAGATGCGTGATTGGTGGCACGAGGATCGAGGACTACACTCCCTAGAGCTCATGCAATGACGGGGAGAGTGGTCGTGCACACATATGTTGAAAATACTTTGCCATGCCGCTTTCTTGCTCTCTGTTGCAGCAAACCAGAAACCAGCAGCAAAAACTGGTCGGTAGTATCCCTACAGGTTCCCATGGTGGAGTTTCAGCCTTCTGGAGCTTTGTACAGTATTCTAGGACCAGTTACAAAGAGAGACAAATCGGGGCATCGCGATGGATTTTCCGGCAAGGTGACTCGAGCATGCATGCATTCCTCATCATTCAAGACTGAGCTGAGGCAATCCATTTCATATGTTTTGCATGCTAGCTTATTTATTTTAGTTAATTTGTTAATTAATTAGGATTGCGTAATAATTAGTTGTAATTCGTTATTCATTCGGTTGTGTATTATTTATTTGGACCCTCTGCGAGAGGGCAATGTTGTAATAAGTGTACGTGTGTGTGATGCATGCCTTCCAACCCTACGTCTTTCTCCCTTTTATTTACCAGCTTATGATGGTTAGTTTTAGGGCACGTTTCAATTAGCATACTTATGCTCGCATGTTTGCATCCATTCATCTGTCTTGCATGCACCGGGCTCGGCGCATCATACTAACTGCATTGTATTTCAATTCCGAGTTGAATACGTGTATCAGTTGTTGCATTTCATATGCCATTTTAGAATAGCCGAGCCTATCTTAGTTGCATTTTTGCATGTGTTGCATTAGGCATCCCAGCATAGTTTGGATTCATGCATGATTTCTAATTAGCTTCTTTCTTTGGCTTAGAGTACTCGGTAAGTGTTTATGCTTTAGCATCCTTGCATGCGTGTGACTGACTGCCATGATAGCATGCTTACGATGAGGCTATCTGCTTATGTGATAGAACTGCCTGAATGCCTGTGGGTGAAGGTTGGATTACTTGAATTGGAACAATTCATCGATTGCGAGTTTTAAGCCCACTTGAGAGTGGCAAATCACCCTGTTTTTCTAAACCCACTTGAGGGTGGCAAAATCCACGTCTTAGCCTACTTGCGAGTAGCACCATCAAACCATTTTCAAATAAACAAGCATGAAATGTTTTGTTCCAACTCAGGCGATCTAGTCTATACTTGTACGCTGTGTGCATCACATAGTAATCTTAGGCTAATAAACCGGAATAAGAACGCATAATGTTTTCAAAACTCGATATCATGGTTAGTAGAGGCCGATCTTTGATCGGGCGAGCGGGGTGCTCACGAAGTGACCTTCCCCAATCGTACCCAAGTTCCCGAGCCGAGGCAACTTTGGTGATAACGGGCACGTGGCCTTAGGCACAAGTCAAGGTTTCCTAAATTCCCCCAAAATAAAATATTTAGGTGGCGACTCTGTATCTGGCAAAACAGTCCATGTTTGGCACTTCTTTCTAAAAATCAGTTTTTCAAAACGATTTGTCGGACTTGGACTCTTTGGTGATTTATCAATCTCGTATTGCACTTTGCGAGATTAGCTTCAAAACCGTGACATTGAGTCCTGAACTGTAGTGAGCCCAATGAACAAAACGGGATTCCCTCCCAGGACGTTCGGGGACGTCTACAGTTTCTGGCGACTCTGCTGGGGAGTTAGAGAACTTGACTCGAACTCATGATATCTTGTTTTGATTACACTTATGTGTTTCTTTGCATTGCATGTGCATTGGTGCGCCTAGGACACCGTGTTTGCCATCTGCTATTCCTGAACGGTTTGTCGAAGGCTGTGTGCCGTAAGGCTGACCTGTTACGGGCTCTGCCACGATGGGAACACAAACCCCGATTTTTACCGGGGCACCCTTTTTAACCATTCGACCTAGTGCATATTCGGAATCCGTAGTGACCATTCCAAACTAGGACAGGTTGCTCACCCAATTATAGGTTGTTTGAAACCGCTATGTGTGCATTTAAACCCTAGCTCCTGACAAAATAGGACAGGGAAACCTTACCCCAACATAGGGGTGTTTTGGCTCTCACTTGTTTGCTGTGTGCTTTTAGAGTGTGTCTCTACAAGAATGCATGTATCAGTTTATAAGTTTGGGTATCAGGCCTGCGGGCATCAGTATCAGTGTTTTGAGAATCAGTTATATCCGCGGGTATCAGTTTTTGAGCAGTAATTTGGGGAACAGTGATCAGCGGTTGAATCCAATTATTCAGCTATGTCCATGTCTGTATTGATTGGGCTGAGATGCTACTTGTTTTCTCTTTCAGTTTAGAGACTCGGTTCTGAGCAACCAGTATTCTCCTTTGCTGAGGCAAGATAGGAAAAGGCTCACCGGTTCGTCAGATCCGTTAGTCACCAGTTACGCCACCTCTGTCCAGTTCAACAGACTCATGGCGACCCAGAATTCAGAGGAGATTATGGATATGGCAGCCGCACTAAACCAAGGAATCACCATGCAGGGTGAGACCGATGTTGACATACCACACCCGCCCAGGTCGCCTGCCGCGCATCCCATCTGGGAACCCCAATTATTTTAAACCCGTGAGCCCACCACCTTTGAGCTGATGGGAATGATCGACGATCTTCAGAGATCTGTGGCTGATTTAGTCTATGGAATGTCGGCCCCGCCACCAACTGCATCGTATACCGGGAACTTCATGCCTCAAGAGCCCCCCTTACTGGGGCGAATTGTAATTGAGCTCAGCCAACCTGAAGCTGTCTCAAGCTCTAGCAATGATATGTCAGCGACAACGGGGCTTCGTACTGAAGTAGCAACCCAAACCTTTCACCAAGCTGAGGCTAGTGGAAAGAACAAGATAAAGGTGGACACTGATCCCTATGAACAACTCCAGCAGGCTGTTGAGGCTCTGCAAGCCGGAGGGTTGAATAAGCAGCAAGTACTCGCGGTTTTGGCTAAGACTGTGGATGACATCTTCCCCACTCAGACCGAGAGTAGTTCAAGCCAGAGGGAAAATCGGGATAGGGACCGTCGCACCGGAACTGTTCCTGCCAATCCTAACCGTACACCTGGAAGAGATCAGAAAGCCAAGGTAGCACCTGCCGATCCTTTTGCTAGTGCGTCCGGTAAAAGCCAGCAAACCTCGAAGTATCTGCCCCGAGGTCATAGGGTATTCCATGCCCTTTATATGCCTTTGTCTAAGGCCCTTCAGATCCTTGTTAAGAAAGGCCACCTCAAAACTCTTGAGGCTCGCCCCCTTCCCAATCCCCTTCCAGCAAAACATGATGCCACCTTGTACTGTGCATACCACCAGCAAACCGGTCATAGCACTGACAATTGCTTCTGTCTTCGCCATGAAGTACAGGATTTAATCGACAATGAGGTCATCCTCCCACCTAGCTCGGCAAAGTCTGTCACCACTGAGTTGTTGGACTTCAAGGATAATACAAGTATGTGATCAGGGGTTGGTCCACCTGCGGGCGACGCTCGGTTTATTTCAGATGTGGCGTTTGGCATGCACTATTTTGGGCATTTGCGAATGCGAATTTTTGTACTTTCTGACTTGGGTGTTGAGTCAGTTTTGTGGTTTTGTTTTGAGTCTGTCTCTTTGTTTTAAGTCAGTCTTTTTGATTAAGGGTCTGTCTTGTTGTATCGAGTCAGTCCTGTTGTACAGAAGTCAGGTGATTCCGGGGGTGTTACTTCGGATATCACTATTTTTTTGTTTCGCGTTTGTCCTTTTGTTTTCTTTTGAGTCTGTCTCTGCTGTGGAGCCAGTTGCAACCAGGAAATCTGAACGAAACAGCTGTGGCTGTCATGTTTTTGTGCCTATTACTACTTTGAGCCTGTTGTGCCAGCAAGTTTAGAATGAAACGACAATACATTTCACCTGCTTTTCTGTGCCTTGAAATCATTGCATTGACCTAAGTTTTTCAAAACTTTTCAAACATTGTGATGAAAACGAAGAGGAAGAAATTCCTCGAGATTTGTAAAATTTGATCAATTGAGAGAAATAGAGGCGTGCTAAGCCCTTAATGAATGAAATCATGCTTGTTAACGTGAGTACTGAGAAGGATCATGGCTTGATCCAGATTGGTTCTACACTGTCTTCCGCGCGAGCGATTGGTCGTTTTCTTAAAAAATTTCAAAAAATGTTTTGCGCTGTCCTGCGAAGACCTGTGTGGAATCGCTCTTGAGATTGTGCAGCCTAGGATCGCTCTCAGCCTCGAGACTCGACCCCTTACTTTCAAACCTTGAACTGGGATTCAGAATGTTCAACGGTCAACCACAACGTGAGGCCTATGTGGCCATATCAAAAGCAGCCCTTGAACTAGGGGCAAGGAAGTCAAATCAAGAAGATCAGATGTCGTCAGAAAGAAGCTTGCGAAGCTAGATCAAAAGCACCCCTCGAACTAGGGGCAAAAATCTCAGATGTGCTCGAAGAGCGAAAATGAGTCATTTCTCAAGCTAACGAAGATTGGCAAGAATGTCAAATCCCAGAAGGGGGAAAGAAGAAAGTCTTGCTGAAGGATAACCGAGTTCCTATCCACAACACTAGGGGCAATTTCAGCCCCATTGGATGGACTCTTACATCATCAGCGAACAGTAGCCATTCTCCTGGATTCAGATGACATGGACAAAGCTACACTTTTACCCTTGAGAGGCTTGCTGGGCCGAAAACCCGGAAGGGCGACCCAGGCAAAAGTTAGAGCAAGAAAAAGAAGAAAAAGAACAAAAAGAAAAAAAAAAAAAAAAGAAAAATGTAAAGAATGAAAAAAAGAAAAGAAGAAAATTGAAGAAAATGAAAAGAAAAGATGAAAAAGAAAAAAAAGAAGAAAAGAAATGACAAGAATTGAAAAGAAAAGAAGAATAAAGCTCGCAAGGTTGAAAACCCAGAAAGGGCGGCCTTGACAAAAGTTAGAGCGCAAAAGGAGAGGTTAATACCCGAGTGTACCTTAACCCCGAACTACGTAAGGCTTGATTCCCATATTTGGGATACGTAGGCAACTTCATTCTGAAGTCCAGCCGTAAAACACTTCAAATTGAATGTGTCCATGTAATGGTTCTGGTCATCTTTGTCTTCTCTGTATCCGAGAATTCGGTTGTAATTGTCACTGTGAGGACTGGTTGCAGTGTGCTGCAGTGCTATTCAAACAAGGGGCAACTTTCCATTGCCATGCAGTACCGTTCAGACAAGGGGCAATTCTCCTTCGGATCTGAGGTTGTGCATCTTGAGAGTAGGTTCCGTGCTCGTTGAGCAGTGGCCGTTTGCAAAAATAGTTTTGAGAATTTTTACTGAGGTTGACTAATTCTCTCAAAAATTATTCCACTTTTCCAAAACTGGATCATTTCTTGGACCCAAAATGGAAAATTTTCAGTGCTCATAACCTAACTTGCATGATTTCAAATCAGAAAATCGAACAAGTATGTTAATCTAACTCCCATATTGGTCAAAATTGTTTTAGTAGAAACCAAAACAAAAAATGGTCAAAATAATGAACTAGGGGCACAGTTGAGTCAGGTGTTCTGTCTTTTCCCCGTTGTCAACATACTTACCAGAAAAGGGCACTCTACTTGCTAGAAAGGGCACTCTACCTGCCGGAAAAGGGCACAACAGAAACTAACAGCAAAATGCCGAAAGTTCTCTCGTCCTCCAAGCAGCGAGGTATCAAGCTAAGTGCGAAGCACGAACTGGAATGGAGTAGGATATTCCATTCCCTCATCTGGACAGATCTAATCACGTCCAAACTCCCCAGTAGAGCATCATCAACCAATGTTAATTGCAGATCTGCTGTACATCCAGCCGCATCACAACCCTCTGTGGGGAAAGTTCACTGTTGTGAGCAGAAGAAGAAGCATCTAGCGGAATGCTAGGGGCAAGAGCCCGCAACCTTCTATTTATCCATCAACCACCCAGGGAAGGGATAAAAAAAGAAGAGAGATTAAAGAATAGAGAGATGTGCGCTGAAACATGAGGCACGCATACCTCATTGGATGGAAAATGAAGTGCAAAACGAGGCCTACATGCCTCGAGATGTAATGAAATGCAAGATGGGGCACGCGTACCTCATCAGACGAGGGTTTCTCACCTTCCAAGGATTTAAGGTCTCCTAGACCGGGCGTGTTTAGGGTCCCGCCGGACCGGGAGGAGAACGATTACACAACACTTTAAGTGAGTGTGATGCGAATGAGGCACGCATGCGGATGCAAAATAGGGCAAACGAGACGCGCGTGCAATGAGGTGCGCGTGCCTCAAAGGATGGAAAATGAAGTGCAATGAGGTACGCGTGCCTCAAAGGATGGAAAATGGAGTGCAAAACGAGGCCTACATGCCTCGAGATGTAATGAAATGCAAGATGGGGCACGCGTACCTCATCAGACGAGGGTTTCTCACCTTCCAAGGATTTAAGGTCTCCTAGACCGGGCGTGTTTAGGGCCCCGCCGGACCGGGGTTGGGGTTACACGTAACAGTTGCAAACAGGCGGGGTGCGCAAAATAGCGCGAACAATGAGAGATGAAAAAATGAGGTGGCACACCTCATAGGATTTGAATAAACAATGCAAATGACATGAAACACGCAAGGTGGTACACCTCGCGCGAAACGGAAATGCAAAGGAACACGGGAGGTGGTACACCTCGCGCGAATTGAAAATGAAATGAATGCTAAGTGCGACATGCATGCGACACAACGTACAAAGTGATGCGGGTGTGACACGCGTGTTGCACAAAATACAAAAACAGTACAAGTCGCAGAGGACGTTTATAAACGGCGCGACGTGCCGCACACAAAGTGATGGATGCACGCAGCGCACATAGGGCAATTTTGAATCTTATGGAAGATAAAAAGGATACGAAAGGATACAATCTTTACTTGAATTTGAGCGCCATGCACAGAAGACACGGTCCGAGGTCGAAACGGAGGCCGGTTGAGCATGGGGAATGCACTTTCTTGCACTTTCTTGAGATATGAAGACCCAAAACCCATCACATAGCCTAAACACATCCTTGGGAACACCACCGGCTGGGTGGGGTGGTCACCGGCTGCCACCGGCTGCCTGAACTCATCCATCGGCACAAAAAAGTGCCGACCGGCACAAAATAGTGCCGACCGGCAGAAAACGCCTGATCGGGGGCAGAACTGCCATTTCACTCCGGGCTTTATAAAATAGGGTTTTAAACCCTATTTTCCATACTTCTAAACCGCCGAAAATCCCTACTCTCTCTCTTTAGAGTTTGTTTTCTTGATTTCTCATCGATTTCTTCGCGTTTCACACCCGTTTTTTCGTCGGATTCGCGATATTCTTCGCGTTTTGGGCATCTTCAACCGAACAAATCTTCGTTTCGGTGCACTTTTTGCTAGTTCCGCTTTTTCGGGACTTGTTCCCCTTGATTTTGTCTTCATTTCCGTGTATTTTCACATTTCGACCCTTCCGGCCATTTCCGACCCTCTCGGGGTTGACTTTGCCGGTTGACTTTTCGCATTCCGGCCCGGTTTTCCTTTTTCGGCTATTTTCTCCTCTCCATCGCTATGGCCGATGATGTTCCACATGTCGGGACTCCCCCGGACCACGAGATGGATCCCGGGGTCGAGCTCCTGCCACTGAGCGAGCGCCCATTCGACCCGGCGACTTACCAGCCGGCCATCCATGTGCTACCGCCCGACGGACTCCGCCACTTCCGTGGCTTTGACAGGGCTTTGGACCCGGAGCTTCTGCTGCGCGAGCCGGCCTCCCACTTGTCTTTTGGCGCCGCCGAGGTAACACTCTTGTCTTTTATTTATTTTCTGCAATGTAGAACCGTAAACTGTCAACTGCCGTAGCTAGCTGAACCCATTATCTGTTTAGTTCTGATGTACCGTACTGTAGTTGATTGTAGACAAACTCATAACTGACATCTGTTTAGGACCGACGCACATGCACACACACTGCACTAGCCTTAAGCACCCAAACACACGGCACACACCGTACTTCACTGCAAATTCACCGACACCCGGTAACTTCTTGAATCTGAAAACATGTTGTATGCTATATTTACCCTGGATCATACAAGACACGTTGATACATTATACGTTGTAGTTCGCCTACTGGCATACTGCACTCCAATATCTGCTTGAATCTGAAAAATGTGCACACATGCACCATATCTGTATGCTGGGCCCCACAAGCACAACTAACACATCATAGGCCGCGGTCCACAAACTAGTATGCTGAAACCTGACATTTGCCTGAATCTAAAAAATTGTGCACACATGCACCACATCTGTATGCTTCTTGGAACTATATTCTGAATATTTGCTTTGCAATTACCGCTTTTGATTACAGGGAGACTCCCATACCGTCCGCGGGTATGGGAACATTGCTGCTCGCGAGTGGTATTTGGATCTTCCCGAGGCGGTTCGACGCATCGTGGACCAGGCGGGCTTTGGTACCTTCTGCAGGGGACTTTCCAGGCTCTCCGCCTGCAGACCTCTTCTTGCCGCTTTGGCAGAGAGATGGTGGGACACCACCGATTCATTTCATCTTTCTGCGGCTGGGGACATGACGATGACCCCTTACGATTTCTCGGTGCTCACTGGCATCGGGGTAGGGGGTGACCCGATCCCCTTTGATATAGACATGGATGAGTGGACCGCAGCCCAGGTCTACTTACTTGGCGCGGCTCCGCCTCTGGCTCGTCCCGGCTTCGTCCGGTATTCTTGGTTCGAGGTGCAGTTTCGGGTCCAGTCCGCACTCATCGATGCAGCCCCGATGACCCCAGAGGCCGTGGATCAGTATGCACGCGGCTTCTTGATGTTTCTATTTGGGACGACTCTCTTCGCCGACCGGGCGAACACAGTGCCCCTCTGTCTCCTCAGTGCACTGGTGGATGTCCGAGATCTTTTGCGTTATGATTGGGGCGGCGCCGCTTTGGCCACTCTCTATGGCTACATGAGCTCAGTCTCCCGTGGCAGCGGGCAGTTGCTCGGAGGCTACTGGCGTGCTTGGGAGGTACATTTTCTTTTGCTGCTTTACATTTCTGCTTTACATTCTCTGTACTTTGCACACTGCGCACGCTGTAGTCTGCTTTCCACGGATTGCATATTGTACACACGGCACACACATACTCTGCTTTACACTAACTGTACACTGTTCACACTGCACACTCTGTTCAATACACTGCGCAACACACGGTTTTCTTATTTCTGCTTTATTCTGCACCCTGCTTGATCTGATAGTCATACTGACGTCTGTTTTGCAGCTGTGGGTGTACGCCTACTTCCCCAGACTAGAGCCAGTGCCGGAGACGGAGACCCCTCTGGTCGTTCCTTTCTCCCGCCGCTACGATGGGAGGTGCACTCGGAGGCCCCGAGACACATTCAGCTTCTTCCGCCGTTTCTTCGACACCATCACCCCCACCGAGGTATTGTTTTTCTTACAGTCGGTTTAAACTTCGCTTTCAAGCGTACATTTCTATATCAGTAGATAATCAACTGTATTTCATTTCAGGTCACCTGGCAGCCGTGGGCTCCACTACCAGCGGTGATACGAGATCGGTATGCCGGCGCCATCGAGACCTCGCGCTACCGGATTTTGCTGGAGGGCCCGGTCTGTCGGGCTTGGTACCTGGGGGAGCGTTTTCTGCGCCAGACCCTCGGGTTGCCAGAGCAGATAGTCCCGGTTCACCCTCCCGAGCACATGAGGGATACCGAGAGGTTTTCTGTGCAGCAGATGGAGGACTACACCCTCGGCTGGGACGAGGACGGCTATAGGGGCGAGGGCGACTACTCAAAGTACGTCCGGACCTTCTTGATGCGGCCTTTGAGCGGGGGCTCCCGAGCTGATCCAGCGAGACCTGCGGCGCCAGCGGCCCGGGCAGAGAAAGGAGCAGGAGTGGGGTCGTCACAGAGGGCTCGAGCTCGCGGCAGGAGGGGAGTGCAGAGGGGACGAGGGACGGGCTGGCCCGCTCTGCCTACCATGGTGACTTATAGGGGGCAGAGTGGGGAGACCTACCAGATCCCTTTTGCTCCTCCTCCGGCTGGTCACGAGTTGGCCGGCATTCCCGACTTGCCTCCGGTATGTATTACTTTATTTCTGCATCTTGCATTGTTATTTCATTTCAGTTCATTCAAATATCCCACAGAATACTGATGTATTTAATACTTTTGCAGGCTTCCTCCGAGTATACCCGTCAGTCTGTGGAGCTGAATGCCTCCCTGATGGGGATGTTGCAGCGGACTCTCGACGCTTTGGCCGTCTACAGCCTGCCGGTATGTTCTTCTGACCACAGTCTCAAATCATACTCTGTTTCGCACAATCTGTTATACTGCACAAAAATCTGATAAACTGCTCGCGGCTTTCATACACTGTACTTATACACTGCATCCTGTACTGATAAACTGTTCACGGCATTCACACACTGTACTCATACACTGCATTCTGTACTGATAAACTGCTCACGGCATTCACACACTGTACTCATACACTGCATTCTGTACTGATAAACTGCTCACGGTTTTCTGATGTGTTTGTTCTTTGTATTTTCAGCCTCCTTTCCCGATCCCTCCAGTGGGTGGCGCTGCTCCAGCTGGGCCTCCCCTCTCTACTTGGGATGGCAGGATATTCCCTCGCACTAGAGGGGGACGTGGCCACGTGGGGAGCAGCTCACGAGCTCCAGTTCCAGGAGATGGTGAGTCGGAGGCGGGGACGGAGTCATTTGCGGAGGAGGCCGGGGACAGCTCGGGCTCGGGCTCCGACAGTGACAGCTCCGACGATGCTTATGTGCTTTTGCCCAGGAAGAGGGCAAGGATTGATCCTCAGGCATGAGGCCTGCTGCTGATGATGATGATTTTGCTGCTCCTTTTCTTTATTTCTTTTCTTGTACTTTTCTCTTTTTGGTAGATAGAGTACTATGTACTGCCGCAGGCAGATTTTTTGCTTTCTTCAAAAGTTGTACTTTGAAAGAGATTATATAAAACAAACTTTTTGTCTGAAAAGTGTTATGTTTACATATCTCCTATTTTGCACTGCATTGCATCATATTACATCTCAATGTAACTGAAATTGTTTTACTGCCTGGAAATTGGGAACTTGCACTGTAACAATCGGATAACCAACTAACTAACAGCAAACAACTCATACAAACTGCTGCTCAAACTGAACACAGCTCACATTCCGCTGGGGATTAATCTGCATACAGCCCATAACCCAATACTTGGTCCATTCCGCACACGGCAAACTTTGAACAAATAGCCCAATCTGACAAGACGGATCTCAAAACTGAAATGGTTAAGGTTGAAACACACTCGGATGTCCCAAATTTTTCCATTTCTTCTCTTACCTGGCATGGATGTAGAGAATGGCACGGCATTCTGAGCACCGACGATCTTGAGGTAAAGAGAGGTTTTTTTTTTTACTTGGGTATCGAGCCTACAACTGGACACCGCCGGAGAACTCAAGTGAAGAAAATAAAAGGCACATGACCTAAACACAACGAGACACGCTCGGAAAAGACTCAAAACTAAATTGAGACCGACAAATCAAAAAAAACACGACACGCGGACATGTTTACAAAAAGACCTCAAATCTCGAGGAGCCAGTTCCTCCGGGTATTATGCCCCACCCTTTCTGATTTTGTGATACTCACATCGCTCGGCCCTCAGGCTCGGTTTTTCTCACAAGACCTTCTTCTCACTTTTCTCTCGGCTTACACCTCTCTATTCTTTATTCTCTCATTTTCCATCCCTCCCTGAGTGGTTGATAATGAATAGGAAGTGGCAAATTTATGCCCGATACAGCTAGCTCGCGGCTATTCCTTCTGGTAGGTAGAGCGCCTTTCCGGCAAATACGTGCTGACGGTGGGGGGAAGACAGGATACCTGGCTCAACTGTGCCCCTAGTTCATTACTCTGACCATTCTTTGTTTTTATTTTCTAAAACAGTTTTGATCAAAATGAACGCCAGATTAGCGTGCTTGGGCAATTTTTGATTTGAGAATCATGCAAGCCAGGCTGTAAGCACTGAAAGCTTTCCTGTTGGGTCCAAACATGGTCCAATTTTGAAAAATGAAATAGTTGTCGAGAAATTAAGTCAACTTTAGTGAAAATTTTCAAAAACTATTTTTGCAAACAGTGAACGCTCAACGAGCGCAGAACTTACCCTCGAGATGCGCAACCTCGGATCGGAGGCAACTTTGGAAAATTATCCCTGGCTAAAAAGGGGGAGAGGAAGGGCAACGGAAAGTTGCCCCTAGTTTGGATGACGACTGAGGGCAACTTTGGCAATAGATGGCAACGGAAAGTTGCCCCTTGTTTGGATGATGCCGCGGCATGCCTATTGATGATTGAGCTCGACC
This sequence comes from Camellia japonica, assembly GCA_030407325.1. Classification (NCBI taxonomy): domain Eukaryota; kingdom Viridiplantae; phylum Streptophyta; class Magnoliopsida; order Ericales; family Theaceae; genus Camellia; species Camellia japonica. The sequence continues at coordinate 10,263,934 of JAPPVO010000059.1, forward strand.
GGGCTCTCAGGCGCGGAGCGGACGAAGACAGCCACAAACAATATATGGACACAGTCACCTTGAAGGTGTTGGTGACTGGGTTCCAGAAGGAAGTTGATCACGCAGCTCCAATTGTTGCAACCGAGACATCGGATTCGGAGGAAGCATGGGTAATCAAAACCATTACATGGACTGAGACGCTATGGGAGCGTTGGGGGCTGGACTTCAGGATGAAGTTGCCTACGTATCCCAAACATGGGAATCAAGCCTTACGTAGTTCCGGTAAGGTACACTCGGGTATTTAACCTCTCCTTTTTATGCTCTAACTTTTGCCAAGGCGCCCAATGCGGGTTTTCGACCTTGCGAGCTATGTTTTTCTTCTCTTTTTTTTCTTTTCTTTTTCTTTTCTTTCGTATTTTCATTCATTTTTTTGCTTATTGTTTGTTCTTTTCTTTTCTTTTTTTTGCTTCTTTTTGTATTTTTCTTTTTTGTCTTTTCTTTTCTTTGCTCTAACTTTTGCCTGGGCCGCCCTTCCGGGTTTTCGGCCCAGCGAGCCTCTCAAAGGGTAAAAAGTGTAGCAAGCCCATGCCAAATGGTTTTGAGATTGAAGCTTCTCTGTATCCGAGAGAGTGACTGTGGTGTTGATTTGCAGGAAAAGTCCATCACGGTTGCTTCTCGAGCTTTGCCCGGTGGGGATCTGATCTCCCTGAGCTGACTTCAATGCCTCTTGCTCGAGGGCTGCTTCAAAGTGGGCCATACAGGCATTTCATGGCACTGAATGTTTTGAACAGGTTCCGGTTTGCAACAGATAGATCGAGTCTTGAGGCTGAGAGCGATCCTGGGCTTTACAATCTCAAGAGCGATTCCACACAAGTCTTCGCGAGACTGCACAAAATTTTTGTTTTTGAAAGTTTTTAAGAAAGCGACAAATCGCTCGTGCTGAAGATAGTGTGGAAAGTCTGGGTCGGGCCAGGGTCCTTCTCAGTACTCACGCCGACAAGCATGATTTCATTCATAAAAAGCTTAGCATGCGCTCCTTTTCTCAAAATGATCAAAAATTTTACAAAGGCCTGAGGAATCACTTCCTCTTTGTTTTCATCACCGCAGTGTTTGAAAAGGGTTTTATGAAAGCTTAGGTCATCACAACGATGTTCAAGGCGCAAGAGAGCAGGCGATATGTATTGTCGTTCCATTCACACCCTCTGGTACGGCTAATTCGAATAGCGACAAATACAGCACCTGATAGCCACGGCCGTTTCATGTAGATTTGTGAGCGAAACTGGCTCCCCGACAGAAACAGACTCAAGAAAAAAAAAAAAAAAAAAAAAAAAAAAACTATTTATAAGACAACGGTGTTTGAGGCAACAACCCGAAATCACCTGGTATTCTAGCAAAAGGAATGTCTCAAAACAATGAGACAGGCTCAAAACAAAACAGAAGACTGACTCGACACCCAAGTCAGAATTTACAAGGTTAGCGTTGGCAGATGCTCAAAAATGCGTGCCAAACGCCACATCCAAAAACGTACCAAACACTGCCCGCAGGCGATTCATCTGCTGATTACATACTCACGGTATCTATATCCTCCGTATCTGTGTCCTCGTACTCCAAGAACTCTGTAGTGATGGATTTGGCCGAGGTGGGCGGGAGAATAATCTTGTTATCAATCAAATCTTGTACCTCGTGACGGAGGCGGAAGCAGTTATCAGTAGCATGGCCTGACTGCTGGTGGTATGCACAGTACTGAGTGGCATCATGGCCTGCTGGAAGGGGTTTGGGGAGTGGCCTAGGATCGAGGGGTGTAAGATGCCCCTTTTTGGCCAAGATCAGAAGTGCCCTAGACAAAGGCATGTGGAGAGGATGGAAGGCCCTGCGCCCTCGGGGCAGGTATCTTGGAGTCTGAACACTCTTGCTAGATGCACTAGCGAACGGATCAGCGGGTGCGGCTTTGGATTTCTGATTCTTTCCGGATGCAAGGCTGGAAGTGGGAAGAACTGTTTTGGCATGACGGGGCCTATCCCGATTCTCTGATTGACTGGAACTGCCCTCAGGCGGAGTGGGGAAAGCACCCTCCACAGCTTTTGTCATAACTGCAGATACCTGTTGCTTGTTCATCCCCCTGGCTTTCAAAGCCTCTACTGCCCACAGCAGTTGTTCGATAGGGTCGGCATCTGCCTTCATCTTGCCTTTATCTCTGGCCTCGGCCTGATTCAGAACTTGGTTTGATGCGTCGTTACCATAACTGGAGGTCATCTCCGGTTGGTTGAGTTCAATCACAATTCGTCCCCAGTAGCGGGGGCTCCTGGGGTACAAAGCCTCCGACGTATGGTGCGGCTGGCGGCGAAGCTGTCATTCCATAGGCGAGATCCGTCACGGATCTTTGAAGATCACCTATCATCCCCATTAGTTCAAATGTAGTGGGCTCGCGAGCCTGATATAGCTGGGGAGCCCAAACCGGGTGCGCGGCGGCGATCTGGGCGGATGCGGCATGTCAACGGTGGTTTCATCATGTAAGGTGATTTCTTGATCCAACGCGGCCGTCATGACCACGATTTCTTCTGAATTCTGCGTCATGCTAAGTCCTGCCGCAGTGAGGGGAAGACACTGACTGTTCTGGATTGGCTCTCTGAATCTCTAAACCTTGAAACAGAAAACAAGCAGCATTTCAGCCCCAGACAGATCAAGCACGGATGTAGCCGAATAACTGTACTCTACTACTGATCACTGTTTCCCAGAATCACTATTCAAACTGAACTGATATCCGCAGACACAACTGATTCTCAACAACACTGATACTGATGCCCTCGGGCCGGATACCCAAACTTGTAAACTGATATATGCGTTCCCTGCAGAGATACACTCTAAAAGCACATAGCAAGTAAATGAGAGCCAATACACCCCTATGTTGGGGTAGGGTTTCCCTGTCCTATTTTGTCAGGAGCTAGGGTTTTACTACGCACGCAGCGGTTTCAAACAACCTATATCGGGTAAAGCAACACTGTCCTAGTTTGGAATGGTCACTATGGATTCCGAATATGCACTAGGTCGAATGGTCAAAAGAGGGTGCCCCGGTAAAAACCGGGGTTTGTTGTTCCCATACTGGCAGAGCCCGCAACCGGTCAGCCTTATGGACATGCCTTGACAAGACAAGCCTCCGGCAAAACCGCTCAGGAATAGCAGATGGCCAACACGGTGTCCTAGGCGCACCAATGCACATGCAATGCAAAGAAACACATAAACGTAGTCAAAACAGGATATCACGAGTTCGAGTCAAGCTCTCTCAAAACTCCCCAGCAGAGTCGCCAGAAACTGTAGCACGTCCGCGGGGGACCTCGGCTACAGTTCGGACTCTCTCGACTTTGTGTTGCGGTTCTCAATCTGAACCAAAGAGTCCAACTCTGGCAAATCGTTTTGAAAAAAAACAGATTTTTGAAAAGTAGTGCCAAACATGGACTGCTTTGCCAGATATACAGAGTCGCCACCTAAATATTTTTTAATGGGGGAATTTAGGAAACCCTGACTCGGTGCCGAAGGCCACGTGTCCGTCATCACCAAATGTCTTGGCTCGGGAGCTTGGGTACGATCGGGGAAGGTCAGCTATGAGCACCCCCTTTCGCCCGGTCCGAAGACCGGCCTCTACTAACCGTGATATCCTTTTTTGAAAACATTACATGCTCTTATTCCAATTATTAGCCTAGAATTACTATGTTATGCGCGCAGCAAACAAGTATAGACTAGATCGCCTAATTTGGAAATAAGCATTGCATATCCGTTTGTTTTGAAAATGCTTTCGAATTTGCTACTCGCAAGTAGGCTAAAAAACGGATTTCGATGAGTATTCCCAACTCAAGTAATCCAACCTCCACCCACAGGCATTCAAACAGTTTATCTCATGTAAGCATTTAGCCGCATGGTAAGCATACTGTCATGTTAACATTCACACGCATGCGATATGCTAAAGCATAAATACTTACATCGTACTCCGTGCCAAAACAATAACCCGGTTAGCAAACATGCATGACCTAGTTCATGTTAAGTGGCTAATGCATCGCATGCGGAATGTAATCTAGACAGGCTCGGCTATCCTAAGCATGGCACATGAAATGCAACAACTATCATGTATTCAATTTGGAATTGAAAATACGATGCAGTTTGTATGATGTACCGAGCCCGGTGCATGTAAACAAATGCATGAATGCACGCATGCATTGCATAAGGTATGCTAATTTAAATGTGCCCTAATCTACCATCGAAAGCGGGTAAATAAAAGGGATAGAAAGAAGTGGGGATTGGAAGACATACACCCACTCACACACACACACACACACTTATTACAATTTTGCCCTCGCTCGGAGGGACCAAAATAATAATACAAATAATTAACTACGCAAGCTAATTAATTATTACAAATTCACTAAATTAATTAGACAAGTAATTAATCTAATTAAAACAGTAAACGCCTCGGGAGGAGGGCCCAAATGCAGCGCGCCGCTCGGAATGGGCTCGGAATCGCACTGTCATGCAAGTGTGCCTCTGTTTTCCCTGCTACCCTCCTCTGAAAATTGCCAAAGTCCCAAGAGTGCCTCTCAGGACACTGGGGAGTACCACCGGCTGAGGTATAACACCACCGGCTGAAGGATGTGGCCACCGGCACTGAGTGAAGCTATCGGCTGCCAATTCACTGCCGGTCGGCACTAAAAAGTGCCGGTCGGCACAAAATGCCTGCAAAACCTGCAACTCACAGCAGCAGAGGGCAACAAAATGCATGGCAATGTGATTCAAAGCATGTATGCACCAAAACACAATCCTTATCATATTTTGGACTCAAAGGGGGATGTGCCTCGGTCCTCGGACCACCAATCGCGCATTTCCATGCGTGATGGCCCTAAGAACCAAGAATGCAACTTTGATTTCAAATGCATGCAATGCAAACAAGCAAACAAGGGTGTTCAACCTCTATCACGACTTGGTCAAGAGGCCAAACATGCACAATGGAAATGCAAACCTAAGCATGTCAACTAAGCATGCAATGTGGACTATGCAACACACTTATGTAAAAGGTTCAAACAAGCATGCAAGGTGAGCATGCAAACCAATGAAATGATGGACTTAGACATGAATTAGGCAACTCAAAAAGGCCTAAAATCAGTAGCCAAAATGCCAAGTTATGAGGGCCCAAACAAACATGCACACATGCACAAATCAAGGCACCAATACTTAGGCATAAACAAGACGACATTCAAGCACACTTGAAATGAGTCAAACATGGGCTATTAGCATGCATTGAAAGCTCTGAAATTCATGCCAAACATAGTGCTAAACCAAGCATTAAAGTAGGCTAAGCAAGCAATGAATGGCCCAAGGTTCCAAGGCAAGCCAATGAGGCATTGAACTACACTTATGCAAAGCAATTACGGCATGCACTTAACAACTCAAAACAGATTTCTAGCATGTCAAAACAAAGCCAAATGGCTACTTAGATGGCATCTAAGAGTCATTAAATCAAAGGCACGCAAAATGGCCAAAACATGAGGCATTCAAGACATGCTTTCAAAGCGTTAAAGAGGCGATTTAAATGAGCATACAAGCACACCAAAGGGTCTGAAATAGCATATGAAATGGTTCCAAATCATCAAAAATGAAGCAAGCAAGGCATGCTACACATTCATGTTCTTATGGCCAACAAGCCAAATGTAAAGAAGCTACATTAAGCATGCTAAGATTGACCAAAATGACTATGGACAGACCTCATACATGGCAAAATAAGCCTACAAGCTTCATGGATCTAGGCCTAAAACATGCTAGACATGAAGGCACACTACCTAGACATGTTAAGGCAATTTTAAGGCATTACAAAGCAACTATGCAAATCATGCAAAGAGTACTAAAACCAACTTGAAATCATGTTATACCATGGAAATATAAACATGGAAAACAAGTCAAACATGCCCAACACACACTCAAGCATAGTGTTCCTTAAGGAAGCAAAACTTGCCCTTTTCAAGGACATCAAGGAGAGGGGGTGGCCCTCTCCTTCCTAGGACTTTAAGGCACCATCTCCACCATTGAAATCCCTCAAGATTTCAGTGGTGGAGAGGTCCAAGCACACAAGTCCCGGATCTCTCCAAAATAGCACAAAAATGAACCCTTTTCAAGGCCTAAAGGGGGTCAAACTTCCCCAAACCACAAAACACCCTTAATATACAATGAAGAGGCTTAAAAAACAGAACTTTTTTATGCCAAACACTAAGCTCAAAAACTGTTTTAAACTAGGTAAAAAAGGAGTGCAAAAATGGGGTAAATAAAGTAAGTTTCTTACCCTTGAAGCTTTTCTTCACAAAGGTTGGAGTTGTTGGTTCCTTGAGCTCCAAACCAGTCAAGAACACTAAAAAAACAGCCCTTAGAACCTCAGTTGCAAGGAGAAGGTGAGACACTAGGTGTTTGTGTGCAATAGTAAGGCACAAAACACCTAGACACACAAGAGAAGAATAGAGATAGAAGGTGTATGCAACTCAAACCCTAGAAAAAACCAGAGCTTCTCTCTCTCTTTTCCCCTCTAGCTCTCTAAATTTTGCTAACCCTTGAGCCAAGAGAAGAGCCCTCTCCTTATAGGCAACCAAGACTTACAAACTAAGTCATCCAAGGGCTCATCCCTCCATACACGTGTATGGAGGGGAAACAAGAGCTAAACAGCTGTCTAAAAATATCTCAGAAAGCAGCTGTAAAGTAGTCGGCAGGGCAAAATGGTCATTTTGCCAAAAACAGTGCCGACCGGCACAAAATAGTGCCGACCGGCACAATATAGTGCCGATGGAAACTCTAGCCAGCCGGTGGCCTCTAGCCCCAGCCGGTGGTGTGTAGGGATGCCTCACAAAGCATTCCCTGCCCTTCCAAGGCAAAACACAAGTGTTGGGTGCAAAACCAAACACAAAACGGTCGAGTTTGGAGGTCCTGAGGCAAGGCGCGCGAGCCGAGAACTCCGGGAACTCCAAACGAACACAAACATGGATGATCACCGAGTGTTCCAACGGTGACGTCCAAGTCTTGAGGACGGTCAAAAATGGGATGTCTACACCACCCCCACCCATTTGGGACCTCAAAACCACCTTTCCACCACTAAAATTCCTTTGGAATTCAGTGGTTTAAAGGCCAAGAAAAGATGGTTTCAAAAGCTTAGGAAGTTGGTTCAAAAGGCTTTACAAGCCAAAGAGCAAAAGGATGGACAACCCCCTAACACAAAATAGGCGTAAGCCATCATTTTTAGGACTGAAAAACAGAGTTTTCTTCAGTTCAAAACCAAGCCAAAAATAGTTTTCAAAGGTGGAAAAACAAGCATGCAAAGCAAAGGTTTAAAGGAACAAGTGCTTACCCTTGAAGCACAGCAGCAAAACAGGTGCAAATCTAAGCTAGAACCACCTTTTGGAGCTCAAACAAGACTCCAAAGAATCTCAGCCCAATGGTGATCAAGTTTGATCAAGGATGCCTAGGCAAATGAGAGATATATCTCCAAGTATATCTCTTACATGCACACAAGGGCAAGAGGGAGAGCCAACTAGAGAGAAAAGCTGAAATTTAGCTCTAAAATATGTAGAGAGAGAGAGAGAGATTTTAGTGTGAGAAGGTCCCACAATTGCTCAAAATGTTCTCCCCTTGCAAAATGAGTGATATGGCTTCATATATAGCAAGAATAGAGCTTGGTCGAAATATCTGATTATAGGACAGCTGGAGGTTGTGGAAGACAGTTGGAGGGAAAATATCTTCAAAAAATCTGAGTTTGGGACCTTAGTGATCGGTCAGCCACTTTTTCTGGTCGGTCAGGACCCCTGGTGGTTGACTGGCTACTTTTCTAGTTGACAGCCCATTTTTCTGGTCGACAGGGAAAATTCTGCTTTCCAGGTCCAACCTCAAATGGCCATAACTCCTTCGTCTGGACTCTCTTTCCGGTCAATCTTGTATCCAAATTGAAGCCCTGGAAGTAAGCTTTCCAATGGTGGCAGCCTTGTACCAAAATTCTAACTGTACAAAAAGTTATGCCTATTTTGGTGAAACCGCTCAATTTCGATCCTACCCGAATTTATGCCGAACTTCTCCTCAACTAGTTTTCTTCTCTCCTCTCTCATTTTATTCAACTCCAAATCCATAAACAAGGTGTTTTGAAAGATTTTTCAAAGATTTCATCTCTCTTTCATTCATTTCCACTTTGTCCTTGCTTGGTTTACCGAAAAGCGCAACATTTAACGAAATGCTAGCCTCGGAACATCGTAGGAACTTTATTTCAAAAATATTTTGAAAGAGAGGGTTTTAAAGTCTAAAAACCATTCAAAATAGCTTTGGTCTGAAATGAAGTGTAAGGTTGGGATTTGACTCTCCTCTTGCCGAATGAATCGAACCTTTGCACTGCACAACTTTCACCACCAAGTAAGCAATTAGTGGCGCCCAAGTCTTAAGGGTGGTCAAAAATGGGGTGTCTGCAACTCCCCTCAAGCTTTCCCAGCGGAAAGAGGGAAGTACTTGTCCAGACCCACATGGTACCTACAGTGTTCTTCGCATACTTCCACCAATAACCCGCGTCTCCTTCAATTGGAAACTCACCAAAGAAACCCTCAACCCCTTATCCTCAACTCTGAGAAAATCAAGAGTCTTGGTAATCTGTTCCAACCATTCATCTGTCTCCAGTGGTATAGCCTCCCCCAAAAACTCTGGTAGATTGGAGCAAAGAAGCTCCTTAGTAAGGTTGAGGGTACATCTGTTGTTCCCCTCATTGTGAGCTAGAACTTCCTACACCGATCTTACAATCTCGTGTCCAACTTCTTCGTCGATAGTCGATACTGCAACGACAGGTGCTAGAGGAACCGTTGTGCCGCTATCAGCCCTCATACTCCCAATCCGTCCTCTATTCCCTCATGTAGACATCCTATAAAACCCAAAAGTAAAAACCAAACTTAGTACACAACACAACGGCCTTCCCCGAGGCACACACTCACCACTGCTAAGCCATAAGACACACTTAGCCCACAACACACAATCCTATTACACATAAACAATTAAATACTTAATCACATAATCGAATCAAGTCTAAAGAGATAGCTATTCATCCTAGAACACTCAAGGAATTACCATCAGAAACCATGTTAATCAAGCATGTTTCCTATAAGACCTCAAAGCAAGTTCACTAGCTTCAAGTACTATCTAGGAAACTTAATCCCACGCTCACATAAATGCAACACATAAATCCTAACATCTATCCTAATTATGTGCAACGTCCTCACCAAGCATAGCAAACCTGTTTTGATAAAAACCACTTACCATGAGCCCAAAGTATTCAAACCTCACTCACTTTGATAGTAAGTTGTAACGCCCCATTTTTAATTACTTAGATACCATTACAATTCTATTGTTATAAATCAATTCTAGAGAAAACATGCAGAAATTCTATACATTAACAAGGATAAATAAATAAAGATTCTCTCATTCAAATGCATAATCAATGCTACATGAGTTATAATTAAATAAATCACCTGCAGGCTTACATCATTACATATAAGAGAAAGGGTTCAACCCACGACATTCCGCCAACAAGTGAAAGGCTCGTAGCCAACACATTAAGAAGATCCTGGACCTTGAACCACTTCTCGACACCACTTGAAAAAGGATTAGCACTATGGGATGAGCATAAAGTCTAGTAAGGATCTCAACATGATCCTAAACAATAACAATATACAGATAGCTATGATCATGAATACTTCATATCATACAATATAATTAATGTGATAGTTTATAATCAAAGTATACTTATATATATACTTTTTCCAAAAATCGTTCAATCTACTCGATGATATATATATAGATATATACATTATCTTTTCCTTCTCTTACATTTTCTAGTTCATAAAGAACATATAATAACAACTCATTTTTGATAGTGTGTTTATCAACCCCAATTACCTTTCATTCTTTACACTCTCAACCCATCGCATACACCCATTACTAATACATGAACCATATGTCCTAGCCCTAAGCCAAGGGTAAAGGAACTTTTCTATAAGTATACTTTATAATCAAAGTATACTCATATATATATGTAGACACCCCATTTTTGACCAACCTTAAGACTTGGGCGTCGCTAATTGCTTACTCGGAAGAGAAATGTGTGCAGGGCAAAGGTTCAATTTCTTCGGCAAGGAGAGGGTCAAATCTCAACTTCATACCCCTTTTGGACCAAAACAATCTTGATCGAAAGATTTTAGATCTTAAAACCCTTTCTTTCAAAATATTTTTGAAATAAAGTTCCTATAATGTTCCGAGGCTCACATTTTGTTAAATGTCGCGCTTTTCGATAAACCGAGCCAGGACAAAGTGGAAATGAATGAAAGAGAGATGAAATCTTTGAAAAATCTTTCAAAACACCTTGCTTAGGGGTTTGAAGTTGAAGAAAAGAGGAGAAGAGGGAAGAAACCCAGTTGGGGAAGAAAATGGGCATGAACCGTTAAGAGAGAAAGTCGAGCGGTCCTCGCTAAATCAGGCTTATCTATCTATACATTTGGATTTAAGCTATGAGGCCACCACCATTGGAAACAAGATTTCCAGGGCTTCATTTTACGCTCAAGAATCTCCTAAAGCCAAGTCCGGACGGGGGAGATATAGTTAGTTAAAGTAGGGCATCAATCCGGTTGGACCGAATTTGCGCGGCTTCACCAAAACAGGGATAACTTTTTGCACAGTTGGAATTTTAATGCAAGGCTGGCACCATTGGAAAGCTAACTTCTGGGGCTTCATCATAGGGGATGGCCGACCACCTTGGACCTTTTGACCTGGTCGGCCAGCTCTCTGCAGCTTTGTCTCTGTGAGTTGGTTCCAGCTGTGCCAGCTGGAGGGCACAGACTGGATCCCCCATACACGTGTATGGAGGATCTTTGGCCTTTCTTCTTGGCTTCTCAGAGAAGCTTTGGTCTCCTTGGTCTATAAAGGAAGCCCTCCCTCTCCATTGCAAGGGTTCAGAATTTTGTGGAAGGCTCCAAGCTTGTATCTCTCTATATCTCTACATCCAAGCTCCAAAAGTCCCTTCTTCTTGGCCTATTGCATACCACCTCCTAGCACAACCCCTCCACCATCACTCTAAGCATCTTGGTGGCCATTTTCAGAGGCTAAGGGACAGTTTTTTGGGTCCAGAGGTTGCTGGTTCTTGTTGTGCCACAAGGGTAACCATTTTCTCCTTTTTTGAGCATTATTTTGATCCTTATTTTAGCCATACTTGCAAGCATATTTGAGATTTGGTGTGAACTGAAAAAAGTCTTATTTTAAGCTTCTTAACAAGTTTGTTTAAGGTCATTTTTATTTTGGGGGTCATCTACCCCCTTGCATGCTTTATTTCATCTTATTTTGAGCCATGCATCTAGGCCTTTGAAGTGAGCTTTGTTTGGCCTTCTAGCCACTGAAATCCAGTGGATTTTTAGTGGCTAGTATACTGTTTTGAGCCCCAAAATCAGAGAGGGGTGACCCTCTCACCCCTTGTCTTGTTTACTAGCATTATTGGCCTAACAAAGGGGCCTATATTTACACACTTCTTGAGCATTTTCAGGCCATTTTTGGTGGGTTTTAGGACCTGCATGACCTCTTTCTAGAGGTGGTTTTTCCATATTAGGTGTTCCTCTTGCACGTGTAGAGTAACCCTCTTCATGGTCTTTCAAAGGAGCCTTTACTTCCATGCTTCCTAGCCTCATTTCAGGCCCTTTACAGTGAGTTTTAGGGCCTTCATAACCTCTGTCCAGAGGTGATTTTGCCATTTTGGTTGTCCATATTGCACGTGTAGAATAACCCTCTTTTGGGCCTTTCAAAGGAACATATCATTTGTGCATGCATTGACCATGTTTCCATGAGTTTTTGGGCATTATTTGGCATGGAATACTTCTGACTTTTGCTGATTTGGTGACCTCTTGATTGCCTCACATACTTGTAGTGCAAATCCTCTTTACTAGTTTACATTGCATGTTATGTTGGCCCTTGATTTTAGCACTTTTTGGCCATGCCTTAAATTGATTTTGTACATTTTTTAGACTGCCTTAGCTCTTTTTTTGGGTCTCATGGTCGAATGATGCTTGTTTTGCATGCTTGTAGTACAATATCCATGCCTAGCTTTGAGTTTTGAGGCCTATTGCATGCATATACTGAGGTGTTTTCATGTTTTGGGGCCATTGTACATCATATTTCAGAGCTTATGTGTATGCCATATTCCCATGATTTTCACTCTTTAAGTGCATTTGAGAATTGTACTTGTAAGCCTCATTTACCGACCATTGCATGAGCTTCATTTGAATGCATTTCGAGCCATCTTTTTAGACCATTTTCCCACTGTCTTGGACCTGCCTAAGGTCTATTTGGGGGTGGTTTGGTCATTTGTGCATCGCTTTGTATACCTATAATGTAATCCACTCCACTAATTTCGATATCCGGGTCATCCAACATGCATTATGTGAGATGTTTGCATGTTTCGAGACCATCTTTTATGCCATTTCAGAGCTGGATCATGTGCCATTCTATGCCATATTTCATCCTTTGCCATGCTTTGTTAGAGTTACATGTTGTGCCTTAGGATCAGTCCTTTGCATTCGTGCATGTTTGCATGTATTTCGGTTGTCTCGTTTTCATCATATGGCCACTGATTTGAGTGTGGCTGAGGTCCACTCATATTGGTTTAAGTCCATCTTGCATTGTGTATGCCATATTATGTCATGTGCATTGAGTATGCCATTGATTGTTCATAACATTGCGCATGCTAGTTGCACCTTTGCATATCATCCCTTGCATGTTTGCATGTCTTAGTTGCATTTCGTTTAGGATTGCATGCTAGTTGTTGCATTGTGTTTGCATGCCATGCCATTCTAGTTGTTGCATAGTGTTTGGAGTAAGGTTTAGTCCAAACACGGGAAACGAGGAACGTTTCGTACTCAAAGTGACGAAACGTGCTTCAATTCCCGGTCGCCGACACTCTTGACTATCCATGATAGAGTTGTTGGCTTTCGGTGTCCATTTGTGCATTCATTTCACATTGAGTCGTGCAATTCGACTCCTCAGCCATCAGGCATCGAGATGCGTGATTGGTGGCACGAGGATCGAGGACTACACTCCCTAGAGCTCATGCAATGACGGGGAGAGTGGTCGTGCACACATATGTTGAAAATACTTTGCCATGCCGCTTTCTTGCTCTCTGTTGCAGCAAACCAGAAACCAGCAGCAAAAACTGGTCGGTAGTATCCCTACAGGTTCCCATGGTGGAGTTTCAGCCTTCTGGAGCTTTGTACAGTATTCTAGGACCAGTTACAAAGAGAGACAAATCGGGGCATCGCGATGGATTTTCCGGCAAGGTGACTCGAGCATGCATGCATTCCTCATCATTCAAGACTGAGCTGAGGCAATCCATTTCATATGTTTTGCATGCTAGCTTATTTATTTTAGTTAATTTGTTAATTAATTAGGATTGCGTAATAATTAGTTGTAATTCGTTATTCATTCGGTTGTGTATTATTTATTTGGACCCTCTGCGAGAGGGCAATGTTGTAATAAGTGTACGTGTGTGTGATGCATGCCTTCCAACCCTACGTCTTTCTCCCTTTTATTTACCAGCTTATGATGGTTAGTTTTAGGGCACGTTTCAATTAGCATACTTATGCTCGCATGTTTGCATCCATTCATCTGTCTTGCATGCACCGGGCTCGGCGCATCATACTAACTGCATTGTATTTCAATTCCGAGTTGAATACGTGTATCAGTTGTTGCATTTCATATGCCATTTTAGAATAGCCGAGCCTATCTTAGTTGCATTTTTGCATGTGTTGCATTAGGCATCCCAGCATAGTTTGGATTCATGCATGATTTCTAATTAGCTTCTTTCTTTGGCTTAGAGTACTCGGTAAGTGTTTATGCTTTAGCATCCTTGCATGCGTGTGACTGACTGCCATGATAGCATGCTTACGATGAGGCTATCTGCTTATGTGATAGAACTGCCTGAATGCCTGTGGGTGAAGGTTGGATTACTTGAATTGGAACAATTCATCGATTGCGAGTTTTAAGCCCACTTGAGAGTGGCAAATCACCCTGTTTTTCTAAACCCACTTGAGGGTGGCAAAATCCACGTCTTAGCCTACTTGCGAGTAGCACCATCAAACCATTTTCAAATAAACAAGCATGAAATGTTTTGTTCCAACTCAGGCGATCTAGTCTATACTTGTACGCTGTGTGCATCACATAGTAATCTTAGGCTAATAAACCGGAATAAGAACGCATAATGTTTTCAAAACTCGATATCATGGTTAGTAGAGGCCGATCTTTGATCGGGCGAGCGGGGTGCTCACGAAGTGACCTTCCCCAATCGTACCCAAGTTCCCGAGCCGAGGCAACTTTGGTGATAACGGGCACGTGGCCTTAGGCACAAGTCAAGGTTTCCTAAATTCCCCCAAAATAAAATATTTAGGTGGCGACTCTGTATCTGGCAAAACAGTCCATGTTTGGCACTTCTTTCTAAAAATCAGTTTTTCAAAACGATTTGTCGGACTTGGACTCTTTGGTGATTTATCAATCTCGTATTGCACTTTGCGAGATTAGCTTCAAAACCGTGACATTGAGTCCTGAACTGTAGTGAGCCCAATGAACAAAACGGGATTCCCTCCCAGGACGTTCGGGGACGTCTACAGTTTCTGGCGACTCTGCTGGGGAGTTAGAGAACTTGACTCGAACTCATGATATCTTGTTTTGATTACACTTATGTGTTTCTTTGCATTGCATGTGCATTGGTGCGCCTAGGACACCGTGTTTGCCATCTGCTATTCCTGAACGGTTTGTCGAAGGCTGTGTGCCGTAAGGCTGACCTGTTACGGGCTCTGCCACGATGGGAACACAAACCCCGATTTTTACCGGGGCACCCTTTTTAACCATTCGACCTAGTGCATATTCGGAATCCGTAGTGACCATTCCAAACTAGGACAGGTTGCTCACCCAATTATAGGTTGTTTGAAACCGCTATGTGTGCATTTAAACCCTAGCTCCTGACAAAATAGGACAGGGAAACCTTACCCCAACATAGGGGTGTTTTGGCTCTCACTTGTTTGCTGTGTGCTTTTAGAGTGCGTCTCTACAAGAATGCATGTATCAGTTTATAAGTTTGGGTATCAGGCCTGCGGGCATCAGTATCAGTGTTTTGAGAATCAGTTATATCCGCGGGTATCAGTTTTTGAGCAGTAATTTGGGGAACAGTGATCAGCAGTTGAATCCAATTATTCAGCTATGTCCATGTCTGTATTGATTGGGCTGAGATGCTACTTGTTTTCTCTTTCAGTTTAGAGACTCGGTTCTGAGCAACCAGTATTCTCCTTTGCTGAGGCAAGATAGGAAAAGGCTCACCGGTTCGTCAGATCCGTTAGTCACCAGTTACGCCACCTCTGTCCAGTTCAACAGACTCATGGCGACCTAGAATTCAGAGGAGATTATGGATATGGCAGCCGCACTAAACCAAGGAATCACCATGCAGGGTGAGACCGATGTTGACATACCACACCCGCCCAGGTCGCCTGCCGCGCATCCCATCTGGGAACCCCAATTATTTTAAACCCGTGAGCCCACCACCTTTGAGTTGATGGGAATGATCGACGATCTTCAGAGATCTGTGGCTGATTTAGTCTATGGAATGTCGGCCCCGCCACCAACTGCATCGTATACCGGGAACTTCATGCCTCAAGAGCCCCCCTTACTGGGGCGAATTGTAATTGAGCTCAGCCAACCTGAAGCTGTCTCAAGCTCTAGCAATGATATGTCAGCGACAACGGGGCTTCGTACTGAAGTAGCAACCCAAACCTTTCACCAAGCTGAGGCTAGTGGAAAGAACAAGATAAAGGTGGACACTGATCCCTATGAACAACTCCAGCAGGCTGTTGAGGCTCTGCAAGCCGGAGGGTTGAATAAGCAGCAAGTACTCGCGGTTTTGGCTAAGACTGTGGATGACATCTTCCCCACTCAGACCGAGAGTAGTTCAAGCCAGAGGGAAAATCGGGATAGGGACCGTCGCACCGAAACTGTTCCTGCCAATCCTAACCCTACACCTGGAAGAGATCAGAAAGCCAAGGTAGCACCTGCCGATCCTTTTGCTAGTGCGTCCGGTAAAAGCCAGCAAACCTCGAAGTATCTGCCCCGAGGTCATAGGGTATTCCATGCCCTTTATATGCCTTTGTCTAAGGCCCTTCAGATCCTTGTTAAGAAAGGCCACCTCAAAACTCTTGAGGCTCGCCCCCTCCCCAATCCCCTTCCAGCAAAACATGATGCCACCTTGTACTGTGCGTACCACCAGCAAACCGGTCATAGCACTGACAATTGCTTCTGTCTTCGCCATGAAGTACAGGATTTAATCGACAATGAGGTCATCCTCCCACCTAGCTCGGCAAAGTCTGTCACCACTGAGTTGTTGGACTTCAAGGATAATACAAGTATGTGATCAGGGGTTGGTCCACCTGCGGGCGACGCTCGGTTTATTTCAGATGTGGCGTTTGGCATGCACTATTTTGGGCATTTGCGAATGCGAATTTTTGTACTTTCTGACTTGGGTGTTGAGTCAGTTTTGTGGTTTTGTTTTGAGTCTGTCTCTTTGTTTTAAGTCAGTCTTTTTGATTAAGGGTCTGTCTTGTTGTATCGAGTCAGTCCTGTTGTACAGAAGTCAGGTGATTCCGGGGGTGTTACTTCGGATATCACTATTTTTTTGTTTCGCGTTTGTCCTTTTGTTTTCTTTTGAGTCTGTCTCTGCTGTGGAGCCAGTTGCAACCAGGAAATCTGAACGAAACAGCTGTGGCTGTCATGTTTTTGTGCCTATTACTACTTTGGGCCTGTTGTGCCAGCAAGTTTAGAATGAAACGACAATACATTTCACCTGCTCTTCTGTGCCTTGAAATCATTGCATTGACCTAAGTTTTTCAAAACCTTTTTGAACATTGTGATGAAAACGAAGAGGAAGAAATTCCTCGGGTTTTGCAAAATTTGATCAATTGAGAGAAAGAGAGGCGTGCTAAGCCCTTAATGAATGAAATCATGTTTGTTAATGTGAGTACTGAGAAGGATCTTGGCTTGATCCAGATTGGTTCCGCACTGTCTTCAGCGCGAGCAACTAGTCGCTTTCTTAAAAGATTTCAAAAAATGTTTTGCACGGTCCTGCGAAGACCTGTGTGGAATCGCTCTTGAGATTGTGCAGCCTAGGATCGCTCTCAGCCTCGAGACTCGACCCCTCACTTTCAAACCTTGAACTGGGATTCAGAATGTTCAACGGTCAACCACAACGTGAGGCCTATGTGGCCATATCAAAAGCAGCCCTTGAACTAGGGGCAAGGAAGTCAAATCAAGAAGATCAGATGTCGTCAGAAAGAAGCTTGCGAAGCTAGATCAAAAGCACCCCTCGAACTAGGGGCAAAAATCTCAGATGTGCTCGAAGAGCGAAAATGAGTCATTTCTCAAGCTAACGAAGATTGGCAAGAATGTCAAATCCCAGAAGGGGGAAAGAAGAAAGTCTTGCTGAAGGATAACCGAGTTCCTATCCACAACACTAGGGGCAATTTCAGCCCCATTGGATGGACTCTTACATCATCAGCGAACAGTAGCCATTCTCCTGGATTCAGATGACATGGACAAAGCTACACTTTTACCCTTGAGAGGCTTGCTGGGCCGAAAACCCGGAAGGGCGACCCAGGCAAAAGTTAGAGCAAGAAAAAGAAGAAAAAGAACAAAAAGAAAAAAAAAAAAAGAAAAATGTAAAGAATGAAAAAAAGAAAAGAAGAAAATTGAAGAAAATGAAAAGAAAAGATGAAAAAGAAAAAAAAGAAGAAAAGAAATGACAAGAATTGAAAAGAAAAGAAGAATAAAGCTCGCAAGGTTGAAAACCCAGAAAGGGCGGCCTTGACAAAAGTTAGAGCGCAAAAGGAGAGGTTAATACCCGAGTGTACCTTAACCCCGAACTACGTAAGGCTTGATTCCCATATTTGGGATACGTAGGCAACTTCATTCTGAAGTCCAGCCGTAAAACACTTCAAATTTGAATGTGTCCATGTAATGGTTCTGGTCATCTTTGTCTTCTCTGTATCCGAGAATTCGGTTGTAATTGTCACTGTGAGGACTGGTTGCAGTGTGCTGCAGTGCTATTCAAACAAGGGGCAACTTTCCATTGCCATGCAGTACCGTTCAGACAAGGGGCAATTCTCCTTCGGATCTGAGGTTGTGCATCTTGAGAGTAGGTTCCGTGCTCGTTGAGCAGTGGCCGTTTGCAAAAATAGTTTTGAGAATTTTTACTGAGGTTGACTAATTCTCTCAAAAATTATTCCACTTTTCCAAAACTGGATCATTTCTTGGACCCAAAATGGAAAATTTTCAGTGCTCATAACCTAACTTGCATGATTTCAAATCAGAAAATCGAACAAGTATGTTAATCTAACTCTCATATTGGTCAAAATTGTTTTAGTAGAAACCAAAACAAAAAATGGTCAAAATAATGAACTAGGGGCACAATTGAGTCAGGTGTTCTGTCTTTTCCCTGTTGTCAACATACTTACCAGAAAAGGGCACTCTACTTGCTAGAAAGGGCACTCTACCTGCCGGAAAAGGGCACAACAGAAACTAACAGCAAAATGCCGAAAGTTCTCTCGTCCTCCAAGCAGCGAGGTATCAATCTAAGTGCGAAGCACGAACTGGAATGGAGTAGGATATTCCATTCCCTCATCTGGACAGATCTAATCACGTCCAAACTCCCCAGTAGAGCATCATCAACCAATGTTAATTGCAGATCTGCTGTACATCCAGCCGCATCACAACCCCTCTGTGGGGAAAGTTCACTGTTGTGAGCAGAAGAAGAAGCATCTAGCGGAATGCTAGGGGCAAGAGCCCGCAACCTTCTATTTATCCATCAACCACCCAGGGAAGGGATAAAAAAAGAAGAGAGATTAAAGAATAGAGAGATGTGCGCTGAGAGAAAAAGTGTGAAAAGGGCTTTTTCAGAAAAATAGAGATTGAGTGCCAGACTGATATGAGAATCACAAATAAGAAAGGGTGGGAAACAATACCCGAAGAAACTGGCTCCTCGTGAAATGAGAGGTCTCTCACTGGTGGAACACGTCTGAGTGTTGTGTGTGTGTGTTTTTGTTTGTTTCAATTCTTGTTTTGAGTCGTTTTGAGTGTCAATAGATGTGTTTAGGTTGTTTTACCTTGTCTTTCCCTTTGTTGGGTCGCTTTGACTGTGGTCAGTTGTAGGCTCAATACCCGGTTAAGAATTCATCTCTCAATTTCAAAAATAAATCACTTTGTGCTCAAAGTGCTGTGTCGTTCTCCACATCTGTGCAAAACAAGATTCGTTCTTTCCGTAAAACCGCAGGGTTCAAACCCAGGTCATGCGGAAACAGTAAAACCATGACCTATCTGAAGCTATATAGGTTCCAGACTACAAAGCAAAAGAAAATGGGGAGAATTTTGAGCATCTGAGTGTGTTTCACCTTCAGAAAATTCTGAGATTGCATTCCATATGCACCTCCTCAGGCCTTGTTAATGCTACCGAAGTATGAGTGCGCCTCTACCTCAAGTGTAAGCTTGCTTCAAGTCAGAATGACAGTCCAAGCAGTACATGTGGTTTTCACATGCAGATGTTATCTCTTGCCAACATAAATAGGGTGTCCCATTTTCGAGCTGAGCGTGTTGCAAAGTCCTCTGAGAGGTAAATCGGAGGCACCAGAGTACATGTTTGATGCCCCTCTATTGCATAGAATGTGCACTTTCATATACACTTTTGCTGCATGTGTGCCGCGCATCATTATGATTCATGCATAAAATATGCTTGCTTTCGATTCCGTATAGAATATGCTTGCTTTCAATGTTGCATAGAATATGCTCCTGTTTCATACGTGGAAAATGCCCCCATATTTGCGTAGAAAATGCATTCTTCCATACTTGCATAGAAAATACTCGTATCTTTTGCATAGAAAATGCACCTCATTTGCATAGAACATGCATTACATCACATTGTTTTGTGCAGTTTATCACTCGCGCTGTTTAGCGTATCGCACTGTTTAGTGCATTTCAAAATCACTCGCGCTGTTTAGCGTATCGCACTGTTTAGTGCATTTCAAAAACACTCGCGCTTTCTTGCGCATCGCACTGTTTTGTGCAGTTTACCACTCGTGCTCTCTTGGGCATTGCACTGTTTTGTGCAGTTTATCACTCGCGCTTTCTTGCGCATCGCACTGTTTTGTGCAGTTTACACTCACGTTGTTTTGCGCATCGCACTGTTTTGTGCAGTTTACACTCACGCTCTCTTGCGCATCGCACTGTTTTGTGCAGTTTACACTCGCGCTGTCTTGCGCATCACACTGTTTTGTGCAATTTACACTCGCGCTCTCTTGCGCTTCGCACTACACAAATTTATGCAGTTTACCCTCGCGCTTTCTTGCGCATCGCACTGTTTTGTGCAGTTTACACTCGCGCTCTCTTGCGCATCGCATTATTTTGTGTAGTTTATCACTCGCGCTTTTTTGCGCATCGCACTGTTTTGTGCAGTTTACACTCACGCTGTTTTGCGCATTACACTGTTTTGTGCAGTTTACACTCGCGCTATTTTGCGCATCGCACTATTTTGTGCAGTTTATACTCGTGCTATTTTGCACATCTCACTGTTTTGTGCAGTTTAGACTCGCGCTATTTTGCGCATCACACTGTTTTGTGCAGTTTGCACTCGCGCTTTTTTGCGCATCGCACTGTTTTGTGCAGTTTACACTCGCGCTATTTTGCGCATCGCACTGTTTTGTGCAGTTTACACTCGCGCTTTCTTGCACCTCGCACTGTTTTGTGCAGTTTATTACTCGCGCTTTCTTGCGCCTCGCACTGTTTTGTGCAGTTTATCACTCGCGCTTTCTTGCGCATCGCACTGTTTTGTGCAGTTTACACTCGCGCTCTCTTGTGCATCGCACTGTTTTGTGCAGTTTACACTCGCGCTCTCTTACGCATCGCACTGTTTTATGCAGTTTATACTCGTGCTTTCTCGCGCATCGCATTATCTTATGCATTTCATTACTTGCTCCCTCTCATCTTGCGTAGAAAATACTAGTAGCACTTGTTAGTGCATTGTTCGCGCTATCTTGCGCACCTTTCTTGCACCTGTTAGTGCATTGCTCGCGCTGTTCTGCGCACCTTACCTGCACTTGTTTGTGCATTGCATCGCACTATCTTGTGCACTTTGTTTTTTTGTATCATTCGCACTGTCTTGTGCACTCTCTGGTCTAGGAGACCTTAAATCCTGCATCTTCATTCGCACTGTCTTGTGCACTCTCTGGTCTTGGAGACCTTAAATCCTTTAAAGGTGCAATTCCTTTGGTGTTTGTCATGCCCAAACGACTTCCAGTGGTCTGGTATAGCCACCTGCCTGTGTTTGCGGCGAGTTCCTAGGAGACCAACTGAGACGGTGGAAACTAGAGTTCAAATGGCTCATGCCTAGAACGCAAAGGTTCGGGATTTCCGAGACTAAAGTCTGGTTTAAATACCCAGGGGTATATCCTTGGCTTGAAATCTGTATGGCAGCCCCATAGATTGAGATAGCATATGAATGCACCTCAATTCTGGATACTGAACCAACCTAGTCTGTCACCCTGTTGGAGAATAAGGAAAGCTGCGACCATAGTCAGGGAGAAAAGTAGTACCTCTAGTTCAACTAAGAAGAAGCGAAAGATCCCCAACAGCATGAGGTAAGTCCTTGCCAATTGCCCCTGTAAGGTACCTTCACCTCTTAGCTATTACATTACACTTTAGCCACCACATTACAGTGCATTGCATAAATCCTCAATTTTCAAACCGGCTTCGCGAAAGCGTGTAAGTCCAATTATCAAACCGGCTTCGCGTAGCGTATGAGTCCAATTATCAAACCGGCTTCGCGTAGCGTATAAGTCCAACTTTCAAACCGGCTTCGCGTAGCGTATAAGTCCAATTATCAAAATCTTTCTGCATATCATTTTGCATCCTGCCCCTGAACTACGCTGGTTTGATTCCTTGCAAAGGGATACGTAGGCAGCCTGCGGGCGCAACCATTTATTTGTCTGTACTTTGTTTGTTTGTCCAAGTCTTCGGCCTTGTCAAAAATGGGTCATCTCGGGGCTTTGACATTCACTCTTGTCACTTCTTGACTTCCGAGTTCTGTCAAAGAGGGGCAACTGTAGACATCCCATTTTTGACCTACCTTAAGACTTGGGCGTCGCTAATTGCTTACTCGGTAGAGAAATGTGTGCAGGGCAAAGGTTCAATTTCTTCGTCAATGAGAGGGTCAAATCTCAACTTCATACCCCTTTTGGACCAAAACAATCTTGATCAAAAGATTTTAGATCTTAAAACCCTTTCTTTCAAAATATTTTTGAAATAATGTTCCTATAATGTTCCGAGGCTCACATTTTGTTAAATGTCACGCTTTTCGGTAAACTGAGCCAGGACAAAGTGGAAATGAATGAAAGAGAGATAAAATCTTTGAAAAATCTTTTAAAACACCTTGCTTAGGGGTTTGAAGTTGAAGAAAAGAGGAGAAGAGGGAAGAAACCCAGTTGGGGAAGAAAATGGGCATGAACCGTTAAGAGAGAAAGTCGAGCGGTCCTCGCTAAATCAGGCTTATCTATCTATACATTTGAATTTAAGCTATGAGGTCACCACCGTTGGAAAGAAGACTTCCGGGGCTTCATTTTATGCTCAAGAATCTCCTAAAGCCAAGTCCGGACGGGGGAGATATAGTTAGTTGAAGTTGGGCATCAATCCGGTTAGACCAAATCTGCGCGGCTTCACCAAAATAGGCATAACTTTTTGCACATTTGGAATTTCAATGCAAGGCTGGTGCCATTGGAAAGCTAACTTCTGGGGATTCATCATAGGGGAAGGCCGACCACCTTAGACCTTTTGACCTGGTCGGCCGATAAGGTTAAGTGGTCGGCCAACCACTTGAACTGGTCGGCCAGCTCTCTGCAGCTTTGTCTCTGTGAGTTGGTTCCCGCTGTGCCAGCTGGAGGGCACAGACTAGATATGGAGGATCTTTGGCCTTACTTCTTGGCTTCTTGGAGAAGCTTTGGTCTCCTTGGTCTATAAAGGAAGCCCTCCCTCTCCATTGCAAGGGTTTAGAATTTTGTGGAAGGCTCCAAGCTTGTATCTCTCTATATCTCTACATCCAAACTCCAAAAGTCCCTTGTTCTTGGCCTATTGCATACCACCTCCTAGCACAACCCCTCCACCATCACTCTAAGCATCTTGGAGGCCATTTTCAGAGGCTAAGGGACTGGTTTTTGGGTCCAGAGGTTGCTAGTTCTTGCTGTGCCACAAGGGTAACCATTTTCTCCCTTTTTGAGCATCATTTTGATCCTTATTTTAGCCATACTTGCAAGCATATTTGAGCTTTGGTGTAAACTAAAAAAAAGTCTTATTTTGAGCTTCTTAACAAGTTTGTTTAAGGTCATTTTTCTGTTGGGGGTCATCTACCCCCTTGCATGCTTCATTTCATCTTATTTTGAGCCATGCATCTAGGCCTTTGAAGTGAGCTTTGTTTGGCCTTCTAACCACTGAAATCCAGTGGATTTTCAGTGGCTAGAATACTATTTTGAGCCCCAAAATCAGAGAGGGGTGACCCTCTCACCGCTTGTCTTGTTTACTAGCATTGTTGGCCTAACAAAGGGACCTATATTTACACACTTCTTGAGCATGTTTCAGGCCATTTTTGGTGGGTTTTAGGACCTGCATGACCTCTTTCCAGAAGTGGTTTTGCCATATTAGGTGTCCCTCTTGCATGTGTAGAGTAACCCTCTTCATGGCCATTCAAATGAGCATTTACTTGCATGCTTCCTAGCCTCATTTTTGGCCCTTTTCAGTGAGTTTTAAGGCATTCATAACCTCTTTCCAAAGGTGTTTTTACCATTTTGGATATCCATCTTGCACGTGTAGAATAACCCTCTTTTGGGCCTTTCAAAGGAACATATCATTCGTGCATGCATTGACCATGTTTCCATGAGTTTTTGGGCATTATTTGGCATGGAATACTTCTGAATTTTGCTGATTTGGTGACCTCTTGATTGCCTCACATACTTGTAGTGCAAATCCTCTTTACTAGTTTACATTGCATGCTATGTTGGCCCTTGACTTTAGCACTTTTTGGCCATGCCTTAAATCGATTTTGTGCATGTTTTTGACTTCCTTAGCTCTATTTTTGGGTCTCATGGTTGAATGATGCTTGTTTTGCATGCTTGTAGTACAATATCCATGCCTAGCTTTGAGTTTTGAGGCCTATTGCATGCATATACTGAGGTGTTTTCATGTTTTGGGGCCATTGCACATCATATTTCAGAGCTTATGTGTATGCCATATTCCCATGATTTTCACTCTTTAAGTGCATTTGAGAATTGTACTTGTATGCCTCATTTACCGACCATTGCATGAGCTTCATTTGAATGCATTCCGAGCCATCTTTTTAGACCATTTTCCCACTGTCTTGGACCTGCCTAAGGTTTGTTTGGGGGTGGTTTGGTCATTTGTGCATCACTTTGTATACCTATAGTGTAATCCACTCCACTAGTTTCGGTATCCGGGTCATCCAGCATGCATTATGTGAGGTGTTTGCATGTTTTGAGACCATCTTTTATAGCATTTCAGAGCTGGATCGTGTGCCATTCTATGCCATATTTCATCATTTGCCATGCTTTGTTAGAGTTGCATGTTGTGCCTTAGGATCGGTCCTTTGCATTCGTGCATGTTTGCATGTATTTCGGTTGTCTCGTTTTCATCATATGGCCACTGATTTGAGTGTGGCTGAGGTCCACTCATATTGGTTTAAGTCCATCTTGCATTGTGTATGCCATATTATGTCATGTGCATTGAGTATGCCATTGATTGTTCATAACATTGCGCATGCTAGTTGCACCTTTGCATATCACCCCTTGCATGTTTGCATGTCTTAGTTGCATTTCGTTTAGGATTGCATGCTAGTTGTTGCATTGTGTTTGCATGCCATGCCATTCTAGTTGTTGCATAGTGTTTGGAGTAAGGTTTAGTCCAAACACGGGAAACGAGGGACGTTTCGTACTCAAAGTGACGAAACGTGCTTCAATTCCCAGTCGCCGACACTCTTGACTATCCATGATAGAGTTGTTGGCTTTCGGTGTCCATTTGTGCATTCATTTCACATTGAGTCGTGCAATTCGACTCCTCAGCCATCAGGCATCGAGATGCGTGATTGGTGGCACGAGGATCGAGGACTACACTCCCTAGAGCTCATGCAATGACGGGGAGAGTGGTCGCGCACACATATGTTGAAAATACTTTGCCATGCCCCTTTCTTGCTCTCTGTTGCAGCAAACCAGAAACCAGCAGCAAAAACTGGTCGGCAGTATCCCTACAAGTTCCCATGGTGGAGTTTCAGCCTTCTAAAGCTTTGTACAGTATTCTAGGACCAGTTGCAAATAGAGACAAATCGGGGCATCGCAATGGATTTTCCGGCAAGGCGACTCGAGCATGCATGCATTCCTCATCATTCAAGACCGAGCTGAGGCAGTCCATTTCATATGTTTTGCATGCTAGCTTATTTATTTTAGTTAATTTGTTAATTAATTAGGATTGCGTAATAATTAGCTGTAATTCGTTATTCATTCGGTTGTGTATTATTTATTCGGACCCTCTGCGAGAGAGCAATGTTGTAATAAGTGTGCGTGTGTGTGATGCATGTTTTCCAACCCCACGTCTTTCTCCCTTTTATTTACCAGCTTATGATGGTTAGTTTTAGGGCACGTTTCAATTAGCATACTTATGCTCGCATGTTTGCATCCATTCATCTGTCTTGCATGCACCGGGCTCGGCGCATCATACTAACTGCATTGTATTTTAATTCCGAGTTGAATACGTGTATCAGTTGTTACATTTCATATGCCATTTTAGAATAGCCGAGCCTATCTTAGTTGCATTTTTGCATGTGTTGCATTAGGCATCCCAGCATAGTTAGGATTCATGCATGATTTCTAATTAGCTTCTTTCTTTGGCTTGGAGTACTCGGTAAGTGTTTATGCTTTAGCATCCTTGCATGCGTGTGACTGACTGCCATGATAGCATGCTTACGATGAGGCTATCTGCTTATGTGATAGAACTGCCTGAATGCCTGTGGGTGAAGGTTGGATTACTTGAATTAGAACAATTCATCGATTGCGAGTTTTAAGCCCACTTGAGAGTGGCAAATCACCCTGTTTTTCTAAGCCCACTTGAGGGTGGCAAAATCCACGTCTTAGCCTACTTGCGAGTAGCACCATCAAACCATTTTCAAATAAACAAGCATGAAATGTTTTGTTCCAACTCAGGCAATCTAGTCTATACTTGTACGCTGTGTGCATCACATAGTAATCTTAGGCTAATAAACCGGAATAAGAACGCATAATGTTTTCAAAACTCGATATCATGGTTAGTAGAGGCCGATCTTTGACCAGGCGAGTGGGGGTGCTCACGAAGTGACCTTCCCTAATCGTACCCTAGTTCCCGAGCCGAGGCAACTTTGGTGATGACGGACACGTGGCCTTAGGCACGAGTCAAGGTTTCCTAAATTCCCCCAAAATAAAATATTTAGGTGGCGACTCAGTATCTGGCAAATCAGTCCATGTTTGGCACTTCTTTCTAAAAATCAGTTTTTCAAAACGATTTGTCGGACTTGGACTCATTGGTGATTTATCAATCTCGTATTGCACTTTGCGAGATTAGATTCAGAACCGTGACATTGAGTCTTGAACTGTAGTGAGCCCAATGAACAAAACGGGATTCCCTCCCGGGACGTTCGGGGACGTCTACGATATACTTTTTCCAAAAATCATCCAATTTACTCAATGATATATATAGATATATACATTATCTTTTCCTTCTCTTACATTTTCTAGTTCATAAAGAACATATAATAACAACTCATTTTTGATAGTGTGTTTATCAACCCCAATTACTTTTCATTCTTTACACTCTCAACCCATCGCATACACCCATTACTAATACATGAACCATATGTCCTAGCCCTAAGCCAAGGGTAAAGGAACTTTTCTACAAGTCGTTTGATACACAAATGTACATATAATTGCCTTTAACACAAAAAGAAAATAATGTGCATACCAGGACTACTACATAATCATATAAGACAACCTGGCCTCATCAACCAAACCACTACCATATGTGATACACACTAATAAACCAGTTCAACATCGAAACACCAAATCCGTACTCTACTCACCTTAAGCATGGTAAGCCTAGGATACACCTTTTACAACGAAACACGAATTCACCAGATACAAGTTGGAAGGTAAAGGTACCTCTACCAATTTACCAGACATAAGCTGCAAGGTAATGGTACATTTTCTAATTTACCAGACATTAGCTGGAAGGTAATGGTACCTTCGCCAAGTTTGCCAGACACTAGCTGGAAGGTATGGGTACCTCTCATTCTCAATGCTGCCTAGTTTTCTAGGCGCTAGCTAAAAGGTAATGGTAGCTCTCATTCTCAGTGCGTGTACATTACCAACCATCATAACATGTTGTAGACACCCCATTTTTGACCACCCTTAAGATTTAGACGCCTTAGGTTGATCACTCGATGATGAAAGTTATGCTGTACAAATGCTCGATTTCTTTAGCAAGAAGAGCTTCAAATCCCAATCTTACAGCCCATTTAGACCAAAACTATTTTTGACCTTAAAACTCTCTTTCCAAAATAATTTTTTGAATGTTTCTACGATGTTCTGAGGCTCACATTTCATTTAAAATATTGCACTTTTTGGTAAACCGAGCAAGGACAAAGTGGAGATGAATGGAAGGGAGGTGAACTCTTTGAAAAATCTTTAAAAACTTCTTATTTATAGGTTCAAAGTTGAAGAAAATAGAAGGGGAGGGAAGAAAACTAGTTGGGGAAAAAGTTGGGCATCAATCCGTTAGGATAGAAATGAGCAGCCTTCACTAAAATAGGCATATCTATTTGCACACTTAGAATTTAGATGTGAGGCCACCACCATTGGAAATTAGACTTCTGGGGCTTCAATTTAGACTCAAGAATGACCTAACACCAAGTCCGGATAAAGGAGATATGCCCATTTAAAGTTGAGCCAGGAAGTAGATTTTTGTCTGGCTAGCCACCAGTGGCCTGCCGCCCATTAATAGAGGCTGGCAACCCACTTTTAGTGGCCTACCGGCCACCTGTGTAAAATGTAGATAGTTGTTGCTAGCTGTCCCCGACAAGCTCCAGCTATTCCTATACAGATATTTCCAACCTGAGAGGCAGTTTTTCTATATGTACAAGGCCAACCCTCTTGGTTTTAGGTTACAAAAAATTCCAAAAGCCCTAAAACTTGAAATTCTCTCTCTATCTCTATCTTGCAACACACACGCACCCCTTACCCAAACACTTTCTAAACCAATATTGGAGCTCTCTTTGCTGAGATTATTGAGTCCAAATTTCAGCTCTTGAGAGTGAAAACTTGTGGGTTTGTTAACAAAAGAGTAGCCTTGCTTCAAGAGGTATAATTTTGAGCATCTTTGCACTATTTCTTTTCTTGCTATTTTTTAACTATTTTTACACTGTTTTTATGGGCTGAAGCCTATGGTTTAAGGCCATTAAAGGTGGAGGGGCTAATCACCCTTATTTGAACCTTGTCTCCTAGGCCTTTACCCTTGTGTTTCCCATCCTTTCATGAACTTTTTTTGAGCTATTTACCACTGATTTTCAGAGATTTTTCAGAGGCTAAAAATGTTGTTTTGAAGTCCCAAAAATGGAGGGGTTAGCCACCCCTCCTTTGGCTTGTTTACTAGCTTAAATTCTCCATTATTTTAACCTACTCTTTTAGCATTTTTTACTTCAATTCCAGCACTGTTTTAGCCTATTTTAGGACTATTTTTATGAGTTAGTTTCATTTATGCTTTGTATAGTATGCTTGTAGTGTAATGGTCCTCACATGCTTGGTGATTTGGCATTAGACACCAACCTATTTGAGTTGATAGAATTTATTTCATACTTTTCATACTTGTGATCACCTCTAATCCTCTCTGCCACCTCCCTCTTTTCTTGGCATTTTATTTTCTTTTGAAAGTTGTTTCAAACCAATTGCTTGTTTATGTTTGAGATAGAGGTATTGTGCTTAATGGTTTAATCTCTTCGAAGGTTCATTACCAATGATGTGACATCTCTCTCATGGCTAAAACAACCCTTTGTTTGACACTTCTTTCCATTAGAGGACTTAATCTTTATTTTTAGACTAAATATATTAAGGAACGGAAAGGTAATCAAAAGTGGTAGTTAAAATTGGGATAAAATGGACCAAGATAATAAAATGATTTGGTGCTCAATTGGACGTTAATTGAACACATGGAGACTTGAGTCATTTCATACTTGTTAGTGATGAAATGGTTCAAGTTTCCAAGGTCAACCACTTCCCTTGATCAATCCATGATAGGGAGGAGGTTTTGTTGGTCTTTCATTACCATTTAATGAAATTGTATCCCTTGATTCATAAGTCATCACGCAATGAAATTGCGCTGATTGATGGCTTGCGAATTGAGCCTACCTCTCCTTTGACCTGTTTGATGATAAGGAGAGGCAGGGTGGACAAACATCCCTTGAGAATGTTCTGTTTCTTCTCTGTTGCAGCAGGAGAAATTCAACATTAGTGGGTGGCAGGCCACTATTAGTGGCCGGCTAGCCATTACTTCTGGGTTGATGGCCACTTTTTCTAACAAGGCAGTATCCCTTTTCCAGCAGAATAGGGCAGAAACTGAGGTGAAAAAAAATCAGTGCAATTTTCTAACTGTGCAACAGAGGTCAGTAGCCAAATGGAGAGCATTTTCAGGTGGAAATCCACATCCATGCATGAGCTATCCCTCGATTCTCGGGATCTGTTAAAATGATGTTGTAATATTAGTATGTTGTACTTAGAGTAGCGGACTTGTAACTAATTCATTAAATTAGTTAGAATAGCTAGTTAATTTTTGTGTTGTACTTAATTAATTAGCTAGAGTAGTTAGTTAATTTGTGGCGTTGTAATACTTAGCTAGTGTAGTTAATTTATTTCATTTGGTTTGTAATAGCTAGTTAATTTGCTTAGCTAGTCCAGTTATTCGGACCCTCTTGTGCGAGGGCCAATATGTAATAATTTGTATGTCTTCTAACACCACGTCCTTCTCCCTTTTATTTACTTGCTTATAATGGGTAGTTTAGAACATCATATTTCTTTTAGCATTTCCCATGTTTTCATTCACTTGTCTTGCTTGCATCGAGGCTCAGCTCATCATTCTAACAAGCATTGTCGTTTATTATTTCGTTGAATACGTGTTTAAACCGCATGCTTTCAAATTGATTCACATGTCATAATTAGTAGCCAAGCCTATTAATTGCATCATTGCATGTGTTGCATTAGTCATGTTGCATTAGTTAGGGGCATGCATGTTTTCTAACTCATTGTTTCTTTTGGCTTACAGTGGAGTCTGAGGTGAGCACTTTTGTGCTTTAGCATATCGTATGCGTGTGATTGCTGCCATGATAAGCATGAATACCATGAGGCTAAGTTCTTAAGTGCCATATCTATTTGAATGCCTGTGGATGAAAGCTAATTGCTTGAATTGGAATAGTTTGAGTAATGTGCATATGAGTTCACTTTTTTAAGTAGCACATATTCAAAATATTTTTTAAAAACAAACACAAAATCAAGTGTTCCAATTTTGCAAATTAGTCTATATTTGTGTGCAACACATAGTAAAAATAGCCTAATAATCGAAACAATAGCATATAATGTAAATAAGATTCACATCATGATTAGTAGAGGTAGATCTTTTGATCAGGCGAGTGGGGTGCTCAATTCATGACATTCCCCTCTCGTACCTAAGTTCCCAAACCGAGAAACTTTGGTGATGATGGATAAGTGGCCTTTGGCACGAGTCCCAGGTTTCCTAAATTTCCCAAAAATATTTAGGTGGTGACTCTGTATCTATCAAAGCAGTCCATTTTTGGCATTTTGATTCAAAATCAATTTTGCAAAAGAATTGTCGGATTTGGACTCATTTGTGTTTATCTATTTTACATTGCACTTGTGGAATTAGATTCAGAACCACGGGAGTCCGAACTGTAGGGCTAGTCGTATCCAAAAGGAGCACGAAAAGTCGAGCTATAGTTTCTGGCGACTCCGCTGGGGATTTAGAGAACTTGACTCAAACTTCATGATATGAAATTTTATCTACACTTATATGTTCTTTGCATTGCATTTGCATTGATGCGCTTAAGTCACTATGTTTACCATCTGCTATTCCTAGACGGTTTGCCGGAGGCTTGCCCAAAAGCTTGCCAAAAGGCTGACTGGTCGTGGGCTCTTCCATGCTAGTAACACAACCCTTGGATCTAGACTACCGTTATACCGCTTGATCCTCCTTTCACTTCTCGGTGTTAGGTGTGAGAGATATATTAGGTAGTCTTGCTGAGGTACCCCATTTGACCATTTGGCCTAGTTGCATATAGAAAAGCCATAAAGACTGTCCCAAACTAGGACAAGATGCTCATCCGAATGCAAGATTGCGTGAAACCGCTTGATTGAAATAATGAATCCTATTCCCTCATAGGCGTGTTTTGGCTCTCTTTACCTGGTATACGCTTTATAGTGAAACTGTACAGGGGTGCTTCATATCAGTGGTACAGTTGGTATTAGTTTGTGGGGCAGAATGCAGTGGGGAATACATTCATTTAACTGTGATCATACCTATTCTAGTGAAATTGGGCTGAGGTGCTATATGTTTTCTCTTTGGCAAGGTAGTCTTGGAACCATAGCTTCAGAAGGCTCTTATATCCCCCAGATACTCTGGACTCATGTCGATAGACTTTGTAAGGGGACCTAGTTCAGGGGCAACCAGTGTTTGCTTCACTGCCGCCGGTTGCAAGGCAAAGGAGGATCATGCAGAATTAACCAATCCAATTCTTATAGCAATCACCTCTCCGCTCACCTGTGTTCAGTCTGGTCCAAGAACAGGCATCTACTGCCAGTCCAGATCAAGGACAGTCATCTATTCCAATGGCACAGTATCCCCCGGCCAATATGGAGGAACTAATAAATCATTTGCAATAGATAGTCAAGACACTACAGCATGACACAGTCCGTCAAGCCGAGGTTACAGCCTGTCAAGCTGAGGTTATAACCAGGCTAAATCAATAGCAACCACAGCCAACAGCGACCACTGCATCACGTGTACCCACCACTGCTATCCTTGTGCCTAGTGCCACTACTAATACTGCCAATGTCCAAGAAAACCCGGGCATGCCAACAGGGCCAATCCTAGCACAAGCTTCTAATGCACCGATTTATCAAACCAAGGCACCATTTGAATTCAAAGTCGATCCAACTGCACTCAAAGTCAACAAATTAGAGATGTTGCTCAAGAGAGCACAAGGGGTTAACTCCGTCCTAGACATAGAGGATGGATACACTAATTCTACAGTTACATTGTCGGATCGGTTTAAGATGTTGCATGTTGATCGTTTTGACAGCTCCAGGGATCTGATGGTCCACTTGCGATTGTTTTCTGATATCTTGTGGCTGATGGGCTTAACTAGACCACAGAAGCTATCTCTCTTTGGTCGCACCATGTCAGTATAGCGGCCATTTGGTATGCTAAGTTGGAAGATTCTGTCAAACAAAATTGGGAGGAGCTAGCCGAAGCCTTCATTGCTCAGTACTCTTACAATACACAGATTGAGGTCACAACTCGTGATCTCGAGGCAACCCATCAAGAGCTGAAGAAGCATTTCTCTAAGTTTGTGAGAAGATAGAGGGCCAAAGCCTCGATGATGACCATGAGACCTGCTGAGAAGGATCAGACAAGAATGGTTATTCAGAATTTGCATGGCAAGTTACTGCTGAAGATGATTGCTCTACCTCTATTTACCTTTACAGAGCTTTATGAAATGGGGGTTCAAATTGAAGAGGCCATTAGACAAGGGATCATTGTGGAAGATAATGAGCCTTTGAGGAAGAATGTTGTTCGCAGTTCCAATGCTACTACTAGTGGTGGCACAGTTGTGAAATGCTCAAAAGTAAACACTGCCACCACTCCCATCAAAAATTATTTTCCTGATAATAGTCAAAAACCAACCACTTCAACTCGGCCCCAAGCCCGAAATTTCCATCCTTTTTACATGAGTCTCTCTCAAGCCTTGAAAACGCTGCTAGAAAAAAGACACCTAGAGTTTCTAGAACCCTGACCCCTTCCAAATCCTTTTCCACCAAGACATGACCCGGCTAAATACTGTGCCTATCATCAACAACATGGTCATGATACAAACTGCTGCATCCGTCTCCGTCATAAGATTCAGGATCTTATTGACGAAGAGATCATAGCTCCACCAAAGGACCTCAGGCCACCCCTAACCCATTACCTCCACACCTCAACCTAACCTATACACTACCATCCACCTACAACCCTAGCATATATATCACCACATCCCATTTACCCAAGCCTGAGGTGTTCATTCCAGAAAGCACATACTTGTGTATGATGGATGCATTTGAACCCCAATCATCTCAAACCCATGAACCCACTACTTCTGAGCTAAGGAGCATGATTGAAGATCTTCAGAGAACTGTGGCAGATTTAGCCTTTAGGGTCTTGGATCCATCATCGACCACATTACATGCCAGAAGTTTCATGCCAAAAGGTTCCCCAATCTTCGGGCGAGTTGCAATTGAAAAGGACCAACCTAAAGCTATCTCGAGTCTGGGTGATCACATGTCAACAACAAATGGGCCACACTCCGATATAGTCACCCAATCCCTTGGCAACACTAACACAAGTGGTAAGAACAAGGTCGAGGCAGGCGTTGATCCCTATGAACATCTTTGGTGGCCTATTGAGGCTTTGGAAGACAAAGGGTTGAACAAACAACAAGTGCTTGCGGTCGTTGCAAAAACTGTGGATGTTTGTTGCTCAGGTTGGGAGCATTTTGAATCAAGAGGCAAGCCACGAAAAGGGATGCCATACCAAAAACACCCACTTCAGCTCCAATCCTACACTCATAAGAGATCATCAAGCCTAATCAACACCTGCAAACCACTCTATCAATCCTTACACGACTGGTGGTAACCGCACCTTCAATCCCCTATACATGACCTTATCCAAAGCTCTCTAAATCCTTACAGGACAAGGCCATCTCAAACCCCTTGACCCTCGGCCTCTACCTGATCCCCTTCCAGCCAAGCATAATGCCGCCAAGTACTATGCCTTCTGTCAACAAACCAGCCATGACATTGAATGTTGTTTTCGTCTTCGCCATGAAGTTCAAGATCTGATTAGCAATAAGGTCATCACTCCACCGAGTCCTGCAAAGTCTATCGGCGCTTGATAATTAAACTTGGGGGATAATGTGACTATGTGATCGGGGATGAACCACCTGCTGATGGCGCTCATTTTACTCCGAGCATGGTGAATGGCACACACTGGTTTTAGCAATATTGAAAATGTTGTTTATTTTACTTTCCGACTTGGTTATTGAGTCAGTCTTGTGGTTTCAGAGTTTGGTGACTTCGGCGGTGTTACCTCGGACATCACTGTCTTGTTTTATTTTCACTCTTTGAGTTTGTTTCTATCATAGAGCCAGTTGAGCCAGAAGTTCTGAATGAAACTGCAAAACTTTTCACCTACTTCTCTGTGCCTTTCAATCATTGCATTGACCAAAGTTTTTCAAAACTTTTCTAAAACTATGATGATAACAAAGAGGAAGGAATTCCTCGGGATTTGCAAAAATTTGATCAACTGAGAGGAAGAGAGATGGGCTAATCCCTTAATGAATGAGATCATGTCTGTTAATGTGAGTACTAAGAAGGATCCTAGCTTGATCCAGATTGGTTCTACATTGTCTTCAGAAGAGCACGAGCGACTAGTCGCTTTATTAAAAGATTTTAAAAAATATTTTGCGCGGTCCTATGAAAACATGCCTGGAATTGACCTTGAGATTGTACAACATAGGATCACTCTTGGCCTTGAGACTCAACCCTTTTGCTTTCAAATTTTGATTCAGAATGTTCAACGATTAACCAAAATATGAGGCTTACAAGGCTGGATTGGAAGCAACCCTTGAACTAGGGACAATAAGGTCGGATGTGCTCGAAGGAAGCTTGCATAGCTGGATGAGAAGCAGCCCTTGAACTAGAGGCAAAAAATGTCAGATGTGCTCGAAGATTTAGAAGTGGATCATTTCTCAAACCAATAGAGATTGGCATGAAAGCCAAATCCCAGAATTTGAGAGGATAATCAAGTTCCACGACACTAGGGGCAAATTCAGACCCAATTGGATGGGCTCTTACATCATCAAGACTATTTAGTCAGAAACAACAACCATTCTCATGGAGCCAAATGGCTTAGAGATCCTACGGTCAATAAACATGGACAAGTTAAACTTTTCTATCCTTGAGCGGCTCGCTGGGCCGAAAACCCGGAAGGACAACCCAAACAAAAGTTAGAGCATGGAAAAAGAACACAAAAAAAAAAAAAAGAACAAAAATGAAAAAAAAAAAAAAAGAAAAAGAAAAGTAAAAAAGAAGAAAGATAAATGAAAAGAAAGAAAAACAGAGCTTGCAAGGTTGAAAATCTGGAAGGGTGGGTTTGGAAAAAGTTAGAGTACAAAAGGAGAGTGTTAATACCCGAGTGTACCTTACCCATGAACTACGTAAGGCCTGATTCCCATCTTTGGGATACGTAGGCAACTTCATCCTAAAGTTCGGCCCCAACTATTTTCAACCTCCCTGTCTCGTCCATGTTGATTAGCTTATCCTTATTCAAACTTGGCTATCCTATCCATGTGCAAATTGGCTCATCTGCATGCTAATCTTCGGTCAAAATTGGTTGTCCTATTCTGTTAGAAGATACAGCTGCAAGACAATTCAAGTTCAGATATGAGGTTGCGTATCTCAAGAGTTAATTCCACGTTGGTTGAACAATGGCCATTTGCAAAAACAGTTTTTGAGGATTTTTAATGAAGTTGACTAATTTTCTCAAAAATTATTCTATTTTTCCAAAATCGGACCATTTCTAGGACCCAAAAAGAAAAATTTCCAGCGCTCCCAGCCTGACTTACATGATTTCAAAACAGAAAGTCAAATAAGCATGTTAATCTAACTCTCATGTTGGTCAAAATTATTTTAGAAGAAAGCCAAAAACAAAAAATGGTCAAAATGATGAATTAGGGGCATAGTTGAGTCAGGTTTTCTGTCTTTTTCCCGTTATTAGCACACTCGCCAAAAAGGGCACAACTGAAGCTAGCAGCAGGGGCGGAAGGCTCTCTTATCCTCCAAGCAGTGAGGTATCGAACCAAGTGCAAAGCACGAACTAGAAATAGAGCTAGATATTCGACCCCCCTCATAAGGTCCACAACTTCCAACTTATCCATCAACCACACATGGGAAAGGACAAAAAAATAAGAGAGATTAAAGAATAGAGAGATGTGCGCTGAGAGAAAAAGTAAGGAAAGGGCTTTTAAGAGAAAATAGAGATTGTGTGCCAAAGTGATGTGAGAATCATAGATAAGAAAGGGTGGGAAACAATACATGGAGAAACAGTGGGCTCCCCATGAACCAAGAAGTCTTCTACCGGTGGAAAACATCCAACTGTTGTGTTTGTTGTTTTTGTTTGTCTCAATTGTTTTACTTTGCTTTTCCTTTGTTGAGTCATTTTGACTGTGGTCAGTAGTAGGCTCAATACCCGGTTGAACTCATTCTCAGTTCCAATTTCAAAATAAATCGTTTTGTGCTCAAAGTGTCGTGCTATTCTCAACATGATCTGCAAAACAAGATTATTTCTTTCATAAACTGCAGGGTTCAGCCTCGATCAAAAGAGAGAGCATTAGAACAAGGACCTATCTGAAGCTACATAGGTTCCACACTACAAAAGCAAAAGAGAAAAAAGAAATTTAGAGCATCTGAGTTTGTTTCAATTTCAGCAATTTCCAGGATTGCATTCTGGAGGCACCTTTTTAGGTCTTGTCATTTCTCCAGAGTATGAATATACCTCGACCTCAAGTTCAAACTCAAGCCTGCTTCAAGCCAGAATGGCGATCAAAAGTGCTCTCCCCGAACACCATTACCCACCAGAGGCATCTTGGCTGTGTTTGCAATAAGTTCCTAGAAGACCAACTATGACGGTGCAAACTAGAGTTCGAATGGCGATGCCTTGAACACAAAGGTTTGGAATTTCCAAGACTAAAGTCTGGTTTAAATACCCAGGGGTATATCTCCAGCTTGAAATCTATATGGCAGCCCCATAGGTTGAGGTATTATGTATGCGTCTCAATTCTAGATACTGAACCAACCTAGTCTGTCACCTCGTTGGAGAATAGGGAAAGTTATGAATATGATCAGGAAGAAAAGTGGCATCTGTGGCTTCTACATACAGATGTTGTCCCTTGTCAGCATTTGAGGGCCTTTGAACTGTGAGTTGAAGGTAAGAGTTCGAAAAACACAAGAGGGAGATTCTTGTCAGAGTAGAACGGTTCATCACCACTCACCCCATGAGGTGCTTTCTAGAGTGCCGCTTTGTTTGTTTATCGCATCCTCTAAACATCATGCACTACATTTCTTATAACATGTATCATATCATCGCACATATTGCATTTATTTGCATCTTGTGTTATCTTGTATCATTTATCCTTTTACGCTGGATAGCGTTTAGGATCATTGTCCCCCGGGGCTTTTCTCAGGATGCATGGGATGCAACCTTGAGCAGTAGGACCTCTTCTTACAATTTCAGCGTGGTTTGAGTGTTCCCTTCCTCACACGATTTCAGTGTGCTTGGGATTTATTCTTCCACTTCTGACGATTTCAGCGTGGTTAGAGTATCTTAGGAAGCGTAGGACACGACCCTAAACGGCAGGACCTCTTCTCACAATGTTAGTGTGGTTAGAGTGTTCTCAAGCGGTTTTTATCTCAGGATGCGTGGGACACGACCCTGAGTAGTAGGACCTCTTCTCACGATTTCAGCGTGGTTAAAGTGTTCCCTTCCTCACACGATTTTAGCCTGTTTGGGATTTGTTCTTCCTCTTCTCACGATGTCAGCGTGGTTAGAGTATCTCAAGACATGTGGGACGCAACCCTGAGCAGTAGGACCTCTTCACACGATTTTAGCGTGGTTTGTGTTCCCTTCCTCACACAATTTCAGCGTGTTTGGGATTTGTTCTTCCTCCTCTCATGATTCCAGAATGGTTGGAGTATGTCACCCTATCCATTTATCACCTGCATCCTTTCCATGTTAAGCGTAGTTCGGCATGTGCTCATACATGTCCCTCATTGAAACATGGTTTTGTCATGTGTAAGTACTCATGCTGCGCTGAGGCCAGTATTGAGGGTATCAACACCTTTTCTGTGTTAGATGTGGTTTGTTTTGTGTCCACACCTTTCTAGTAAGATGTGGTTCAGTTTACGCCTTGTTCACTGCATCCATTACATCTATTGCATCATACTTTGTCTTCTTACATTCAGCTTTTCCTTATCTTTCCACAGCAGATCATTCATCACCTATATCATACCACCCAATTACTTGTACTCTTTCTCTTTCTACGAAAAACATAGTTTTGCATGTGCTCGCACCCCTTTCACGCTGAAACATGGTTCTGTTATGTGTAAGCATCCATGTTGTACTAAGGCCAATATTGAGGATGTAGGCACTTAGCCTATGTTAGGAGTCGTTTGGCTGTGCCCACTTCTTTTCTATATAAAATGTAGTTTGATTTGCATCTTCATTCCTTTAAGGTATTCGTGTGTTTTGTACTGCTTGTGGTTTGTTGATTTCATTACATTGTATATCATTTGCATGGTTTCGTTACATTGTGTATCATTTGCATGATTTTCGTTACATTGCATACCATTTACAAGATTTCATTACAATTGTGTATCATTTTGCATTTTGCCCCTAAACTATGCTAGTTGATTCCTTGCAACGGGATACGTAGGCAATCCTTGGGTTCAACCAATTGCATCTGCATTTTGTTTGTTTGCCCAAGTCTTACGGCCTTGTCAAAATGGGTCGTCCTCAGGCTATGACATTCACTCACGTCATTTTATGACTTCGAGCTCTATCAAAGAGGGGCAATTGTAGACACCCATTTTTGACCGCCCTTAAGACTTGGGTGCCGCAGGTTGATCACTCGATAATGAAAGTTATGCTGTACAAACGTTCGATTTCTTCAGCAAAAAGAGTTTCAAATCCCAACCTTACAACCCATTTTTTTGACCAAAACTATTTTAGTGCAAAACTATTTTATTCCTTAAAGCCTTCTCTTTCAAAATATTTTTTCAAATGTTTCTACAATGTTCCAAGGCTCGCATTTCGTTTAAAATATTGCACTTTTCGGTAAACCAAGTAAGGACAAAGTGGAAATAAATGAAGGGGAGGAGCACACTTTGAAAAAATCTTTAAAACTTCTTATTTATAGGTTTGGAGTTGAAGAAAATAGGAGGGGAGGGAAGAAAACTAGTTGGGGAAAAGTTGGGCATCAATCCGTTAGGACAGAAATGAGCATCCTCCACTAAAATAGGCATATCTCTTTGCACACTTATAATTTAGATGTGTAGTCACCTTCATTGGAAAGTAAACTTCTAGGGCTTCAATTTAGACTCAAGAATGACCTAGAACCGAGTCTAGATGAGGGAGATATGCCTATTTGAAATCGGGTCTCGAAGCAGATTTTTGTCTAGCTGGCCACTAATGGCCTACTGGCCACTTGTGTCAAAAACTACATATTTTTTTTTAGCTGTCCCTCACAAGCTCCAGTTGTTCCTATACAAATATTTTCGACCTGAGAGGCTGTTTTTCTATATATACACGGCCAACCCTCTTGGTTTTAGGTTACAAAAAATTCCAAAAGCCCTAAAACTTGAAATTCTCTCTCTATCTCTATCTTGCAACACACACACACCTTACCCAAACACTTTCTAAACCAATATTGGAGCTCTCCTTACTGAGATTATTAAGTTCAAATTTCAACCCTTGAGAGTGAGAACTTGTGGGTTTGTTAACAAAAGAGTTGCTTTGCTTCAAGAGGTATAATTTTGAGCATTTTTTCACTACTTCTTTTCTTGCTGTTTTTGAACTGTTTTTACACTGTTTTTATGGGCTGAAGCCTGTGGTTTAAGGCCATTAAAGGTGGAGGGGTTAATCACCCTTCTTTGAACCTTGTCTCCTAGGCCCTTACCCTTGTGTTTCCCAATCTTTCATCAAAATTTTTTGATCTTTTTACCACTGATTTTCAGAAGTTTTCAGAGGCTAAAAATGTGGTTTTGAAGTCCCAAAAATGGAGGGGTTAGCCTATTTTAGCTTCTTTTACTTCAATTCTAGCACTGTTTTAGCCTATTTTAGGACTTTTTTATGATTTAGTTTCATTTATGCTTTGTATAGCATGCTTGTAGTGTAATGGTCCTCATAGGCTTGGTGGTTTAGGCATCAGACACTAACCTATTTTAGTTGATAGCATTTATTTCATGCTTTTCATACTTGTGATCACCTCTAATCATCTCTATAACCTCCCTCTTTTCTTGGAATTTTATTTTGTTTTGAAAGTTGTTTCAAACCAATTACTTCTTTAAGTTTGAGATAGAGGTATTGTGATTAATGGTTTAATCTCTTCAGAGGTTCATTACCAATGACGTGACATCTCTCTCATGCCTAAAACAACCCTTTGTTTGACACTTGTTTCCATTAAAGGACTTAATCTTCATTTTTGGTCTAAATGAATTCAGGAATGGAAAGGTAATTAGAAGAGGTAGTCAAAATTGAGATAAAATGGACCAAGACAATAAAATGATTTGGTGTTCAATTGGACGTTAATTAAACACATGGACACTTGAGTCATTTCATACTTGTTAGTGATCAAATGGTTCAAGTTTCCAAGGTCAACCACTTCCCTTGATCAATCCATGATAGGGAGGAGGTTTTGTTAGTCTTTCATTACCATTTATTGAAATTGTATCCCTTGATTCATAAGTCATCACGTAATGAAATTGCGCCGATTGATGGCTTGTGAATCAAGCCTACCTCTCCTTTGACCTGTTTGATGATAAGGAGAGGCAGGGTGGACAAACATTCCTGGAGAATGTTCTGTTTGTGCTCTGTTTGTTCTCTGTTGCAGCAGGAGAAATTCAACATTAGTGGCCGGCCGACCACTACTTCTGGTTTGCCAGCCACTTTTTCCAACATGGCAGTGTCCCTTTTCTAGCAGAACAGAGCAGAAACTGAGGTGAAAAAAAATCAGTGCAATTTTCTAACTATGCAACAGAGGCATTCCGGTAGCCAAATGTAGAGCATTTTCAGGTGGAAATCAACATCCATGCATGAGCCATCTCTCAATTCTCAGGATCCGTTAAAATGATGTTGTAATATTAGTATGTTGTACTTAGATTAGTGGACTTGTATCTAATTAGTTAAATTAGTTAGAATAGCTAGTTAATTTTTGTGTTGTACTTAATTAATTAGCTAAAGTAGTTAGTTAATTTGTGGCATTGTAATACTTAGCTAGTGTAGTTAATTTATTTCATTTGGTTTGTAATAGCTAGTTAATTAGCTTAGCTAGTCCATCTATTTGAACCCTCTTATGCGATGGCT
This sequence comes from Camellia japonica, assembly GCA_030407325.1. Classification (NCBI taxonomy): domain Eukaryota; kingdom Viridiplantae; phylum Streptophyta; class Magnoliopsida; order Ericales; family Theaceae; genus Camellia; species Camellia japonica. The sequence goes on from JAPPVO010000059.1 coordinate 10,305,556, forward strand.
AATATGTAATAATGTGTATGTCTTCTAACCCCACGTCTTTCTCCATTTTATTTACTTGCTTATAAGGGTTAGCTTAGAACATCATGTTTCATTTAGCATATTCCATGATTTGCATTCACTTGTCTTGCATGAATCGAGGCTCAGTTCATCATTCTAACAAGCATTGTCATTTATTACTTTGTTGAATACGTGTTTAAACCGCATGTTTTCAAATTGATTCACATGTCATAATTAGTAGCCAAGCATATTAATTGCATCATTGCATGTGTTGCATTAGTCATGTTGCATTAGTTAGGGGCATGCATGTTTTCTAACTCATTGTTTCTTTTGGCTTACATTGGAGTCCGAGGTGAGCATTTTTGTGCTTTAGCATATTGCATGCGTGTGATTGCTGCCATGATAAGCATGAATACCATGAGGCTAAGTGCTTAAGTGCTATATCTATTTGAATGCCTATGGATGAAGGCTAATTGCTTGAATTGGAATAATTTGAGTAATGTGCATATGAGATCACTTTTTCAAGTGGTACATATTCGAAACAATTTTCGAAAACATACATGAAATCAAAGTGTTCCAATTTTTACAAGTTAGTCTATATTTGTGTGCAACACATAGTAATGCTTGCCTAAATAATCAGAACAAGAGCATATAATGTAAATAAGAATCACATCATGATTAGTAGAGGTCGATCTTTTGATCGGGCGAGTGGGGTGCACAATTCATGACCTTCCCCTCTCGTACCTAAGTTCCCAAGCCAAGACACTTTGGTGATGACAGATAAGTAGCCTTTGGCATGAGTCCCGGGTTTCCTGAATTTTCCAAAAATATTTAGGTGACAACTCTGTATCTGGCAAAGCAGTAGATTTTTGGCATTTTGATTCAAAATCGATTTTCCAAAAGAATTGTCGGATTTAGACTCATTTCTATTTATCTATTTCACATTGCACTTGTGGAATTAGATTCAGAATTACGGGAGTCCGAACTGTAGGGCTAGTCATATCTGAAAAGAGCACAAAAAGTCAAGCTATAGGACCCATCTGCAGCTCCCCTTCCTCAAAATCCTAATTGGATTAAGGAACTGAAACTTACCCTCTTCGAGGGTCAACACTGCCACTCGTATCAAGCTCTAATTCCCCTCACTGCCTTTCAGCAGTATTAGGCCCAAATCTTATTTACTTCCTTCTCCCATCTATGCTTCGAAGTGCTTCAAAGTGATGTCCTCCACAAGAACCTCTTATAGGCTTGTGACATAGTCTCTCAAAGCCATATTCTCAACCCAATAGCCCAAACAGAACTCCACACCTTCCTCAACCGACTCCCTCTTTTGCTTAACTGGCATAAGAATACCCTGGTCACCAGTGAATCACTGGATGCGATCTCTACCACCCGCATTCAAACTTAGTATGCAGCAGAGAACCTTCTTGAAGAATACGAAGCCTTCAAGAATAGTGATTCAGCATATTGGGATGATGTGAATATGGATGAGGTAAAGAAGGCTTCGAGGCAAACAGAGTTTAAGATGAGGGCCCACCAACTTTTCCACTAAATAAGGGCATATCAGCTGTAGAAGCCCCATGTAGATAAGATTGAGGATAGGTTAGAGAAAGAGCATGTGTTCATTGAATATTGCTGGACAAAGTTCCATGACCTTGTAACATTTTCCATTCCTTACTTCTATGAAACTGAGAATATAGCCAAATAGGCCCCCCAATGCACACAGTCTTTGCTCCAATTACAGGGTTTCGTACTTGCTTAATATTTATGCCTTTAATTTCAAGACTCATATTTAACAAATACTGGCTTCAAAGTAACCCATTTCTTTCAAAACCAAATCAAGTGCTTCGAAGTACACTTTATTTCCTCTAAAGAGAGAAAAAATGCCCTTCAAAGGAAATTCTCTTGATAGAAAGAGAGACCAATGGCCCATACTTAACCAGTACTGGCTTCAAAGTAACTTACTTTTTCCCAAACCACATCAAGTACTTTGAAGTAGACTTTTTTACCGTTAAAGATAGTAAAATGCCCTTCGAAGGATGCTTTCTTGATAGAAAGCCCAACAAATGTACTTTCCGTATCTTTGAAATGCTAATTAGCTCTTAAATCCGAACGGGTCAAGTAAAACCCGGATAACCTGGAACTACTTGGCCCATCAAACTAAAACGGGAAACTTCGACAAAAAAATGTATAAAACCCTAATTTTCATGCTCTTTTTATTTACTTGTCCATTCTAACTCTCACTCTCACTCTCACTCTCACTCTCACTCTCGCTTGCCCCTGCTCTAGCTTCCGCTCTTACTCCTCCCTCTCTTGCTCTTATTTCTTTTATTCCTCTTTCTTTGCTCACCAGTGGCTGTTTCCTACTCTACATACATGCCAATTGTTGAACGCTTACCTCCCTCAGTGGCTTTGAGATGGTGCATAAATGATGAAATAGACAAATACAAAGCACCGGAGGGCCGGAGTGCCATTGATGAAAGGATCTTCATCCCTCGCCACCACACACAAGGGGAATATGTTCTTGGCCTTATTTTTAAGGAGGTTCCTGCTACACTTCCTGCCTTATACCCACGTTGGGAGGATCACCACCTTCTCTACGAAGGAAAGCTCAATTGGAGAAGTTGGAGGGCCAATCAACCTCATCATTGCTGGCCCACATTGAAGACAGAATGGGAGGAATGGTATGACAAGGTTGTTCCTGCCAGGGAATGGGACCTTCAAGATCTTTGCATTCTTGACGCCATTTGCCTCTCGAAGTTTATAATCCTTGAAGATCTCTTCCTTATACCTGCTGCTCTTTGCTTTTGGAAATCTGCTTTTAATTTCTTTCAATTCTGGTGTGGTATGATGGCCCCCACCATTCTTGACATGTTCCATCTTTTAGGCTCTCACCCATTGGTAACCCCTTTGGTCCTGATTACCCAGACCGTAAGGTCCCTTTCTCCATTCCTACTTCGAATTCTTCTTATAGTGATTTTGTAGCTTCTGAGAATAAAAGGGAAGGTCATGTGATCCACCAAGAATTCTTTTCTTTCATTCTTTATCGGCTTTGCAAATTTTTGTTTTGTACCTCTTCTCAAAGGTTCATGCTTGAATTTGTCCCTCTTGCTAAGGCTTTGGCTTCGAAGAACAAGATGGCCCTGGCCCCTTATGTTTTGGGTCATGTATATAGGGTATGTTCCCAATTTTGTGAGAGACCCTTAAATCCTAACCAAGGAGGCCTATCTGGGTACTCCAACTCTGACTTTTTGTATATTTCACTAATTTTCACTATCGGTGCTTGAAATTCTTGGTCCAACAAGCCACTACCTATGGAGAGAAATATGTTAGAGTTTTCTTATACCCTTCCAGTTTTTCTTATTATTTTTCCTACTTCCACAAGCTCCCAATCTCCCCTCGCTCCTCTTTCTTTCGCCCCTTCGAGGCTAATAAAGGGCCAGCATGGTTGAGGACCTTTCTAGCTGATACCACCTACTCTAGGCCAATTCACAAAGAGATGTGGGCCTCAATTTTGACTCCAAGGGAGCTTTTCATTGGCACCCTTGCCCCTAGAGCTTACAAGTGTATTTCTAAGGTGTATTGCCCCTCAATTTGTATGGCAGTTTAGGCTTACTCAAGGGATCCATGTCCCTCTTAGAAGCCTTTCCAATTCTGACCTTGATACCAAAGACTTGAAGGTGCCAAGATCCATGTTGGATGAGGCAATACTCAAACTAGTACAAGATCTAGCAAATTTTGAATTTGTGCCCTTCATCAACCACAATGGAGTTTTGAAAAGATTCCAAGACTGGTGGACGGCCAATATGGAGGTACCTCTTGCTACTCTCACCTTGGACTTGCTGAAAGAGTTGAATGTACTAGCCCAAAAAGGAAAAGCTAGTATTAAAGAGGTTGGCATCTCTATAGCTTCCACCCCTGCTCCTGCTACTTCAACCCTCACACTTAAGTCACCAAGCCTGCTCTCAAGAAAGGTATATGCTCTGTTTCTTCCTTCACCTTTCTTTACCTTTTTTACAATCTCTCATCTTCTCAATGTTTCCTTTATTGGTTTAGGAGCTTCGCAGAAGGCCTTTCCTCAATAAACACAAGCATTGAACATACTAAAGGGCAAGCAACAGGAGTTGAAGAAAAGAAAGATCTAGCTTAAGCTTGACCCTGTAGAGGAGGCAACTAGGGTCTCTTCAGAGGAAGAAGAGGAAGAAGAAGAAAAAGCTCCACTGAAAAGAAAGAAGAAGCCAACTTCTCCGATTGCCAAACTTATTATGGACTTTGCACATGAAGCAGCTGTCAAGGCAATGAAGAAGGAGTAGGCCAAGGAAGTCATTGTTTTCCAGAGGTCAAAGAAGAAAAGGCAGTTGAAAATTTCAAGAGAAAAAGCTATTGCTGCTAAGGCAGTACAAAAGGAGGCTGCAAGAAAAAGTAGAGCTGCTGAGCATCATACCCTTCGCAACTCTCTAACCATCACTACTACCACTGCTGATGTTGGTAAATCTCTTCAGCTTTTATAACATTTCATGTTTCACATCCTTTATGCCAATACTGCCTTAACACTTCTCTTATTTTGGAATGTAACAGTATCCAACCTGCCTTGCTCGTTCCCAATGTTGACCCCTGGCACCCCAAGGCCACTTTTGACTCTTGTAGAGCTAAAAAAAGCCCTTAAGAGAAAGGAAAAGTAGACCCCAATTTGCCAATGAGTGTAGAGCCTTTAAAAAAAAATTTCCCAATACTTGCCTCTACACTCTCCATATTTGGTTCCTTACCTCCCTTAAGGCCTAGTATGCCAATCATCCTATCTTCCTTCATTCCTAGCCTTGTTAAGCCTTTGAGTTTTCCCCTGATCTCCATTGTCTCACCCTTGCAAACTCCTCCCGGAGTCCTAGCTACCCCTCCATCTTCTGAGAGTACACTTGTTGTCACTCCTTCTTTCGTGACAACTAGTACTTCTGAAGATAACACTGGTAGTACACCAATTCTTCCTTCATTACCCAGCTCCAGTCCCTCTTCCTTAGACTTGCTAATAGCCAGGACAATAGACACTGGTGAGGAATCCTCTTTACCTTCTCTCATACCAATGCTTTCAGTCCTTCCCCTAGCAAGTGATCCTTCTGCAATGCCACTTTCTGAAAAAGAGATGGACATCTTCGAAGCTCAGCTGGCTAGCTTAATTTACATATCTGCACCAGCTCTATCAACCAGTAGTGAGATTGAGCCACTGGTCTTAGCTGACTCTTTACTGGAGATAATCCAAAGCTCTTCTACTACTGAGCCCATCTCTCTACCCTAAGTGGACTTGGACACCTGTGTGGAGTTACTAAAAGCATTCTCAAGGATTCCATTTGAAGCTTTGCAGAAACCAACCATCAAGAATGGATTCCAGAAATGCTGCCAAGTCCTTGAGCAATCCGGTGTGACTTTCAAAAGCCATTTATCTCAGGCAGCAACCACTACTAACTTCTATATCAACATTTGTCAAATGGCTAAGGCTGTAGAGAAAGAGCTAATAAAAGATAAGGAGTTTGTTTCCCCCATTCATTATGAGGTATCAGTGCTGAAGGAACAACACTCCTCTACTTCTCAACTTCAAGTTCATCTCTTGCAAAGAATGGTTGAATTAGAGAAGGAGTTAGCAGCAGTTAACCTAGCCTTAGAGCAGAATGTATGGAGGATACACACTACCCATCAGGGGCCAACAAGCCGTATGCAGGAGATGAGTACAGCTATAAAATTGTTCCCATCACTTAAAAGTAGAGAACTAGTTGTAAGGGAACAATTAAAACATTGTAATGACTTTTGGGCCAATTTATGGCATGATATACTCAAATTTTTGTGAAATGAAACATTATTATTTACACAAGTGTTTACTATTTCCCATACAACATCTCTTAAGCTCCTTATGTCTCTCATACAGTTGGGTAATATGGTTTCAAGTATCTGCCATTAATTTTCCTGGGATGCACATATCCATTTAGATTTCTCAAATGGTAGGCTCTCCCAGGCAAGACCCTATGGATTTGGTATGGCCCTTCCCAATTAGGTGACCACTTGCCAAACTTATGGCTCTTGATTCCTATTAGAAGTATTGTTTTCCACACCAAATCTCCTTTATCAAAGCTAATGTGTTTGACCCTTTTATTGTAACTTTTGGCTGCCTTTTTCTTTTGTAAAAGGATATTATTTAGTGCCAAAATTCTGGCTTCATCCACACTTTCTAATTCCAAAATCATGCTCTGATGATACTGATCAACATTTAAATGGTCCTGGCACTTTACCCTTAAGGACTTAATATTGATTTCCACAGGCAACACTGCATCATGCCCATATACTAAGGCATAAGAGGTAACTCATGTACTTGACCTTGGAGAAGTCCTATATGCCCATAACACGTCTAACAATAAGTTATGTCAATCCCTAGGATTGTCTTCCACAACCTTCTGTATCGCCTTCTTCAAGGATTTGTTAGATGACTCTGCTTAACCATTTGCTTGTGCATAATAAGGGGTGGAATTAGCAAGACTAATTCCAAATTCCATTGTGAAAGATTTTACTAGCTTCCCATCAAACACAGTCCCATTATCCACAGTTATGGTCTGTGGAATACCAAATTTGTGAATCAGCTCTTTGATAAAGTCAATCACTTCAGCCTGATCTACAGTCTTATAAGGTTTAGTTTCAACCCACTTAGTAAAGTAATCTATGGCCACCAAAATAAAACAATGTTGCGTCGAAGAGGGTGGGTAGACTTTCCATATTATATCCATTGCCCATCCTCTGAATAGCCAAGGCTTCACTACTGCATGTAGATCAGTTATTGGCACATGTCTTATCATGCCATGCTTCTAACATGCTTGACAACCCTTTGCATATTCTATGCAATCCTTAAGGATGGTTGGACAATATGAAGAATGCCTTCAAAGCAACCACCTCATCTGTACACCAGGCTGATGGGCACCACAAATACCTTCATGTACTTTAGCCATGGCAGTCAATGCTTCCTTCGGTTGCAAGCATTCTAACAATAGTCCATCTGCTCCCCTTTTATAAAGAGCATTCCCATACACTATGAATTGCATTGATTGTAGTTTAAGCTTTCTGCTAGGCTTCGAAGAAAGGCCAGTTAAATATTGAATGATTGGATTTCTCCAATCATGCTCTTCCAAGTTATTTTGATTAACCTCTACCAATATGCCTCTTTTAGCTAAAGGTGGTATTAGTTTTTGATATGTTGCTTGACTTATGTCTATGTCATCCCTTCTTTTGAAATTCGAAGCCCTCTGGGTCACATCATTGGCCTTATGATTCATGAATCTTGGGATGTAAGTTATATTTGCTATTTAAAATTTGGAAAGCAAATGTAAAGTAGGAACATAATATGGTAACATACTTGCACTTTGACATTTAAAGACTCCTTTTACCTAGTTAATTACCAATTGAGAATCTCCAAATATATCAACTACATGAGCCTATAAACCAATAAGTATCTCATGTCCCATAACCAAAGCTTCATACTCAGCTTGGTTATTGGAATAGGTGGTTTTATCAAGTCTGAAACCATGTGTGGTTTTTGCCCCTTGTGGTGACTTAATTGTAACACCAATTCCAACTAAACCATTGTCTTTTGACACATCAAACCACATTTACCATGGTTCAATATCAATTGTATGAAGTTCCATTATTTACTGACTTTCTGTTTGATATGGGTGGTCAACCAAGAAATTAGCCAACACTTGACTTTTTACTGCCTTTTGGGGGACGTATTCCAAATGAAATTCTGATAAGGCTAGAATCCATTTGCCAATTCTTCCTCTTAATATAGGTCTAGACAACATATATTTAACCAAATCTGTGGTTGTAATTACCAAGACAACAGTAGGCAAAAGGTAATATCGTAATTTCATTGCTGCAAAGTAGAATGCTAAACACAGCTTTTCTATAGCTGAGTATTTACATTCACAAGAATTTAAAAAGCTACTAAGGTAATAGACTGCTTGTTCCTTGCCTTCTTCATTGTCTTGAGCTAAGAAAACTCCTAATGATTCTTCAGCTACAGCAATGTATAGCTTCAAAGTTATGTCCTTCCTTGGTGGCATCAATATTGGAGGCTTGGCCAAATAGACTTTGATTCCTTTGGAAGCAGCTTGATACTTTGCTATCCATACGAACTTTTCTTCACTTTTTAACTTCAATAAATAAGAAAACCCTTTAGTTTTCCTAGTAGTGTTAGAATTAAACCTTCAAAGAAAATTAACATAACCAAGGAATTTTTGCAATTCTTTTTTACTTAATGGAGGTTTGGCCTCAATAATGGCTTTGGCTTTGTTCTGTTCAATCTGTATTCCCTTCTTGTGCACTATATACCCCAAGAAATTTCCAACTGATACACCAAAAGCACATTTGAGTGGATTGAGTTTTAGCTTGAATTTCCTTATTCTTTCAAAGGCTACTGTTAGATGGACCAGATGCTCTTCCACAGACTGAGATTTTACAACAATATCATCAATGTAACACTCCAAGTATCCTCCAATGAGATCATGGAAGATGGTGTTCATTGCCCTTTGATATGTTGCTCCAGCATTCTTCAACCCAAATGGCATCTTAACCCCTTCGAAGGTCCTAATGTTCCCCGGACACCTAAAAGTTGTCTTGTGAACATCTTCCTCTACTATACATATTTGGTTGCAGCTCGAGTGTCCATCCATCATAGACAAGATTTCATGTCCTACTAAGCTGTCTACTAGTAGATCAACTACAGGCATGGGGTATTCGTCCTTTGGAGTTGCCAAATTCAGATTTCTGAAATCAATACATACCCTCATTTTGCCATTTTTCTAGATCACGGGCACAATATTAGACAGCCATTCAATATACCTGGTTATTATGATAAAGCCTGCTTTGAGGAGCCTAACAATCTCCTCTTTCACCTTCTGAACCACCTCAAGACTCATCCATCTCAGTTTTTGCTTGTATGGCCTAAAGTTTGGCTTCATTGGAAGTCTATGTTCCACTAATGATCTGTTCAATCCAGGTAGATCATTATAAGACCAAGCAAAACAATTCTTATATTGTTTCAAGATAGCCAACAACGGGTTCCTAGCAATGGGATCCAACCAAGCACTAATGTAGGCGGGTTGTTGCATTGAATCTTCACCTAGATTGACTTCTTCCAAAGGGTCTTGCATCTGAATGCTTACCAATGCTTCTCCCTTGGCTTCTTCTATCTTTGAAGCATCTTTTACACCTTAATATGTCATAATCCTTCCTAGCTTAACATCTTTACCTTCTTCTTCATAGACAAAATATGTTCGTAAAGCTTCTTCTTCCTATATTTCCTGGACTTTAGTTTCAATGTCCAATGCACAATACTTATTTAGAGCTAATAATTTGGCTTCATGTTGCTTGTGTTCCCAGCCAATCATCATGGCTTCCCTTTCTTCTTCCTGGACTTTCTAGGCTATTGCCTCAATGTCCAATGTGGAGAACTTGACTAAAGCCAATGGTCTGGCTTCTTGCTCTTCCTGCCTACAATTAGGCATTATTGGTATCTCTAATAATGTAGTTGTATTCATCATCAGCACTTTCTTGTACCAAATGTTTCAGGTGTGCCACTTCCTCATTAGCCATCACTCCAGCTACTGCATTAGGCTTCCTCAGCACACGTGATGGAACCACTGCCTCAGTATACAGCTTTGCTTCTGGAAAATCTGTACAAGCAATGAAGGGTTGTGGGTCTGTATTTATCTTCTCTATCTCCCCATTACTCAGGGTTGTCATCACTTTCTGATGCAAAGAGGAAGGCACACATTTGTTGGTGTTGATCTAATCTCTACCAAGTAAGGCATTATACCTGGCATTGCCGTCTACGAAAAAAAAAGGCAATCATACAGTCCCTTATTCCCACACTCAGGTTAATCGGCAGTATGCCTTGAGCCATCCGTTTGTCCCCAACAAACCCAGTAATGGTTGTGCTTGTTGGGATCAATATAGGGTTTCTCTTGCCCAAGACCCTGTTCATCTCAATTTTGTTGAAGTAAGCCTTAATGTACAATGGTTTGACATGTTGACTCACTGTCAATGTTGGATACTCAAAGGGGTAGGATAGGGTAACCATACTTACCTCTTCATTTTCTTCATCAGTCTCCATAGGCTTGGCTACTTCGGATTCATCCTGGATCATGTTGGTTTGTGAATCCTCACTGGAGACTTGTATAGGATCATCCTTTTGACCCTCTTGGTTTTCCTCCTCAGCTTGGAACTCCTGCGGCAACATGTAGACCATATTGATCGGCATTAGGGAGAATGAGCCACACTGTACGACTGGCTTCACCTGCTCCCCTTCTGTGCTGGTCTATCCTGATGCTTGGGATACATATTCCATGCTGCATTCTAGAACCTCTAAGTTGGTAGGTTCCTTAGCAACAAGTTTTTGTTGGTCTACCTTGGATGTAGATCCAATTTGTTCAGCCATGAAGGCTTGCACAGCCATCAAGGCCTCAAACATTTATTCTTCAGCCAATATCTTTTCTTGGCCTAGCTCAGTTCCTTCGTCCATCTCATTGTCATAATCATTTTCCATCAAGGCCTTTTCGAGGCCTGCTAAACTTGATCTCTCTTTGGCTTTTAGTTCAACATGAACTTTAGCCAATTGTTCTCTGCTGGCATTTCGGTTGATCTTAGGACTAGGTTTTGAACTCTCTCCTTTGCCCATTTGACCTTTTGACTATACCAAAGAGGTACCTTCTCGGCTCCCTTCAGATCCTTCTAGTATTAAGTGAACCTTCGTTAGATCTTCCTTCTCTAAGACTTGGAGATTACAGGAACCATGTCTAGTTCCTTTGTCTTTGGGTTTTTGAGTAAGACCCAATTATTTCGAGCCACCAAAGGGGGCTTGATCATCCTTTCCTTGCCTCCAAAGGCCTTCCCTTGGGTTGGTATCACCTTAGGTTTGTTTTGCATGACAAACTAGTCAGGTACTCCTAGTACCCATGAACCCACTGTGCCAGTCGTTAGGCCTACTGTTCTTGTCTTCGAAGGCCAATCATTGGCCCTAGTTCCCTGTCTCAAGCCAAGTTCAAGCTTTTTATAGGCTGGTTAACCATTTTATAGTAGTTAGGTGGCCTGGTTTCATGCAGAGGTCTCTTACCCCTTGATAGATTTATGGTGTCTGGTAGACCAGCCAAGGATGGCTGTTGCCTAGGACCACTTGGGTATGCCCTCATGTTGTAGGTATTGACTGGCCTACGATCTTTCTGCATGTCTTTGTAGTACTACTTCCCATCAATTGGAAGCCCCTTCATCCATTTGTAACTTAATCTGCATCTGGAACACATTCACTACTTCACAGCTACTTCGAGGGAGTCATCATCCAAGGTTTCTTCGCTGGAATCATCCTTTTGGCCCACGAAGCTTTGCCCACTTGCTGGCGAACCTTGTATATTCCTCTTGAGGGCAGTCTAGCTAGCAACATACATCTGCATATTGACCTCATCCAACTCCCCCAAAGAGAGGTTCTTCATTTTTTGAGCGAGGAAGTATGGCATGCCAACGTTGGCTGCCGCTTCTCTGATCTCTGAAAATGGATCAATATCAATTCCTATTGCCTTTTTGGTCTTGGCTATAAATTTCAGTTTGCCTTTCTGAATTTGTTCTTGAATCCTGTCTTGAAAAACAATACAGTTTTTAGTTGAGTGAGACCAAGAATTATGTCACTTACAGTACATTTTTCCTTTAATTTCTTCAGAAGTTGGGATCTTAACTCCCTTAGGCAACTTTAGAAAATGTGTTGTCAGCAAATGATCAAATATGTCATCTGCTTTTGTTATGTCAAAAGAATATTTCCTGTGAAGGTCTTTCTTTTTAAACTGTTGATCAATGGTAGTATTCTTCTAAATTAATGCTTCACAGGTTATAGGCTCTTTTCCTATGATCTCCGCTGCATCAATTTCAAAGTTAGGGTCCCTATAATAGGTCCTATAGGATGCATTACTCTGATCTTATTCTTCTTCAAGTAAGATTTCATATCTACTAGATCTCAAAACTCTATAGGGTCAAACTTCTTTTGAAGCCTAAACTCTAGCCCATTTTGGGCTAGTCTCACAAATTCAGATTTAGGTAATATGACCCTACATTTGTTTCATGCTCTTCTAAATCTGGCAATGAATTGAGCAGCCTTCTCATCAGGTCTTTGGCTCAACCTCGCCAAGTTTGCCATAGATACTTCAGGTTCCGTTTGAAAAAACTAGGCATGAAACACTTCTTTCATTTGTTACCAAGTTTAAATAGAACTAGGTGTAAGGTTTGTGTACCATACAAAAGCTGCCCCAGTTATAGAGTTTGGAAAAAGTCTTAATTTCATGTAATCATTGTTGGTAAGTTCACCACATTGGCCTGTAAATCTGGCAATGTGCTCAATAGTTGACTAGTTTCCATTTCCATAAAAAATAAATAAATAAATAAATAAATAAAAATAAGCAAAATCTGGTATTTTATATCCACTTAGGTACTCATGCAACCTATCTATCCATTCTGGATAAGGTTTTCTACGAACAGGGGGTCTGGACCCCCCAAGCCATAGGTCCACAGATTTCAATGACTATATCAGCGATGTCCTTGGGTACAACATTTGGTGCTGGTTGGGCCACTATTGGGGGGTGAACACAGGGTTGGAGGAACCACTTGTGCTTAGAGCCCCCTTGGTCCGAGTAAAGGCACATTTGGGACTAGTTGTCCCTAGGGAATAAGCTGCCTCTACTGTGCCTGTTGAGCTTGAGGGTATGGTTGACCCCTTTGGGCAGGCGTTTGTCTCACAAAAGGTACTGCAAAAGGAACCACTGGAGGAGGAACATGTGTTGTTTCTCTTCCAACTATAGAAATCCCATCCAACCTCCCGGGTGTAAATTCAAACATGGGATTAGTGAACACTCTGGTACCCGGTATAGGTTCAAACATAGGATTTGAAAACATCTGTGTGCCATTTCCTTGTGTTGGTCCTGTTCCACCAATGTGCATGGTTTCGCTAGTGGTCATAGGCATATTTTGACTCATTGGCAATCTAGGAGGGGCTTTGTACCATGACTAAGGCACTGGTGATGGCCTATCATGGATTTTACCACTGGTTTGACCACTAGTTTGCCCATTGTTTTGCATAGACTGTCTATTTCGAGCCAATCTTTGCTGAAGCAGGTTTATGTTTTCTTCAGCTTGTCTAATGATTGGTGGTTGATATGTGTTCATTCGATCCAAAAAGGATACTACCCATCTCTCCATTATATGCAATAACTGTTGCCCCATATTATCAATCAAACCTCCGGACTGATTTGCTGGTTTGACAGATTGAATAATTGAATGGCCAGTTTCTTGGCCTTGTGCAACATTCTGGACTTGTGGTGCATACCCTGAAGTAGTGGTCACTTCGACCAATTGTGTAGGACTACTCAAAGTACACACATCCACGGGATGTGACTCAATATTGTTCTCTGTGTTATCTCCTTCCACACCTTCTTCGAGGTGTTCATTTTCTCCTTGTCTCCGACATCTAGCCATTATAATTATAATTAGTCCCACTGGGCGTACCAAAAATATATGCTGGCATTTTGTCTTTCAAAGGTTAAAAATGTAATTTGAGCGTGCTAGCAAGGATCAATAAGTCCTTACAAAAATATTAAATACCAACCAATTAACAGACGATTGCTTCAAGGTCCTTTTTAGCCTCATTGAAGAGGACTTTTACAGGTGGCTTGTTTTAGGAGAAGATTGGAACAACTAATCATAAATAGTAAATGAAAGAAAGATAAACAATGTTAGAAACTAAATTTCATTAAGTAAATGGGAACTTACAATAGTACCTTCGCACTTTCACAGCTTCGAAGGGGTTTACAGCAATAGACTACCTTGAAACTACTCCTAGGAATTTAAAGTGCGGTACAGGAAGTAAAGAACAGGCAAATAAAGGACTGGAAATGTAAAGTAAAATAAATTGGTTTCTAGATCTGGGTTCTGGTCCTTTCTCTGTCGGCCTTCTCCTCTATTTATACACCCTAGTGGTAACCGTCAAAGTGGCTGACAACCGTCGAAGTGGGTGCTAATTATCGAAGTAACTTCCACAATCACTGGTCATGCCTCCAAGAAATTTGCCTCCACTAAGTTATACTTGCAGTTGGGCTTCCCTCCTAAATTTGAATTTAAATTTTAAGCAACCGTTTGGCCATGTCACCCTATACATCTTGAATGTTCCAATGTTTCCCAAATCCATCGCCATTGACATACGTTGTCGTGTGTCTGTTGATGACTAGAGAACTCCACTAACTCCCCAGACTACCCCTTATGAATTACGTGTCAAGATGTGATTGGCTTGTACAAAATATATTGCCAACATCTTCACATTTGATGTAGTAGCCAGTAGTGGTTGAACTGGCAGAACAGGGGGAACTCCAAGAGTAAGAGGAGCTACTGGTGCCCCAGGTGGGCCTTGCATGTCGGCCATAGGCCTAGCCTGAGCAGTGACTGTGTGAAATCCTGTATTTTAGAGGTATTAATATTTTAGTCAGAGGTATTGGTGATTTATTATAGCATTCCGATAATGAGATTTTTAGTTGAGAACCTAACTTATTTTCTTATATTTATTTTATTTCTTTTATCTTCATCTCATTATTATTAATATTTAGTTCATCTCTTTTTGAAAATAGATTTTTTTTTTTTCTTTTAATCCCATTTACCATCTTTCTTCCTTACTAAGCAATGCAAAATAAATAAATAAATAAACATAAAATAAGTAATCCTTAATAACCGGCCACCCCGTACCCCCTTGTGCTTTGATTACCTTCTTTATTTATATTTTTTTTTTCTTTCTTTTATTATTTTTCGTTAGCCTCCAAGTTTCTTTTATTCTATAAATTGATTAGAGTGTGCTCATTCTCTGATCTCTCTCTCTCTCTCTCTCTCTCTCTCTCTCTCTCTCTTACATTGTTATAATATAAATTTTAAATTTAGATTAGAAGTATTTAGATGAGAGTTAGCTGCTTTACATAAAAGAAGAGTTGTAGATTTTGTCAAACCTTGCATATCTTATGCCTTAAAATTTTAATCTGCTACATTTGGAGATCTGTGGTGAATATCGGATGATTAAACTGTTGGTGACACAGGAAATTGTTTTGAGATAATTCGAGTGGTATACAATACGCTCTTTGCAAAGAGCTTTCATTTTAATTACTTTCAATTTGTACTACGTTTGTTGTACTTATCATTTGATAAATTCTGTGAAATTATTCCATGTTGATACGTTTGATTATTCTGGTCATTTGATAAATTCCTGTAAAATTATTCTGTGTTGATACTTTGATTTGTCTGACCAAATGACGTGAAAATGCTCCATATATGGATTGAGTGAACCCTGCCAATAGCTTGCTCCAATATGCCCGGATAAGCAATTGTACTTGAGTGAGGTAGGTAAGGTGGATGAGGTCGATTACTGGTCATGTACTGAGTAGGACTGGGTATTTGGTCCTAGACAGGTTATCATATGTTGAGATGATTTGTTTATGCAATTTAGTAAATTACTTGATATGTCAAATCAAATCGTTTGTGCAATGTCATAAATTATTGAATCCATGTTGATTTATTCTCTATCCGAGTCTTGTTATTCCTATCGTATTGTATATTTCCTGAGTTAATTTATTTTTTCAGGTGTGAAGCATTAGTGGTATTGGAGATGAAGCATTTGTGGGATTAATTGAGTTAGATATTTTGGGGTCCACCATTGTATTAATATTTTTAGAAACAATTGTATAAATTATTTTTGGAGACTTTTGTGTAATTATTTTTTGAGACGATTTGTATATTTGAGGTTATGAGTTATCTGAAATTGTAATTTGACACTTATTTAATTTATTAACAACCGGGATGTTTGGACGTTACAAACTATCTGGTTAAGAGCATCAATGGTATTCTGCAGTGCGGTTATCATTTCTATGATATCATTGGGGAGCTAAGCCATGACTGAAGGTACTGGACTTTGTGATACTGAACTGGAGAATGAATCACTGAATTATACTGCTAGTAATCGACTAACCCTCTTTCTTCTAACTGGTGATGGTAAATATACTAGCACTGGCTGTCCCTAATCAAGATCACTAAGTTTCCATAGACGGCCTGAACGAGTCCACTGAACCTGGGGAATGCTAGATCTATCTGAAGCAATGGTGTTGGACCTCTTAGAAGAAGAAAAAAAAAAAAAAAAGAACCAAGATCCCCTAATCAGACAGCGCCCCTGTAGCAGCTTACCGGAACTAGAACACTCTACTCAAATGTCTCCCAAACTGATATGACAAAACTTCTGTACCTAAAGAGAACTCTTATATCTGTTCTAGTATATAACACATAACATGTAAATGGAAACACCTCTATGGGAGGCTTGGGTTACCCTATCCTATTCTTGGAAGAGATATAGAGCTTCTTTATTCATACAATGATGTATCATAATAACCTAGAGAGAGTATCCTGTCCTAATTTTGGAAGATTCTATGGTTCACTATATACAAAGGGTAGGATAAAGTCGAAAAGGGTGCCCCGGCATGATCATCTATATACCTCTCTATCCATTTGTCAAGTAGCGAAAGGATGGTCAAACGAGAGGCGATGATCAAGATCCAAGGGTTTGTATTCCCAACTTGACAGAGCCCAGGTTTGGCGAACCATCCTATACAACAAGCTGTCTGAGAGTGACGGGTGACGAATGCAAGGAATTTAAGCGAACCAATGCAGATGCAAATAAAATGAACATATCTAAATGTTAATAAATCTCATATCATAAACTTTAGAGTGAAGTTCTCCTAGTCTCCCCAGCAGAGTTACTAGAAACTATGGGATGTCCCGGACGATGGGTTCGAGCGCCCTCAACAGTTTGGAACACATGGTTCCTAGTTCTATAGATGTAATGTGGAATGGAATGAGTGTCCAAATCTAGCAAATCCATAGAAAAATATGCTAATCACAAGAAATGTCTAAAATAGACTACATCACCAGACTTAGAGTCGCCGCTAATGTTTTGAAAAAAATTAAGAAACCCTTGACACGTGCCAAAAAGCCATGATCCGTCGTAACCAAAGTGTCTCAGCTCGAGAACTTAGATATGAGGGGGGAAGTTCATAAATTGAGCACCCCCACTCACCTAATCAAATGTCGGCCTCTACTAGTTCATGATATGAGAATTATTAACATGATATTATCATATAATCCACTTTTGTTATCCCTTTTATGTGAAGCATACAAATATAGACCAAATCACCTACTTTGGAATGTTTTAATCTCTTGTTATTTTGAAAAGAACTTGGGACATAGAAATCTCATGGAAACTCAAGATATCCGTTATGTGAGGGGATTGGAACCATTCCAATTTAGGCAATGAGACCTCGACACAATGAGCAATCATGAAGATATAGCAAATAAGCACATAGCATCACGGTAGCATGCTAGACATAAAAAGAAGCAATCATAGGCGGGATATAAAGATGAAAGAAGCTCACCTAGTACTCCTCTGCACCATACCAAGAGAGTAAAGGATTAGAAATCAATTCATGATCCCAGATGCTTGTCTAAGTGATATTCAAAAGAAAAGAAGTTAGAGATGCTCATCGAGTACTCCAGCCAAGCAAAAATAGAAAGCAGACTAAGTTGAGAATGCATGATCCTAGATGTAATATCATTGTCGATCCCTATTGGACCTAGTGTTCATCCCATGTTGTTTAACTATTTTACAGGGATGGAGTCAAGTTCAGCGATTTGAATATCCTGAAGTTTCTATTTCATTAAGAATCCTTACCGTGTAGATTATAGATGAAGGGTTGGAGTGTTATGATAAGGATGTTATTCTTCTATTGTATATGACTATTGTGTAATCTTTTATGTTGCCTTGAGGCATGTATTGTGAATATTGGTATAGAACATTTCTATCATTGTAATTATGCAAGAGAGAACCTTATTTATTTTATTTAGCTTGTTTTGCTTCTGTAACTATAATTTGGAAATGAATTTTTATAAGAAATTTGGTAATATATCCAAGTAATAAAATTTGGGACGTGATACTTAACCTTATGATCAATTAAGTTAAATTTCTATTATCATTAAATAACTATCAATTGTAAATAGACAATAAGATAACAAGAAACAAAATGAAGGAAAAAGCAATGTACCCTTAACATGCTTGGACCTAACAATAATTTTTCTAGAAAAGCAATCCCACTTCATTTTAACCTATATACAAGAAAAGATAATGCAATCTCCTATGCAATATTTCTAATCTAGAACTTAAATTCCTAATAAAGATGACGCTTTCATAAGAAAACTCTTTCGCATACCTTGTTCAATAACTTGTCGATGTAGACTGAAACCAGAATCATGATTGTGAGAACCTGAATATAAAAATTAAGTAAATAATTAAATAATAATAATTTTACAATCCCAAATATTTTGATGGCAAATCCTAAAGTGCAAATTAAATATTTGGAATGTCTTTTAATTAATTTTAAATCTAAAATAAATTTATGGTAGAAATCTCTAATTTAGAGGCAGAATTTGCTATTAAAATAAATAACAGTAATAATGTTAAATAATAATAATAATATAGTTAGTAAGGGGTCTTTTTGAAATTTTTTTATAGGAGGATAAAACCCTAATGGTGAGATATCAATTCTTTTCTAAACAACACAACAGCAGCCACTTTAGGTTCTTCGCAGCCGTGAGTCATTTAGAGAGAGAGAGAGAGAGAGAAATTTCCAGCATCTTGTGGTTCTACAACTTTAAGGTATTGTTCTTCTATAATGTATTATATCTATGATTATTGTGTATAGATGTTCTGGTGTATTGATTGGAAGAGAAACAAAAGGGTAACAGGTAGCACTGTTTCAATTAAGGATTTGGTTTTTGGGTTTGTTTATATATTATATTGAGTTAGCACGGTTTCAATTATTGATGATTAAGATTCTATTTGAAGTTGATGTGGAATTAAACGGGTACATAGAGTTGAGGGTGTAATTTCTGAGTATGAAATTCTGCACGTAGCTACAAACTTTAAAAATCAAGAAACCATATCAAACGAATGAATTTTAAACTGAAATTTTTACAGTAGATCAATTACATATTGAATTGCATATCTGAATTTTTTCATAATTTTTGGGAGTCAAAATCCATATAAACTGATGCGTTCAAATCTGTCCAGAAAAACTGGTTTAAATAGTAAATTCGGGAGTGTTGTTCTCTCTGGGTATAAATCCGAAAATTATCAAATCAACATCATTAGAACCAGTTACGAGTCTAATTTCTTAAATTTTTGGCCTTGCGTTGATTGCTTCTGTATACTAAGAGAACCATTAATTTATTTAAAGTACTGCAGAAAACAACTTGTTTGGGCATAATTAATTGTAAATAATTATTTTGATAAGCAAATCAAGTAAAACAATTTGGGTTTGAAACTTAGGATATATTAGTTGATATCTGGAGGGTTTTAGAATTTTTTCGAACAACGTGGAGTGGGTTTTTAATTTTCAAAGTTAGCGAATAGATTGAGAAAACTAGTTTAAAATTATGTTTTATCTTAAAGTTACTTTTAATTAAGTTTCGATTTGAACCCATGTCTTGGGTGATTTTAGACCGTAAAGAACATGAACTTAGGTAATATTTAAGAGTAACAATGAGTTGGGTTGAGCCGTGTTAGTGCGCTTTAGTTTGGGGTTACTTAGTTCTCATTCTTTAGTTTTTTAAATTTGTAGTGACGTGTAGTTTTCATACTTAATTCAAGGCACTAGTTGGACTTTTATACTCTATTCGAGGATTATAGTATTCCGTTTTCAGGTGAGTAGTTTCATGCTACATATTTTTATAAATGTTCCCCTACCCTGAACTGTTGAAAAATTAAATTGTTGTTTCATGACTAAACTGTTTTGATAATTATTATATTATCAATGGAATCAAATTATTTCCGAAACATGTGTGAACTTGGCATACTGTAAACTATTTGTTTTGGTCTCATGTTTATAATGATGAACTACCATGTTTTGCGAAACTGACGTGTATTGATTATTGGGACCATCTGTGTATTTAGTCTAGGGAAATTATTCCACTGTGTGTGGTGACTCTGGCCACTAGGGAACAGATCCGGGTTGGGCCGTGATGACTTTAGTGCTCAACGATTGTAAGGAAAAGACCTAGGTTAAGCTAGATGACCTTCAATCGGATCGTCTTTGAGAAAAGGCCCAAGTTGCCACCCTAAGGATGACTCTTAGTTCGGTATTTGATCCAACAGGGCTTAGAGCCTTGAGAACTGTGTGGCATATTACTTGTTATTTTCTTGGTACCCAAAAAATTATTAGTGTTCATGTTGTAATCTGTTTTAAGTGGAAAATGTCGTTTATCATGTTCTTGAGAGATATGAGTATTTTAACTGTTGAACTGTGGAACCTTGTTTTTGAAACAGATTGTCTTGACCAAACTGTATGCCAATCTAGTTTCTGTGATATATATCTTATTTTGGAATTGAACCCTGTTTTCAAAACTGTATTTACTATCCATGTTGCTACTCACTAAGCTATCAGCTGACTTAGTTGTTTACCATTTTCATGTGTTAAAAGGACTTAGAGTGGACTCATGGCATAGCGGGGACTCGTTTGCATGGACCTCTAGAACATTCATTTATTTTGTTTTAGCTTGTTATGTCGAGTTTTGTGCATACATTGTGGTTGGGTTTGACTTGGAATTATTTTATTTTGTGGGCAGTTTGTGTCCCATTTAGTGTATATTTTTAGAAGTTGGTTGTAATTGGTTTTACCATTTATACTTGTGACATGTCAGTGGATTAGGTTTTGATTTATTTATTTCTAGGCTATCCTCACATTTATTCTTTGTGTTTTTGGGTTCGTATTTAAGGCTTACGTGTGTCTTGGGCTTAGTCCCTATGGGCCACGGCCGGTCATGCCCGGAGTTGGAGTGTGGCAATGATGATTATTGTATTAAAGTCACCTTATTAAAAATTAGGAATCTTAATTAGATAACTTGTAGAAAATCTAAAATGCTAGAAGTTTGACGTCAAAATTGATTAGATAACGTTTCTAATGCCATTCAATAACCCCCAAGTGTCAACAAAATAGAACAAAATAGCACACTAACAAAAACCAAAAGGAGAAAGGCATTCTTGATATACTTAATTCAAAAAAATAAAAATAAATAAATAAATAATTGATAAAACTTAAAGTTAGGAGAAATTCAAATCTTATATTTTCCATTCATCCTATCGATAACAGAAGAATCATAATCTTAATACGACTCGTAATGATTAAGTGCAAGAACAATGTGCTTTTAAAATACCAATATAAATATAATGTGGACCAGAAAAGAAAACAAATAAGAAGACTAATACGTTAGCAAACCTTTTGACTTGGGACGAAAATAAAAATATGACAATTTGAATTTTATAGTGAAGTCAAATCACTTATTTAGAAATGATAGCGTGGATTAGCCAAGAATGACTAGAACAACTAAAGGAATGAAGAACGAAATTTGAAAAGCAAATTGATTCAAAGGACTAATAGCAGGAACGATCACCTATCACTAATAACGTTTTTCAAGATGACAATCCTTAATGGAAACGACCACTGAATACTAATAGAATCTGCCACACAATAATTCTCAATTAATTAGTAATATACCAGTTCATGAAACTTTAACTAAGGAAAAAAAAAAAATTTATTTATTAAGAAAGATTTAAGATACAAGGAAAATATCAAGATTCAAATCAATAAGGACAATAAATGATAGTTTCATCAAAGTAAGTAGCAAAAGGTAATAATAATACTACAAGAACAAATTTTGAGGATGAAATTTTTAAAGGAGGGAAGATTGTGACACCCCAAAGAATGCCATGTGTTATAATTATATTATTACCTATCCTTCAATACCCTAAGTCAAATTAACCATCTTACTACACAATTATTTAATGTAAAAGCTTAGAAATGGGGGATTAGGAAGCTCGAAATATGTGAATTTCACTATCAACTACTAAGATTTAAGAACTAACCACATCTTAAACATAGCAAGCCAATATGTATTACGTCAAAAGTTTTTTGCATTACATGACATAACCAAATACTTACCTTAATTTAATTGCCTTACAATACCCTAGGGATAGAAATATGAATTGATAAGACGAAACTTTAGAAGATGAATACAATTAGCAAGAAACTTAGAAATGAAAGACATGTTTTAATTAAATAAATTTAAGGAAAAAAATACTTGAAGATTACAAAGAGTTAGGGGACACTTTAAGTTTAAGTTTGTGAATGCTAGGATGTG
Source organism: Camellia japonica (assembly GCA_030407325.1). NCBI lineage: Eukaryota > Viridiplantae > Streptophyta > Magnoliopsida > Ericales > Theaceae > Camellia > Camellia japonica. Next base: position 10,327,885 of record JAPPVO010000059.1, read on the forward strand.
CCCATGCACTAGTTGAGGAACTTAAAGATCTTAGACTAATGTACTCGTCATTTTGATTCTATATGTCATTTTGCTAATCAGGATTAGTGCTAATTAAGTAGGATTAGTGAACCCTGATTGAGATTAATTAAGCATAGCAAGATTAAGTTAAACCTTGATTAATTATAATTAAGATTGATTAACTAAGCTAAGTAAGCGAGATTAGGTAAATTGTTTAGGCATACAAATAAATGATGCATACACCTCCCTTTTTGTCCCAACTCAACTTTTGCCTTATCTAACCTTGTAAAAACAAAACAAGAAGACGAAAAATCTGTAGAATCAAGAAAAGGAGAGAAGAGAGGAGAAGAATGTAGAAAGAAGGAGAAGAAAGGAGAAAGAAGAAGAGACAATGGGAGAGCCTCAAGAAATTTATCAAAATCCATCCTTTGATTATTATGAGGTAAGATTTAGACCCCAATCCTTGTAGAGATCCTTCCTACCATCAATAATTGAGAGAAGAAGCTAGAATCAATTTGAGTTAGTATTGAAGTTATGAAGAGAAATAAGGAAAAATTAGAGTTGGTTCAAGAATAAGTTAAGTAGATGGAATTCATTCTATTTCAATTAAGTTCTTGATGTTCTTAATTCATAGGAAGTTATAATCTCATGTTTTCTCACAATTTTCAGTGATTTTGTAAGTTCAAATTCATGTTTTGAAAGAATAAGTAAGAAGGGTTTGAATGAAAAATAGAGTTAATGAGTTCTTAACAAAAACCTAAGTTTTGATCCATGTGTCTTAAGAATAAATCATGTATTGAAGTTATTGCTTTGAAAAGAATCATATTTCCTTATTTTTCTTTAAGTTTTGGATGTTTTATAACAAGTTTTGAAGGTCCCAAGCCATGAAATTGAGACATGATAAGTTAGAGCAAAGTTGTACTTTCGAATAGCACAAGAACAGCCACTCCCGCACGTGCGGCCAGACTCTCTAGAAATTGACTTTTGGTTCTAAAATAACTGCATGTGCTATCAGATTTTTCACACATGGGGCAACTTTCCTGCACCTCATCCCGCACGTGCCCTAGAAAGTGCAACAAACAAGGCATTCGCTTGATTTGACCCATTTTCGCTTGTTTCAACACATCGGACCATATAAAACTTATTTTAGACCTAAAATAGAATTGAATAGAGTTTAGAAACTGATTTTTAATAGGACAATTAAGGAACAAAATTTAGAATTCAGTTAATGCATTTGTTTTGCATTGCACGTGCAATACCCCTGCTCCAAGCCTATTTTAATTTTTCAATGCCTTGTTCATGTTTATGTAGGTTAAGATTTGGAAGAAGAAAGCCCCTCATTCGAGAGCCATTTGTGAGTAGTAGTGTAGTAAAGGTATGTTTGTTAAACTATGATTGGAAATGCAAAATCTATGATATGTTCATGAAAGTTATACTAATATTTTACCATGAATGAACATCCTATACTCTTGTATCATGTATTAGGATGACACCTTGGATCTTGTTTTGTTATTAGGAAATCATGCCAATAACCTCTTGCTTGCTAACTGAGTTCCTCTTGCCACCTGTTGTAGACTCTTCATGTTCTCAAAGATCTTGGAATGTTAATCGCTATGCATATGCTTGCAAGTTAAGCTTTGTTTATCATGTACAAATTATGTTGTGTTTGAATTATGATCTTATGCTTGATTTTAGTAATGTTCATCGATATTCATTCATTTACCACTTCGCTATATATTACTATTCACATGGAAATGGCTCACTACTCTCCCTTATATATATATATATATATATGTAGCTAATGAAGAGTCTGAGCACGAAGAGAAGTTTAATTAAAAGCCGGTCTTGTATGCTTGCGCTAGATTTGTAAAGTTTTGTCATGCGTATTATATTTTACTTTGTTTTTTAGATCATATAATAATCTAAGATAACAATTCAAGATGAATGATGTATGTTTTTATTTCATATTGTTATGCACTGCTCTGAATGGATGTTTTAAATGGACTCAATATAAGAAAATAATAGCTTCCGCACTTGAAAATGGGAAATTTGCCCCAATTATTCTAAGAGTCCAACTTGTTTGTAAGTTAGGCTTTTGGTGGTCCGCAACTATTAGTTGATCGCTACACTACCATGTTTGGCTCGAAATGAAGTCATGACAATATTAATGGCCAACTTGATGATTTCTTTGATGAGATTGAAGGGATAAAGAAACTCTTGGGTTTCTACTACACAGCTAGAGACAAAAAATAAAGAGAGATTTTATGGTTGAAAAAAGAAGAAAAAAAATTAGTTATGGGATATTTATAGCTAAATCTATCTAAATAGATATATGCAATTGTATTTGTATGTATAGTTTCATGACCTGGGTTTTGTTGAAAAGTCTCTAATACAGGCCCTTTGATATTAGGTAATCTTTTTCTTTTTTTTTCAAAGAAGGATTCCCTTTAGTACAAAAATCTGGGTTAGAGGGGGTTGTTTGGGACTATGGGGTCTGCCATGGGACCCATTTCAATGATCCAAATTGTTTATTTTGTTAGACCTTTTGTGTATTTCATTTATAATAATAAAAAAATAAATAAATAATTAGGTCGATTTGATAACTGTAACTTGTTCAATTTATCATATTTTTCACTAAAAAAATGAACGACAATTGTGCTTTTAAGAAATGAACCATACATTTTTTTATGGCAAAAACAATAAATTGAACAAGTTGCAGTTATTGGTTCGACCGAAATTTTATTTATTTATTTATTTATTTTTTTGGTAGATGAAATACACAAAATGTTTGACAAAATAAATTGTTCAGATCATCGAAACGAGACCCGCAGTTAGCCTCACAGGCCTAAATAGCCCCCTTCTGTTGGATTGGAGGGAATCCTCCTCCTTTTATATATGCATAAATAAATATACATATACACATGTATTTGTATTTATAAGTACTAGTGATTGGGCACGTGCTTTGCACGTGACATCTGATTTTTCATTAATTGTTAATATTGTAATTATGTGTCTCTTAAATTGATATATGATATGTATACAAAGTATGGAGACTTGTATAAGTAAATTAATCTGTATCTAAAATACAATTAAGTAATTAATGAATATATACTCAGTTGAAGAACTTAAATGATAAATGAGAAATTTTATAAAAATAAACATTAATTTATAGCTAGATTGTTGAGATCATAATTCGTACCTGTATTACAATTGAAGGTATGAAACTAACTACACAATTACGCAATTTTGTTTAATGGTTCATCTCATAATACAAAGTCATTGAACCCACTATTATATATTATTTGCATATTATTGGTGTAATAATGCATTAATATCAATATGTAATATATTTTTATATGTTAAAAGTTGTGGAGTCTCGTTTAATGTGCCATGAATATCTTGCATGACGAAAAATATAACATTAGTCATTAGTATATTTTCATTTATATAGAAAATGTGGAATAGATTTTTTAAGAAAATTGAATGATATTGTAGCTTAATATTTTGATCGATATATGAATTTCATAATTATTTTCACGATGTTTATAGATACATGCTTGGTACAAACTACACAGCAGCCAGAAGAGGATGGAGAAGCCTCAGACCACTCCAAGCAAAATGAACAGCAGTATGCAGCAGTAGGAGGCACTAGATTAGCAAAATGCACCAGATTAGCAGATTACAAAGTGATGTTGTAGTTGTTGCACCTATTGATGATCCTAAAGCTCACTGTTGGTTAAGAAGTAATCAGTGGGTAAATTCAATGGCATCTCAACTTCTGAAAAACTTGACTCCATATAGCAGCAGTGAGGCTTGGATCAGGCCTAATGGATGGACTGAATTTAGGTGGAGTGAAACTAAGTGAAGTTTGTATCACATATGGAGGTTGAAGGTGTATCACATATGGAGGTTGAAGTTTGTATCACATATGGAGTTTGTTGCTGTTTCGAGGCCTAGTTTTTTATTTTTTCTTCTCTGTCTCTTGGCTTCTCTGGATTGGTTTCTCACCAATCTTGGGTCAAGAGCTAGCAGATGATATTGCTTCCTTAGCGGTGCCAACCTAGTTGGGATTGCTAAGGTCAGTGGTGATGCTTTTTGCACTTCCCTCTTTGTTGATGTAAGTTCTTTGCTTGTATTGCTTTCTTCATCAATAAAGTTCTTTTTGCTTATAAAAAAAAAAATGTGTTTGTAGGGTTACTTTCATGAAACTGTCAAATTACATAATTTATTATGGCATCTGTAAGTAATCAACATATAACAAAAATTGATCAAAACTTTTTATTTGATGTACTTACTTTTTGTATCATTGAGTTGTTGCGATAATGTTTGGACATCATTTGATTTTTTTTTTCTTTTAATTTGTCTAAAATGTGTATGCATGAGTTACATTGTTTTTCTTGAATTTCACAACAGATAGGACAATTCCTACTTCAACTCGTCTAACTTTGTTTGGAGAGCATGTTGCAATAGATCTTTTATAGTTTTTGTTTCACTATCTTCTTGTTTTTCTTCTTGTTCATTATTATAACTCATTGTAATAAAAATATTTTGATAAGTAAGAGTTTGTTATGAATTTTAAAATCCATTTTCCCTTAATAATGTGATTTTTTTCAATGAGGGAAAAAATGTACAATTATTGTCGTGATGGAGGTGTTTTGCAGAGTCTTGATTTGTTAATTGAAAGTGTTTATTACGGATACTTATTTGTATGACATGTATGCATATATGTATTGAATACAAGTTGATATGAGAACAACACATAATTCAACAATTTTTTCCTAACAAAAATAATTATATTACTAAAGCAATACATGTTAGAAAATTAAAGTATCCAATGGTAATATAGCATTACAGATTATCAATGTATGAATACAGCAACATATATAAATTTACATTTATATTTTTTATATATATTTATATATGTAGATATTGACATATATAAGATATCACAAAAATAATATGTGAAATCTTTTGTAACAATATAATATATGTAACAATGAGAAGTTAATTATTTATAATTAAATAGTTTGCCATAATATAGATGTTTAGTGTTATATTTTTGTGTGTATGCATCATTTTTTAATTAGATTATTAAATTCACATAAAAATCGAAGTGATTTGTGTATAATTTGTGTAAAATTAGAGATTAGTGAAGAAAGATTTAAAAAAAAGTGAAGTTTACAATTTTGGTTTGATTTATTTTTTCAAACTTTTGTTTTGAAAAACATATTTTAAAAAAATAAAATCAACGAAAGTAATTCTTGTTTAGAATTTTGACATTATACATTGGTTATTAAAGTATCATGTAACATATTACAATTCATAAAATATAATTTAAACAAAAAGAAAGTATATGAAGATAACCTACGAAATTTTGAGATGCAACACAAATTTTTATTTTAAAAATGCATGTGCTTTCCTTTGTTTGGATTAAAAAGAACGCATACAATTTTAAATTCAACCAAAATTATTCATCGTGATTTGATCCATGATAGACAATTGTAAATAGTATGTATATCAGTATAGAAACAAACATAGGAAATAAGAAAGAGTTCAATCATCATCAATGTCAAAAATATTGAGACGGTTTTTTTTTTTGGATAGGAAATGAGAAGATTTGTTTATACTTACATGGGACTCTTGGAAGCAAATATATTATTTTTGACTGTTCAACTCTAAAAATAAAGAGATAATTGGTTTATATAGGACTCTTTATGACTTTTAGGAAATATAGTAGATTTGAGAGGATAAAATTGAAATTTAAAAAAGTAGAAAACATGTCAAGTCCTTCACATTTTTATAATAGTAGTAGATTGTTTCTTGATATGGGTGTGTTGACAATTTGTCCTTCAGATCCGTTCGAGTCTTGCCTCAAGGATTTGGGCCCGGCCACCTCCGCTACCACCGATGTATGTGGTGGCCATCAGTGGCAGTTATCAATGGCGGAGCCAAGAAATTAATCAGAGGGGCACTTATTAATTATAACATTGAAAATTTTTACAAAAACATTTCACATAAATTTTTCAATTGACTTCAAGAAAGATTAAAAAAAAAAAAAATTAATCACTTTGTTTGGTTCTGGTTTTTTGAAAACAGTTTTCAAAAAACTCTACTTTTTATTTTTCATATTCTAATGTTTTCAATGAATTTTTTTTTTAATTTTTAGACGCACATAACATAAATGCACTTAAAAAGTATAATATTTGTGAGAAAAATCTTTAAAAAATACACTAAATACCAAAAAAATATATTAAAAAATGTAAAAATTCAATACATTTTTTTGTAATTTGTGTATTTATTAATTTTTTAAAATATTTTTTCAAAAATGTTTTACTATTTTGATACATCTAAACAAGATACATCTAAAAAAAAAAACAAACATGAAAAGCAAAAAACTCAGTTTTCAGAAAACTGAAACCCAACGTACTTAATGTTATTTGTCACTAGTGTATCATGGATAAAGTCATGGATATAAGTTTTAAAATAAATTATATAATGATAAAGTAATTTTTTTAAAAACAATTTGAGTAAAAACTCAATATAATAGTAATATCATGCCATCATTAACACAGATGATAAACCTCATCACATGTCAAATTTAACTAATAATCTAATAAATTACATACTTTATTGAGATTAATTATGTTTGTATGTCAATAATAATAGACGTTACCATTACATTAAAATTTTCATAAATAATAATATGACTTATCGTAATTTCTTTATTTTTAATCAAAAAAACCATTGTTGTTCTCATATAATTTTTAAATTGTCATTCACATTTCACTCTAAATAATATTTTTATAAAAAAAAAATTAAAATATTTTCTTTATGTTTAAAAAAAAATCCAAAACCAGGGGGCAGGTGATTCTCTCCGCCACTGGTGGTCACCGTCTTCCCTTGTGTCTTATTCTCTCCTGTTACTTCCCTTTCGTTGTTAGTTCCAAACCCAAATTCAATTTTGAGAGAGAGAGAGTACAGAGACAAGATAGAAAGGGGAATAATAATAATAATAATAATTAAAAAAAAAAAACACTGAGAACAACATCGTTTTGGTAAGGCTCATCTCATCTCAGCCCTCCATTTGATTCACTTTTGACATGGCAAACTCACAATAAAAGTACTACAAATTGCACTTCAAATAAATACTAAAAAGGATCTTCACTCATAGATTGTGACAATATCACAATTCTCATTCCAAAAAGACTATTTATCCATAAAAATACTTTAAATCTTAAGTTCAATTTTAGTATGATCCACATCAGACTCAAAATAATTAACTGATTCACATGTTATTATAACTTTTGAATACTTTTTTCAGATATCCATGACTGCTATGGTCATTGAGATCATCGTTAAGGCCTTATTTGGGAACATACTATTTTAGTAATTTTTCTGTTTTTTTATGAAAAGATATGCAGAAAAGTATAGAAAGTGATATGACAATTTATAGTGATCTTTTAACTTTTTGGCTAAAACATGTAGTTCCCAAACAAGGCCTAATTATCCAGACCAATATTCGGCATGTTGTTACATGATTGATAGTCTTCAGATATATTCTCATCCTAATTCAAGAAGTAAATTCAGCACAAACAAATAAGTGAACAAATGATTTGTCATATATATATATTCAACAGAATTGAGACTTGCAAACATAATAATAAATACCCAAATCAATTATTGATTATCATGATAATCAGATCAAGAATAAGGCGAAGGAGCAGGCAGAGGAAACCTAAAAGGGGGAAGCCAACAAGGAATGTAAGCATAGGTGGCCATGTTGGGACAATAATACCTTGGTCGTGCAAAGAAAGCCACACACTCAGCCAGTGGTCTTTGAAATGGAAGATCAGGAATGCAGTTCTTCATTACATCAAGTACTCCTATCTTGATCAATTCCCTGCAAATTGGCCCAACCTGCGTGAAGTAGTTATCAGATAGCGATAAATTCGCCAAATTTCCAAGCGCACAGACGACCTCTGGTACCACACCATACAACAAGTTCCCAGCAAAATTCAGCACCTCCACCTTTTCCAGGCATCCCAATGAGAAGGGTATTGGCCCAGTGATTTGGTTGTTGCCGGCGTCGACCACTAGGGCCTCTTTGAGAAGCCCTAGCTCATATGGAAGACAACCGCTCAGCTTGTTGTTCAACAACAGAACTTCGGTCAGAGTGGACAAGGCTTTAGAGATGCTTGGCGGGATTGACCCGGTGAATTGGTTGTTGGCTATGGCGAGATAGAGGAGCACATGACTGGTGCCTAGGTTATCAGGCAGCTTTTGCGTGAAGTAGTTGTTGTTGATGAAGAGTACATCGATGTTTTGATTGAATAGTTCAGGTGGAACTGACCCAGTAAAAAGATTGAAACGAATGTCCAAGAAAGATAGGCCCTTCATACCGAGAATGGCGCTTGGAAATGACCCAGAAAACTTGTTGTTGCTTATGTCAAGCTCGTAAAGATAAGGAAGCTTAGCAATGGTTGTTGGGATTGAGCCAGTAAAATTGTTGGAATTGGCGTGGAAGAGAGCGATATCTGGGAGCTGGTCCAGGAAGCCATTGAGGGTAGGGGCGTTTAGTTGGAACCCATTGAAATCAACCGAGGCAAGAGCAATAGCAGTCTTGTTGTCTGGAGGGCTGTCACAGTAAAAGCCTTTGTAGTTGCATATATCTGTGCCTACCCAGGTTTTGATGATGCCTAGCGGATCTGATATGATGGTGGTCTTGAATTTTTGGATTACAGGGTAAACCACGGCCAGCCTTTGGTCCGCAAAAACAAGTGGTTTTTGTGGAGCAGGTGGAGGCCGCAGTGGCAGTGCTTGCGGTGGTGCGGCTGGCACTGGCACTGGAGGGATCAGTAGTGGTGCTGCCGAGGCTTGGAATGTAAATGGTGGACTACTGTATCCATAGACGTACTCTTCGCCACCACTGTCGCCGCCACCGCCAATTTTGACAAGTGTTTCGGTACTATCTACAACGTTGATGATGAGACAAGTGAGAATGATGTGGGTTGAGAGTCCAATTTCAATGGACATGTTAGTAGTAGACTACTACTAGTTTTCTTCAGGCTTGCTTTATGAAGGTAATTCAAAGCAAGAGTTTGCAAACAATAACTAAAACAGAGGAGGAACAAGTAGGTATATGTAAAACAGAGATTGCAAGAAATAGACGATACTCTGTGTTAATGGTCTCCAACTTTTCAATGAATAGTAAGAACATCTCCGACAAAACATCTAAATCTGGGGATGTGATTTCGGGACAATTATGTGGCAATTTAACATTTTAAAAATAAACACTCCACCTAATATCTCACCTTTATTTATTTTTTATTATTTTATTTTATTTTATTTGTTTACTTCAGTTTGCTTTTCTAATTTTTTTTTTTGGACAAAACTAACTATTTTGTTTTGACGTAAAATATTTTACACACAAAAAAAAATGCATTGTTTTTGTTTTTCAGCGTTTGGTTGACATTTGAAATAAAAATATTTATTACTTAAAGAATAAATTTTGATTAAATAAAGTGTCATTTATGACTTTTTAGTGAGCAAATATATTTATTTGGAGGAGGATTCCCTCCAATCAAATGGAGGGGGCTATTTGGGCCCGTGGAATCTACCATAGACCTTGTTTTGATGATTTAAATCATTCATTTTGTTGGACACTTTATGTATTTCATTCATAAAAAAAGTTTAGGTCGATCCGATAGTTGTAACTTATTTTAATTTAGTGTTTTTACTAAAAAAATGGATGACAATTATGTTTTTAAAATAAACCATACATTTTTTTATCACAAAAAATAAATAAATAAATTGAACAAGTTGAAATTATCAGATCGACTTAATTTTTTTTATGAATAAAATATACAAAGTGCCCTGATAAAATGAATAGTTCGAATCATTGAAACGAGATCCGTAATTAGCCCCACATGCCCAAACAACCCCTATAGTCCTCCTCCTTATTTGAAAAGACCAAATGTATTGAAAATGTAATGAGTGAGAGTCAACTTTGTAAAAATTGACTTATAAAATTTTTAAAGATAAGTCATTTTTAGAAAAATGATGTAAAAAAAATTTCTTAAAAAATATTTTATTTGCTTTTTAGTTAACCAAACAACAAAAAATTAATAAAATATTTTACATCAAAACAAACGAACCTAATATATGTTCCACATAATATGACAAAAAATAAATAAATAAATAAAAATAAAGAAACAATGTAGTTTTCTCATGTAAGTTTGGACAATTATCACAACTAAGTACTACCAATGGATCTGCCTCCTCTCTAGCACTATTCAATTTAGCCATTATCCTATACTCTCTTATCGATCATCCGATCGGTCATCCAGCAATAAGGTGATAGTCACGATTGATAAGAGTGACAGCCACAGTCAATAGGGGCAACAACCGTAGTAGACCGGTGCGGTCGATAGGGCAACAGCCGCGGTAGACTAGTCACTACAAGAAATTGCATTTTTCACAACGCAACAAAATATGTTGCTAAAAGGGAAAATTCGTTGGCAAAGAGTTTTGCCGACACACAAAGCTACGTTGGCAACCCGTAGGCAAAAGTGAGTTGGCAAAAGTTTTTGCCGACGAAATTATCATTGCGTTGGTAAAAGTAATGCTTTTAGCGACGAACATAGTCGTCGCTAAAAACTTCATCCATCGTCAGCAATTTACCTTGCGTTGGTAAAAGTCATTCAAATATGATGATTGTGTGGCACTTTTCGCGACACAAATTTGCATGGGCAAAAAATATACTTTTACCAACAACATATGCGTCGGCAAAAGTAAATTTTTGGCGACACATTTACGTCGGTAAATGTTGCCATTTGCCGACGATTTTTTTGTCGCTAAAGCTTTACTTTTGGCAACGACAAATTGGCATTGGCAAAAAATACACTTTTACCAATACAATATGAGTGGGCAAAAATAACTTTTAGCGACACATTTACGTCAGTAAATGTTGCCATTTGCCAACGATTTGATTGTCGACAAAGCTTTAGTTTTGGCAACGACAAATTGATATTGGCAAAAAATACACTTTTAGCAACACAATATGAGTGGACAAAAATAAACTTTTAGCTACACATTTACCGACAAGTTGTTTGTCGAGAAAGCTTTACTTTTTGGCAACGACAAATTTGTAGCGGCAAAAAAAATTGAAAATCATATATTTTTTTATAAGATTTACATATTTACAAGAGGTATCCCTCAGGCACTATTATTACAAACTAATAACATTGATATTAAATCACCTAAAGTTGATGTGTAGGCAAAAAAACATTGCTAAAAAATATGCTTTTAGAAGCGTTGTATAAAACCTAAAAGGGTAAACTCACTAAAATACTCAAATACATCCAAATTGTGAACCCATAGTAAAAATAGCTAAATAACAAAATGAAATCATGAAACTAACAACAACCCAAATTTGCAGCAGACCAGCATCTAGTAACAGCCCGCTTCACAGCAACATTGCAGCAGCAACAGCCTAGCAAAATTCTGCAGCAGCAGCAGCAGACCAGCAAACCATCAACAGATCCTGAAATAAGAGAGTACTTAAGAGTGTCCCACATAATTACCGAGTGGCTTACCCTTGCAGATCCTGAAATCCTATCCTGTTTGCCTGGAAAATACATTCCAGATAGTACACGAAACATGGATTCAGGATTCCTCATTCGCACCAGTCGACCGGTCTCTTGATGGCGAGTTGAAGTATAGCATGTGATCGAGAGGATTCCTCATTTGCACCAGTTGTTCCAGTACTTGTAGCATTTCCTCTCTCAATTAACTCCTTGATCGTCTCTACATTTGACACTCTGTATTCTTGCAAACCAACAATGCAGACCTGCTGTTTCCCTTCCTCCCTCATGCAAAGCTTTCTGCAAATAAGAGTTTCAAGGTTAGGGAATTGAACTTTCTTCTAACCAAATAAAGGTTAGAAGCTGAGAAATTCACTTCCGATCATTAAGGAGATCAAAAACTTTCCCTCCATAAATCTCAAAGAAACTGAAACAATCGAAATCCTTGATTCCGATAAGTGTGGTTCATTAATCTGAAAAATATATTGGGATGCCTTAAGGGGCAGTGGTTGCATAGTATAAGTCTTTCCACTACCTGAAACAAACTCATTAAACAAGCTTATCAATGACAGTAATTTGAAAAATAATTTAGAAAAATATATCCACCTAAAAAACCTAGAAAAGAAACGATACCAAGAGATAAGAACAAAACTAAGATAGAGGTTTGCATATAATTAAAAGCATTTCCAAACAGCATTGTGTTAGAGTGATGCATACTTAGCCAGTATAATGAAACACTGTTCTATATATTTATGTTTAACCTAGACAGATTGAAAACTTAAAAATGTTCCAAACAAATAGGAAAGAAGCATATCTAATCATTATAAATATAGCAGAGAACCAAACAAGAAGCCAGCAACAAAGTCTTTGAATTATGGGATCAAACTTCAGACAAATGCAAATAAACTGTTAGAAAATTGCACATGCTGCCATTCTCTGGAAATATTCTGTCAAACTACTTGATGAATATAAAAATACATGAAAGTCCATTTCTAATTCTGATTTGTCCAGTAATAAGCATATCAAATCAATTACATCAATTTTTAAAGCATATCACAGACGTCCAAGCCTTAGTGGAATCTAAGTGAAGTTACTGATCAAAAAGTTGGGTACAAAAGGTTATAAAGATGCTGTTAGTAGTACCAAAACAAAATAAAAGGATTGTGAAGCCACTTGCCTGTTTGTCCATATGCAAAGCAGGTAGCTTTTGTTCGTTGAAAAATCATCGGGACTATAGGCTCTACAGTCTCTGAGTAAATCTAGAGCAACAAAATAACAGATACCATAAAATCATGAACTTTGATATTTCAAATGGGTAGGAACCAAGTCTTGTTATTCACTTACTTCATCATTAGAAATATCCTCGCTCATCACAGCATCAAAAAGAAATTCATGTTTCTCAACATATTCAGTCAGGTCAACCTGCAAAAGGCGGTAATTAGGCTCCAGTTGAAGAAACACTCCATACGCCACTTCCAATCATAAATTTATGCCATATAAACAGTACCAAGCTGAACAAAAATAGGCAGTAATTGAATTGCCATTTAGTTGTTGCTGTCAAATTTCAAGATGGCAATAGATGAGGCAAGAGCTAAAATACATTATATTAGTCCGATCACTTGAAGACTTCCTCTTTGATTCCAGTTTGAACACGGCTTGAGCAATTTAAATGGTTCTATATTCCATCAAATGATGTTCACCAGCACACACTTGTTTGCTCCTCATATACAATGAGGTTTCACATCTAATTTCATCGAAACGCAGATATGCAAGTTCAGTGAACACATTGTTTGACTGTTTCCAAATCCTGTGTCCCAATTTGTTAGGGTCAGCTACTGTATAAATGCGCATCAGCTCTACTCCCTTTCCTCTCATTGCTATGCTTTCTCGTTTACAAATATACCTAGCATCCATGCACAAGTAAAACTCTTCGAACATCAACAATTTCATGTATTTCTTGCACATCTCTACGTCACAAAATATGAAAAACCACATATGAAGGAACAGCCATCTAGAAATAGAAACTAAACCATAAATTCAGTAATCTCATATTTGCATTTCACCATCGAGTTCAACCTTACATTTCAAACCACACATTGATAAACCTTAAGAATGGCATAACTTCCCTCATCAATACAGGACACCATGTTTTTTTACAGTTAATCAAATAATAACAAAGAAATATAACTATGTGATCACTGATTAATGCAAATGTAGCAACAAAAGTAACAACAAACATAACATCAAAAGCAAGCACAGGCAAGCTTAAATAAGGCTAGGATCCCATCCAATATAAACAATCTTAATAGTTATTGTAACAAAAGGAAACCATAAGAAGCTCACCTTGAGTTTTGTTTCGTGAACAGTGAGCGAATTAGAATTCCGGTCTATGGTAATTATGTCTTCCTCTTTCTTTGTTATTTCCTTTTTATTAAGTGGTCTCTTTCGTACCTGCATTCAAAATATTTACAAACATTGTCTATGATAAAAGAATGAGAAAATATAACAAACCAATGCAGCAAAAGCACAATAAATATTATGCCTACAAAATAGCTATGTCATTTATATAACCTCTATTGCAAGTTTCCATTCCTTCTACCTTCTCATTTTTCCTTCTTTTTTTTTTTTAATTTTGACATCCATGTTTATGACTAGAGTTACACTTAAATAATCAAGTCAGCAATACTTCCTTTTGCATCAAATGGATCCCTGTCACAATAGATATTGAAGGAAAGATAGATACAAAAGCATATGGGCATACCACAACTTTGATCTTTGCAACATTAGTAGCCTTCTCTTTATCTGCACAGAAGCTTCTAAGAAGATTATTTTCCGGCACACGAGCACCATTTGTAAGTTTGTTGTTTGTGATATATGGCTCAGAATCATCAAAACTTTTAAGAGAAGATCCATTGTATAAACCAGGAACCTACATATAAAAAATAGTGTACAGAATAACATCAGTGCAACAATGAATGATACAATACAGAGCCTCCCAATGATGCACATGTCCAACAACATGTTTAAAGAAACCCTACTTTATCAATATTATCACAACTGTGAAAAGACAGACAGAAAACTTTAGTTACAAGTGTATGCCTATGTAGCAATGTTCAATTAAGTATGCATGTTGAAGGAACCTTGAAATAAAGGCAAGTTTAAAGCTTGGCTGCAGAGTCACTTAATTCCTTTTGGTTGTTGGGATATCATGAAAGAATTCTGGAAAAAGGGAAGTTAAGAAAGCTTGCTTTTTCACGACTAAAATCTCCTGAGAGGCATTTTCTTATTAAAGGACAGGAAAACATTTAAGTAAATACTCTATTGGAGGCATAGCCACAAACAAACACTCAAAATTGAAATAGTTAAATTCACATTTTCATTCACTGTTCCTATTACGGAGCATCACATCAATTGATGCTTTAGTTCATGGTTCCTTAGTATAAGCTTTAAAGTCCTGGGATTCTCAAGTGATTGAGACATAATTATATTTGAAACAATAGTAAGAAACAGTTCTAAGCAATCACTCTCAAAAAAATAAACTTCCTTCACACATAGAAGATCATAAGTTCATAACCCTTAGGTCATAATCTAGGAACAAGAGAAATAGCTTCAAAAAATTATAACCCCAAAACTTACTATAAAAAATTTTAGGTGTTGCATCTCAATACATTCAAAAGGCTCATCTTTCAAGGGATAAAATCCAGCGCCAAATAAAATATATTCAGATTATGCTGAAAGTGTAACATAATAGTGCCTAGGATTTTGGGATGGAGGACTTAAAAAATAAATATCCTAACTTAGTATGACTTACCTTTCTTTCAGTGATGATAAATAACGATCAAGACATGCTTGATGCACAGCATGCCCACAAGAAGAAACATGGATTCCATCACAATCTAAGGGACCAAAGCCATCTTATGCTGCAAGAGGTGAAGAGGATTCTGATGGTGCTGCAGCGCACGGCCTGGATAATGGGCATAAACCAAAACCTCAAGGGGGTGTAAGTGTAATTTACCCAAATTGAAATAGTTAAATTCACATTTTCATTCACTGTTCCTATTACGGGGCATCACATCAATTGATGCTTTGGTTCTTGGTTCATGGTTCCTTAGTATAAGCTTTAAAGTCCTGGGATTCTCAAGTGATTGAGACATAATTATATTTGAAACAATAGTAAGAAACAGTTTTGAGCAATCACTCTCAAAAAAATAAACTTCCTTCACACATGGAAGATCATAAGTTCATAACCCTTAGGTCATAATCTAGGAACAAGAGAAATAGCTTCAAAAAATTATAACCCCAAAACTTACTATAAAAAATTTTAGGTGTTGCATCTCAAGATGTTCAAAAGGCTCATCTTTCAAGGGATAAAATCTAGCGTCAAATAAAATATATTCAGATTATGCTGAAAGTGTAACATAATAGTGCCTAGGATTTTGGGATGGAGGACTTAAAAAATAAATATCCTCAAGGGGGTGTAAGTGTAATTGACCCAAATGGTTGGTGAGTGAGGAGTTGCTATCATGTTGAAGAAAGACCTAGTTTGATTTCAGACATGAAATTAAAGCTTTTGAATGAAAAATTGAAGAAATGGAATCAGGATTCAAAAGCCAGCAGTTCTGAAGGACACAAAGGCCTTCAATGAGATTGCATCTTCACCTTCAAGTGAATTTACAATAATACCTTCAAAGCTGCAAAAAAGATAAAACATGAACCATCTGTACCAACTAAAATAAACAAAGTAACAGATGTCACCAAAAGAGCTGGCAATAAAACAAAAAATACTACACAAAGTACAAAGCAACCACACTATATCAAATAGCACACATACATTGACCAATCAATATGGCCATATCTGTTAGGACTTAGGATTGAGATTTGACCTCCTATTTCCTCCACATAGAACACGCTTTACCATCGTCAAAGAAACATTATAAGGATGTATAAGTGTACAACAATCAAAATTCTAGAGGTATGATCTGCATAACTCAGCAGGTTTTTCATAATGACTAATTAGCTTTAGCAAAGAACTTATCTTCAAAAGGGTTCCATATACAAATCATAGCAACCTACCGAACCTGGTTGATTTGCATAACATTTAAATGTTATAGGATACAAAAAGAAACCCTCATCTGTGGAAAAGATAATAGAATCAGAATGACTGCTTTACTTTTCCCCAGAAATTTGAAGGACCCACAAAAGGACAAGAAAAAAAGACCTTGTAAACCTATGTAAAAAGTGTGATAATCCAAAAGACTCTTCGTTAATCACATTATATTTACCTATAAAAACAAAACAACATTTGCTATCACTAGCAATGAAGAATATAAACAACATATTTATCTGTAACTAGCACAAACAAGTACAAATGATTCAGAGAGAATCACCTTAAGCACATAGCCGAGCTCGTGCAGTTTCTTTGTAACAGTAGACAGCATCAACGACGCTGGATCTTTCTTCATGTTTCCCAAGATCTAACGTCCATCAAAACGAAAGCACTATTTAGGGGACAGAGTCTAATCACTTCAATGCACCAATTTAAATAAAATGTTTCTTCAAATATCAAATTTTCTGAATGATGAATATACAGTTAAGCAAACACATTGATCTATAGGAATTATATTCAAATGTAAGAAATCATGTTATTTTTCCTTCAAGAACATTTAGTTTACATTACTATCCTAGAAAAATAGAAGGCATCGGTGCATCATGTATACAAAGGTATGCCATGAAGAAATAAAAGCAACCGAAAAATTGAGGATTTGGTAATGAGATGTTATTTTTCGTTCAATACAAAGGTACACTCGTTGGACACTTCTCAACACATTGAACACATGCAAATGGATCCTATTATTTTTGGAAAAAAATTTAGTTCCAGACACTCTTTGGACAATCACACATATCCATCACTTATACACACATGAAACATACTACAAGTATAAACAAAATAACTTTCCATTCAATGATAAAAGAAAAATAATATAAATTTATATCTATTAATCATTCATCTTTATAAATAAAAAAATAATAAAAAAATTATTATATATATATATATATATTGTGTGTGCCCTCCATCTATCATGTCCTGCTTTTTTAAAAATTATCATGTCTTGTCACATATTCGTGTTCGTGCTACATAGTATCTAAAAGCACAATAATCAAAGTGAATTGTTTTATTGAATGAGGATTTTTGCAGCCCCTCAAATCCTAAATAATAAGGTTTAGAAGACACCTCTAAGATTGAAGCTTCAAAGCCAAGAGATTACGAGCTCAACCAAGAACTGTGTCTTTGGTAATCTTAACTCATGCCAACCAAGTCAGATCAAGGGCAGTCTTCAAGTATCCAGTGATAAGCTGCTGCATATCCATCCCTCTTAGCATGACAAGAGCAACCGATTATCAAACTGAATATTGAATAATGGGCATAAACAAAATGCAAAACTGAAAGCATAGAAGGCTGCAAGCCTGCAACCACTGCATTCCTAACTATTTATTGCCAGCAGAAAGCTGACATTTATGGAAAAGGGCTCTTCTAAATTCAAGTAGAACTGGTCATGGGACATTACATCTTGCATAAATTTCTTGCAAACAGGACGGATTTCTTTGCTGAGTGTTGCAGAAAACATCATAACTTGAATTTAATGAGGAGTCATCTTGAATATCTCCTGCATATCTCTCCTCATGTCTGCAGTACATATGAAGCAGAGAAATTACAAGGTATCAGAACACTTAAGTAGTTTTTGTTGGCTTAAATTTTGCAATGTCAACAAGGTCTCCAAACAGCTTATCCTCTGGCTTTGAGGGCTTTCCAGGCGGCACATAGGATGGAGTAGACTGCTGCTAGTAAGGATTCCTCAATGCACCATCATCCCTCACCAAGAGCCCATACATTCTCTGGTCGAGAAACTGCGCATTTTGTTGCTGACCGTAACCATATCCATATCCGACAATTTGGTTGCTTTACATATGTTGAGGATTCATATAAGCCATCTGCCCAGATTGCATTTGCTGCGGATACATACCCATTTGCCCTCCCGGTATTTGCTGAGGATGAATCCCTACCATCTGATTGCTCTGAATACCTTGATTATTGAATGATGAGAGATGGCTAGCTGTCGTTGGCTAAATATACATACCACCTGGTTGAGATCCTTGATGCATGCCACTCGGCATTGGCTGGGCATGTGTGACAGCCACCTGAGTAACCTGCTGCATTGGCTGAGGATATTGACTGACTTCTAGTTGGCTATTGTCTGTTGACTGAGCTTCCCAGGGTGATGGTGGCAGCGAACTGTTGCTCTGAGCACCTAAGAAAATTGTGCGAGCGCAAGGTCAGTTTTAAATGCAAAATGATAAATATATGAATCCTTCCCTGCTCAAGACATATCAAAACCAGGATTATCTTTCTTTTAAGGAGTAAACCAATAATTAAATGTTTCATTCCTCACTCCCTCTCAAAGCTACCCCTAGAGCTTTGGCCCTGTAATTAGCTCATATATGTGGACGTGGTACTACATGTACTTAGAAATTAGACGGGGGCAAGCCCAGACACCCTCGTGAGCAAAATCTGGAGCATCTAATAAATGGGTCATGAGGACTCCAAACCCAATCTCATTAAATTCACATCAAACCCAACCAAGCCATCTAGATTCTAGCCCATTTCTTTTGTAATTTTGATACCGACTTTAAATTTGTAAAACTAAATATTTATTGTAATATATCATATATTGGTGTAATAATTAATTATAACATTTTAAAATAATTCACAAAATTATTAATTAATGAAGGCTGTAGATGTTATGGACTTTTATAAAAGACATTTGAAGAATAATATGCAGGGTTCAGCAAAACCTGAACTTTGCAGGAGGCTAATTATCAACAGTAAGATGAATGAGAAGAAAAAACATAAAATAAGTTCTTCGAAAAAGGCTAAGCTGAACCAATTTCATATTTTAAATGGGTCCAAAACGCTGACATTAGCCCTTAAAATTAGTAGGCATTGAACGGGTTGGCATGTCAGCTGGAAAATTGCCACTCCTAACTAGTTGTCTATTGATTGGGCATACTGTGAGTGCAGAACTGGGACTGTAGGAGTGCACATATAGATATTTGAAAAAAAAATTCAAAAAAAAAAAAATGCATATAGAGTGAACTAGAAACGCACCATAGACATCAAGTGAGACTTGAAATTCAACTGAAACACATAAAAATCTTCAAAATACTGATAAATTCAAATAAAATCTAACCCGAAAGGAGTGTCGAAATCATCCCTGAACTGCTCGAGGCAGTGTTCCTATCAGATGTAACACTCATCTTGTTTGAATGGTTAAGAACATTCTCCCCGTCTGACTGGCAAACTTGTTCCCATGATGGACAAATCTCATCAAATCAATCTCCACAAGCAAGTAGTAGAAGAAGTGAAAATAGACAAACATAGATTCATTTAAGAAATTGAGAGAGAGAAGCAGGGGCATTGAGATACAAAGCAAAAGGGAAAAAACCTGTAAGGGCAGACTGAAGCACCCATCTCGCACGGCAGCAGGAAACGGCACAAACCCTACGATCAAGAGTGAAATCGTGAGGGAGAGAGAACTACGAATTCTGAGATAAGGATGTGCAACAGTGAAATCGTGGAGATTGATTTGGGGAGATTTGATGAGGGAAAAAAAAACGAGGGAATTTTGAGAGGGAAATGTCCACAGCCTCTCAGCAGATCTCCCCAAAAAAATAAATAAAATAAAATATTCAAAACAATTTTTAGATTTGTTTTTTTTTTAAAAACAATTAAAAATAATTTCAGAGAAATAAAAATCAAAATTATATTTTTAAGATTTTAAAAAGTATTTATGACCTAAAAGATTAAAAAAAAAATTAGATTTTTTTTTTGAAAAAATTAAAAATAATTTGAAAGCAATAAAAATCAAAATTATATTTTTAAAATTTTAAAAAGTATTTATGACCTAAAAGATAATAATATACAAAAATAATAAGTTTTTTTTTTCATCCAATTTTTTTTTTTAGTTTTTTAGGAAAAAAAATTTTGAAACTAGTTTCTGAAAATAAAAACAAACATATTGAAATTGATAATCTAACTATATTCTTTGAAAAAGTTTAAATTATCTCAAATTAGTCATCTCAACTTAAGAGTGTGTTTGGGCTCAATGGATTCATTTTGTGATCTAATTTAATGATCATTTTAATTTTACAATTCAGTAACTAAAATATTTAAAACTCTTTCAAAAATTATAATAAAAAACACAAATCACTAAATCACATCATTCCACTAGCAAAACTTTTACCGACGAATAGTGTTATCGTCGCTAAATGGTTAACTCGTTGTCCACGCCAACTTGTCATCGCCAAAAGTAACCACACTAATAGCAACACTCATTGTGTTGCTAAAACATAAGCCTCGTAGGTAAAAGTTTTGAAATTTTGGCGCCAACCAAAAAATTTGGTGCTAAAATAATGTTATGCCTTTTTAGCAACGGCAACAAATTGCGTCGGTAAAGGTATACTTTTACCAACGAAATTGATCACTGTGTCGCCAAAAATATACTTTTGGCAATGAAAAATTGACGTCGTCGCCAAAAGTAGTCGCCAAAAGTGCAATTTCTTGTAGTGAGTGTTGCACCGATCATCCGAGTGGTTGTCAGGTTGGACGTCCAAGTGGTCGTCTTGTCGATCGTCTGACATGCACAAAACATGGCATATCCCTTCCCTTTGCATCCCTAATTGCCACGCGTCTTCATCTGCTGGAGAGTACAAGACATGGCTAGACAGGACATGACTGGAGAGGAGGCAGACCGTTAGATATTACAACTTGGATTGTGACCTAAAAAATGATATATATATATATATATATCTTGATTGGAGATATACTTTTAAGTTCCTACTACAATAGTGTTATCTAAGTTTTTTTTGTTAAGAATATGTTAGGAAAGAACTGTTTTGTTTTGAATGATATCATAATTTCAATAATGGTTATTCACCCAAAAATAATTTTAATAATGGAAAATTTACCTATAAATCTCATCTTGAAAAATGGTATAATATGATTAGTTCCAAGAGTTTTTTTATACACTAATAGTCCCATTGATTTTGAAAATGTAGTTGTTACCCAAAAGACAACCTGAGAGGGGGGTGAAATAGGTTTTTACAGATAAAAATAATAATACCCTAATAAAAATTATGACTAGCACAATAGATAAATATAGTTAATGAAATAAAAATAATTAAAACAAGTGTTCTAACAACTATGTCAGTTAATGATTTTAGCACAGTGAAAATGTAAAATATAGCTATGGCAATTTAAATAAAATAAAAAGATAAGGAAGAGAAAGGCAAACAAATTTATAGTGGTTCGGCTTCAACTCGGCCTACGTCCACTCCTCAAGCTTCACTTGAGATTTTCCACTATACTCTAGCTTCACAGGGTGCTAGCAATGTCACGCCCCACTATTTATTACTCGAAGTCATTACCAAGTTCCATAATTTAATTCAATTTTAGAGATAACATGCGGAAATAAACTCAAATGTTCAATTAGAAGTAATGAACAATAACTCTCTCATTCGAATGAAAATTAAATACAACGTGGGCATCCTTAAATAAATTGCCCTCAGGCTTACAACATTAAATAATCAAATGAAGGGTGCAACCCTTTAACATATATGGCATTCCGCCTACAACAAAGAGGCCCCGTGGCCAACAATTAAGAAGATCCAAATCTTGTAGCACATCCTGCTAAACACCTGAAAAAGATTCAACAACGTGGGATGAACATATAGTCCAGTAGGGATCTCAACATGATCCTCAACAATAACAACTTACAGATAGCTATGATCATGAATGCTCATTCTCATACTAGAATAGTAATGTGACAGTTTATACAAAATATATATATATATATATATGTATATGAACTTTTCTCGAAAACAACCATTTCATTCAACGCTATAAGCGATTCATCTTTCTTTTCCTTTCATTAACCCCCATTCCCAATCTTTCATAACATTAACAATTACTTAGGAAATAAATTCACTAAGCCCATTACTCTCTTCCATTTTCCACACATACAACAAATGTGCCTTTTCAAAACATATTTATAAAATGTTCGATTTTCTTCACACTTCTAAAAGACAAAAGAGCATTTCGGTTCAATCCCAATTCTATCATAACTATACATGCATACCTTTATAAAAAGGAGATAACAACTCAACTACATGCATAAGATAAACCAATGAGGCGACTCGGCCCTCCAAAACTATAACCAACACAATCCACAATCTTCCCAGATACACTGAAACAATAACAACAAAACTTTGCTCTACTAGCTAGGTGCGTAGTAAGCCAAAGATACACTTCTCACAACAACATACCATTTTACCAGGCGCTAGCTGGAAGGGTGTGGTACCTTAGATTCTCAGCGCATACAGTTCTCCAGGCGCTAGCTGGAAGGTACCGGTACCTCTGATTATCAGCGCAGGATATCACACCAATAACCACAATACCACAAGGCATAACCAACATGGTAGTAAAGATACAATTTCCACATATGTGTGTATTCAACACTCAAATTACAACAATCCGATTCTCATACCTTTTGTTTTCACGAATTCAATTCCATGGACAATAAGGCCATAACTCATTTTAATCTACTACATTCTTTTCAAGCCATTCCAATTTAATTATGCAAATTAAGTCATAATCATTAACTTAGGGTTTTCCTCCCTCTTTCTCAATATTGACTAAAAAGGCTCAATTAACAACAACAAACAACAATAACCACATTTAAGACCCAAAATACCTAAGTATTTGCCCAAAGATCAAAACCCCTATATTAATTTATTAAACCAAATAAAAATTAGGGTTTCCTCTCCTTTCAACAACCACATGCTAATTAACACTCCAATTAGCCCAAACCACAACGAATGATAATAAACCCAAATTCTACAACCAACCCAAGATTCAATCTCATGATTTTCACAAATCCAACATGATATAGTGTTTTTATGCAATACAAAAACTACCACATGTCTATCTATAGACGGAGTATTGAAAAGGAACAAGGAGAATCCCTACCTCAAATGTAGAACCCAAGCAAAAGAAGAGCAAAACTCGGAAGTGCTCCAAATCCTAAATTTCTTGGATCAAAACGAAGCCCTCGACGATCAACACACTTCTTACAAAGGCCGAAGGGAAGGAAGACACTCTAACTAGATCAAACCCTAGAGAGAAGGGAGTTTCTAGAGAAAGAGGCTCTCAAAATATCTTTTGGGAAAGTAAGAGAGAGAAAAGAAAAGTAAAAAATGATTCAAAAAGGTGAAACCCGGTGTGATATACAAGTCGCCCTGCTCGAGCGTGGAAACCCCCGCTCGAGCGTTACTCACAGACTTCCGCTCGAGCGGCCAAACTCCCGCTCGAGCGGCGAATGCACGCTTCCAGAACTTTTGCAGAACCAGGTCCCCGCTCGAGCGTCCAACTCCCCGCTCGAGCGGACAAGAACAACAAAGGCCCGCTTGAGCGTCAAAAGAGCCGCTCGAGCGGAGAGGCTAAAATCTGGGCAAAATTCTAAGCTTCAAAACACAACCAACGTAAACCCAACTTGTCCAACACAATCCAAAACTCTAAAACAAAGAGTGAGGGATAGAAATGAGGATAAGACAACAACAAATCTACGGAACCGAGTCCGGATTACTGTTTAAACAACGAAAGGGAAAACCGGGATCGCTATAAGCAACCTTTTCACAGATGTAGCAATCCTCCACAGATTTTACACAGACTTTCTAAGTCAAGAACACTGAGTGTACTACACTCTTACAAGGTTGAAAAAAAATGTGTTTTTGCTTTCACAGAAAGCTACAAGAATTATCTCTCAAAGATAGATATAAAAATGAAGCTCTGGTTTTTATGTAAATCTCACACAGGAAAGATAGGCTTAAAGCTATACGACTTAATGTATAATTTCTAAGAGAGGATGTAAACAAAAATTGAAGAACACTTCTCAGAAAATTTTTCACAGAATACATGAGAGTAATTTTAGATCAAAGAATATTTTCTGATTTTTTTTGTAACTTGTTTCCATTAGAGGCTTTGGTATATATAATGAAACTTATAACCATTTATAGCCGTTGTATTCATTTGCATTTATAGCCGTTTATAGCCATTGTATTCATTTGAATATCTTCCACTCCATCATTACTAATTTGAATACCTTCCACTTGAACTTTTTGAACCTTTTGAACTGCTGCTGTGCTGGGCTGTTTGAACCTCTGTTTTTGGGCTGTTTGAACTCCTGATTTAATCAAATATTAAATACATTCTAACAACATTTAGGATAAAGGTTTAGGTGAGAAATAATGGGACAAAATAAATTTTGATTCTATTTTTCTCTTTCAAATAAATTAAAGCATAATTAAATAAATCATCAAAATAAATTTTGGATTCTATTTTTCTCTTTCAAATAAATTAAAACATAATTAAATAAATCATCAAAATAAATAAGTCTAATAGTAGTTTTGATATATTATTTGAAAATTAGATTTATGGTTATACCCTTATTTCTATCATGTTTTCTTCTTTCTTTTTTTCTTTTGTACTAGAAAGGTAAGATACATAACTTATGATAATCAAATTTGGAATGAATTTTTATATGAGAATCTTTTTTATTTGGAATGACTTGAAATATGGAATTATTCAAACATTCCAAAAAGGATGTGTGATTCTTTAAATATTTCAAAATGAATACAAAAACTCCTTAGTGCTTGTTTGGGATCATCTATAATAGACAAAAAGTCAAAAAATCACTAAAAAAGCAAAAAAGTTAACACTATTCACTAATCAAAAAAGTCAGCCAACATAGAGGGAAAAAAGACTAAAAATCCCTTGCTGACATGCACGGAAATTTAAAAAAAAAAAAAAAAAAACAGCGCAGCAGTCAGCAACACAGTGCACTGACGCAGCACAGTGCAGGTCAATGCTTAGAAGGGCAATGAGGTAATTTTGCTAGTTGATACAATATTTTAATACACATTTTTCGTAAAAAGTCAAAAAATTATCCCAAACATATATCTTTTTTTCCTCTACTTTTTAGTCAAAAAGTGCACTTATATAGTTCATCCCAAACAACCCTAAGTTTTGAACAAATATATAATTTCAATCTGTAACGCTCCAATGTAACACTCAAATGTAGCAATCCAATGTAATATTCCAAAAAAACTTTTTATTATACGTTTTTTCAACTGTAACACTACAATGCAACACTCTAAAAAAACATATTAGTGTAATACTTCAATGTAACACACAAAAAAATTTCTTAGTGTACTTTTTTCAAATGTAATATTCCAATATATCACTTCAAAAAAAAAGATGTGGGATTCTTCAAACCATTTCAAAAGGGTGTGAGATTCTTCAAACTATTTCAAAAGGAGTACAAAAATTCATTAGTAAGTTTTGGGTAAAGGTATAATTCAAACTATGAGTGTTATGTTTAGAAACAATATACTAAGTAGTCTTTTAGTATTTTTATGTATGTTACATTGGAGTATTATGTTTGAGATTACATTGATTAGAGTGTTACATTTGGAAAAGTATACTAAGGAGTTTTTTTGTATGTTACATTAGAGTATGTTATATTAGAATGTTACGTTTGGGAAAAGTTTAGAGTATTACATTGTTACATTTCGGAAAAAGTATATTAAGGAATTTTTAGTGTGTTACATTGAAGTATTACATTATTGGAGTGTTACGTTCTTATTCATAATGTGAGATTTGTTCCAAAATGAGGGAAAATCCAACCTCTATAGTGCAGATTGCCCAAATTTATAATTTCACATTTGGAGAAATCCACTTTTATCCTTAAAAAATTAAACCCAAACGTATAAGTGACTATCCTTTTGTATAATTTCTACTTTAATAGGACATTTGAGTTCATAAAAAATAAATAAAAAATAAAAAAACAGTTCACAAGATTCACTACAACAATTTACACTTTTGGCGACTAAATTTGGCGACTAAAAGGAATTTAGTCACCAAAAGTGTAATTTTTGGTGACTAAATATTGTATTGGTCGGCATTGGTTTAGGGTTTAGATATTAAATTTTTTAGTCGGGGTACATTATTTATTGGCGACTAAAAGAAAAAAAATTAGTCACTAAATATATCATAATGGCAACTAAAAAAAATTTGGTCGGCACTAGTATAGTTTTTAGGCTATTTTAGTCATGGTATACTAATTTTTGCCAACTAAAAACAAATTTAGTCGCCAAATAATGGCCATCATTTTATTATTACTATGTGGCGACCAAAAAATTGGTGGGCAAATATGAATTTTTGGTGACTAAAAAAAATCTAGTCATCATATACTTATTTTTCCCGACAAAAAAAAAAAAAAAAAAAGGCCGCCAAATTGGTACTTTTGGTGACTAATATTTTAGTTGCCGTTACTTAAGTTTTGGCTACCAAATAGTTTAGTCGTTATAAATTAAGATTTTCCTACAAAAAGTGAATTTTGTCGCCAAAGGTGTAAAATTTTAGTGATATAGATTGGCGCCCTAGTCTGAAGTAGAACAGGAATACAAAGAGTTTCAAATCTCTCTTTTATAGAGAATCTCAGGCGCCACCTCACCTCACCTTACCTCACCTCCTCACAATAGTTGCTCACCACCACGAGCATACCTGCATCGCACATTGCTACAGCCATCGCCACAAATCACCACCGCCACAGCCACAATACCAGGTTCTCTCTCTCTCTCTCTCTCTCTCTATATATATATATATATATATTTCCCAATTTCTCACTCTTGCTCTAGGGTTTGATATTCTTTCTCTATTTCACCATTTCTCACTCTTGCTCTAGGGTTTAATATTCTTCCTCTATTTTTCCATTTTTCACTCATGCTCTAGGGTTTGAAATGATTTATTAAGTTCAATTTTGTCTTGATTTCTTAAATGGGTTTGGTTTAATTGGTTTGATTTCTAGAGTTTTATGGGTTTGATGTTGCAAATGAGTTTGATTTTAGTGGTTTGAAACATTTCCCCCTATTTCTTATATGATTTATTTAGTTTAATAGGTGAGGGGAACACCATTAGTTTGTCTTTTAAATGAAAATACAGATATACTTCGTCCAAACAAAACTCGATAAATATAGTAATGCAATTATATAGTATATAGTTCAAATTGTAAAATAGGTCTCAAACTACTTTACAGATGTCACAGGCAACTTCCTCATGACAAATAGGACCTATGGGGCCAGAAGGCATGTAATTAGTACCCGTAAGTTGGGAGTTAAAGTCGAAAACGTCTTAAACTTAGTTGAAAAAGGGTGTTCGAGGGGCGAAAATGCAAACCAGCCCCTGGACCACTCTACGGATGTCACGATCAACTTTCTTGTGACAAGTAGGAGCAGTGAGGAAAGACAGTATGTAATTACCACACGTAGGTTGGGAGTTAGAGTCAAAAATACCTTAAACTTAGTATAAAAAAAAAAGGCGTTCGAGGGAGAAAATGCAAAACAGTCCCCAAACCACTCTATGGATGTCACTAATGGCTTCCTCGTGACAAATAGGACTTGTGGGGATAGATGGCACATAATTAGCACACATAGGTTGGGAGTCGGAATAGAAAATGACTTAAATTTAGTCGAAAAAGGGCATTCAGTGGGCAAAAATGTAAAACAAGCCTCGAACCACTCTATGGATGTTAGGGGCAACTTCGTCATGACAAATAGGACCTGTGGGGGTAAATGGCATATAATTATCACACGTAGGTTGGGAGTTAGAGTCGAAAATGACTTAAACTTAGTCAAAAAATGGCGTTCAGGGGGCGAAAATGCAAAACAACCCCCGAACCACTCTACGGATGTCACAAGTAGCTTCCTCATGACAAATAAGACCTATTGGGATAGACAGAATGTAATTAGTACACGTAGGTTGGGAGTTAGAGTCGAAAATGCCTTAACCTTAGTCGAAAAAAGGCATTCACGGGCGAAAATACACAACAGCCCCCCGACTACTCTACGGATATCACGGGCAACTTCCTCATGAAAATAGGACTTGTGGGGATAGATGAGATGTAATTAGCACATGTAGGTTGGGAGTTGGTGTAGGCCGAAAAGTACCACATTGAGGCCGTTTAAGTTACATTTATAGTCTTTGAATTTTGTTTATTTGGTGGAGATGATGTGTTTTGTGCACTTGTACAGATTTGGCAGGATTTGGCAGGCAACACACAAATTCAAGCAAAAAGTGGCGCAAAAACAGATTTTTCGTGCAAGTAGTGAAATGTCTTGGCCTGCCACCTCACTACACGTGCGGCCAAGCTCCACTGCACGTGCTGCCCACCACCGCTCAAGCGGTCCACCTAGGGTTGTGTGCGTGAAAATTTTAAGGCTCTTCTGCTGGGAATAAAAAGAAAAAAAAAATGTTGTATAGGGGGTTGAAAAAGATTTCAGAGAAAATGGAGAGAGAGGCTAGAGTTTGGAAGAAAATAACTTGAAGCTTGAAGAATGTCTCCCATTGTGGCTTCTTTTTCCTCCACCCCGTCCCACTCCTCCATGAGTGGCTAGGCGACTATTTCTAGGGTTTTGATGAAACCCTAGCCAAGTAAATAAGGTTTTCTTTTTGCTTTTTGATTATGTAAAGGATTGAACAAATTGTATGGTGTTTAAGAAGTTTCAAATATATTTTTCAGTATTCTCTTCAAGTATTCTTCTTTCTATGATTGTTAAATGCTTTCCATAAAATGATTTTTTGTGCTTTCATGTTCAAGGTATGAGACGAGCCATACTACAAGGGACGAATCATGTTGCTACCCTAGTTTAGAGCGAACGACTCGTACTACTTGAAATGGTTTGTGCCTATGCATTGAACATGTTAATTTTCTTAATAAATGCTTCGAGCTTGTAGTTGTGAAGTATTATTTAGTTTGAACCATAACATAATTGAATCTCAAATTGAAGCCTTATTTGTGTAAATAGTGATGGACTCATTACCCTAGGTTTTTCCCAAAAATCAATAATTCCAATTTTATTTATAATTGCTAGTTTAATCTCTTAATTTATTTTAGTTATTACTAGTTTATAAATCCTTCAATCTTTTTATCAAATATAAATTAGGAATCTAACAATTAAATTAGTTTAATTTCCCGTTTGTTCATGTGGATCAATACTTGGACTTAGCGTTATTCTAAGGAATTCAGTATAGTTTAGTGTTTATTTTTTGTGTGTGAAATGACCCATCAGGAGTTAGAGTCGAAAACGTCTTAAACTTAGTCGAAAAAAGGCGTTCGGAGGGCGAAAATGCAAAACATGCCTTGAACCACTCTACAAATATCACAGGTAGCTTCCTTGTGATAAATAGGACCTGTGGGACCAGACGGCATGTAATTAGCACACGTAGGTTGGGAGTTAGAGTCGAAAATGTCTTAAACTTAGTTGAAAAAGAGCATTCGGGGGCGAAAACGCGAAACAGCTCCCAGACCATTCTACGTATGTCACGGGCAGCTTCCTCATGACAAATAGGACCTGTGGAGATAGAAGACATGTAATTAGCACACATAGGTTGGGAGTTAGAGTCGAAAACGCCTTAAAATAAGTCGAACATTTTTAAATAGCTAATTATGTGGTATGTACTATTAATTATAAATACTTTCTCTGTCCCAAAATAATGGTCCCTTTTGTGGAATCCAACTTTTTTTGGTAATACAATTATTGTACTTTAAAAAAATGATTTTCCAAAATTACCCTTTGATAGTATATTTTTTGAGGAATATCAATGTCATAATTGTACTTTTTATGTTGTTAATAAATTTAAAAAAAGGGCAAAATAGGAAATTTATATTATTTTTGTACTTGATTTTTGAAAAGGGACTAATATTTTGGGACAATGAAAAATGGAATAAGAGACTAATATTTTGAGACGGAGGGAGTAACTAATTTCTGAGTCTTCAAACATATTTTATCACTGCTCTTAATGTTAAATGTGATGAGTGATTATTGTTATTTACATGCATTGTGCTGGTTAAGTCTATTTTATTGAATTTGCTAATATTTTCTATGGCAATTAGTGTTGCTACTTGTTTCCATGCATCTGCTATTTTTGTAAACAAAAAAAAAAAAAAACATAAGACATATAAAATGTCATATTTTCAGTCAACACTTCAATCATATCTAAGAGTATAATGGAAAAAGCAATAATGAAGATGAACAGTTTAATTCACTCAGCATAACCTCTGATCTTTTTGCCTCATACTATCAAGTTCTGCATGCACTTATGGTACTAATGGGTGCCTTTTGTGTGTGTGTGTGTGTGTGTGTAGATGGCTTCTGGCGTGGACTTGTGGATATCCTATTTTTGTGTATAGATGACAATTTACACTTTTGTATAATCCCGTTATTTTGTCGTCCTCTACTTTTCTATGAATTAGTATTAATTGTACAAATAACTTTTGGTATCGAACGGATCATTTTTGGCGTGGTATATAGATTACTTTTGTCGTGGTACACATTATCGTGGTAATTTGTACTACACCAAATGGCCATTTGGCATGGTAGTGAATATTTTTTTTTTTGTGTACGGAGGAGATGCTTTCGTATATTCTCTGTTTTGTTTCGAATTATTATTTTAGGTTGGAATATGCTTAGTTTGTATGGAATTTGACATTAAAAGTTATTCTTTTTTTAATGGTTAGAAGTGAAATAGTTGCAAATTGTGGAATGGTTGATACTATATGTATTGTTCTGTTTATATACATGGTACAAGTTGCACAGAATATATACTGGTTGTGGACATATTAATAAATAATAATATTTAAAAAAACATAAAATCATGTTATTGGCGACTAAACAATTAGTAGCCAAAAAGGAAGTAAATATATTTAGTAACTAAATAGTTAGTAGCTAAAAAAAATAAAATGGAAAAAAAAATAATGACATTTACACACAAGTCCTAATTTATGAACTTATACAGCATTAAGTCCTAATTAAGATTTTTTAGACCTTTAAGTCTTATTAAATTTTTAACAGTCGGAATTACCCTTCAAATTGTAATTGTCCATCATTTATGATTATCTATAAAGGAACATGATAATTTGACATTTATTTTGATTTTTAAAACTTTAAAATATCAACTTTCAAATTGAAAAAATTAAAAAAAAAATATGTGCAAAAAAATATTTATTTATTTATTATTATTATTATTTTATTTTTATTTTTTTTGAAAGATTGAAAGAATTGAATTATTTTTTTGCGCAAAATTGAAAATTTTGTATCTATAAAGGAGTATGATGATGGAACATTGATGTGCAAAACTGGGAATGGAAATAAATAAATTAATTAATTAAATAAACTTTTAAAATGAAAAAATTGATAATATTCGCTGTTAAAACTGGAAAAAAATTGTTAATGTTCTCGGTTTTATTGGATAATTGAATCAAACCAATAAGTAGAAGGGTAAAAACGTTTAATCACATGCTCTGCTTTTTTTTTTTTATCAGTTGGTGAAACAATTATCTCAAACATTACTATGCAAAATTAATAATGTTCTTAGTTTAAAAATTAGAAAAAATTGATAATATTAAATAGGACTTATTGGTTCAAAAAATCTTAAATAGGACCTGAACTACCATAATATTTATAAATGAGGCTTTTAGGTAATTAACTCTAAAAAATAAGATGAACAAACAAAACTTTTTGGCGACTAAACTTTTAGTCGTCCTGTCACGCCTCCACATTTTATTACTCAGATAGCTTTACCAAAACCATTATTATAATACAATTTCAGAGGTAACGAGCAAAAGTCTCAATTACATAACTTGAGATAAATAAATGAAGATTCTCTCATTTGCATACGTAATGAATGCAACATGTAACATAATTAAATAAATTGCCTGCAAGCTTACATTATTACATAAAAGAGAAAGGGTTCAATCCTTTTACAACAACGACATTCTGCCAACAGATATAAGGCCCTGTGGCTAACAAATAAAGAAGATCCTCGATCTTGAAACACTTCTCGTCATTCACCTGAAAAAGGATTAGTAACGTGGGATGAACATAAAGTCCAGTAGTGATCCCAACATGATCCTAAACAATGACAACTTACAGATAATTATGATCATGAATGCTCCAACTCATACTATGTAAATAATGTGTCGGTTTGCACTAAAGTATATTTACATAAGTACTTTTTCCAAAATCATCCAATTCGTTCGACAATACAGATAGTTCACATTTTCTTCTTATTTTCCATTTCAACAATATCACATAACAACCGTTTTGTTTTTGAAATACATTAACAAAAGTTTGATTTCATACTTGTACTTACAAACTCAATACGTAACCTACTTTTATTTCTAACACGTTCATTACATTTTTCGAGCCTTAAGTCCAAAATTTAAAATTAAAAAAAAAAAAATACTTTGAACAATTTGTTTGATATGCTCACATGTATACATAACATCTAACACGAAAAGGATGAAAACAACAAACGTCCAACAATTGCTTACTCAACATATAAGACAACTCAGTGTTCCTGAACCATAATCATCATAACATATAATCTACACAGATATACTGGGACAATAATGATAAACAAAACTCTGCTCTAGCTGCTAGTAAGCCAAGGATACACATTTCCATAACACAAGCCAATTTACCAGTCACCAGCTGGAAGGTAATGGGACCTCTACTAATTTACCAGACACCCGTTGGAAGGTAATGGTACCTCTGCCAAGTTCTTCAGGCACTAGTTAAAAGGTACTGGTACGTCTTATTCTAAGAGCAACCAATTTCTCTAGGCGCTAGCTGAAAGGTAATGATACCTCTCATTGTCAGCACATGTACATTTCCCATCATCATGATAAACCACAAACGTAAATAATCCTAGTGTACTACATACACATAATCTTTCAACATCACAATATCATCCTCTACCAATGACCAAGGACAAAACCTCTAAATATATGTATTAAATACATGATCCGATTCTCACGAGACCTAAGTCCAACAACAAATATAATAATAATATTTAAAGATTTCAAAATCTAACCTCAAGTTCATTCTCAATTTATGAAAGCTTACAATTTCATTTTCTTTCCAAAAACCAATTTCTGCATTTCTTTAAAATCCACATCTGTGATGTCAAAGCCACAACCCGATTTCCTCTCAACATAAACTCTTCAATTTAACAATTTACACACTTTACACAAGCCACAACAAATAAGACACAGCCGTTGTTCAATTTTATAGCGATTCCAGTTTTGACCCATCACTTGTTGTACTCCGAACTCGAGTTTGTATGGTTTTGAATAGTTATTCATATCTTGTTTCCCTTGTCTTCCCCTTATTTTTGGTTATCGGGTTGTAGTTATGCGTTTGGAACAGGTTGGTTGCTTGTTTTTCCAAACCTGTGATGGCTAGATTTTAGCTCTTCCACTCGAACGGGCGTCACAAATTTTGATCCTCCACTCGAGCGGCCGTTCTTGCGCTCGAGCAGGACGTGTCAACTCTCAGTATTTTTGTAGACCTGCAAATACTGGGAGAGTGCATTGGATGCTCGAGTGTCCAGTCTCACGCTCGAGTGGGGTCCTTCGTCGTAGGGTCCTTCGTCTGCAAAACTTCTGGAAGTGCATATCCTACGCTCGAGCTCCACTTTTCACGCTTGAGCGGAACTTTGTGTCTGACGCTCAAGCGTCACTTTCTACGCTAGAGCGGACTGCGTGTATAACAGTTCGTGAAGATGATGTTCTCGCTCACTTTTCCATTTCTCTCTCTCTCTCTAAAACTTTCCAAAAAACTAAATCTTGAGTTTCTCTCTCTAAAACTCACCTTCTCTCTTCTATTTCATCTAGATTCATTGATCTTTTCACCCTAGTGCCTTTGAGAAAAAGGTAGAGCGTCTCAAGATCTTCAATTTGATCCAAATAGAAGTGGGTTTTGGTGTTCTTGGAGTTTCACTCTTGCTTGGTTCATCTTCTCTCTTTGAGGTAGGGATTTTCTACACTTTGTTATGACTTTTAACTTGGTTATTTGTGGTTGTGTAAAAATGGTGGCATTTGGGAGTAATTTAAGCAAACCTAGGGTTTGGGTGAGATGTAAAAGAGGGGTTTTTGGTGGAAATGAAATAAATGAACTCAGGGTTTGAAAATGAAGTCCTATTGTGTCAAAATGGGTGATTTTGGTACCTGTATTGATATTTTGAAAAGGGAGATTTTTGCCCTAAAATGACTATCATATCTATTTTGTATAAATAGTTGAAATTTGTGTTGTAAATGTGGAAATGAGTGAGTATTGGAATGGATGGTGGAATTGAATATGAAATGCTTCATATCCTTGGAAATTCTGATTAAATTATCTGTCTTGAGATTGTATATCTGTTTAGAAATATCTATATTGGGCTATCGGTGTAGGATAGCTTTGATTGTTATAGAAATTACATATGGATTAGGTGAATTGAAACTGGTCCATGGTTGATTATCATTAAATATGATCATGTTATGAATACATTGTATATGTATGATTAATTAGGAGGAGAAAGAGGATGTACTCCATATGTGAGATTATGTATTTAAATACATTGCATATGTATGATTGTTTGGGAGGAGAAAGAGGATGGACTCCATTATAATTAAGTTGGCCGGAGTGTCCTCGGTGAATGTCCCAAAATTTATACATGGGTGCCAATCTCGCGGACGAAATATCTATAAAATGGCAGTTGGAAGGATTTGTGTGTAAATTGTGAAATTGATGAACCTTTGAGTTATAGTCTCATTTGGATTATTGAGGAATAGTGAAATTGGACTGTATATTTTGAAATGAATTGGAAGAAAGTATAAAGGAATATGAAATTGGTATTCTATGGCAATATAAAAGTATGGATGTTTTATCCCGGGCATTGTATATGCACATTTCACCTATATCTTTGTTAAATCTCATATATTGTGTTAGATTATTCCTACTGGGCCGTGGCTCACCCTATTTGGGAAAAACATTTTCAGGAAATGATGGCATGTCTCTACCAAGGCAATAGCATTGGAGGGATCATTGGGAAGCAAGAGCTTCTCATTTTGTTTTATTTTTGTATAGCCTAGGGCTAAATTTGTATGAGCTAGTCTCCTTTTGTTATAACCAAGCCAAGGCTTGGAAAGGTGTAAACTTAAGGGCATTTATTTACGTTAGACTCTTTTGTACTATTAATGATATGAAATGAAAGGACTTTACACTCTGATTTATGCAATTGTTATTTATGTTATGGGTTGTATTTATTGTATAATTTCAGGGGTGTTACAAATTTTACCCCTTTCCAATTCGTTAAGCTTATAATATTAAAATAGGGTTTGTCCCATTCTTCAACATAAACATGCAAAACTACTCTCCAACTAACCAAAATAAATACCAATTAACAATTAGAAACCCCACATTATCATACCCTAGATCGTTCTTACATGCTTTTTGAAAATTTATAATAAACATGCTTTTTGTGCGATAATATCTATCACATAACTATCAATAGACGAAATATTAAAAAGGAACAAAGAAATCCTTACCTCAAAGTAGAAAATAAAAAGGAAACAAGGGGTAGAACTTGACGAAGCTGAAAACAATAACTTCATCGATTAAAATGAAGCCCTTGACCTGCTCAACATTTTTCTCTAAAAGACTATGGTGAGAAAACCAATGGATTGAGAGTATGTAGAGCTAGAAGGTAAGAACTTAGAGAGAGAAAGAGAGTGGATTTAGGGTTTTGAAATGTTTAGAGAGAGAATGAGATGACAAAAGTGACTCAAAATGGCCCTCTCTCGGACTGATATACACACAGACCGCTCGAGTAACCAAAACACAACTCGAGTGAACAGACACAAAAAGTGGCACCATTCGAGCTCACATTGACCGCCTGCCAGAAGTTTAGACCTGCAAAAGACCGCTCGAGCGCAAGAAGTATCACTCGAGCGAAAATAACACACATCTAGTAGTTTTGCAGACTATAAAAGACCGCTCAAGTGCAAGAAAGACCGCTCGAGTGAATAGACAAAAATCTGGGCAACAACTCAATGAAAAACTGATTTCCCAACTGGTTTCAAATACAACCAAAACTCCTAATAGCCAAATTCAATAAGTAAGAAGATGGAATTGAGCTGAACAACAATTAGGTACGTGGGTTCTCGGACTCAAAAGCAAGTAAATAGTTCAGGTCTAAATCAGAATCGTTATACGTCCTAAATAATTGCAATTTTTTGGCGACTAAATGTTTTAGTCGCTGAAAATGAGATATTAATTTTTTTTCAAAAGCTGTTGGTGACAAAAAAAATTAGTCAGCAATTGAGGACTGTGGGCAACTAAATTTTTTTAGTCGTCAATTATCTTTCCCAACAAATATTCAACGACTAATTTGGCGACCAAAAATTTTAGTCGCTAAAAAGTATCGACGACCCAAAAATTGACTTTTGATAACTAAAAATTTAGTTGCCAGAAATGTCATTTGTTGTAGTGGTCACATTTTGAAATTTATTAGTGCTTTATCCTTCAGTAATTGTTGGTGACATTTTTTCAATCTTAGAAAACAATGATATAAAGATAGAATTTTTACATAAATAATTTTTTTATGTAAAATGGAATAGTTTTATCTGTTAGGAACATTTTTTTTTTCCCAATTATAATGTATTATAATACAATAAAATATAGTTAATATAATTACATATAAACCCTAAAAAATACGCAAAAGTGACCCAAAGAAATGTATATAAGGAGAATAGAAAGTGGAACACTCACTACAAGAAAAGGGGATATAAACACGGAAGCTTTTGCGACGGTGCGCGTTCCCGTCGCAAAAAATGATCTTTTGCGACGGTAGATTAACCCGTCGCAAATAATCCCTTTAGCGACGGCCTTTTACCGTCGCAAATAAAACTAAGCGAATAGTGGGAAAAATAGGAAGTATTAGCGACGGCGTTTGTGTACCGTCGCTAAAAGTTTTTTTTTTGAGACGGCGTGCGTTGGCTGTCGCAAATAGTGGACCATTTGCGACGGCAAAATGACCGTCGCCCAAAAAACTTATGAAAACGGCGTCGTTTAGCTTAATAACTTATCATTTGCGACGGTGTATAATTTACCGTCGCAAAAAGTAAAAAAAATTTTGCCCCCCTTTGCTTTTCATCTTCGCGCTCCAACATTAATCATCCCTAAATCTTTGAAATCCCTAATCGACGCCGACGAACCACGAACTTGGCAGCTCTCTCGACGAGCGACGACCAGGCTATAGCGGTGGTGCGGTGGTGCGGCGACGGCGACGGTGACCGGCGACGAGTTTCTCACTCACCGTATGCTCTCTCTCTCTCTCTCTCTCTCTCTCTCTCTCTCTGTATATATATATATATGTATGTATTAGCTGTTAAAAAAAAAAAAAAAATTATTTGTGTTTTGTCTGTGTTATGTATTAGATATATATGTGTATTAGATATATATGTGTATGTATTATATAATTTGTGGTAATAATTAGATATATATGTGTATGTATTAGATATATATGTGTGGTAATTAAATTATTTGTATTATGTATTAGCTCTCAATGTTTTTTTTTTTTTTAATCTTCTGCTCACAGTAACACCATGTTTGGATTTTAGATTTGTCAATGAAAGTGGAAATGAAAATTCATTATTTATGGGTGGTCAAACAAGAAAATAATTTATTTAAACAAATATCTAATTATTAACCTACGATTTAAAAAAAAAAGAAGGGAAGTATTCTTTGTCATAGTTTCTATCTTCTCGCATTGTACTCTATGTTTGGTGCATATTCTTGTTGTGAAATTTTACAATACACATCAAAAATATTTGAAAAATAGTGTGTTTTATATATTTCAGTTATAATTATTTTTATATTTAATTATAATTTATTATAATATTAATTATAATTATTATTTTAATTATAATTATTATCACAGTCAACACCCCAGCCATCGACTATTGATCAGATCACGCAGCAGGTTCGTGCAGAGCTAAGGGATGAGTTGAGGGAGGAGCTGCGAGCAGAGTTCTCTACACATTTGCAGCAGATGAGAGCTGAGATGATGGCCCTTGTGTCACAGGGGGCGAGTGTGGATCCCAACAGACAGGTTCCATATAAATTAAATTGTTTGATAGTTCAATTTTCTTTAAGATTGTGTATAAAATTCGAATATGATTAACACATTATGCATTGACTAACATAGGTTCCTGATGCATCGAGTGGCCACCGGGCATTTAGGGAATCTGCAGAAGACGAGAATCCATATACACCACCACCAGAAGATCAGGTATAAAATGTATCTTTGCATTCTAAGCTAAAATGTATCTTTGCATTCTTTACATTCTAAGTTAAGAGACTTCTGGGAGAAGACGGGACTAGTTAGAGCCGGATTTAGCACGAAACTTGGCACACACGACCTCCTAGGCACGAGAGACTTGTGGGAGAAGACGGGGCTCGAATCGGGTTCCCGGTTTGGGAGTTAGAGCCGGATTTCACTTTAGGCAAGCTAGTTCCTTAAGAAACTTGAATTCGAGGCGTTAACGCCCCAAAATCACCAAACCGCGTCGGTTGAGCACGAAACTTGGCACACACGACCTCCTAGGCACGAGAGACTTGTGGGAGAAGACGGGGCTCGAATCGGGTTCCCGGTTTGGGAGTTAGAGCCGGATTTCACTTTAGGCAAACTACTTCCTTAAGAAACTTGAATCCGAGGCGTTAACGCCCCAAAATCACCAAACCGCGTCGTTTAGGCACGAAACTTGGCACACACGACCTCCTAGGCACGAGAGACTTGTGGAAGAAGACGGGGCTCGAATCGGGTTCCCGGTTTGGGAGTTAGAGCCGGATTTCACTTTAGGCAAACTACTTCCTTAAGAAACTTGAATCCGAGGCGTTAACGCCCCAAAATCACCAAACCGCGTCGTTTAGGCACGAAACTTGGCACACACGACCTCCTAGGCACGAGAGACTTGTGGGAGAAGACGGGGCTCGAATCGGGTTCCCGGTTTGGGAGTTAGAGCCGGATTTCACTTTAGGCAAACTACTTCCTTAAGAAATTTGAATCCGAGGCGTTAACGCCCCAAAATCACCAAACCGCGTCGTTTAGGCACGAAACTTGGCACACACGACCTCCTAGGCACGAGAGACTTGTGGGAGAAGACGGGGCTCGAATCGGGTTCCCGGTTTGGGAGTTAGAGCCGGATTTCACTTTAGGCAAACTACTTCCTTAAGAAACTTGAATCCGAGGCGTTAACGCCCCAAAATCACCAAACCGCGTCGTTTAGGCACGAAACTTGGCACACACGACCTCCTAGGCACGAGAGACTTGTGGGAGAAGACGGGGCTCGAATCGGGTTCCCGGTTTGGGAGTTAGAGCCGGATTTCACTTTAGGCAAACTACTTCCTTAAGAAATTTGAATCCGAGGCGTTAACGCCCCAAAATCACCAAACCGCGTCGTTTAGGCACGAAACTTGGCACACACGACCTCCTAGGCACGAGAGACTTGTGGGAGAAGACGGGGCTCGAATCGGGTTCCCGGTTTGGGAGTTAGAGCCGGATTTCACTTTAGGCAAACTACTTCCTTAAGAAACTTGAATCCGAGGCGTTAACGCCCCAAAATCACCAAACCGCGTCGTTTAGGCACGAAACTTGGCACACACGACCTCCTAGGCACGAGAGACTTGTGGGAGAAGACGGGGCTCGAATCGGGTTCCCGGTTTGGGAGTTAGAGCCGGAATTCACTTTAGGCAAGCTAGTTCCTTAAGAAACTTGAATTCGAGGCGTTAACGCCCCAAAATCACCAAACCGCGTCGGTTGAGCACGAAACTTGGCACACACGACCTCCTAGGCACGAGAGACTTGTGGGAGAAGACGGGGCTCGAATCGGGTTCCCGGTTTGGGAGTTAGAGCCGGATTTCACTTTAGGCAAACTACTTCCTTAAGAAACTTGAATCCGAGGCGTTAACGCCCCAAAATCACCAAACCGCGTCGTTTAGGCACGAAACTTGGCACACACGACCTCCTAGGCACGAGAGACTTGTGGGAGAAGACGGGGCTCGAATCGGGTTCCCGGTTT
Organism: Camellia japonica; assembly: GCA_030407325.1. NCBI lineage: Eukaryota > Viridiplantae > Streptophyta > Magnoliopsida > Ericales > Theaceae > Camellia > Camellia japonica. The sequence continues at coordinate 10,368,542 of JAPPVO010000059.1, forward strand.
GGGAGTTAGAGCCGGATTTCACTTTAGGCAAACTACTTCCTTAAGAAATTTGAATCCGAGGCGTTAACGCCCCAAAATCACCAAACCGCATCGTTTAGGCACGAAACTTGGCACACACGACCTCCTAGGCACGAGAGACTTGTGGGAGAAGACGGGGCTCGAATCGGGTTCCCGGTTTGGGAGTTAGAGCCGGATTTCACTTTAGGCAAACTACTTCCTTAAGAAACTTGAATCCGAGGCGTTAACGCCCCAAAATCACCAAACCGCGTCGTTTAGGCACGAAACTTGGCACACACGACCTCCTAGGCACGAGAGACTTGTGGGAGAAGACGGGGCTCGAATCGGGTTCCCGGTTTGGGAGTTAGAGCCGGATTTCACTTTAGGCAAACTACTTCCTTAAGAAATTTGAATCCGAGGCGTTAACGCCCCAAAATCACCAAACCGCGTCGTTTAGGCACGAAACTTGGCACACACGACCTCCTAGGCACGAGAGACTTGTGGGAGAAGACGGGGCTCGAATCGGGTTCCCGGTTTGGGAGTTAGAGCCGGATTTCACTTTAGGCAAACTACTTCCTTAAGAAACTTGAATCCGAGGCGTTAACGCCCCAAAATCACCAAACCGCGTCGTTTAGGCACGAAACTTGGTACACACGACCTCCTAGGCACGAGAGACTTGTGGGAGAAGACGGGGCTCGAATCGGGTTCCCGGTTTGGGAGTTAGAGCCGGATTTCACTTTAGGCAAGCTAGTTCCTTAAGAAGCTTGAATTCGAGGCGTTAACGCCCCAAAATCACCAAACCGCGTCGGTTGAGCACGAAACTTGGCACACACGACCTCCTAGGCACGAGAGACTTGTGGGAGAAGACGGGGCTCGAATCGGGTTCCCGGTTTGGGAGTTAGAGCCGGATTTCACTTTAGGCAAGCTAGTTCCTTAAGAAGCTTGAATTCGAGGCGTTAACGCCCCAAAATCACCAAACCGCGTCGGTTGAGCACGAAACTTGGCACACACGACCTCCTAGGCACGAGAGACTTGTGGGAGAAGACGGGGCTCGAATCGGGTTCCCGGTTTGGGAGTTAGAGCCGGATTTCACTTTAGGCAAACTACTTCCTTAAGAAACTTGAATCTGAGGCGTTAACGCCCCAAAATCACCAAACCGCGTCGTTTAGGCACGAAACTTGGCACACACGACCTCCTAGGCACGAGAGACTTGTGGGAGAAGACGGGGCTCGAATCGGGTTCCCGGTTTGGGAGTTAGAGCCGGATTTCACTTTAGGCAAACTACTTCCTTAAGAAATTTGAATCCGAGGCGTTAACGCCCCAAAATCACCAAACCGCGTCGTTTAGGCACGAAACTTGGCACACACAACCTCCTAGGCACGAGAGACTTGTGGGAGAAGACGGGGCTCGAATCGGGTTCCCGGTTTGGGAGTTAGGGTCGGATTTCGGTCCAGTCAAAATTATTTACTAAACTATCTTTCTAATTATATAGTAGTCAACTTTTTTTTTTATATTTTTCTGTAATTAAAATATTAACACCATTATATGGTTTTTAATTATTTTTATCTTGTTTTTTTCAGATATTTCCTGAGTAGCAGTTTGCTTCTTGTGGAATGCGGGCGTATAAAGATTGTGACAAACTTTTGTTTTTGTAACCCACGAACGAATCAAGACGAAACTTTTGGTTTTGATTTATGTTATTTAAATTTGTGAACAACATTGTGTATGTATTATGCGACGTTATGTAGTGGCATAATTTTTATTGTTATGAATTTTTATTTATGTATTGTTATGAATGGAACAACAATATGAATTTTCATTATTTGTCAACTTTTGTTTATGTATGTATTTATATTATTATGTAATTTTTGAATTTTTTTTAATTATTTTTTATTTAATACAGGTTATTTTAATTTTTTTAATAATTTTCCAACAGGTTTTTTTTTTTTTTTTTTTTTTTTGAGACGGGATGACAAGCCGTCGCAAAAAACAGTGCGAGGCTTTTGCGACAGTAGCCATACCGTCGCAAAAGCTATGTAATGTATTTGGAAAGCAAACCTTTAGCGACGGTTCAGGTCGCCGTCGCCAATAGTTATAAGCTACAACCCTTTTAGCGACGGTGATGTTGCCGTCTCAAAAACCCACTTTAGCGACGGGAATTTGCTACCGTCGCAAAAACTGATATTTTTATCCATTATTGGCGACAGGAAAAGTGCCGTCGCAAAAAAGGCACCCTCCCGTCGCAAAAAGAAATGGCGACGGCCGTTACCGTCGCTAAAGCCCTTTTGCGACCCCATCTGTCGCGACCCCCGCATCCCGTCGCAAAAAATCAACTTACCGTCGCAAAAACTATTAGCGACGGTGTCCGGGGCATTTGCGACGGCCGGTTCCCGTCGCAAAAAACACTTTTTTCCGTAGTGACTTAAGACTTTTGATCGTCTCCATTCCATATATGTAATGAAAAATTTTAGTTCTGTATCAAATGACTATCAAATAAGAATGTAAATTTATAATTATTAGATTGTGATACTCTTCATTACATATTTGGGATGGAGAGGTTTTATTATATCATCCAATAAAAAATGTAATGATTTTTTTTCAATTTAAAATAATTGTAAATTTGCATTCATATTTCATAGTCATTAGATCTTTAGTAAATATCTTCTATTATATACATGGAATGAAAATGATCAAAATATAAAATTATTTTAAATTAAGAAAGACCATTACACTCACCATCGTATAATATAATGGAAGTTTTCTATTATAAATATACAACTTCCTACTAAGTTGTAAAAGCTCAGTGTGTTAACCTGTCAATTAGTTCAATTAAGACAAATGAAATGATTTTATTTTATTTTTAAATCATTGTCACGTTGAAGAATTTTGTACAAAAGATTTATAAATAAATTTTTCCAAGTTAAAATTCTACCATTTGAAATAAAATTTAATCATTCATCAACATTTTTCCTCCAATTATTTTTTTTTATTTTTTTATTTTTTATGGATAAGCTCCTTTGACCTATATCAAGAACATGTAACTGTTCATGCTTCGCCCGGAGTGCATAGGTATTTGTCTAAGTTTGAATTTGATCCAACTTTTTGTTTTTAACCTTTTTGCCAGCGCCCAACTCCGAGTTTGAATCAAACACTACGAGGAGCTCTGGTTGCCCAACTTAAAATATAAAAAATTAAATTATTTTTAGGTAATGTAATGCCTTTTGAAAATACAAAAATTCTCAAAAAATATAATTACCAACCATAATAAGAAAGTTAGTTTGAATCATACATATTAATTAATAAAATATATTACATTGTCATATAATTTAATCAAACTTAAGAAAATAATCATTAATTTATAGTATTTTACATATATATTTTATATATTTATATATATTAACAATAGAATTATTGTCATTGGAATTGTGAAAACTTTTGCTCAAGTCCGTTCAAATTTATCTCACACAAATTTTATTTAAAACCTTAATTAAATTTAAAATTATATATGAAAAATTACCAATATGACTTTGCACTCAAGATTATCATTGAGTCATATCAAATTTCAACACCAACAACTAAGTTTCTAGTTGTCCTAAAATGTTCCCAAAATGTTTAGTTTTTCATAATGGTGTATCTTATTCTAATTTTACCTTTCTCATTTAATATCAACTAGCATATAACATGTGCTATGCATGGGATTGAACAATAATTGATAAATTTATTTTTAAATTAATTAAAAAAAATTTAAAAAATAAATAAATAAATAAGATTGAGTTTTAATTTATTATTTTTTTTTATAACAAAATGAGTGTTTGAAATTAGCTTTTTAAGTACCTTTTTGTATAGCGATCCCGGTTTTGCCCCAACCTTCATTGTGTTCCGGACTTGGGTTCCGTGATGGAATATTGTATCCATGTCTTGTTTTTCTCCTTTGACCCTTGTATTTGAGTTTTAGAACTTGTTGGGTGAGTTTGGAGCAGGTTGGTTGTTAGTTGAGTTAGATTGTTGTTGCCCAGATTTTGGCCTCTTTGCTCGAGTGAGGCTTCTTGCGCTCGAGCAAGCTTTTTGTAATTTGCTTCTTCGCTCGAGCGAGGTTTCTTGTGCTTGAGCGAGGTTTCTTGTGCTCGAGCGAGAATTAGGAGCTCTCGGGTTTCCTTCCAAACGCAGCATTTTTGGGGAAGGTAAAGTTATTCGCTCGAGCAAGACTTCTTGCGCTGGAGCGAACCTTGTGTTATTTGTTCCTTCGCTTGAGTGAGGCTTCTTGCACTCAAACGAGCGTGTGCGTCTATAAAACTTCAGAAGCTTTGTATTCTACGCTCGAGCAAGGATTCTTGCACTCGAGCGAGGTCACTTGTTATGTCTGATCGCTCGAGCGAAGACCACGTATATCAGTTCGCAGCAGATGATTTTTGTATCACTTTTTGTATCTCTTTTCACTCAAAACCCTAATCCGGCAGCCTCTCTCTCTAAAACTCCCTCTCTCTCTCTACAAATACTCCAAGATCCAAGTACCTCTACCCTACTCCCTTTGAGAAAAAGGTAGAGCAACACGTGGGCTTCCATTTGATCCAAGAAAAGTTAAGTTTTGGGCACCTTCGAAGTTCCTCCTTCTCTCCTTTGGGCTTCTACACTTGAGGTAGGGATGTTCTACTCTTTAATGTGGGTTTTAACTTAGATATTTGTTATTTTGTATAAATGCTGGGATTTGGAAAGATTTTGGTGAAGTTAGGGTTTGGGCTTGAATTTTGAAAGAGGGGTTTTCTATATTTGGCTCCATATATATATATATATATATGTGAGGTCTTGAACATGATGTTACTTGAGTATAATTGATGAAATTGGGACTTGGGGTTAATGTTTGGAAAAAGAGAAAACTTCCCCTAATTTGCATTGAATAAATTATTTTGTATAAATAATGAAATTGATGTGGGAAATATGAAATTGAAGGGGTGTATAAATGATTGGTGTAGTTGGATTTGTTAAGTCACTCACCTATGGAAATTTGATAAATTATCTGTTTGATAGATTGTATATCTATTTAGAAATATCTGTTTTGGGCTATCAGTGGAGGATAGCTATGACTATTGTAGAAACTGCATGTGGATTAGGTGAATTGAAACTAATCAATTGAATTATGTCATTGAATATGACGGTTTGATTAAACTATTGAATATGTGATTTGATTAGTCATTGTATATGACAACGTTTTTAAATACATTGTATATGTATCATTGTTTGGGACGAGATAGGAGATGTACTCCATTGTTTGGGAGGAGATAGGGGATGAACTCCACTGAAAATTAAGTTGGCCGGCGTATCCAGGGTGAAAGTTCCAAAATCTTATATATATGGGTGCCAGTTCCCTCGGATGTGATTCCGTAAAATGGCAAGAAAATAGAAGTGTTGGATTGATGAATGTATTGAATTGTGAACCATAGAGTGTAATCTTATTTTGGTTGATTGGATAATAATGAATTTGGTTAATAGATTTACCCGAAAAGGATGAATGGAAATGAATCGAGGTATTGGTTATCTATATTGAATGGTCTTGGAAAGAATATGTGTTGGTTAAGAATATTACACATTTATCTAATGCTTATATCTTAGTTAAATCTCATATATTGTTTTAGCATATTTCTACTGGGCTTTGGCTCACCCTACTTGGAAAACCATTTTCAGGTACAGGTGACATGTCTCCTCTAAGGACATAGCTTGGGAGGTTTAGGGGCTAAAGACTCTGTTTTATTATTTCGTTTTGTGTTAAATGTTTATTTCAAGCTGAGAGCTTTAAATGTATAGAGCTAGAACTCTTTCTTTTGTTGTAACCAAGAGACGTCTTAGAAAGATGTAAGCCCGTAGGACGCTTATTTTGTTGTAATTGATTAGTGTTAAATGTTGTAGTTTCAGAATGAATATTTATGAAAGTATGATGCATGTAATCACTTTTGTAATATAAACTCTGATGAATAAAAGTAATACATTTCCTATTATGATTATGAATCTCTTGGGTTGGTTTGTCTTCTTTAGTTTGAAGGCGTTACATTTTGTCTTTTTTAAGAGATTAAAAAAAGTTAATGAAATTATGAATGAGTTTTTTAATTATATGAAAAAATACGAATAAGTAATGTCATATTTTTGTTTGTTACTTAAATTTTCCGTTTTACCCTTCCAAATATGTAACTCACAATAATTGTTTAGTCTTTTCAACCTAGTACAAAAATTTCTCAACTTTTTTTTTTTTTTTTGGGTACATGCTAAACATATTTCAGCACTCTTTAGTTTCTTGACTTTTTAAATAAATAAATAAATAATCCAAACATGGCATTAGTTACACAATTTTTATTTATTTATTTATTTTTATTAATGTTTTGTCCTCAGTATTATATAACAAATAGATATATAATAATTCAGTTGATAAAATTAAAATAAAAGAATTTTCTAAAATTACAAAAATTATACTTTTGATCAAGTATAATTATATTATCTATGAAATTTGTAATTATAGTTCATCATATCACAATTTGTCAAGTGATATAACAATCTTATTATTATTATTATTATTATTATTATTATTATTATTATTATTATTATTATTATTATTATTGTCTCTCTCCCACTCATCTTCTATCTCTATTTATTTTTAAGGTGATGTGGCAAAAAATTTGAGATGAAATTTTTAAATTTTTATATTTATTTCAGTAAGTACATTAGGAAAAATATTCTTGTATTAGTAAAATTTAGTTTGTCAATTGATAGAGTATGATAAATTTAACTTGACCGTAAAGTGTAAGGATATTTTTAAAGTTTTTAAAATTTTATGAGATGATCAAGCTACCTGGGCTATGTTAGATTTATGTCAATCAACACAAATTGAAAAGTCACTTGACCAATTTGTTTATGTAAATATTTTTTAACTTGTTAAACATACTATCATTAGTAATGTTTTTTTTTTTTTAATAATAAAATTTACATATTTATGCATATTTCTTAATAATTTTAAACTTGGGTAAAAATGTATGTTTTATACTCAAAATTGTTACATTAATATTTAGATATATTTATGCATGTAAAAAATATATAAGTCCAAATTGGGTTAGAAGATGGGTCATATTGTAGCCCTCAGCTTGGACTGGACCAAGAAAGTTGATCGGTTAAAGAACATTTGGTAAATAATTAATTTGAATTTTATATTTAGATTATACTATAGTTTTTCAGGTTATAATATCCATGGATTAGCTTGGAGTGTTAAAATTGAATTAGACACTAAACATAGCTTAGAAATTGAGTTTGGATTGATTTATACGCCAATATTTCTTAGCCAATTTACGCAAATTGAGCTTGGGGTGTTAACATTTTTGTTTTGCTTCATGTTCAACCTATGAGTTACTTACTTAGCCAATTTATTTATTTATTCATTTTAAATTAGTAAAAACATATTTTGAATCATTTTTTAAATCAAATTAAGAAACATGTATACAATTTTTGCATATTTATTACTATCTTTTAAAATTTAATTGATTGATGTATATATTTAAAAAGATTTTTTTATAGCGATTCCGGTTTTCACCCGACCCTTTTGTATTTTGGACTTGGGTTCGTGATTTTGTATTGTTGTTCATGTCTTTTTCCCTCATTTCTCATTGAGTTTGAGTTTTGGAGTGTCTTGGTGTGTTTGGAACAGGTTGGTTGCTAGTCGGCTCAAACTATTGTTGTCCAGAATTTGGCATCTTTGCTTGAGCAAAGGTTCTTGCGTCGAGCGAGCTTTGTGAGCTCCCAGTATTTTTGCAGGCTTGCAAAGATACTGGGGAGGTAGTGTTCTTCGCTCGAGTGAGACTTCTTGCGCTCGAGCGACAGTTTTTTGTTTGTAAAACTTCCGGGAGTGTGCATTCTTTGCTCGAGCGACAACTCTTGCGCTCGAGCAAGTTACACATATATTAGTTCGTAGAAACACCTTTTTACATTACTTTTTTATATCTTTTTTCTTTCAAAACCCTAGATTGACCCTCTTTCTCTCTAAAACCCAACTTCTCTCTACAATTACACCTAGGTCTAAGGATCTCTCTACCCTTCTCCCTTTGATAAAAAGATAGAGCACTCCGGGGGCATTTTTTTTATCCGAATAAAGCTTGGTTTCGATGTCTTTGAAGTTTCACCATTTCTTCCTTGATCTTCTAAGCTTGAGGTAGGGACTTTCTACACTCATTTATGAGTTTTAACTTAATTATTTGTTGATGTGTAAAGAATATATAATTAAGAATATATATTTTTTGATCAAAATATATAATTATTTTAAATTAAGAAAGATCATTACACTCACTATCGTATAATATAATGGAAGTTGTATACCTATTATAAATATACAACTTCCTACTAAGTTGTAAAAGCTCAGTGAGTAACGCCCTCAAAATAATGCAACTAATCCATTCCATGAGATTCAAGAATATAATAGAAATGATACACTTTCATTCATCAGAGTTCATATTACAAAAAGGATTACATGCGTTACATTCATAAACGTTCATCCTAAATCTACAGCATCTAATACAAGTTAATAACAACAAAATAAATGCCTTACGGGAGTACATCTTTCCAAGTTATCACTTGGTTACAACAACAGAGAGTCATAAGCTCTATACATGTAAAGCCCTCGGCTTGAATAAACATTTAAATACAAAAATAATACAAAACGGAGCCTTCAGCTCCTGAGTTCCTCCCAAGCCATGTCCTTGGAGGAAGCATATCACCAACACCTGAAAATGGTTTTCCAAGTAGGGTCAGCCAAAACCCAGTAGAGATATACTAACACAATATATGAGGTTTAACTAAGATATGAGTGTTAGATAAACGTTCAATATTCATGACCAACTCACATTCTTCCCATGACCATTCAATACTGATATTCACATCTCAATTCATTTCCATTTATTCATTTCAAGTCTTATGACAAATATATATATAATTCTCCAAATAACCCAACTAAGACTACACCTCAGTGGTTTTCAACCAACATAACTATCATACAAGCACTTCAACCTTGCCATTTTACGAAAATTTCGTCCGCGGGATTAGCACCCATGTATACATAAGATTTCAGGACTTTTAACTTGGACACTTCGACCAACTTAATTCTCAATGGAGTCCATCCCCTATCTCCTCCCAAACAATAAAGTATATCTCATTTCTTCTCCCAAAACATTATACATATACATTGTATTTAAAAACATCGTCATATACTATGACTATCCATAACACATATTTAATGTCTTAATTATACCGTCATATTCAATGACACAACTTAAATGATTAGTTTCAATCCACCTAATCCTCATGCAATTTCTACAACAATCATGGCTATCCTCCACCGATAACCCAATACATATATTTCTAAACAGATATACAATCTTTATAAAAGATAATTCTTCAAATTCCCATAGGTGAGTGATTATACAAATCCAACTATACCATTTACTTATATATCCTCCAAATTTCACATTTCACATACCAATTTCATCATTTATACAAAATAATTATTTAACACATATTAGGGCAAATTTCCCTATTTCTCAAATATCAACCCAAAAGCTAAAATCCACAATTTTAACACAAGATATCCTCATGTTCAAACCCCCATATTCATCTATGAAGCACAACATAGAAACCCCTCTTTTCAATTTAAAACCAAATCCTAGGTTTACCCAAAAACTCCAAGATTTCCACCATTTAGACATAACAACAAATAACTAGGTTAAAAGTCATACCAAAGTGTAGAATATCCCTACCTCAAAGCGAGAAGACAAGCCAAGCAAGAATGGAACTTCAAAAATGACGAAACCAACTTCCAATCGGATGAAAATGGAGATCTTGAGAAGCTCCACCTTTTTATCAAAGAGAGTAGGGTGAAGAGATCAAAGGATCTAGGCCAAAATGTAAAGAGAGAGCGAGAGAGAGAGAGAGAGAGAGAGTATTTTAGAGAGGGAACCTCAACTTTTAGGGTTTTGGAGAGTTTTAGAGAGAGAAAGATATGAAAAAGTGATATAAAATGTCACTTTTACGTCTGATATATGCACAGTCCGCTCAAGCAGAGAGTTTAACGCTCGAGCGTCAGAAACAAAGTTTTGTTCCGCTCGAGCACAATATAGACCCGCTCGAGTGTAGAATACACACTTCCAGAACTTTTGCAGATAACAGACAAACCGCTCGAGCGCAAGAAATGACACTCGAGCACCGACCTGCTCGAGCGTGAAAAACACTTTCCCAGCATTTTTGCAGATGTGCAAAGTATTGAATGTTTGCAAACCCCACTCGAGCACAAGAAAGCCCGCTCGAGCGGGAGACTAAAATTCTGGGCAACAACATTCTAGACCAACTAGCACCCAATCTGTTCCAAACACGTCCAAAATATTCCAAAACTCAAATTCAAAGAGAAAAATGAGGAAAAGACCAAAGTAACGATATTAAACCACAAGACCCGAGTTCAGAATACAACAAAAGTTGGGTCAAAACCAAAATTGCTATACACTGTGTTAACCTGTCAATTAGTTCAATCAAGACAAATGAAATGACTTTATTTTATTTTTAAATCATTGTCACGTTGAAGAATTTTGTATAAAAAATTTATAAATAAATTTTTCCAACTTAAAAATTCTACCATTTGAAATAAAATTTAATCATCAATCAATCATTTTTCCTCCTTTTTTTTTTTTTTTTTTTTTCTTCTTCTTCTTCTTCTATGGATAAGCTCCTTTGACCTATACGAAGAACAAGTAACTGTTCATGCTTCGCCCGAATTGCATAGGTATTTGTCTAAGTTTGAAATTAGCTTTGTACCATCGCCCAAGTCTGAGTTTGAATCAAAAACTATGAGGAGCTCGGGTTGCCGAACTTAAAATATAAAAAAATAAATTATTTTTAGTTGTCCTAAACTAATGGAGTGCACCTTTTGAAAATACAAAAATTCTCAAAACAATATAATTACCAACCATAATAAGAAAATTAGTTTGAATCATACATATTAATTAATAAAATATATTACATTGTCATATAATTTAATCAAAACTTAAGAAAATAATCATTAATTTATAATATTTTACACACACATATATATATATATATATATATATATATATATATATATATTATATATATTAACAAAAGAATTATTGTTATTGGAATTGTGAAAACTTTTGCTCAAGTCTGTTCAAATTTATTTCACACAAATTTTATTAAACCTTAATTAAATTTAAAATTATATATGAAAAATTACCAATATGACTTATTTTGCACTCAAGATTATCATTGAGTCATATCAAATTTCAATACAAACAACTAAATTCTAGTTGTCATAAAATGTTCTCAAAATGTTTATTTTTTCATAATGGTGTATCTTATTCTAAGTTTACCTTTCTCATTTAATATCAATTAGCATATAACATGTGCTATGCACATGATTGAACAATAATTGATAAATTTATTTTTAAATTAATTAAAAACAATTTAAAAAAAACAAAAAATAAATAAGATTAAGTTTTAATTTTATTTTTTTTTAACAAAATGAGTGTTTGAAATTAGCTTTTTAAGTACCTTTTTGACTTTTTAAGAGATTAAAAAAAAATGAAATTAGGAATGAGTTTTTTAATTATATGGAAAAATGAGAATAAGTGATGTCATATTTTTGTTTGTTACTTAAATTTTCCGTTTTACCCTTCCAAATATGTAACTCACAATAATTGTTTTGTGATGACCGGGTACATAACTCGTTTCGTTTTTCTTTGATTTGTGTTGGGTTTACTCTTGTTAGAGTGACGGGTTTGACTTGAGGCCTTATCAACTGTTTGGGTTTGTCATTTTTTTGAAAAACTTTTCTCAAAATTCTTGTTGTTATTTATTTCGGTGTCAAGTTTCACTTGTTCCAGGAAGCATGACGTTGGATCCAGGAGATTTCAGTTCAGCTGGTAAAATTTCTGGCTGGGAGGCAAAGCCACACGTGCGGGGGTTTGGGCTGCACGTGCGGGAGGTGAGGCCGAATGTGCGGAAAGCAAGGATTGCCAAGGTGCAACACTGAAATAATTGCACGTGAGATTGCAGGTGCGGGGAAGGAGGGCCGCACATGCAAAGATGGAGGCTGCACGTGCGGTAAAGGCGTGCTGCACGTACGGGGAAATGCGTGCACGTGCGGGAAAACGCTGAGTTTGAAATATGCTTTTTTCTTATTTTCTTAGGCTGAGTGTATCTCACTTTTTACACATCTCTCTCTCTTTCTAAAATTATCTTTTCCTACCCCTTCTCTTTAAAAACCTCCACCAAATACCTTAAACTCTTGATTTCTTCCAATCCATTAGAGTTTTGAGCAACATCCTTCATTAATTTTGGAAAGCTAACCGAGGGTTTCATTTTGTGCGGTGGAGATTGGATTTCAACACCGTCAAATTTGGAGATTTCTCATCTTTTCTTCTCCAAAATTTGAGGTAGGGATTTTCTTAGAGTTATATATGTATATTTGCAAGATTATGTTGATTTTGGAACTCTCTTTGATGGTATAGAAATTTGATTTTTGGCTCAAGTGTGTTGATGATTTTAAAAGTGGGTTTACACCTTATTTTTTTTTCAAAAATTTCTTGAGAGCTTGAGCTACATTGTGAGGAAAGATCTTTGGAGAGATTCTTTCAAAAAGATGAGGAAATGTCTAGTTTTGGTAAAAACCTAGAAATTTGAGATTTTTGGAAGAGATGTTGAGAATTCATGGGTGTTTACCTATTATAGTGTTAAAATGAATTAATGATTGGAAATTTTTTATTGTTGTATATAAATGAGAAATTCCATGGAATATAAAAAATAGTTAGTTTTGAAGTTTATTGTTCAAAATGTGGGCATATGTGAGGACTGGTCATGTTGTTTATCCGTTTCCTCTTTGTTTAACCTCGATTTACTATTGTTATAGCGTCGGATTTTGGCGTGAGGCCTTGAGTTAACTGTTGGATTGCGTTGTTTGGAAAGACTCCTTCTTAAAGTCTTAACATCCTATTTTGTTTGATTCTGAGCACGTCATTTATTTCGAAGGGCGCGAGGTTGAGATTAGGAATGTCGGGAGTGGAGTTGAGAAAATTTTGGGCTGGGGAAAAAAAGTCGCACGTGCGAGGCCTTGGGCTGCACGTGCAGGAGATAAGGCCACATGTGTGGAATTCAGGGGAAGTTTGGGGCAGCACACTGCAATTTATGCAGGTGCTGGAGGAGGTGCGGCATGAGAACGCCGCACGTATGGGAGGTAGGCTCCGCACATACGGGGCACATGCCACACGTGCGGAACGCTGGTAGACCGAGATCTCTGCTTTTTCTTTCTTTTGAGGCTGAGTGTATCTCATTTTTCCATATCTCTCTCTCTCTCTCTAAAAATACATTGCTCTCCCTTCTCTCTATGTTTCTACCTCAAAACAAGATCAAAATCTTTGATCTTCTTGCATCTATTTGAAATCTACCTATAGCTTGCTCATCAAAGTTTAAGAACTCCTCAAGAGTTTCATTGTGTTCGGTGGAGATTGGGCCTTGGCATCTTTGATTTCTAGGGTTTCATCTCTCTTTCTTCATCAAACCTTGAGGTAGGGATTCCTTTGAGTTATATATATATATATATATGTTTTGCAATGATGATGTGTTTTAAGGGTCTTTTTGAAGTTATTACATTGTTTTTGATTTTGTGGTTCAAAATGTAGAGATTTTCAAAAGTGGGTTTAAATCTCAACCTTTTTGTTAATCCTTGAGGGTTTCACTTTCATTAACTCAAGAAAGATGATTTTGGTAAAATTTCACCAAGGAAATGGGGAGATGTTTTGGTTTTGATGAAGAACCCTAGAAATTGGGGGTTTTGGAAAATATGGAAAAGCCTATGGATTTCTTCCTTTTTCTTGTGTTAAAAGAATGAATGAGTGTAGATTTCATAATATGGTTTTGCAAAATGGCAATCTTTTTTATATATGAGAATTGAGAATTTATTTTAAAATTATTGTTAAATGCATGAACATGTATAGTTGTGAGATGACAAATTGTGGTGTACCATGGATTATGAGAATTGTGAATCTTGGAAATTGATGTTCGCAACATTACATATAGTCTTGAAGAGACTAAATTGTTAAGAATTGTGCATGAGGAGAAAATATTGCTATGTGTTGATAGCTTTGGTTGTGTACATGGTTATTTTGTGAAATAACATTAGAGGAAGGAAAATGGAGAAATGTTATGAGGTATTAATTGTTGCATTACATATCCATTCAATTTATTATTATTATTATGCATTTTGAATTGAGTTTGGAAATGCTTACATTGAGAAAAGAATATTTTGAATGAGAACCATTGAAATGTTATAGGGTAAATACGTTGGTAAGTCCGGATAGGAGGTGTAGATGAAATTGATAAGTTGGCCTGAGTGTCTGGGGTGAAAGACCGAAAACACCCGCGGAGAAGATACCATTTCCCTTCCGGTTAACAACCGGTAAAGTGGGGTTTTTGGTAGTGCTAGTTGAGCCTATTTGCAGACACCAACCTAAGGATTACCTGAGTCGTATTTACCGCCCCCATTGAAGAGAATTGTAAATTTCTGAATTTTTGAGATTTCATATTGTTGTTGAAAATGATGATATTTTGAAAGAGCATGCATATGGACTTCGCATTAAGTTGGCATTGCATGACATTTGCATTGAATATTTGAAATCTTACATAACTGTATATACTTTATTAAGGATTCTCTATCGGGCTTTATGCTCACCCCTATGGGATTTTGGTGCAGGAAAGGATGTGGTGATCCCGCCGAGTTGAGGGCGTGGACATATTTTGTGAAGAGTAAATAACTCTGTCTTGTTGTGATTGATTTTGCTAGCTAAGGGCTATTCATGTATGGGTCTGAAAGGCCATTTTTGTGTAACCGGGCTTAAGCCTTGGAAGTTGTAAGCCCATGAGGGCATTTTTATTATTTTTGGGATATGATGCTCTACATGCTATAGATTCATGCATTTCTATATCATTGAATGTATAATTTGCATGTGGAACTTTTGTTTAAACCTTGTTGATTAATGGTGTAAAGGTTGGAGTATCGTTATTATTATTTAGTGGGTGTTGATTGATGTATTTAGTTATGTCGGATTATTTTGGAGTGTTACAGCATAGTCATGAAATGACTAAATTGTTGAGAATGCATGAAATGTATAAATGTGATGCTCTTTTGATAGCTATAAACGAATATACGTGTATCTTGTGAAATTGCATTGAAAAAAGAAATGGAAGTTTTGATCACAATGGAAAGATTGTATGGAAGAATCGAAAATAGAAGGATATTATATCGCAAAGATATATGTTGCATTGGCATTTCAATTCAGTTGGTTGTTACAAATTTTGAATTAGGATTTGAAAATTTTTGCATTGAGAAATGAAATATTTGTGAAACAAGATCTCATTGATTTGTTTTTGGGATAAATACGTTGGTAAGTCCGGATAGGGGGTGTAGATGAAATTGATTAAGTTAGCCTGAGTGTCCAAAGTGAAAGACCGAAAACATACGCGGAGGAGGTACCACGTGCCTTCCAGTTAGCTACCGGTAAAGTGGAGATTTGGTAGTACTAGTTATGCCTACTTGTAGACACCAACCTAAGGATTACCTGAATCGTATTTACCGTCCCTTGAACTTGATTTAAAATCTATTGTGTCACGCCCCACTTTTTATTACTCGAAGTCATTACCAAGTTCATTAACATAATTCAATTTCAGAGATAACATGCGGAAATAAACTCAAATGTTCAAATAGAAGGAATGAACAACGACTCTCTCTTTCGAATGCCAATTAAATACAACATGAGCATCCTTAAATAAATTGCCCTCAGGCTTACAACTTTAAATAATCAAATGAAGGGTGTAACCCTTTTACACATATGGCATTCCGCCAACAACAAAGAGGCCCCGTGGCCAACAAATAAGAAGATCCCAAATCTTGTAGCACATCCTGCTAAACACCTGAAAAAGATTCAACAACGTGGGATGAACATATAGTCCAGTAGGGATCTCAACATGATCCTCAACAATAACAACTTACAGATAGCTATGATCATAAACACTCATTCTCGTACTAGAATAGTAATGTGACAGTTTATACAAAATATATATATGTATGAGCTTTTCTCGAAAACAACCATTACATTCAACGCTATAAGCGATTTATCTTTCTTTTCCTTTCATTAACCCCCATTCCTATTCTTTCATAACATTAACAATTATTTAGGACATAAATTCATTAAGCCCATTACTCTCTTACATTTTCCACACATACAACAGATGTGCCTTTTCAAAACATATTTCTAAAATGTTCGATTTTCTTTACACTTCCAACAGACAAAAGGTCATTTCGGTTTAATCCCAATTCTATCATAACTATACATGCATACCTTTATAAAAGGAAGATAACAACTCAACTACATGCATAAGATAAACCAATGAGGCAACTCGGCCCTCCAAAACTGTAACCAACACAATCCACAATGTTTCCAGATACACTGAAACAATAACAACAAAACTTTGCTCTACTAGCTATGTGCGTAGTAAGCCAAAGATACACTTCTCACAACAAACTACCAGTTTACCAGGCGCTAGCTGGAAGGGTATGGTGCCTTCGATTATCAGCGCAGTCAGTTCTCCAGGCGCTAGCTGGAAGGTAACGGTACCTCTGATTCTCAGCGCAGGGTATAACACCAATAGCCACAATACAACAAGACATAATCAACATGTGTACTACATACACATAAACTAACATGATACCAACAATATGTTAAAGTAGATGAACACATATGTATAATGCATACATGACAATTCAACACAACCACGTCATCCTCCACCGATGACCAAGGACAAAACCTCTAGATGCAGGTATTTAGTACATCTATTAAAAGACTCAATTATCATGAGATTACAAACCCAACAACAACATTAACATGGTTGTTAAAGATACAACCTCCACATATGTGTGTTCAACACTCAAATTACAACAATCCAATTCTCATACTTCATTCAAAAGTATCTTTTCCATTTCACAAAACAAATTCCATTTTTCTCTTGTTTTTCACAAAACCAACTCCATACCTTTTGTTTTCACAAAATCAATTCCATGGACAATAAAACCATAACCCATCTTAATCCACTTCATTCTTTTCAAAGCCATTCCAAATTAATTATGCAAATTAAGTCATAATCATTAAATTAGGGTTTTCCTCCCTCTTTCTCAATATTGATCAAAAAGAATCAATCATCTATAACAAACAACAATGACCTCATTTAAGACCCAAAATACATAAGTATTTGCCCAAAGATCAAAACCCCTCTATTAATTTATTAAATCAAATAAAAATTTGGGTTTCCTCTCCATTCAACAACAACATGCTAATTAACACTCCAATTAGCCTAAACCACAACTAATGATAATAAATCCAAATTCAACAACCAACCCAAGGTTCAACCTCATGATTTTCAACAAATCCAACATGATATAATTTTCATGCAATACAAAAACTGCCACATGTCTATCTATAGATGGAGTATTGAAAAGAAACAAGGAGAATCCCTACCTCAAATGGAGAACTCAAATGGAGAAGATGAAGGCCAAAAAACAAAGTGCTCCAAATCGCCAAACTTTCAGATTAAAAAGAAGCCCTCAACCCACTCTACCTTTCTTACAAAGGACTTAGTATAGATTTACACTAGAGGGAGATGAAAACCTAGAGAGAAGGTGTGTAGGGAGAGAGAAAAGATGGTTCTGGGGTTTTGAAATCAAAAGGGAGATGAACAAGTGATATTGAAAGGTTGTTATTAAAGCCCATTAATTGGAAAATGAAAGGACTAGTTAGAATTAAATGCACACTAACTAGAATTAAATGAACACTAGTTAGAAATATGAAAAGACACCAGTTGGCATTAAATGAACCATTATGAAAATTTAATGGACACTAACCCTTGGTTTCCAAACACAACCAACCTGTTTTAAACCTACCCAACACGACCCAAGACTCATATACAAAGAGTAATGGACGAAAACGGGAATAAGACAACAAGACATCCACGGAACCGAGTCCGGAATACAATTAAAAAAAAATGAAGGGAAAACCGGGATTGCTATATATTGCATTGTCAAAATTTCAAGATTTCATTATGCATGATGGCTTACAAAAGATGAAGATGCAACTTTCTTTTAAAAGCATAACATGGCATGTGCATTTCATCTCATGAGACTTGTATAAAATGTATATACTTTGTTAAGAATTTTCTACTAGGCTTTATGCTCACCCTATAGGATTTTGTGCAGGAAAAGATGCGGTGATTCTGCTAAATTAAGGGCGTGGAAGTATACGTTGAGAGCACAAGGCTCTTGTTTTTGTTGTGATTATATTTTTGCAAGCCAAGGGATAAAATTGTGTGGGTTCGAGCAACCATTTTGTGTAACCGGACTTAAGCCTTGGACTTTGTAGCCCTTGAGGGCATTTATTTGCTTTGACTGGATGTTTTACATGCTATATATTCATGTACTAAAGTCGTTGAATGTATACTTATATGTGAAACTATTTTGTAAACCTCTTTTGATTATGTATGCAAGTGTTGGAGATTTACTTCTGTTCACCGTAAGGAGAGGTAGTGGTGTACTTCGATTGTGTATTTTTTTTTTTGGGACGTTACATGTTTAGTCTTTTCAACCTGGTACAAAAATTTCTCAACTTTATTTTTTGTACATGCTAAACATATTTTAGCTTTCTTTAGTTTCTTGACTTTTTATTTTAGCACTCTTTAGTTTCTTGACTTTAAAAAAAAAACAAAAAAAAAAAAAACTAAACATGGCATGAGTTACACAATTTTTATTTATTTATTTTGTTATTAATATTTGTCCTAATTATTATAAACAAATAGATATATAATAATTCAATTGATAAAATTAAAATAAAAGAATTTTCTAAAATTATAAAAATTATACTTTCGATCAAGTATAATTATATTATCTATGAAATTCGTAATTATAGTTCATCATACCACAATTTGTCACGTGATATAATAATCTTATTATTATTATTATTATTATTATTATTATTATTATTATTATTATTATTATTATTATTATTGTCTCTCTCCCACTCATCTTCTATCTCTATTTATTTTCAAGGTGATATGGCAACAAATTTGAAATGAAATATTTATATTTTTATATTTATTTTAGTAAGTACATTAGGAAAAATATTCTTGTATTAGTAAAATTTGGTTTGTCAATTGATAGAGTATGATAAATTTAACTTGACCGTAAAGTGTAAGGATATTTTTAAAGTTTTTAAAATTTTATGAGATGATCAGGCTACCTAGGCTATATTAGATTTATGTCAATCAACACAAATTGAAAAGTCACTTGACCAATTTGTTTCTGTAAATATTTTTTAACTTGTTAAACATACTATCATTAGTAAAAAAAAATTATAATAAAATGTACATATTTATGCATATTTCTTAATAACTTTAAACTTTGGTAAAAATGTATGTTTTATACTCAATTTTATAAAACATGGCATGGTTTTTGGGAAAGAAATGTAAAACGTTTTGACATGGGCATTGCTTGTGCATTTCACCCTTATATCTTTGTTAAGATTCATATATTGTGTTGGATTATTTCTACTGGGTTTTGGCTCACCCTATATGGGAAAACCATTTTCAGGTACTGGTGATATGCCTTTACCAAGGACTTAGCTTGGGAGGACTATGGAGCTGAAGGCTCAATTTTGTTATTTTGTATTTAATTGTGTTCAAGCGTAAGGCTTTATTTGTATTGAGCTTAAGACTCACTTTTGTTGTACCTAAGCAATGACTTGGAAAGATGTAAGCCTTTAGGACATATAATTATCTATTCAGCTTTCACTTCTTTTCACTATCTCATAACACATGTTGTAGATTCAGGATGTACTGTTTATGAATGTATATCGCATGTGTCATTATTTGTATATCAAACTTTGATTAATGAAAGCTTATCAATTCAATTATGTTGCTATTTATTGGTTATTATGAGATGGATGTATATATATGGTGTTTATTTCGGGGTGTTACAATTTAGTTTCAGAGCGTACCAGGTTTGAATACTTTGGGTACGTGAGAAGTGGTTATTACCACAATAGGTTTGTCTCACTTAAAAGAGATATTTGCATGTATGGTATGCTTATGTGATAACATGCTTATGTGGTTATATGGGTATGAGATTTAATTTATACGATATTGATTGGGTCTATGAGTTTCTAGAAGTCTTATTTCAAGAGGACCTGATCACTGTTGTTTCTAATTGGAACTCTAGCAACGTCGTGTGATGATCATTATCTAGGAAGGAAATTCGTATGTGTTTATGTGACTAC
Source organism: Camellia japonica (assembly GCA_030407325.1). Taxonomy (NCBI): domain Eukaryota; kingdom Viridiplantae; phylum Streptophyta; class Magnoliopsida; order Ericales; family Theaceae; genus Camellia; species Camellia japonica. Next base: position 10,388,938 of record JAPPVO010000059.1, read on the forward strand.
ATGCTTATGTGGAATGAATTACTATTGTCCTCCGCATTAGGACGTGAGTGAGTTAGCTTTGGCACATTTGTAAATGTACTAATTTCTTTTGTTACGTTCATTAGGATATCAGGACGTGGATGTGGACGTGGTGGTGTTAGGCATGGTAAGCCTAGAAGGAATGGGGTGTCTTTACCGGATGAGATTTCAGCGCAAGAAGAAGGGGTTGGTCAGGTCAATGTGGTCGAACCAGTTGGTCAATAGGCCATGGGCGCTTTGGCTCGTGAGATGGCTGGAGCTTTGCGAGAATCTATAGACATTCTCAGGGCTAAGAATTAAGTCCAGACCCAAGTAGCTAAGGCAGGATCATCATTCTTAAAGAGGGAGTTCTTCCAGTCTAACCCGGACGTGTTTTTAGGTGATCTTAAAGAGCTATTGAAAGCGGGTGAATAGCTCGAACAAATTGTGAAGACGTTTGAGATGTTCGACATCGAAGACGATAGTTTAAGAGTGACCTTGGCATCCTTCTAGCTGAATGGAGATGTGAGTCAATGGTGGAAGTATGTGCATGACCACATTGGAGTAACTTGAGAGGCTTTCGTCGATGCCTTCCAGGACAAGTTCTTACCTCCCACTGTTAGGGAGAAGTTGAGGGAGTAGTTCTCAAAGCTCAAGCAGTTGAACACACCAGTGGCTGAGTTTGAGGCCGCATTTACTAGTCTATCAAGGTTTGCACCAGAGTTAGTGGCAACAGAAAAGCGCCGTTGTGTGGCGTTCGAGAAAAGGTTGAGGACTGGGTTTCTTTTCAAGGTAGTCGGTTCAATGATTAGAGATTATAGACGACTTATAGAGTCGGCGGCTTATCTTGAGACCGTGATGCAAATGGAAGAGGAACGGATGAGGGACTCCAAAAGGGGTCAGGATGTTCAGGGGGACAGTAAGAGGCAGAGGGGTTCTACCCCACAGCAGTCCCAAGGAGCTTAGTTGAGGTCCACTTTTCCAATACTAAGTTTGAGTTCTAGGAGAAGTGGCCAGGGAGATTTCACTTGCTTTAAGTGTGGCCAGTTAGGCCACAAGTCTCCAGCTTGCCTGCAAAAGGGATGAGGGCAACAGTTAGTTTCATCTGCGGTTTGTTCTTAGAGCCAGAGTCGAAGAAGAGGGCAACCCCTCACTTGTTATTAGTGTAGGAAGGTAGGGTACTTGAAGAAGTTTTGTCCTCATTTGGGTAGCACACCTGGTACATCTGGTTCGAGGCAGACACAGAGCTACCAACCTACACAATCAGCACAGGTCTCGATGGCCAATTAAGGAGCCTATTTGGCTCAATCAGTATATTAGACGTATGCTCCGAGGAGTGAGCAAGTGGAGCAGAGACCTTCAGGGCGTGTGCATGCTATTACCACGCCAGACTTAGTGCCAACACCTTCAGTTGTGAGATTGATTGATACGGGTGCATCCCACTCTTTTATTTTGTCTGCATTTGTATCGACATTGGGGTTAGAATTGGCTTGGTTAGCATCTCCACTTAGTGTCGAGTCACCTATTGGTGGTGAGATTGTTTTGGAATAGGCGTATCGGGGTTGTGACATAGAGGTTGCTGGTCTCCGACTTCCTTTTGCATTTGTGTTGATTGACATGTCGAGTTTTGATGCTATTTTGGGTATGGACTGGTTGTCATCGTATCGGCTTGTCATAGATTGTTACCATCAGAGGGCTACTGTATGTACCTTGAGCGGTGATTGTTTTTATTTCATGGGAGATAGAGCTGATAGAGTTTTATCACTGGTGTATGATCCGCGTAGTCGGAGTAAGCTTAGTTATCTTTTTGCAAACTTCTTGGGTAGTTAGTGTAATAAAGTCCAAGTTGAGTTGTTGAGGGTAGTTTGTGAATACCCAGATGTTTTTCTAGAGGATCTCACTAGTTTGCCACCTCATCGTGAGATCGAATTCTCTATTGAGTTAGTATATGGCACGGTACTGATTTCTATGGCACTGTATAGGTTTGCACCTGCCGTGTTGAGTGAGTTGAAGATTCAATTCCTAGAATTGTTAGATAAGGATTTTATTCACCCTAGTACTTAGCCTTGGGAAGGATCGGTGCTCTTTGCCAAGAAGAAAGATGGTGCATTGCGACTTTGTATTGATTACCGGAAGTTGAACCTGGTAACTGTTAAGAATAAGTATCCAATACCACGCATAGATGATTTGTTTGACCAGTTGAAGGGGTCTTGCTACTTCTCTAAGATAGACTTGAGGTCGAGTTACCACCAGTTAAGGGTAAAAGAGGAGGATATCCAGAAGACGACATTCCCTACACGGTATGGCCATTATGAGTTCCTAGTGATGTCCTTTGGGCTAACCAATGCATCAGTCGTGTTTATGGATTTATTTAACCAAATCTTCCGCGAGTTCTTAGACCGCTTTGTGGTTGTCTTTGTGGACGACATTTTAATCTACTCACCCTCCGAGGAGGAACATAAAGAACACCTGCGAGTTGTACTCAAGTTGCTTAGAGTCCACAAACTGTATGCTAAGTTTGGAAAATGTGAATTATAGTTGAAAGAAGTCAAGTTCTTAAGCTACGTAGTATCCGGGGAAAGAGTGACTGTAGACTCTTCAAAGATAGAAGCAGTACAAGATTGTGAACAACCTGAGAATGCCTTTGAGATCCGTAGTTTCTTGAGGTTGGTCGGATATTACCGTCGGTTTGTGAAAGATTTCTCTAGATTAGCTTCACCATTAACTAGACTGACGAGGAAAGGAATTAAATTTGTGTGGAGTGAGACTTGTGAGAAGTCATTTCAAGAGCTTAAGGTTAGACTTACTACTACTCTAGTATTGATTATTCCGGAGAGAGATTTGGGCTATTCGGTGTATTGTGATGCTTCACGGGAAGGTTTGGGTTGTGTATTGATGCAAGAGTGGAAAGTGGTAGCTTATGGCTCACAGCAGTTGAAAACACATGAGAGAAACTACCTTATGCATGACCTGGAGTTAGCAGCAGTGATCTTTGCCTTGAAAATTTGGAGGCATTATTTGTATGGTGAGAAGTTTGAAGTATTTTCCGATCACAAGAGTCTGAAATTTCTGTTTACACAGAAAGACTTGAATCTGAGGCAGAGGAGGTGGATGGAGTTTATAGAAGATTATGACTTTGAGTTGCATTATCATTCGGGGAAGGCCAATGTAGTGGCTGATGCATTGAGTAAAAAATCCATTAGTAGTGTAGCTTGTATTGTCATCCAAGAATGTGAGATGTTGGGTGCTATTGATGAGTTTGACTTGTATCTTGGCGAGTCCGTTGAGTCTACAGCCTTGTTTTCGATAGTTGCACAACCTACACTTGTGAGCCGAATTATAGAAGCGTAGAGGGGTGATCTTGAGGTAGAAACCCTCCGGGAGAAGATCTCTAGTGGAAATGTAGAGAAAGGCTTGAACGTATATTCTGACTCGAGTGTTAGATACTTTGACCGTCCTTTCGTGCCAGAGTCTTGCCGAGAGGAAGTACTCCAAGAGTTTCACCACTCAAGCCTTGCGGTGCATCCGAGAGGCACAAAGATGTATTGTGACCTTAGTCGCCAATTTTGATGGAGAGGTATGAAGAGGGATATAGCCACTTTTGTGTCGAGGTGCCTTACTTGTCAACAAGTGAACGCCAAACATCAGAGGCCAGCGGGTTGTTACAACCCTTGCCTATAGCCGAGTGGAAGTGGGAACATGTCACTATGGATTTTGTTGTGGGTCTTCCGAGGACTTAACGGGATAATGACACCATTTGGATGGTAGTTGATTGCTTGACCAAGTCAGCGCACTTTGTACCTATGCACACGAGTGACTCGGTAGATTATCTAACCGACCTTTAAATTAGGGACATGGTGAGGTTGCATGGGATCCCTATAACGATTGTTTTGGATAGAGATCCGCATTTTACGGCTCAGTTGTGGCAGAGCCTACAGAATGCCTTCGGCACGAGATTGACTTTTAGCATCGCGTATCACCCTCAGACTGACGAACAGTCAGAGCGCACTATTCAGATTCTAGAGAATATGCTTCAAGGTTGTATTCTTGACTTTAAGGGGTCGTGAGAGAGGCACTTGCCTTTAGTGAAGTTTGCCTATAACAATAGTTTCCACTTGAGTATTGCCATGGAACCGTTTAAGGCCAAGTATGGCCGACCGTGTAGGTCTCCTATATGTTAGGCCGAGGTGGGCGATACACCTATGTTGGGTCCAGAATTAGTTTGGAAAACGACGAAGAAAGTTGCATTTATTCGTAAGAGGTTGGTCACAACTCAGAGTCATCAAAAGAGCTATGCCAACCGTAGAAGGAGACCGTTATCCTTTGAGGTAGGAGATCATGTCTTCTTGAAGATATCACCTAGACGAGATTTGATGAGGTTTGGGAAGAGTGGAAAGTTATCTCCTATATTTATCGGGCCTTTTGAGATCCTTGAGCGGATTGGAGAGGTAGCTTATCACTTGGCCTTGCCGCCACAGCTTTTCGGGATTCATGATGAGTTTCATATTTGTGTGCTTCGGAAGTATGAGCCGGATCCATCGTATGTATTGGATTGGACCGACTTAGAGGTAGATGAGGATGCCTCATATGAGGAAAGACCGGTGAGAGTCTTGGATACTCGAGACCAAGTTTTACGAGGTAAGACAATTCCCTTGGTTAAAGTATTGTAGCAACATCACGGAGTTGAGGAAGCAACTTGGGAACGTGAGTTGGAAGTCCGTGAGAAGTATCCGGACCTATTTGTTAATGTTTAAGCATGTATTGAAACTTTTGTTATGTTGATTTAATATAAACATTGTATATGTTTTGGAAATGTGAATTGTATATTTAGTATTGAGAACTTCTTTATCATGATTGATGAGAATGAATGACCAGTTGATGAGTCATGGTATTGGAATTGATTGATTATCATTGTTGTAATTAGTTTAAATATGGTTTTAAAGTTTGATTTACAATTTCGGGGACGAAATTAGCGATATGGGCTTAGACCCAACCCATTTATTGCTTTTGAATCTAGGAAACCATATTCGTGATGGTCATTCTTTTCTCTTTATGTTTGGTTTTGGCTTTAGAGGTCGACACCATTCTTGTTAGTGTCGACATTGTCTCATTTTCTTTGTCTTGTTGTGCTCCTAGGGTCAACACTGGCTTTGGAGGTGTCGACACCGTCTCACTGCTATGTTATTGGAATAATTACTGAAATTTAGGGTTGATACCAGCCTTGGTAGTGTTGACACTTGTCTTTTGTTGTTGGCCTCAAGGGTCGACACCAGTCTGGGAAGGGTCGACCCTTGTCTACTGCAAAATCTGGGTTTAGTTGCTGAAATTTAGTGTCGATACCTCCAGTCCAAGGGTCGACACCTTGTCTATAGCCAGCATTGTCTTTTTGTCAATTCTTCCTGAATGGTCGACACCACCGACAAAAGGGTTGACCCCTGTGAGTTTTTTCTAATTTTAGTTCGATTTTGGGTCCTACTTCTTGGGGATTTTGACTTGTTTTTTTGGGTTGATTTTGGGACTTTATTTCACTTTAACCTAGCACTATAAATAGGGCCCTCACTTACTCTTTTCTTCACTTTATCTTCTCTTTCTCCTCTCTAAACCGTGAATCACTCTTCTCTCTCTCTAAACTCACTTTTTCGCTAAAAGATCTTCAGATCTACTCACTTAGAAGTATCTCCTCACCTTGCTCCTTTGAGATTAAGTGTAGAGCTTGTTGAGGGTTTCTTTTTAATCGGAGCAAATCATTGTTTCGTTACCGTCAACTTTTGGAATTTTCTTCCTTCTTCATCTTCTAAGTTTGAGGTAGGGGTTCTTCGCACACTCTTATGATTCTTAACCTAGTTATGTGACATTTCTAAAACAATATTATGATTTTTGGAGATTTTGAACAACTCTAGGGTTTTGGTTGGAAATAAAAAAGAGTGGTTTTCAAATAGTTTGTTGGAAATGCTTGTAAAAAGATGTTTAGTGTTGATATATGATGAGGTGATGGGTTTTTACCTTTGAAAATGATTTGTAAAGTGAAAAGGGATTTTTACCCTAGAAATCTCAAATGTTGATCCCGTAAAGATAATAAGAATGATGTTGGGTTTTATGTAATTAGAATGATGTCTTTCTCTACTCAAAAATGATTTTGAAAGAAAACGAGGTTTTGCTCTTGTATTGGAAAAATGTTGAAGGATGATGTTGGACTTGTAATATTGCTCACGTCTTGATGATGGTGATAGAGGATATTGATGATGATGGTGGAGTTGGATATGTTATATCGCTCACATCTTGGAAAATGATAATAATGTATATTGTTATTGAAATTTTCTATTTATTAGAGATTTATGTTTTGGGCTATTGGTGAAAAATAGTTATAAGTGTTGCAGAAATTGTAAGAGAATTAGGTGAACTAAAACTAATTTCTCATCCATATGCATTGAACATTATTTCTTATTTAATACATTGAAAATGTATATGATTTTGAGAAAAAGGGATGAACATGGGAAAGAGGTGTGTATCACTAAATCAAGTTGGCTTGTGTGTCCAGGGTGAAAGTCTCGAAAAACGCGCGAATACATGGGTGCCGATTCCCATGTATATCCGTAAAATGGCAATAATAGCGCTTGTATAGGTTATGTTTACATGGGTGCCGTTTGATGGTTTCCGGGGAATGAAATATCCATGAAAGGTTGTACTGGTTTGAGATTTCCTCCTTACTTTCTATTGTAAAAGGCATAAATTGAGGATTGTGATATAAATTATGCATGTCATGGTTTTTAGGAAAGAAATGTAAAATGTTTTGACATGGGCATTGCATGTGCATTTTACCCTTATATCTTGTTAAGATTCATATATTGTATTGGATTATTTCTACTGGGCTTTGGCTCACCCTATATGGGAAAACCATTTTCAGGTACTAGTAATATGTCTCCACCAAAGACTTAGCTTGGAAGGACTGTAGAGCTGAAGACTCAGTTTTGTTATTTTGTATTTAATTTTGTACAAACCTAGGGCTTTATTTGTATTGAGCTTAGACTCACTTTTGATGTTCCCAAGCACTGACTTGGAAAGATGTAAGTCTTTAGGGCATAAGATTATCTGTTCAGTTTTCACTTCTTTTCACTATCTCGTAACACATGTTGTAGATTCAGGATATATTGTTTATGAATATATATCGCATGTGTCACCGTTTGTATATCAAATTCTAATTAATGAAAGCTTATCTATTCAATTATGTTGCTATTTATTGGTTATTATGAGATGGATGTATATATATATATATATATATATGGTGTTTATTTTGAGACGTTACATAAAATGTCTAAAACACCCATTTTCGTTGAGTTTAATAACTAAAATATTATTTTTTTTCATCAATTTTACTTAATAAAAATATGCAAATGGTTCAAATTGAAAATATATCAAAATGTTGGGGTTTAAATTGGAAAAAATTAAAAACTCACTATTTATGTGGTTACAAAGGTCAAATTCTGGAGGGTTGTTTTTTTTTTTTTTTTTTTTTTTTTTTTTTGTAATTTCCCCTTAAAATATTAATGAAATTATTATTCATATTAAGTGAGAGATAACATTTGGATAAAATACATCATTATTGAGAAATGAAGTTTATAAAAACGCTTTAAGAAAAATAAGATTTAATTATTTATATTAAAATTAATAGTAATCAATAATAATCTTAAAATAAAATATAACTTATTGATAATTTTTCCAATTATAAATCCTACCGACGTCAGTTTTCCGAAATTGACTTTTTTTTAGATGATAGTGCATAATTTATCAACTACAACCTCAGCAAATAACAAAAATAATGGAGATTTCTTTTTCTTTTTAGATCTTCACAACTCCCTTTGAATCTCAATCATTGATGGTGTGAATCTCACAAATACATGAGTAGATCTCACACATATATCAATAATTAAAATCTAAAAGAAATTGTCAAGTCTTAAAAAAAAGGTTCCAAGCATTTTTCATCAAATAATTGGTAAGTCCTACACTTTAGGGGAGGAGAGTGTAGAAGTTAGGAATTAGAATCCTCATCTTGATTTCTCCCCTTAACTCTTTACTTGTTGGGTCATTGGGTCTAATTTTGATGATTCGAACCGTTCAAATTTTAAGATTTGTTGAGTATATCATACCTGTAAAAAAATCAAGTTAATCGGATATCAGAAAATATGTGTTCGAAAAACTGTTTATTAAATTTTTTTTAAAAATGATTTGTAGTTTCTGATATCCGATCAATTTAATTTTTTACAGATATGATATACTCAATAAATTTTAAAATGTAAATGATTCAAATTATCGAAATTGAGTTCAAAAGTAGATCCAATGGCCTATAAGTAGGGAATTAAGGAGAACAAGTAAGGAAAAGATCCAGCTTCAAAAGTTAGAGCCTTCGTTTGTTCGTGGGCACACACAGACAGGCATGCATTTTACTATTTGCATTATTAAAGGAATGAAGACGACTTTTTTATTTTTTATTTTTTTTATGAGTAATTATTCAGTAATTTCGAGACATGTTTGATTGGTAGGATTAGAGTATGTGCTTGTGACTATTAATCTGTGGGTCCAATATTCTTGTGTTTGTTTTAAAATTTTGTTTTACGATTATTAATCTAATGGCTAATTAATCCAACAAATTTGTAAGATTTTTAATAATGAGGTAAGAGTGAGATTATATATCCTGAGCTGAGAAATAAAATAAAAAGATTCTTTTAACCTTGACTAAAAATTAAAAATCTTATTATTTTTATATAATTTTATATTTTAGAAGGTTAAAAATAATTTTTTAAAATTTAAAAATATTTTTTGATATTTATTTTATCAAATTAGTTTATATTTTAAAAAAAATTATAAAAAAAAAAAAAACCAAACATGACCTTTGTATTTTTGTTTTACTTTTATTTATTTATTTATAATTTTTTTCAAAACCATGTTTATGAAGAAATTTTGATAAAACAAAGATTGTGAAGAAACGTTGATGGGGTAAGATTAGAAAAGACAATAAATATAGTTGTGATCTTACATTCATATGTTTTCTTATTCAATGCAAATCAAACAATGGATCGGGATAATTTATCCTATTGATCCAATTAGATAGTGAATATCATACTAATTTGATGAGATTATTAATACCTTCACTATTAGTCTTATGAGTCAAATATGACCTCAAAATATAGATACATGATATTCTATAATATTGTGATTAGTGGAGAAAATGAATATATATGGTATTATGTTAGATGATTGAAGAACACAAAAAGATATATAGTACTTCAAAAACATTTTATAATTTTCCTTTATTCAAATACTTATTTTGGCCTTTTTGGCATCATCTTCATTACTGGATTCCACAATCTTTCGGCTACTACAGGATTCCCATTGTTGGTGATGGGATTAGTTCTCTCATGATGGAGTCCAGCTATACCAGCCGACCACCCTGTTTCACCTAAAGCAGCTAACCCCACTCACTGCTAGTAACCGGACAATAGAATTGAATTGACAGTTATTGTAGACACTTTGGGGTTGTTTGGAATGACCTAAATAAGTATATTTTTTATCTTTTTACGAAAAAATATGCAGAAAAATAAAGAGATGATGTGATAGAAAAAAGATAAAAAAATGAATTATTTGAGGTATGCCAAACTTGACCTTTATTTTGATCATCCCTAAAATTTAGGCACCTCCTCCTAGTCACCCGATGATAAAAACAGTGATGAATAAAATCTCAATTTTTTCCATTATAAAAATTGTGATGGACGAAAGTGTGATTATTTATGATAAAAATTGTGATGGATGAAGGTGATTATTTATGATAAAAATTGTGATGGACGAAGGTGTGATTATTTATGTAATTTTTTTTATCACAATTTTTAACCGCGATGTTCAAAGTGTAAGTGATTGTAGCAATAAGATCTCAATTTTTTTTTTTTGAAAAATGTGACCCTTTGTCAAATTATAATCTCAATTTTAAGGAAAAAAAATCTCAGTTTCTTTAAAAACTGAGATGTTCTCCTCAACATACAATCTCACTTATTTGAAAAAAATTGAGACGCTTTTCTCAACAAATTCAATTCAGCCATTCGATATTCTACTCAAACCATTTTTTTGGGTAAGAAATTTTATTACTAAAATAAAGATAAGTACAATGAGATCAAGACACGGACCTATAATTTATTGCCAAACTAAGACTAATTTATTATTACCAAACTAAGACGAATTTATCACAACACAACATACAATTTGAAGCGTAATATAGATGCAAATATGGTAAAATATTCCAAAGAAAATCTAGAAAATCCAGAAAATCCAGAAAATCAAATAAATTTGAAGTGGTTCCTCCAAAATCTGGAAGCCCCTTTATGGAAAGAATCATCATCAAGGCCATCGATGAGAAATTCATCGCTATCGCTTGACATCATTCTGAAAGACAGCAAAATACAAGAGAAAAAAGACAGTTGAGAATGAAATAATATGCAAAAGCAAGGCAAGAAAGGAAAATCAGACCTGAAGCGTAAATATCCAAACAAAAAAGAGGAGCACAAAAGTAATTCAGCAAAGGCAAGAACCATAGGTTACATGTGTAGAACACCTCAAAAGGTTTGATGGTCACAAAATAGAACTTCTACATTCCAAAGTTAGCAACATTCAGTAGAAGATATTTCAAAGACAAGGGGCAACAAACTATCTGTGTTTTGGAGGAAATGAAAAGAACAAGGGATTTCTTTTCTTTTCCTTCCATTCTTTCACTTTCTTTTGTTTGGTTCTTATTGTGAAGAGAAAAGGAAAGAAAAATAAGGAGAAAATATTTCAAAGTTTTCTTCTTGGGCACGGAAAGTTTCTTTCTTACTTCATCTAATAATCAAATTAGAAATTGATTAATTCATTTCATCAACAACAGAAAAGAAACATGAATAAAAGAAAGATTACCTCCTGTCTCTATGAATCCTTGCTGCTTGTGATCATAAAGTTGAAATGAAACTACAAGGGAGAAAATTAAGTACTCCAGCAAAGCTTAGCGTAATATACTAGGAAATTTAAATGAATTTATGATATTAGAACATGAAAAAAGTAAACTTAAATAATTGCAAGAAATAATATGAAGAATAAATTACTAAATTGGTCAATATCTAGCATAGTGCATCATTATGATTTATGATCTTCCTCCCAAAAATCTGACTACATTGAACAAGTAACCAACTCAAGTCCAAGTGAATTTCTATCAAGAAACTAATAAATAAACTCAACCAAGTGAATTTCTAGTGCATCAATATGATTGATCTTCCTTCCAAAATCTGACTACATTGATCCATTCATCCACCTGCAAAGACTTTTAATTTAGAAAACTGGACACTTTCCAACTCCAAAACGAGGACACTACAAGGGAAACACAGAGCAACCAAGCAATGCAACATAACTGAATGCATATGAAGGCAATCAACATAAGCAAAGTACACAAATTAACAATCAAGAAACAAAAATGCAACAGAACTGAGAAATGCAAAAGACCAAACCAGAAGAATAAAGAAAATAATAAAAAATAAAAATAAAAATAAAAATGACCCACATTAGATTTGCAATGGAAATCCTCCATTACATACATGGAATGGAGAAAATCAAAGTCCTTTACATTCAATAGGGGCAATAAGAAGACCAAGTACCAGCTTCTTCATTTATTAAGACCATGACTATATAAATTCAGCTAACACTGAGATCTATAGATGGAATCAAAATGCAAAACTTTGATTTGGGCAACACAAGAATTCCAAATTATATATATATATATCCCTTGCAAAACTTGTATTTGTCATGCACAAATAGAATATATGACTAGAAGATACCTGATCCCATCACACTGACAGTGGATCCAGCGCTGGCAAACATCGCAGCAAACCATAGGCCTTTTTTAAGATAAAAGTTACAATGCATAAAGGTAATTAGTTTGAATAGAGAAAAGTCCATACCAAGTTTAAAACCTTTCAAAACATGAGCAAAATGTACATAACTAAGGAAGGACACTCCTCTCTAAACATTTTAATTTCCACAATAATTAAAAGATCCAATCCACTAGGCACTTAATGGTGTATTGCTAATAATGAAAAAATCCGTAATGTCATGTCTCTTGAGTTAAAATCGAGAGCCAACTTTTTCAAGCCCACTACAAACTTTTTAGCAAATTAGATAGTGGAAGAAAAAACACAGGACTAATTAAGAAAAGCTAAGAAGAATTTTTTGTTGACTAGGAATCAACACAAATGCCCAAGTTTCAGCATAAGTTCAGATCTTGTAGCTTAATGTTGATAAGGTGGCACTACCTGTCAGGCATGTATATGAAGAATCCTCCTCCGCTGTCATCAAACAACATTAACAGTTAGGGTAATTTGGTACAGGCTGGTTTTTTAATTACAAAGTAACAATTACCAAAACTCAACAGAGGTGTGTCTATTGGCCACATAGTGAGATGGGGGGAAATTACTAGAAGCATGGAGCAAAGGGATTTATGTCTAATAGGGTAGTGCACCAATTAATGCATAGCAATTTATGATTGGTACTTATAACCAGTTTCTTCTTTGACATATATGCAGAAAAACAAGAATGAAAGTAAGACTCATTTGCTTCTTTAGAAAACATAAAAAAATAAAGAAGGAAGAAGAAAAAAAGAAAGGCAAAGACCCTTGTGATTTAGAACCCTTGCAGAGTGAAAATTTTATATATCAATATTCAGGAACCCCTGATTTCTTATAGCATATTGATGTTAATTATCAACTTGCCTTGATTACCTAAATAGTAGATAAACTATGCATGCCACTATGCACGCATCCTAATTAGAACCAAATAAAACAGTACTGCGGATTGAACTATCTTTTGAAATCCTACAATCAATTTCTATAAAGAGCAGGTAGTGACAAACTCATATCATCATATAACTCTACTACCATAGTCCAGCCTAAAAAAGCTAATAGCAGAAGGCCACAAATCAAATTCCAAAGCTCATTTTAGCTTCTTTTTTCAACAAACTTTTCTTAAGTGTTATGGGGTAAACTCATATTCTTTCAGATCAAGGTAACTCACCTGAGCATTCTTATTCCACGGTCAGGGTCCAGATGGGGTCAAGATAGCATACAGTTGTGCAACTTTTATCATCTGATATTCCTAGCTGTCCAAAATCATTGAGATTAGTGGCATAGACACAGCCAGTTTCTGTCAAAAGAAAACAAAAAAATGAGGACCATTTTATAAGACTCTACCCTGTCTGCAGCTAAATTTCTTTTTAATTCATCATCAATTTATAAAATACAAAACCTGGGCACCAAGAGCAAAAACCAAAATCAAGCCGTTGTAGATGAGACAGAACTTATAAACAATATTTGTTTTTTCATAGGAGACTGATCTGATAAATCATTGTGAAATATATGGTCCTGGATCTTGCATAGTAATGTGCATTTTGTATAACTCTCTGGATCTTGTATAGACATGGTCCAACATTCAATTCGCAAAGAAAACTACATAAGAGAGACGCAAATAAAATCTGTCATAACTCTCTGTTTGGGCATGTCATTACAAACACCAAAAATTGAAACAAAATTAAAAAACAGATATTTTTTAAAGTTGGTCATTAAAAAGCAGAACCAAACCTGCAACTATACCTTTTTCCTTGTTGAATTATATTTTTCATTCTCACATACAGATATGTAAACATTTCCAAGAAGAAAACTATTTGCATCCTTGAGCACTTGAGATGAATAAAAACTGATATTACTTCAAATTACTTGACTCTCATAGAACCATAAATGCAGCAAAAAAAATAAAAAATAAAATAAAAATTCAACCTAATGTACCGTTAAGAGTAATGGCAATGCATCAAGAGCAGTTTTAAGAAGAATAATGCTTGCAATCAAAACTCAACCTAATGTACCTTTAAGAATAATATTCATTATTTTGTAAAAAATGCACATGTAAAGAGAAGAACATTACTCTTAAAAATAAGCTAAAATCATCTTTCCTTGTAGTTTTTTTAATTCTCCTTTTCATTTTCTCTTTTCAATATGTGCTCCCTTTTGCACATTCCTCCTCCATAATCAGATTTTGCTATTACAAAAAGACAGAAAAGGAAGATATTCTTCTTAGTTCTTTTTCTGGATAGGTAAGTCATAAAATAAAATAAAATAATGAAATATACAAATTTACAAGGGACATACCCCAAGTTCTTCCTACAAACAAAACAATAATCTACTGCACCCCCCTAAGATAGGGGGGAGATGTACTAAAACAAAATACAATCAAAATCTACTACACCCCCCTAAGACAGGGGGGAGATGTACTAAACCAAAATACAATTAAAATGTGTTGCTAATATATTTTGCCCCTAGTTACTTATGCCATTAGTAAAGAAGGCAAAGAAACTAGGGGCAATACACAAACAATACTAACAAAATGGATCCTACCCAACAGTCACAAATAAACCTACCCATTTGCCCATATATCTTTTTGGGCAAACTTTACTTTAGCCCCTTGTGATTTGGGCCGAGTGTGGATTACCCCGCTGACATTCGGAAATCACCACATAATCCCCACATGATTTATGGACTAAAATGCACCGTAAGTTTTTTTTGCCTAAGATAACGGACTGTAGGAGTCACACGCCTATATAGAGAGTATGTCTACTTTTAAGATGAAAATGCCTTTTATACATCTTCAAATTTACCAAAGAATGCCATTGTTTTTTCCTCTCTCTCTCTCTCTCTCTCTCTACTCCATGTCTTTTCACATGGGGCTCAAATAACAATAACCATAGAGTTTTGATTACCACCATGATCAAAATGATTTGTTACTATAAGATTTTTGGTCACTTCTTTGTTGTAATGTTGTTTGATTTGTACAATATGTATTTGTATTTTGTTTGATTGATTTGTAAATATTATTCCATGAATCTGATTCCATGGATGGGTCTTCTTTGATTTTATCATTCCCAAATTTTCTGTAACCTTTCGATTTGGTTTTAATGGCTTTAAAGTTGGAACAAATAATTCTTGAAGTGAACCAGTGATTTGGTTTTATCATTCCCAAATTTTCTGTAACTCTTCTTGGATTGTGCTAGTTGCTGGGAAGGGTATACAGTATGTATTTGTGTTTGATTTGATCGATTTGAATACGATTTCATGGTGTTTGATGAATCCATTATGCTTATAGCGCATATATATATATATATATATAAATTATGAATGTGTATATGTATTATTATGTTTACAGTCTGTGATATATATTAGATATATTTGTGGAATATACAATCACCGAAACCTATATTGACTTATACCCTTCAAAATTTGAACTATTTATGAATCAAAATCGAAAAATATAGTAAGAATTAGGTGATCTTCAAGGGTAAAATTTTTAAGAAATTACCGGGGAGAAATGGGAGAAATTAAAAATGGGTTTTGTTGTGTGTTTTGTGCGAAAGGAAGCACTCAAATTTTGTCTCTAGCGACGAATTCCATTAAGCAAATAGATACAAGGGCTCCAATAACAATAACCATGGTTGCTGCCATAAGAGAGAGAAGATGCAAGAAAAACATAAGTTAGATGAAAGGATGAAGAAGACAAGGGAAGGTATAAAGGTCAATTTACAATTGTTGTTAACAAAAGTTAGACGTGCACTTTGGTCCATAAATCATGTGGGGGTTATGTGGTGATTTCCAAATGTCAGGGGGGTAATTCACATCTGGCCTAAACCACAAAGGGATAAAGTGAAGTTTGCCCTATCTTTTATATCCCCAAGTTGCACCTACCATCAAAGGATAATAGATGGGAACTTAGGGAAGATATATGGGCAAGTATACAAATAATGAAACCACATAAACTAAAATTCACCTAAAGATACTGTTTGCACCAATTTTTGTAAATTTCCTATCGACAGGTGGATCAATTAACATGTGGCAAAGTTGGAGTGAGAGTTTTACATCAATTGAAGGGACAAGTGGCATTAGAGAGGTTGATCACATGCATTGGATGGTTCAGATGATGAAGCAGTTATCAGGTTAGGTCCAGATGATGGAGCAGTTATCAGGCTAGGTTATGGGCTTAGTGGGTAACTTGCAAGAAGAGTCATGTGTAGGATGGAGGTTTCTCTCTGTTGATAGAAAGCCTATAGTGTTGAGGGACACATGACATCATAAAAGAAGGGCAATTTGACAGGTGAAGGTGAAGGTTTAATGAAGTTTGAACCTTTGGAAATAAGAGGGGCAGTTATAGCAGTTATGCAGTAGCTTGGAGGATCATGGGGTCATGGGTTAGAGAAGTAAGGAAAGCTATAAAAGGCAGAGATTTGCAGAAAGAAAGAGGGGATCAACAAACAACACAACAACAATTTAGCATTTATCTTAGGAGTAGTTTATCAACTTAGGACTAGTTTCTTCAGTAATTTGTAACTTGTAACTTTGTGAACTCCGGTAGTTTCATCTTGAAATTACCTTTAGTTTACTTTGTTTCTCTTGTCGATTATAATTTTGTTCCAAAGAAGTCCTTGTACTTTCAAGGCATTTGAATAAAAAACACAGTCGCTTGATTACTCTTGTTTGGTTGTTTAGTTGAAATTGTTGTTTAATTCCTATCAATTGGGAGTAAGCATAATTTTTACTAACAATTTTTAGCACACCCAGTGGGACATCTTTCTAATTTGGAATGATGACAAGAATTCGAAGGCAAGATGAAATGATTTGGTTTTGTGAAGAGGAGATGCGTTGACGTGAGAATGAAATTTTATATTTACAAGAAAAAATTGATTATCTTGATTGGTAAGAATTTCAAACAATAGCGCCATTGCCATATTATTTGAGGTTAGAGATATGAAATCATTTGATAAAGTGATTGGTCAACTTGGTGATCAAAAAATTGACTATTTTGAGATTGAAATTCATCAATGGAGAGAAACATTGAAAATTCTTACAGAACCCAAAATTTGTGGCTTTTTAGTTGTTCTTCCTATGCCTTTAAAGGTTGTGAATGATGAAAAATTTAATTCATCAGTTGTTATGGGTGAAAAAACAAAAGGCCATGAGAATAAGAATTCCATGGCAGGGGGCAATTTCACAAAGAAGAAATATTTTTTGGATTTTCAAAAAATGTTTCTAATCCATTAATGTATGAAACAAAGAATTGTGATCTTAATCCAAATATGGCTGAAAACGATGAACAACCATATGTTCATGAATTTAAAATTTTTGACATTGTTCAAGATGTCAACATGTATGAGTTTTTAAGGCCATTGATGGCTTTTGTTGTTCAAAATCTTTTCTAGATATGTGGATCACACCAAAACTTGGTTTTAATAAAATGGTTAATGAACCAACATTGTTTGGAAAATATACATTCAGAAAATGTATATAAAACAAGTTAGATAATGGCCATTCGAGTGTGGCCTCTATTTTTGACTTTGAATCTTCGAAGTTATGACTAATTAAGGAAAAATGTGTTTTCACTGTTGAACACTAACAGTTGAAAGCATGTGATCAGATTTTCAAGTGCATGAAGAAACTTTTTTGGTCTAAATTGTGTTAATCAAATATGAACACAAGATCAAAGGAAATTGCAGCAGTTGTATTTGCACAAAGATACTGTGTTTGTGGAAGGTGGTTCTAATTAGCCATTTGTACATCATATACTTGAAATGTTTCTAATATGCTCTGTTGAATGTAGCTCACTTGGATTGAGTTGTGATTTTGCCAATTATATGGCATGTGATTATTAATAATGTGGTGTTTGATCACCAAATTTCTTGGCCCTAAGCGTATTTTTATAGATGTTTGTTTGTTGAAAAGGTTGCTGCCGATTTAATTTTTTATACGACTCTTCAAGAATTCAAGACTTCTCATGGTTAAAGAGCTGGGGGGGAGGGGGGCATTGTTTGCACCCATTTTCGTAAATTTCCTATTGACAAGTGGATCAATGAATAATAACATGTGGCAAAGTCAGAGTGAGAGTTCTACATCAATTAAAGGCACAAGTGGCATTATAGAGGTTGATCACATGCATTGGATGGTTCAGATGATAGAGCAGTTATCATGCTAGGTCCAGATGATGGAGCAATTATCAGGCTAAGTCATGGGCTTAGTGGACAACTTGCAAGAAGAGTCATGTACAGAATGGAGTTTTCTCTCTGTCGATAGGAAGCCTATAGTGTTAAGGGGCATGTGACATCATAAAAGAAGGGCAGTTCGATAGGTGAAGGTGAAGGTGAAGGTTTAATGAAGTTTGAACCTTTGGAAATAAGAGGGGCAGTTATAGTAGTTATGCAGTAGCAGTTGCAAACTTGGAGGATTATGGGGTCATAGGTTAGAGAAGTAAGGAAAGCTATAAAAGCCAGAGACTTGCAAAAAGAAAGAGGGCATCAATATACAACACAACAACAATTTAGCTTTTATCTTAGGAGTAGTTTATCAACTTAGGAGTAGTTTCTTTAGTAATTTGTAACTTGCAACTTTGTGAACTCTGGTGGTTTTATATTGAAATTACCTTTAGTTTACTTTGTTTCTCTTGTCAATTGTAATTTTGTTCCAAAGAAATCCTTATACTTTCAAGGCATTTGAATAAAAAACACAGTCGCTTGATTATTCTTGTTTGGTTGTTTAGTTAAAATTGTTGTTTAATTCCTGTCAATTTGGAGTTAGCATAATTTTTTCTAACAGATACACATACTAAAGCAACAATAAACAAGCTAAGATACCATCAAGACTATTCAAAATATGAATAACCGCTAGCACATGCTCCCAGTCTCAACCACAGATAAAACATGAAGCTCACTAAGTATCTCGCACCTCATAGTTGTGACTGCTATAGCCACTCCACCAAAGCCATGATGGAGAAAAATATCTACCTCATGAAAGATCCCGATAGAGTCACATGAAGCTTGCATGGTCAGTTATCATAATCAATGGTCTTAGGGAGTATAGCGAAACAAGAGCCACACAACAATAGTATAGAAGGTAAAGCCAATCACACCATGTGAGCACTGTAAGCACTCAACACATCCCCCACTTCTTCAACTAGTCACAAAGCCTCAATCCCCATGGCAACATCCCTTTTGCTCCATTTTAGGAGTAACTTAATGACTAATACCAAGATGGGTCACATAAAGATAGAGAGGTTGTAAACACCCTAATATTCAGCTAAGTTGTATACCGCACGCACAAGAGCCAAACATAAAACTAGCCAAAACCTAAAATAATCAACGCGTTGTAGCTTGCTTTTCGTGCTCCTTTCGGATACGACTAGCCTTATAGTTCAAACTCTCGTGTTTCTGAATCAAATTTCACAAGTGTAATGTGAAACAGTGAAAACACAAAAAGAGTCCAAATCCGACAATTCTTTTGGAAAATCGATGTGAATCAAAAATGCCAAAAATGGACTGCATTGCCAGATTTTAGAGTCGTCACCTAAATATTTTTGAGAAATTTAGGAAACCCGTGACTCGTGCCAAAGGCCACTTATCTGTCATCATCAAAGTGTCTCGGCTCGGGAACTTATGTACGAGAGGGGAAGATCATGAATTGAGCACTCCACTCGCCCGATCAAAGATTGGCCTCTACTAATCATGATGTGATTCTTATTTACGTTATATGCTCTTGTTCCGATTATTAGACTAACATTACTATGTGTTGCACACAAGTATAGACTAATTTGCAAAAGTTGGAACGCTTTGATTTCATGTTTGTTTGAAATTGCTTTTGATACTCGTCACTTGGAAAAAGCAAGCTTGTATGTACATTAATCAACTTATCCCAATTTTAGCAATTAGCCTTCATCCACAGGCATTCAAACAAGTATATCACTTAAGTATTTAGCCTCATGGAAAGCATGCTCGATATGGTAACATAAACATACTATGTGATATGCTAAAACAGTAAGTGCTCACCTAGTACTCCAAGGCAAGCCAAATAGAAAAAAAAAAAAAAATGATTAGAAAACATGTATATTTCTAAACCATACAACGTGACTAATGCAACGCAAAGATTTATGCCGCTTTTATAGGCTCGGCTATGAGCATGGTATATGATCCAATTCTAAGACATGTGATAAATCACTTATTCAAACAATGAAAATGAAATTGACATTGGTTAGTATGATGAGCTGAACCCAAATGCATGTGAGATGAGTGTATGCGAACATGAGAAATGTTAAGAAACATGATGCTCTACACTACCATTATAAGCGGGTAAATAAAAGGGAGAAAGAAATGGGGGTTGGAAGATATACACATTTATTACAATTTTGCCCTCATGCAAGAGGGTCCAAATGAATGTCCCAGTGTCCAAATTAAACTAACTATTACAAAACGAAATGAATGAATAAACAACTAATTAGCTAAGCTAAAGACTAATAATAAGAAATAAGATAGCTACTTAATTTATTACAACAAAACTATCTAATTTACTCACAAATAAACATTCATAATCATTACAGTAATGCTAATTATATTTTAATTACAACGATAAGGAGAGCATTAATTTACAACATCTGATAGAACCAAAAACACAAGGATGGCATGCATGTGACGGTATTCAGAAGTAACTCTGTCTGCCTTCCTTGGAATTTGCCCTATTTCACCTTCAGCCACTGCCCTGTGTTTTTGCAAAACACTCTGTTTACCAAACATTGGGGCCCGGCCGGCCCCCAATGAAGCCCAGCCAAGCCCAAATAGGGCCGGTCGTGCCCTAATTTTATGCGAATCTCTATTTTTGTGCTCTGAGGTGAAAATAGTGCAGACAGAATTTTTTGAACATCTGTTTGTCCCTATTACCCTTCTCTGTCATGGAAAGCCTCAAGAGAAGGATGAAGCCGTTTCCAAAACCATCAATGAGTAAGTTGCTTGCTTGATGATTTCGGTCACGATTTGGAAAAAAATCAATGAATGCAATGGAGCAACACCAATCCCTCCATTTTATCATGGAGTGAGCTCAAAGAGGGAAGTAAAGAAGGGTCGTCAAAACACCATGAGTTGACATGTGACGACTCTTGACACAATAGACTCGGCATAACGTTCGGCCGAGCCTAAGCGACCTTATTCATTTTCTTTACGTAGGTTGATCCAATTTTAAGCTAATTTCATTAGTCTTATCCATTCTTTAATCCATTTGTCCAAGGTGATGGTTAAGTCCGCTAAATGAGAAGAACGTCAAACGAGAGGTACTTCTAAATATGAAGGAGAGACCATGACTTTGACGATGAACCTCCGTAGAGATTAAGCCATTGAGCATAGGTCTCTAGCTCATATTTTGAATAACCATCAACCGGTTGAAATAACTCTCAAACAAGAAGAAAAGAAGAAAGGAGGGAGATTGCGGACGTGACTGCGAGATTGATTCTTAGTTAATCATAAAAAAAAGAAGCCATTAAAGCATGTATAACACAACATAATAAGCTAGATGTGAAGATTTACAATGCAACAAGATTTGATATTCAAGCATTTACCAATTCAATAAATTGCAACAGCCCTAAAACAACCCCTAATATGCTAAAAACAGTGACCAAAAATCATGTTGGAGAGCGTAAAATGGTAGGAAAGAATAAGGCAAAGCAAAGCTAGTGAACAAAAAGCAAGGAGAGGTGGCTAACCTCTCCATTTTTGAGACTTTTTTTAGGCTTTTCCAAGCTCTGAAAATCAGTTTAAAAGGAAAAGAAGAGAGTGTAAAAACAAGGGCTTGAGCTATGAAATAAGGTGTAAGAGAAGGTGTTAACCTTCCCTACCCTTTAGTAGCTATCTGAACCCAAGTTTAAACACTTGAAATGGATTCAAGATAGCATAAAAACACAAAAAGTAGCTAACAAGAGATAGAAAAAGAAGTAAAAGAGAAGATGGTGAGCTTATACCTTTCAAAGAAGCAAGCTCTTGTTTGTAACACAAACTTGGTTCAAGCACTCTCTCAAGCTTGAATTGTGATGCTCAAGCCTCAACTAAGGTCCTAAGGTTATGATCTAAGGTGAAGTATGGTGTATGGATATTGATCAAGAGAGATAGGTTGGCTCAAAGGTGACTTGTATAGGAAGAAAGAGCTCTCTCTTGTGTGTATATATTCTTTTGAAATTTTTTAGCCCTCAAAACAGAGGTATAACCTCGTTTTTATAGAATTTGAGCAAAACAAGTCGAAAATATCTTCAAAAAAAGACAGCTGGCGGGCTCTTGCCCAGAATAGTGTGTATTGCTAGCGAGGCACAGCCGGGCCCAAATAGCCACGGCCGACTCCTAATGGGGCACGACTGGGCCCTAATGTGCTGCCACACTCCTTTGTTTCAAACTCAGTATAAGGTGGCAGAATGATTAAAAATGAACCTCTAAGGTAAGAATGAGACAAGTAGGAAGGTTTTGGGATTATTTCGGGGCTCGACTTTGGATTCCCTCGCAGAGAACTTGAATCACACAATGCAGTTTTCATCATCGAGTGCACTGGACCAAACGCCTAAGTCGTACGGGTGGTCAAAGATGGGGTGTCTACAGTTGCCCCTCTTTGGCAGAGCTCGAAGTCATAAAATGACGTGAGTGAATATCAAAGCCCCCAGAGACGACCCATTTGACACGGCCGTAAGACTTGGGCAAGAAAATAAACCAAAATAAAAATACCATAGGTTGAACCCGAAGGTTTCCTACGTTTCCCTTTGCAAGGAATCAAATTGCGTAGTTCAGGGGCAGAATGCAAAATGATATGCAGGAATCATAACTTATGATCATGTAATGAAACAATGCAATGAAACACTCACATATATGTTAACAAGCAATGAAACAATGTAACAAGCGATAACAGGAATATAAAACTTGAACAAAAGCATAAATCCAAGCAAAACAAAGTAAGCCATGTCTCATATGGAAAGAAGCGAGTAAATAACCACGTCTCCCACAGGAAGGACAAAGAAAGCACAAACCAAACTACGTCTCACGTAGAAAGGATGTAAGAAAATGCAAACCTAACTACGCCTCAAGTAGAAAGGGTGAAAAAGCTCCATGTCAAACTACATCTCACATAGAGAGGGTGGAGGGTGGTGTGAACCCCAGGCGTACTTGACGTTTTAACCAAGTAACCTGAGATCTTAACGCGTCACACGTGAAAAGAGGAAAAACAGTATGAACAAACAGGTGCACCTGCCGTTCTCAACCAAGGTAAACAATCCTCATGCGTCGTATGTGAGAGGAGAAAGGTGGTGTGAACAAACAGGTACACCTATTGTCTTTAACTAGGGTAAACAATCCTCACGTGTCACACGCAAGAGTAGGAAAGGTGGTGTGAACAAAAAGGTGCACCTATTGTTTCTAACCAGGGTAAACAATCCTCACACATCACACGAGAGAGCAGGAAAGGTGGTGTGAACACCGGGACACGCCCAATGTTTTTAACTGAGGGAACAATCCTAACGTGTCACACGTGATAGAAGGAGAGGTGCTGTGAACACCGGGACATGCCCAATGTTTTTAACCAAGGGAACAATCCTAACGCGTCGCATGCGATAGTAGGAGAGGTGGTGTGAACACCAGGACACGCCCAATGTTTTTAACCGAGGGAATAATCCTAATATGTCACACACGATAAGAGGAGAGGTGGTGTGAACACCGGGACATGCCCAATGTTTTTAATCGAGGGAACAATCCTAACACGTTGTACGCGATAGGAGGAGATGTGGGATCAATAAAAGGGCAAACAATTCAACACTTGACACAGTAAGATTGGAAGGCCTCGGAAAATAAAGCTCACTGAGATAGCCCAATTCAAGGTGCAAAATTGAAACGCGAATTTACGAAGAGTTAAACATGAATTTAACAAAGTTATAGAAAATCAAAGTAATCGGAGTGACACTTGAATAGGTTGCCGATTTTGTCTTTTGTTTTTTCTCTTCCATACACGAAATAACAATACGAATTACGAATAAATAATGAAATGATGGACCAATTTATGAAACAAAGCAACAAAAACAACAAATAACTAACCAAAGCAACAAAACAAAACATGAATAAAACCTATTTCTTTTTTATTCTTTCCACCTTTCTTTTCCTTCTTTTTTTTCTTTTCTTCTCTTGCTTTCTGCCCCGCCCCCTGCCCCAAATTCTGATCGAGGCCCAACACTGAAACAAACAAAAATAAGAAAACAAAAAACTAGGTTGCATTTGGGGCCGACTGGGCCCTAATGAAGCATGGCCGGGCTCCAATGGAGCCGGCCGGGTTGCGATAGCGACATGGGCAGTTTTGGGAAAGCCACGACCCGTGGCTGTTTTAAACACAACTCAACCCCCACTTCACACACATACAAGGTCGAAAATCCCTCCCCTCTCTCTCTAGATTTCCTCTTTCCTTGAGTTACCCAACAATCCTTGCAAATTTTTTCCTTAAAACCCTTTCAATCCTCTACCTTTTGAACCGAATGAAACTTGATCTGGTTACGGTTTTGGATTTGCCCACGGTTTTCCTTAGATTCTCACACCTTCACCCACATTTTTCCTTCCTCTTCTTTTGATTTTTCTTTCCTCCTTACTTTCTTTCTCCTAGGGTTTTGATTTTTTTTGTGTTTTTGGGATTTTCACTCAAACTTACTTACCCCCTCACTTTTTTTGTACATTTTCTCATTTTCCCTCATACATCCCCATGGCTAGTGATGAGGTTTCCATCCCCGACCCCGTAGTGAGTATTGGTGCCATCTTAGGTCCGGATATAAAGGCTGAGGACAATCTCGCATTACCTCCGCTTGCTGATAGGCCATTCGACTCAGCCACCTACTAGCCGTGTACACATGCTCTGACCCCAGGTGGTTTCTTGAGATTTGAGGGCCTCATCCCAGGGATAGGTAAGGGCATTTTGCTGCGAGAGTCAGCAGAGCATTTTTCTGTTGATGCCTTTACGGTAAGTAATCTTTCCTTTGTTTTGCACATATATTGAATCTCATCAGCAAACTACTCATCAATGCTGTACACGTATTGATAACATTTCCCATTTGCAGGTGATAACTAGGAGGATTGGCAGTTACGGGTCCACATCCGGTCCTCAACATTGGTATGAGAGGCTTCCTGTGGAGGTCTGCACATAGGTGTAGACACCCCATTTTTGACCGTTCTCAAGACCTGGACGTCACCGCTTGAACACTCGGTGATTATCCATGTTCGTGTTCGTTTGGAGTTCCCGGAGTTCTCGGCCACGCGCCTTGCCTCAGGACCTCCGAACTTGACCGTTTTGTGTCTGGTTTTGCACCAAACACTTGTGCTTTGCCTTGGAGGGGCAGGGAATGCCTTGTGAGGCATCCCCACACACCACCGGCAGTGGCTAGAGGCCACCGGCTGGTTGGTGTTTCCACCGGCACTATATTGTGCCGGTCGGCATTCAATTTTGTCAAAATGACAATTTTGCCCTGCCGACTACTATTCAGTTGCTTTTTGAGATATTTTAAAGCAGCTGTATAACATTTGTTTCCCCTCCATACACGTGTATGGAGGGATGAGCCTTTGGTTTGCTTAGCTTGTAAGCTTTGTTGCCTATAAGAGAAGGCTCTCTTCTCTTGGCTCAGGGGTTGAAGTTTTAGACATTTTTAGAGAGAAAAGACAGAGAAGAAGCTCTGGTTTTAGGGTTTGGGTTCTATATCTATCCTATCTCTCTTTTGCTCTCTTGTTTGTGCACTAGGTGTTTTAGTCCATACTATTGCACACAAGCACCTAGTGCTTCACCTTCCTTGGGCTACTGAGGTTCTAAGGGCTTATTCTTGCTGTTTTTGATTGGTTTGAAGCTCAAGGAGGCAACAAAACCACCATTGTTGAAGAAAGGCTTCAAGGGTAAGAAACTAGTCTTTTATTCCCCATTCTTGCACTCCATTTTTACCTATCTTTGAACTGTTTTTGTGCTTGGTGTTTAATACAAAAAAGTTCTGTTTTTTAGTCCTCTTGATAGTTTATTAAGAGTGTTTTGTGGTTTGGAAGGGTTTGACCACCCTTAGGCCTTGTAAGGCCCTTGTTTTGTGCCTATTTTGGTGAGATCCGGGATTTTGGTGTTGGGGTCTCTTCACCACTAAAATCTTGAGGGATTTCAGTGGTGTAGATGATGCCTTGAAGTCCCAAGAAGGAGAGGGCCACCCCCTCTCCTTGTTGTCCTTGAAAAGGACAAGTTTTGGCCTCTTGAGAGAGCCTATGTTTCAAGTGTGTGTTGAGCATGCCATGGCTGTATTTTATACTTATATTGCCATGTTTTAACTTTGTATTAAGTTGGTTTTGGTCCCTTATGCATGCTTAGCATAGTTGCCATGTAATGCCTTGTATTGCCTTAACATGTCTTAGGTTGTTAGCCCTAATTTGAGCATGCTTTAGGCTTAGATTCATGAAGATTTTGTGCTTATCTTGGCATGTTTTAGGTCTGTCCATAAGTGTTTGGGTTGGTCTTGGCATGCTTAGTATAGCCTCTTTGCGTTTTAGGCTTACTAGCCTTGAGCATGAATGTGTAGCATGCCTTGTTTGCATCATTTCAATGGTTTGGAACCGTTTAGCATGCAATTTCAGTCCCTTTGGCATGCCTATATGCTTGTCTAAGTCGCCTCTTTATTGCTTTGAAAGCATGTGTTGTATGCCCCTTGAAAGTGCATGTGTGCATGCCTTTTAATTTAAACCACATAGATGTCATCTAAGTGGTCTTTTGGACTTAGTTTTATGTGTTAAAACTCCGTTTTTGGTCGCCTAATGCATGCCATGTATGGTTGTGTTAAGTGTAGTCCATTACCTCTTTGGTGAGCCTTGAGTGCTTAGGTCTTTGTGCATGCTTTACTTGGTTTATTTAGTTGGTTTGGAACCTTCAATAACATGATTTTCAAAGCTTATGATGCATGCTAAGTGTCCATGATATACCCTTTCAAGTATGCTTGAGGGTTGCTTACTTAGTGCCTAAGTGTCAACTCTTAAACATATGCATGCGTGTGTGTGTGTTGGCTTTCTTTTTGGGCATTATTGGCCACTGATTTTAGGCCTATTTAGAGTTGCCTAGATCATGTTTAAAACCATCATTTGCTTGGTTTGCTTTGCCTCATGTTTGCTTGCATGCCTACATAAGTGTCTTGCCATGATCATGTTGCATATTAGCTAACATGCTTAGGTTGCATTGCACCTTGGATACATGTCTTGTTCCTTGACTTGGTGATAGGAATTGGGCCTTGTTTTGTTTGTTTGGTTTGCATGCATTTGACATGAAAGTGCACATTTGGTTCTTTGGGCCATCATGCATGGAAATGCGTGATTGGTGGCCCGAGAATCGAGACACATGTCCCTTTGAGTCACAAATATGAAAAGGGGCATGATTGGTGCACACATTGTTGGAATTAAATTGTGTAGACACCCCATTTTTGACCGACCTTAAGACTCAGACGTCACCGATTGAGCGCTTGGTGATGTTGCATATTGTGCTCGTTCTGAGGTTGCGGAGTCCCGGCTGCGAGCCTTGCCTCCGGACTTCCGGACTCTTTTGTGCTTTGCCTCGATTTGCGAACCAAGCTCCGTTTTCTCTGTTTTCTCTTCCCGAAGGGAGGGAAAGGTCTCGTAGATCATCTCTCAGTGGCTGTAGGCTACGTTCGTGGTTGCAGGCCATTTTTCCCATTTCGGAGCCCGGTTCCCGATTTTCGGAGCCGTCAGGCCGTGTGCCTCGGTTCGGGACCGCCTAACCATCTCCGTTTGCTCCGGTTTTTGGCACATACCTTATTTCCTCCCTTTTGAGGGACACTGTGGTCCGAGAGACCAACTTCGTGGTCGAACACCACTCCCGGTGCCCAGCAGTTAGTTTTCGGGGCCCCGGACTGCGCGTTTTGGCCCCCGAGCCTTACTTGCAAGCATTGTTGGGCTCCGACCCAAACTAGAAATAGTCATATTTTGAGTCCCTTTTCATGTTTGATTAAGGGTTTTTATTTGTTTGAGACCTCCTTCGTCACTTGCCTCTTTACCTCTTTTTAGGCCTTTTTTTGCACGGTATTTTAGGCGTACTTGTGGGCTGTGTTGGACTTGGTCGTAAACTACAAAGTGTCTTATTTTGAGCCCATCTTCAACTTTGTTGAAGGGCTCTCGGCCGTTTGGAACCAGAAGCTACCACTTGCCTTTATATCCCTCTTTAGGCCAATTTTTGGAGGGAAACTTGAAATATTTCCCCCCCTTTTTTTTCCCCCTCTTTTCCAGCCTCTTTTGCCTATATATACAGCATCCCAGGTCTGTGTTTAAGGGTTAGAAAATTTTGTTTTGAACCTCTTGCTTTGAATCTCTCTCTCTCTAGATTCCAAGCCTCAAAACCTTTTTGTTCTTGGACCATTTTTACACTACAACCCATAGCACCCTCCTTCCTTCCTCCATTCCGACATTTTGCAGCTGATTTGCAGAGGCTCGGGGCTCTTCTTCTTGGTCCAAAATGCTGTCAAAGTTTGGTCTTCAAGGGTAAGCAATATTTTCCCTCTTTTGTGCTTTTTTTGGTCTATTTCTTAGTCCCTCTTGCTTGCTGTTTTGAGCTCCGACCAAAACTAAAAGTAGTATTTTTTTGAGCTCTTCTTCACCTTTCATTAAGGGCTCAACCCTGTTTGAGACCCCCATTTGGTACTTGCTTCAACACCCTCTTGTATGCCATTGTTTTGCATGGTATTTCTAGCCTATGTGCAGTCTGTTTTGAGGCATGATATAAACTGTAAGTTGGATTATTTTGAGCCCCTCTACAACATTGTAGAAGGGCTCAACACTGTTGGGGGCCTCCATGTAGCACTTACCATTATACCCCTCTTTGGCCCCCATTTTTGCATGCTTTGTTAGCTCATTTTAGCTTCTGTTTTCGGCCATGATCAGAACTGAAAGTGGCCATGTTTTCACCTTCTTGGCATGTTTCATTAAGGGTCATTAGCTATTTGATGAATTTTTTGTGTACTTCATGTTATACCCTCTTATGGCCTTAATCTTGCATTGCATTTTGAGCATGTTTACATACTGATTTGGAGACTGTCATAAACTGTAAATGTTCATATTTTTGGTCCCTCTTCAGTGTTGTAGAAGGGTATTTTTCTGTTTGGGCATTGCATGTACCACTTGCTTCATTGCCTCCCTCGCGGAGCCATTTTTGTATGCCATTTTAGCCCTACTTGTGATTGCTGTTTGGCCATGTTTTGAACTGTAAAAATACTAGTTTTGGGGCTGCCTTGCTTCTTCTTTTTCATGTCATGTTCAAATTATGCATGTATTGTATAGCTACAAGTCATTTCGGGTGCCTAATTTCGCATTTCGGGATTATTTCATGCATTGGGTTTCGTTTTACCGGGTTTCGGGGCTGTTTTGCCCCTCATTTTGCCACTGATTTTTGCATGTTTGCATACCATATTCCATGTCTTTGCCATGTCTCATTGAGTGGCATTTCGGTGCCTGAGGGTCGTTCTCGGTTTGCGTGCACGCGTGCACGCATTTCGAGGTGTCTTGTTTTCATCTGATGGCCTCCTATGTGAGTGTGGCTGAGGCTCTCTCATGTTGGTGTAAGCCCATATTGCATTGCGTATGCCATTTCATCCATAGCATTGTGTATGCTCGGTTGTGTATCACCTCGTGTAGCGTGTATGCCATTCCATAACATTGTGTATGTTAGGATTGTATCTTAGTTGCATTTCACGCATATCATGCATATTGCATCGTGTTCGGGATAGGAGTTAGCCCGGGCACGGGAAACGAGGTACGTTCCGTACTCCGAGTGACGGAACGTGTCTCAATTCCCAAGTCACCGACACTCCGGATTATCCATGATGGAGTTAGGTTTTGTTGTAGTGTTCATATGCATTCATTCTATATTGAGTTGTGCAATTCGGCTCCTCGGCCATCATGCATCGAGATGCGTGATTGGTGGTACGAGGATCGAGACATGCATACATTTGTGAAAATACATTGCTATGCCCCTTTCCTGCTCTCTGTTGCAGCATATCAAGAATCAGCGGTCTTCCGAGGCTTGGCGCGCTTTTCAAGAATCATTGCAAAACAGAGGCTAATTGGGGCATTCCAGTGGATTTCCGCGCAAAGCAGCCCAAACATGCATCATTCCATCATCCGGAGCAGAATCAAGGCAGTCCCTGGCTTGCATGCCAGTTTTATTATTTTCTTAGTTAATTTGTAAATTAATTAGGAATTTGTACATTATTTGGACTGTATTATTTGGACTGTACTATTCTTTCATTCGGGACTGTATATTTATTTGGACCCTCTGTGCGAGGGCATAATTGTAATAAGTGTGGGTGAGTGTGATGTATGTCTTCCAACCCCACGTCTTTCTTCCCTTTTATTTACCTGCTTATGATGGTTAGATTAGGGCATATTTCAATTAGCATACAGTATGACAGCATGTTTGCATCATTCATCTGTTTTGCACGCACCGGGCTCGGCGCATCATACAACTGCATTTGTATTTCAATTCCAAATTGAATACGTGTTAGTTGTAGCATTCCATATGCCATGTTTAGAATAGCCGAGCCTGCTATAGTTGCATCTTTGCATGTGTTGCATTAGGCATTTCTGTATATTTAGGATCATGCATGATTTCTAATGAGCTTTTGTTTTGGCTTGGAGTACTCGGTGAGTTTTATGCTTTAGCATCCTTGCATGCGTGTGAGTGACTGCCATGAATAGCATGCTTACCATGAGGCTATGTGCTTATGTGATATAACTGCCTTGAATGCCTGTGGGTGGAGGTTGGGTTACTTGAATTGGGACAATTCATCAAATGTTTGTTTTAAGCCCACTAGATAGTGGCAAAACCATTGTTTTCTAAGCCCACCTGAGGGTGGCAAATCCACGTCTTAGCCTACCTGCGGGTAGCACCATCAAACCATTTTTCAAACAAACAAACATGAAGTGTTTTGTTCCAATTCAGGCGACTCAGTCTATACTTGTTTGCTGTGCGCATCACGTAGTAACCTAGGCTAATAAACCGGAATAAGAACACACAATGTTTTCAAAAATAGATATCATGGTTAGTAGAGGCCGGTCTTTGACCGGGCGAGCGGGGGTGCTCACGAAGTGACCTTCCCCAATCGTACCCAAGTTCCCGAGCCGAGGCAACTTTGGTGATGACGGACACGTGGCCTTTGGCACCGAGTCAGGGTTTCCTAAATTTCCCATTAAAAAAAACATTTAGGTGGCGACTCTGTATCTGGCAAAGCAGTCCATGTTTGGCACTTCTTTTCAAAAAATCTATTTTCAAAATCGATTTGCCGGATTTGGACTCTTTGGTTCAAGATTAAGAACCGTGACATTTGAGTCCTTGAACTGTAGAGACCCGCAAGCGAACCAGAACGGGGGGGAGTCGCACCCTCCCCGGGATGCGTTCGGGGACGTCTACAGTTTCTGGCGACTCTGCTGGGGATTTAGAGAACTTGACTCAAACTCATGATATCTGGTTTTGGTTACACTTGTGTGTTTCTTTGCATTGCATTTGCATTGGTGCGCCTAGGACACCGTGTTTGCCATATGCCATTCCCGAACGATTTGCCGGAGGCTTGTCTTGTCAAGGCATGACCATAAGGCTGATCGGCTATGGGCTCTGACAGCATGGGAACACAAACCCCGGTTTTACCGGGGCACCCTTTTTGACCATTCGACCTAGTGCATATTCGGATCCATAGTGACCATTCCAAACTAGGACAGGTTGCTTACCCGTTTATAGGTTGTTTGAAACCGCTGCGTGCGTAGTGAAACCCTAGCTCCTGACAAAATAGGGCAGGGAAACCCTACCCCAACATAGGGGTGTTTTGGCTCTCACTTATCTGTTATGTGCTTGTTAGAGTGCGTCTCTACAGGGAATGCATGTATCAGTTTGCAAGTTTGGGCATCAGGCCTGCGGGCACCAGTTCAGTATTTTGGGATTCAGTTTACCTGAGGGTATCAGTTTGCAGGACAGAGATTTGGGCAGAATTCAGTAGAGGGCACATTCATTCAACTATGCTCGTATCTGTTCAGATGAAATCAGGCTGAGATGCTGTCTGTTTTCTCTTTTGCTAGGTAGTCTGGGAACCATAGCTTAAGAGGGCTCCAATATCCCCCGGGTACACCGAACTTGTGTTGATAGACTTTGTCGGGTCAGAGATTCAGTTCAAGGGCAATCAGTGTTCCTTTACCAGAGGCAGGGTGAAAAGGCCAGTCAGACACAAACCATCAGTATACCAGTTACCAGCTCAGTGGTCTTTGAACAGTCGGGTTGAGATTTTCGAGCCTATTGCAGACATAGATATACCGGTTGCTCAGTTAGATCAGTACAATATGTCGGGTCTGGAAGAGATGGTGCGCCAACTCCAGGATAGTATGAAAGCCATGCAGCAAGACGCTGCCCGCCAAGTGGAATTCGCCAATCAACAGGCCGTGGTCATAACCCAGCAGGCAGAGCTAATTACCCGGCTACAGCAGCAAGCCGGAGCATCAGCCTTACATCAAGCTCCTCTTCCACCAAGGGTTCCGATACCCGAGGAGACACCAAATGTCCAGGCAGATACGGACATTCCAGTCGGGCTAGCTCCGCCCCCGGTTCTACCCCAGCTATCTAAAACACTCACCAACCTACCAGACTCCCCCTTTGAGTTTGAGACGGACCCCGCAGCATTGAAAGTGAGCAAGCTTGAGAAATTGTTCAAAAAGTCTCAGGGGGCCCACTCTATTCCTGATATAGAGGATGGTTATACCGACTCAGTGGTAACATTACCGGAGCGGTTTAAAATGCCGCATATCGATCGTTCGATGGCTCTGAAGACCCAATGGTGCACCTCCAACTGTTTTCTGATATCTTGAGGCCAATGGGTTTGACCACAGCCCAGAAATTGTCACTATTTGGTCGAACCCTGTCTGGGATAGCCGCAATCTGGTATGCAAAATTGGAGAACTCTGTGAAACAGAACTGGGAAGAGCTGGCTGAGGCCTTTATTGCTCAATACTCCTACAATACACAGATCGAGGTCACAACTCGTGATCTCGAAGTCACCCGCCAAGAACCAAAGGAGGGTTTCTCAGAGTTCGTGACGAGATGGAGAGCAAAAGCCTCAATAATGACCACTAGGCCCACTGACAAAGATCAGATTCGGATGATTGTGCGCAATCTCCAGCCCAAGCTTATGCAGAAAATGATTGTTCTTCCCTTCTCTACCTTTTCAAATCTGCATGAGATGGGGGTTCAAATCGAGGATGCCATCAGACAAGGGATCTTTGCAGAAGATAATGAGCCTTTGAAGAGGAATGTTGCTCGCAGTTCCAATGCTACTACTGATGGTAGCACAACTGCGAAATGCTCAGAAGTAGATACTATCACCACTTCCCTCAATGGCCAAAAACCAACCACCTCAACTCGGCCCCAAGCCCGAAAATTCCATCCTCTTTACATGAGTCTTTCCCAAGCTTTGAAAAAGCTACGAGAAGAAGGGCACCTAGAACTTCTAGCCAAGATATGACCCAGCTAAATACTGTGCCTACCATCAACAGCACGGTCATGATACGAACCGTTGCATCCGCCTCCGTCATAAGATTCAGGATCTTATCGACGAAGAAACCCTAGCTCCACCCAAAGGACCTCAGGTTAGTACTGACTCGTCACCTCCCCACCTCAACCTCATCCATACACTACCATCCACCTTCGACCCCAGCATATACATCACCCCAGCCCATCTACCCAAGCCTGAGGTGTTCATTCCAAAAAGCATGGACTTATGCATGATGGATGCACCTAAACCCCAATCATCTCAAACCCGTGAACCCACTACTTCTGAGCTAAAGAGAATGATCGAAGATCTTCAAAGAACTGTGACAGATCTAGCCTCTGGGACATTGGCTCCATCATCGACCACAGCACATGCTAGGAGTTTCACGACAAAAGGTTCCCATCTTGGAACGGGCTGTATTTGAGGAATGCCAATCCCTTGGCAAAGTGGAGGCGAGTGGAAAGAACAAGATAGGAGCGGACATGGATCCCCATGAGCATCTTCTGTTGGCTGTTAAGGCTTTGAAAGCCGAGGGACTGAACAAAGAGCAAGTGCTCGCAGTTGTTGCAAAAACTGTGGACGGCATTTTCGCCACTCAAGTCGGGGGCAGTTTGAATCAAGGGGCAAGCCGGGAGAAGGGTCGTTGTATCAGAAACGATCCTGTTAGCTCTAATCCTCCACTCAGAAGAGATCAGCAAACCAGGCCAGCACCTGCCAATCCCTTTGCTGGTGCGCCCAGCAGAAATCCACAAACCCAGAAGTACCAACCCCGAGGTCAGAGGGTCTTCCATGCCCTCCACATGCCTTTATCCAAAGCTTTCCAAATCCTTATTGGACAAGGCCATCTCAAACCCCTTGAGCCTCGGCCTCTCCCGAACCCTCTTCCGGCTACACATGATGCTACCCAGTACTGCGCATACCATCAGCAAACTGGCCATACTACCGACAACTGCTTCCGTCTTCGCCATGAAGTACAGGATCTGTTTGACAATGGGGTTGTCCTCCCGCCAAGCTCTGCAAAGTCTATCGGCACTTGATTAGTGAACTTGTGGGGGATAATGTGATGTGATCGAGGGATGAACCACCTGCGGGCAGCGCTCAGTTTACTCCAAATATGGTGGATGGCACGCACTGTTCTGAGCAATGTGCAAATACCAGTTTTTGTGTTTTCTGACTTGGGTATTGGGTCAATTTTGTTGTTTTGTTTTGAGTCTGTCTTTTTGTTTTGAGTCAGTCTCTTTTGTTTTGGGTCTGTCTTGTTGTATCGAGTCAGTCCTGTTGTATAGGAGTCGGGTGATTCCGGGGGTGTTACCTCGGGGGTCACCATTTTGTTTCGCGTTTGCCTTTTTGTTTTGTTTTGAGTCTGTTTCTGCCAAGGAGCCAGTTATGCCAACAGATTTTGAATGAAACAGCAGTGATTTTCACGCTCTTACATTTGCTTCTGCCGTGTGCTAGTTATGCCGGGATTGGAATGAAATGGCAGTGCATTCCACCTGCTCTCTTGTGCCTTGAAGTCATTGTAATGACCTGAGTTTTTTCGAAACCTTTTGAACACTGCGGTAAAAACAAAGAGGGAGGAATTCCTCGGGATTTGCAAAACTTTGATCAAACTAGAGAAAGAGAGGCGTGCTAAGCCCTTAATGAATGAAATCATGCTTGTTGGAGTGAGTACTGAGAAGGACCCTGGCTTGATCCAGACTGGTTTCACACTATCTTCAGCGCGAGCGATTTGTCGCTTTCTTAAAAATTTTCAAAAACAAAATGTTTTGCGCAGTCCTGCGAAGACCTGTGTGGAGCTCTTGAGATTGTGCAGCCTAGGATCGCTCTCAGCCTCGAGACTCAACCCCTTTTGCTTCCAAACCTTGAACTTGAATTCAGAAGGTTCAACGGTCAACTACGATGTGAGGCCTGTGTGGCCAGATTTGAAGCAGCCCTCGAACAAGAGGCCAGGAAAGTCGGATCAAGAAGATCAGAAGATCAGAAGAAGCTTGCAAAGCTAGAACAGAAGTACCCTTCGAACTAGGG
This sequence comes from Camellia japonica, assembly GCA_030407325.1. Lineage (NCBI taxonomy): Eukaryota > Viridiplantae > Streptophyta > Magnoliopsida > Ericales > Theaceae > Camellia > Camellia japonica. The sequence continues at coordinate 10,424,422 of JAPPVO010000059.1, forward strand.
GCAAAGATGTCAGATGTGCTCGAAGAGCCGAAGATGAGTCCTCTTGCAAATCAACAGCCACTCTCCTGGATACGGATGGCCTCAAAACCTTACAACCATTTGGCATGGACCAAGCTACACTTTTACCTTTTGAGAGGCTCGCTGGGCCGAAAACCCGGAAGGGCGACCCAGGCAAAAGTTAGAGCAAAGAAAAAAAAAAAAACAAAAAAAATGCAAAGAATGAAAAAAAGAGAAAAACGCAAAAAAATGAAAAAAGAAATGAAGAAAAAGAAAAAAAAAGAAGGAAAAAAGAAGAAATGAAATGAAAATGAAAAGAAAAGAAAAACAAAGCTCGCAAGGTTGAAAACCTGCAACAGGCGCCTTGGCAAAAGTTAGAGCATAAAAAGGAGAGGTTAAATACCCGAGTGTACCTTAACCCCGAACTACGTAAGGCTTGATTCCCATGTTTGGGATACGTAGGCAACTTCATTCTGAAGTCCAGTCGTAAAACGCTTCAATTTGATTGTGTCCATGCGATGGTTCTGGTCATCTTTGTCTTCTCTGTATCTGAGGATTTGGTTGTGTTCGTCACTCTGAGGACTGACTACAATGCGCCGCGGTGCTATCCAAACAAGGGGCAACTTTCCGTTGCCATTCAGTGTGCTGCGGCGCCATCCAAACAAGGGGCAACTCTTCGTTGCCATTCAGTGTGCCGTGGCACCATTCAAACAAGGGGCAACTTTCCGTTGCCATGCAGCTCCCCTCCAGCAAGGGGCAATTTCCTTCGAATCTGAGGTTGTGCATCTCGAGAGTGGGTTCTATGCTCGTTGAGCAGTGGCCGTTTGCAAAAATAGTTTTTGAGAATTTTTACTGAGGTTGACTAATTTTCTCGAAAATTGTTTCATCTTTTCCAAAAACTGGACCATTTCTTGGACCCAAAAAAGGAAAATTTTCAGTGCTCATAGCCTGACTTGCATGATTTCAAATCAAAAATCGAACAAGCATGTTAATCTAACTCTCATTTTGGTCAAAATTGTTTTAGTAGAAAGCCAAAAACGAAAAAAATGGTCAAAATAATGAACTAGGGGCATAGTTGAGTAAAGTGTTCTGTCTTTTCCCCATTGTCAACATACTTGCTGGAAAGGGCACTCTATTTGCCGGAAAGGGCACCTTGTTCACCAGAAAGGGCACAATTGAAGCTAACCGCAAAGGGCTGAAAGCTCTCTCATCCTCCAAGCAACGAGGTATCAAGTCAAGTGCGAAGCACGAATTGGAATGGATCAAGATGTTCCACTTCCTCATATGGACAGATCTAACCACGTCCAAACTCCCCAGCAGGGCATCATCAACTGATGTCAGCTGTAGGTTTGTTACACACCCAATTGTAGCGCAACCCTTCTATGGGAGGAATTCACTAGCTGTGAACGGAAGAAAGAGAATCTAGCAACATGCTAGGGGCAAGAGCCCGCAACTTCCTGTTTATCCATCAACCACCCAGGGGAGGGATTGAAAAATGAGAGATTGAAGAATAGAGAGATGTGTGATGAGAGAAAAAGTGAGAAAAGGGCTTTTTCGTGAAAAACAGAGCTTGAGGGCCGAGTGATGTGAGAATCACAAATGAGAAAGGGTGGGAAACACTACCCGGTGAAACAGGCTCCCTGTGCACGTCTGAGTGTCGTGTCTTTTTGTTTTATCTCGATTCTTGTTTTGGGTCGTTTCGAGTGTTACTCGATGTGTCTAGGTTGTGTGCCTTTATTTCCTTGATTGAGTCATTTCGCTGTGTTCAGTCGTAGGCTCAATACCTGGTCGAGAACTTATCTCTCAATTTCAAAAATAAAATCGTTTTGTGCTCCGAGTGCCGTGCCGTTCTCCACATTTGTGCAAAACAGAATTTGTTCTTTCATAAAACCGCAGGGCTCAACCCAGGTCATGTGAGAACAGTAAAATCAGGATCTATCTGAAGCTATATGGGTTCCAGACTGCAAAGCAAAAGAAAAAAAAGGAAAATCGAAGCATCTGAGTGTGTTTCACCTTCAGTGAATTCTGAGATTGTATTCCGGAAGTACCTCTTCAGACCTTGTCAGTGTTCCGAAGAATGAGCGTGCCTCTATTCCAAGTGTAAGCCTGCTTCAAGTCAGAATGGCAATTAAAGCAGCAGCAGATGTGATCTCTCTCTAATATGAACAGGGTGTTCCCGTTTTTGAGCTGAGTGTGTTGCAAACTCCTCTGAAAGGTAAATCGGGGGTCGCGTTTGAATTGGTCTTGTTAAGGCTTGTATTCCCTTATTCAGTATTTTGTTTCAAATATGCGTTGTCACGCACATTCCACTTGCATTGTTATGTACCCATCTACCTGCATTGTTATGCACCTTTTTCACTTGCATTGTTATGCACATCTACCTGCATTGTTATGCACCTTTTTCACTTGCATTATTATGCACGTCCACTGGCATTGTTATGCTCATTCGTTGCATTGTTATGCACACTCTACCTACATTGTTATGCACCTTTTTCACTTGCATTGTTATGCACATCTACTAGCATTGTTATGCACATTCGTTGCATTGTTATGCACATCTACCTTTTCCTCTCTTGCATGTGATATGCTGAGAGGTTTGCCTTTCTTCTCTTGCGTGTGATACGTTGAGAAATCTACCTTTTCCTCTGTTGCGTGTGATACGCTGAGAGATGATCTTTTCCTCTCTTGCATGTGATATGCTGAGAGGTCTGCCTTTATTCTCTTGCGTGTGATACGCTGAGAAATTTACCTTTCCTCTCTTGCATGTGATATGCTGAGAGGTTCACCTTTCTTCTCTCGCGTGTGATACGTTGAGAAATATACATTTTCCTCTCTTGCGTGTGATACGCTGAGAGATAATCTTTTCCTCTCTTGTATGTGATATGCTGAGAGGTTCACCTTTCTTCTCTCGCGTGTGATACGTATGAGAAATCTACCTTTTCCTCTCTTGCGTGTGATACGCTGAGAGATGATCTTTTCCTCTCTTGCATGTGATATGCTGAGAGGTCTGCCTTTTTTCTCTTGCGTGTGATACGCTGAGAAATCTACCTTTTCCTCTCTTGCGTGTGATATGCTGAGAGATGATCTTTTCCTTTCTTGCATGTGATATGCTGAGAGGTCTGCCTTTCTTCTCTTGCGTATGATACGCTGAGAAAATTTACCTTTCCTTTTTTGCGTGTGATACGCTGAGAAGTTTACCTTCTCCCTCTCTTGTGTGTGATACGCAGAGAGATGTTTTGTGTGAGACTCCGGGTATTCTCGGTAGTCGCTTTTAGCCTTCTCCGCGTGAGACGCAATGAGAATTGCATAATTCTCTTACATCCTTTCTACATGAAATATAGTTGTTGCTTTGCATTCTTGCTTAAAACTGTTGCATCTATTGTGAATATGTGCTTCATTACAGCTTGCTGCATTTGCATGATCACGAGTTATGTTCGGCTTCTTGCATTGTCAGTTGCATTTTGCCCTTGCCTTCGGGCGCATATCTTTGTCTATCTTGTCTGCTTTGTCTAAGTCTTCGGCCTTGTCAAAAATGGGTCGTCTCTGGGCTTTGACATTCACTCCCGTCATTCTTATGACTTTCGAGTTCTGTCAAAGAGGGGCAACTGTAGACACCCCATTTTTGACCGACCTTAAGACTCAGACGTCACTGATTGAGCGCTTGGTGATGTTGCATATTGTGCTTGTTCTGAGGTTGCGGAGTCCCGGCTGCGAGCCTTGCCTCCGGACTTCAGGACTCTTTTGTGCTTTGCCTCGATTTGCGAACCAAGCTCCGTTTTCTCTGTTTTCTCTTCCCGAAGGGAGGGAGAGGTCTCGTAGATCATCTCTCAGTGGCTGTAGGCTACGTTCGTGGTTGCAGGCCATTTTTCCCATTTCGGAGCCCGGTTCCCGATTTTCGGAGCCGTCAAGCCGTATGCCTCGGTTCGGGACCGCCTAACCATCTCTGTTTGCTCCGGTTTTTGGCACATACCTTATTTCCTCCCTTTTGAGGGACACTGTGGTCCGAGAGACCAACTTCGTGGTCGAACACCACTCCCGGTGCCCAGCAGTTAGTTTTCGGGGCCCCGGACTGCGCGTTTTGGCCCCCGAGCCTTACTTGCAAGCATTGTTGGGCTCCAACCCAAACTAGAAATAGTCATATTTTGAGTCCCTTTTCATGTTTGATTAAGGGTTTTTCTTTGTTTGAGACCTCCTTCCGTCACTTGCCTCTTTACCTCTTTTTAGGCCTTTTTTTGCACGGTATTTTAGGCGTACTTGTGGGCTGTGTTGGACTTGGTCGTAAACTACAAAGTGTCTTATTTTGAGCCCCTCTTCAACTTTGTTGAAGGGCTCTCGGCCATTTGGAACCAGAAGCTACCACTTGCCTTTATATCCCTCTTTAGGCCAATTTTTGGAGGGAAACTTGAAATATTTTCCCCCCTTTTTTTCCCCCCTCTTTTCCAGCCTCTTTTGCCTATATATACAGCATCCCAGGTCTGTGTTTAAGGGTTAGAAAATTTTGTTTTGAACCTCTTGCTTTGAATCTCTCTCTCTCTAGATTCCAAGCCTCAAAACCTTTTTGTTCTTGGACCATTTTTACACTACAACCCATAGCACCCTCCTTCCTTCCTCCATTCCGACATTTTGCAGCTGATTTGCAGAGGCTAGGGGCTCTTCTTCTTGGTCCAAAATGCTGTCAAAGTTTGGTCTTCAAGGGTAAGCAATATTTTCCCTCTTTTGTGCTTTTTTTGGTCTATTTCTTAGTCCCTCTTTCTTGCTGTTTTGAGCTCCGACCAAAACTAAAAGTAGTGTTTTTTTGAGCTCTTCTTCACCTTTCATTAAGGGCTCAACCCTGTTTGAGACCCCCATTTGGTACTTGCTTCAATACCCTCTTGTATGCCATTGTTTTGCATGGTATTTCTAGCCTATGTGCAGTCTGTTTTGAGGCATGATATAAACTGTAAGTTGGCTTATTTTGAGCCTCTCTACAACATTGTAGAAGGGCTCAACACTGTTGGAGGCCTCCATGTAGCACTTACCATTATACCCCTCTTTGGCCCCCATTTTGCATGCTTTGTTAGCTCATTTTAGCTTCTGTTTTCGGCCATGATCAGAACTGAAAGTGGCCATGTTTTCACCTTCTTGGCATGTTTCATTAAGGGTCATTAGCTATTTGATGAATGTTTTGTGTACTTCATGTTATACCCTCTTATCGCCTTAATCTTGCATTGCATTTTGAGCATGTTTACATACTGATTTGGAGACTGTCATAAACTGTAAATGTTCATATTTTTGGTCCCTCTTCAGTGTTGTAGAAGGGTATTTTTCTGTTTGGGCACTGCATGTACCACTTGCTTCATTGCCTCCCTCGCGGAGCCATTTTTGTATGCCATTTTAGCCCTACTTGTGATTGCTGTTTGGCCATGTTTTGAACTGTAAAAATACTAGTTTTGGGGCTTCCTTGCTTCTTCTTTTTCATGTCATGTTCAAATTATGCATGTATTGTATAGCTACAAGTCATTTCGGGTGCCTAATTTCGCATTTCGGGATTATTTCATGCATTGGGTTTCGTTTTACCGGGTTTCGGGGCTGTTTTTCCCCTCATCTTGCCACTGATTTTTGCATGATAGCATACCATATTCCATGTCCTTGCCATGTCTCATTGGAGTGGCATTTCGGTGCCTGAGGGTCTGTTCTCGGTTTGCGTGCACGCGTGCACGCATTTCGAGGTGTCTTGTTTTCATCTGATGGCCTCCTATGTGAGTGTGGCTGAGGCTCTCTCATGTTGGTGTAAGCCCATATTGCATTGCGTATGCTATTTCATCCATAGCATTGTGTATGCTCGGTTGTGTATCACCTCGTGTCGCGTGTATGCCATTCCATAACATTGTGTCTGTTAGGATTGTATCTTAGTTGCATTTCACGCATATCATGCATATTGTATCGTGTTCAGGATAGGAGTTAGCCCGGGCACGGGAAACGAGGTACGTTCCGTACTCCGAGTGACGGAACGTGTCTCAATTCCCAAGTCACCGACACTCCGGATTATCCATGATGGAGTTAGGTTTTGTTGTAGTGTTCATATGCATTCATTCTATATTGAGTTGTGCAATTCGGCTCCTCGGCCATCATGCATCGAGATGCGTGATTGGTGGTACGAGGATCGAGACATGCATACATTTGTGAAAATACATTGCTATGCCCCTTTCCTGCTCTCTGTTGCAGCATATCAAGAATCAGTGGTCTTCCGAGGCTTGGTGCGCTTTTCAAGAATCATTGCAAAACAGAGGCTAATTGGGGCATTCTAGTGGATTTCCGCGCAAAGCAGCCCAAACATGCATCATTCTATCATCCGGAGCAGAATCAAGGCAGTCCCTGGCTTGCATGCCAGTTTTATTATTTTCTTAGTTAATTTGTAAATTAATTAGGAATTTGTACATTATTTGGACTGTATTATTTGGACTGTACTATTCTTTCATTCGGGACTGTATATTTATTTGGACCCTCTGTGCGAGGGCATAATTGTAATAAGTGTGGGTGAGTGTGATGTATGTCTTCCAACCCCACGTCTTTCTTCCCTTTTTTACCTGCTTATGATGGTTAGATTAGGGCATATTTCAATTAGCATACAGTATGACAGCATGTTTGCATCATTCATCTGTTTTGCATGCACCGGGCTCGGCGCATCATACAAACTGCATTTGTATTTCAATTCCAAATTGAATACGTGTTAGTTGTAGCATTCCATATGCCATGTTTAGAATAGCCGAGCCTGCTATAGTTGCATCTTTGCATGTGTTGCATTAGGCATTTCTGTATATTTAGGATCATGCATGATATCTAATGAGCTTCTGTTTTGGCTTGGAGTACTCGGTGAGTTTTATGCTTTAGCATCCTTGCATGTATGTGAGTGACTGCCATGAATAGCATGCTTACCATGAGGCTATGTGCTTATGTGATATAACTGCCTTGAATGCCTGTGGGTGGAGGTTGGGTTACTTGAATTGGGACAATTCATCAAATGTTTGTTTTAAGCCCACTAGATAGTGGCAAAACCATTGTTTTCTAAGCCTACCTGAGGGTGGCAAATCCACGTCTTAGCTTACCTGCGGGCAGCACCATCAAACCATTTTTCAAACAAACAAACATGAAGTGTTTTGTTCCAATTCAGGCGACTCAGTCTATACTTGTTTGCTGCGAGCATCACATAGTAACCTAGGCTAATAACCGGAATAAGAACACATAATGTTTTCAAAACAAGATATCATGGTTAGTAGAGGCCGGTCTTTGACCGGGCGAGTGGGGGTGCTCACGAAGTGACCTTCCCCAATCGTACCCAAGTTCCCGAGCCGAGGCAACTTTGGTGATGACGGACACGTGGCCTTTGGCACCGAGTCAGGGTTTCCTAAATTTCCCATTAAAAAAAACATTTAGGTGGCGACTCTGTATCTGGCAAAGCAGTCCATGTTTGGCACTTCTTTTCAAAAAATCTGTTTTCAAAATCGATTTGCCGGATTTGGACTCTTTGGTTCAAGATTAAGAACCGTGACATTTGAGTCCTTCGAACTGTAGTAGACCCGCAAGCGAACCAGAACGGGAGGGAGTCGCACCCTCCCCGGGATGCGTTCGGGGACGTCTACAAATTGCCATGCAAGTTTTTGCCCTCTGCTGCTGTGAGTTGCAGGTTCTGCAGACATTCAGTGCCGGCCGGCAGTATTTAGTGCCGACCGGCAGTCTATTGATGGCTGATGGATGAATTATGTGTCGATGGCCACATATAGCAGCCGGTGGATATTCTGCTTAGCCGGTGGTGATTCCCAATATCCAGGGAAGTAGTTCTGAGGCTTTGGAAGTTTTCAGAAAGGCAGAGCAGGGAAAACAGAGGCAGGCTAGGCATGGCAGTGCAATTCCGAGCAAGTCCCGAGCATGCGTTGCATCCGGTCCTCATCTCGAGGCGGTTTACTGCTTTAATTAAATTAATTAATTTATTTGATTAATTTAGTTGGACTGTAATATTTTAATTAGCTTGCGTAGTTAATTAATCTGTATATTCTTTTGGTCCCTCTGTGTGAGGGCATATTTGTAATAAGTGTGGGTGAGTGGTTTGTATGTCTTCCAACCCCCACTTCTTTCTTCCCTTTTATTTACCTGCTTATGATGGTAGATTAGGGCACGTCTATTTTAGCATACCTTATGCAATGCATGCGTGCATCCATGCATTTGTCTAAACATGCACCGGGCTCGGTACATCATGCAAACTGCATCGTACTTTCAATTCCCAAATTGAAAACGTGATAATTGTAGCATTTCATATGCCATTTTAGGGTTAGCCGAGCCTGCTCTAAACTGCATTCTGTATGTGTTGCATTAGCCATTTTAACATGAACTAGGACATGCATGTTTGCTAACCAGTTTATTGTTTTGGCACGGAGTACGATGTAAGTATTTTACGCTTTAGCATACCACATGCGTGTGAATGTTGCCATGACAGTATGCTTACCATGCGGCTAAATGCTTACGTGAGATAAGCTGTTTGAATGCCTGTGGGTGGAGGTTGGATTGTTTAAGTTGGAAAACTCATTGAAATCCGTATTTTAGCCTACTTGCGAGTAGCAAAACCCGAAGCACTTTCAAAACAAACGGATATGCAATGCTTGTTTCCAAATTAGGCAATCTAGTCTATACTTGTTTGCTGCGCGCATAACATAGTAATTCTAGGCTAATAATTGGTATAAGAACGCATAACGTTTTCAAAATCAGATATCACGGTTAGTAGAGGCCGGTCTTCGAACCAGGCGAAAGCGGGTGCTCATAGCTGACCTTCCCCGATCGTACCCAAGCTCCCGAGCCAAGACATTTGGTGATGACGGACACGTGGCCTTCGGCACCGATTCAGGGTTTCCTAAATTCCCCCATTAATAAATATTTAGGTGGCAACTCTGTAATCTGGCAAAGCAGTCCATGTTTGGCACTTCTTTTCAAAATCTGTTTTTTTCTCAAAACGATTTGCCAGAGTTGGACTCTTTGGTTCAGATTTAGAACCGTGACACAAAATCGAGTCCGAGCTGTAGCGAGGTCCCCCGCGGGCTATGTTACAGTTTCTGGCGACTCTGCTGGGGACTTTAGAGAGCTTGACTCGAACTCGTGATATCCTGTTTTGATTTCGTTTATGCGTCTCTTTGCATTGCATTTGCATTGGTGCGCCTAGGACACCGTGTTTGCCATCTGCCATTCCTGAACGGTTTGCCGGAGGCTTGTCTTGTCAAGGCATGACCATAAGGTTGACCGGTTATGGGCTCTGACAGCATGGGAACACAAACCCCGGTTTTACCGGGGCACCCTTTTTGACCATTCGACCTAGTGCATATTCGGATCCATAGTGACCATTCCAAACTAGGACAGGTTGCTTACCCGATTTTAGGTTGTTTGAAACCGCTGTGTGCGTAGTGAAACCCTAGCTCCTGACAAAACAGGACAGGGAAACCCTACACCAACATAGGGGTGTATTGGTTCTCTTCTACCTGTTATGTGCTTTTAGAGTTTATCTCTGCAGGGAAACGCATATATCAGTTTGCAAAGTTTGAGCGTCCGGCCCGAGGGCACCAGTATCAGTGTTGTTAAGAATCAGTTGTGTCTGCGGGTATCAGTTCAGTTTTGAACAGTGATTCTGGGGAACAGTGATCAGTAGTAGAGTGCAGTTGATCGACTACACCCGTGTTTGATCTGTTTGAGGCTGAAATGCTGTTCGTTTTCCGTTTCAGTTTAGAGATTCAGAAGGTCGATCCAGAACAGCTAGTGTCTTCTCCTTGCTGAGGCAGGACTTAGCATGACGCAGAATTCAGAAGAGATCGTGGTCATGACGGCCGCGTTGGATCCAGGAATCACCCTACACGATGAGACTACTGTTGATATGCCGCATCCGCCTAGATCGCCAGCTGCACACCCAGTTTGGGCCCCTCAGCTATATCAGGCTCGCGAGCCTACTACATTTGAACTAATGGGAATGATAGGTGATCTTCAAAGATCCGTGACGGATCTCGTCTATGGGATGTCTGTTTCGCCGCCAGCCGCACCATATGCCGGAGGCTTTGTACCCCAAGAGCCCCCGCTATTGGGGCGAATTGTAATTGAACTCAGCCAACCGGAGATGGCCTCCAGCTATGGCAACGACGCATCAAACCAAGTTCCAAATCAGGCCGAGGCCAGAGATAAAGGCAAGATGAAGGCAAATGCCGACCCCATCGAACAACTGCTGCAGGCAGTCGAGGCTTTGAAAGCCGCAGGGATGAACAAGCAACAGATATCTGCAGTTGTGACAAAAACTGTAGAGGATGCTTTTCCCACTCCGCCTGAGGGCAGTCCCAGTCAATCAGAGAACCGGGATAGGCCCCGTCATGCCAAGACAGTCCTTCCCGCTCCCAACCCTGCATCCGGAAAAGATCAAAAATCCAAGGTCGCACCCGCCGATCCGTTCGCTAGTGCATCTAGCAAGAGTGCTCAGGCCCGAAGTACCTGCCCCGAGGGCACAGGGTCTTCCACCTCTCTACATGCCTTTGTCTAGGGCACTTTTGATTTTGGCCAAAAAGGGGCATCTTAAACCCTTAGAGCCCCGACCCCTGCCGAAGAATCTCCCTGCCACACATGATGCTTCCCTGTACTGTGCGTACCACCAGCAGACTGGCCATGCCACTGATAATTGCTTCCGCCTCCGCCATGAGGTACAAGATTTGATTGACAACGAGGTTATCCTCCCGCCTACCTCAACAAAGTCCGTCACCACTCAGTTGTTGGATTTCGAGGATACAGATACTGCGAGTATGTAATCAGAAGGTGAACCGCCTGCGGGCCATGCTTGGCGCATTTTTGGATGTGGCGTTTGGCACGCATTTTTGGGCATTTGTTAAATGTTAATTTTCGTAAATTCTGACTCGGGTGTCGAGTCAGTCTTTTGTTTTTTTTTGTGTCTCGAGTCTGTCTCATTGTTTTGAGTCAATCCTTTTGCTTAAGGGTCTGTCTAATTGTAATGAGTCAGTCCCTCTTGTATAGAATACCAGGTGATTTCGGGGTTGTTACCTCAAACACCGTTTTGTCTTATAAATAGTTGTTTTTGCTTTTGAGTCTGTTTCTGCCGAGGAGCCAGTTATGCCAACGAATCTGAATGAAACAGCCGCGGTTATCATGCGCCGTATTTGTTGCTATTTGAGTTAGCCGTGCCAGAGAATGTGAATGGAACGACAGTACATTTCGCCTACTCTCTTGTGCCTTGAACATCGTTATGATGACCTAAGCTTTTCATAAAACCCCTTTTCGAACACTGTGGTGATGAAAACGAAGGGGAAGGAATTCCTCGGGTTTTGTAAAAATTTTGATCATTTTGAGAAAAAGGAACGCATGCTAAGCTTTTAATGAATGATGTCATGCTTGTCAGCGTGAGTACTGAGAAGGACCTTGGCTTGATCCAGACTGGTTCCACACTATCTTTAGCGTGAATGATTTGTCGCTTTCTTAAAAACTTTCAAAAATGAAATGTTTTGCGCAGCCTTGCAAAGACCTGTGTGGAATCACTCTTTAGATTGTGCAGCCCAGGATCGCTCTCAGCCTTAAGATTTAGCTTATCTGTGGCAAACTGGAATCCGTTCAAAACATTCAGCGGTGCCATGAAAGGCCTGTGTGACCAGATTTGAAGCAGCCCTCGAACAAGAGGCACCAAAGTCAGATCAAGAGGATCAGATGTCGTCAAAAGAAGCTTGCAAAGCTAGATCAGAAGCACCCCTCGCACTAGGGGCAAAAAATATCCAATGTGCTCGAAGAGCCAAAGGTAGATCTTTCTGCAAATCAATACAACAGCCACTCTCCTGGATACAGAGGGCTTCAATCTCAAAACCATTTGGCATGGACTTGTTACACTTTTACCCTTTGAGAGGCTCGCTGGGCCGAAAACCCGGAAAGGCGACCCAGGCAAAAGTTAGAGCAAAGAAAAGAAAAGACAAAAAAGAAAAAATACAAAAGAAGCAAAAAAAGAAAAGAAAAAAAAGAAAAAGAACAAAAATGTTAAAAGAAAGAAAAGAAATGAAAATGCAAAAGAAAAGAAAAGAAGAAATGAAAAAAGAAAAAGAAAAACATAGCTCGCAAGGTCGAAAACCCGCATTGGGCACCTTGGCAAAAATTAGAGCCTAAACAGTGAAGGTTAAAATACCCGAGTGTACCTTAACCGGAACTACGTAAGGCTTGATTCCCATGTTTGGGATACGTAGGCAACTTCATCTCGAAGTCCAGCCCCCAACGCTTCCATAGCGTCCCAGTCCATGTCATGGTTTTGATCACCTGTGCCTCCTCTGAATTCAACATCTCGGTTACAGCAACCTGGAACTACGTGATTAACTTCTTCTTGAAGTACAAACCACCAACACCTTCCAGGTGACTGTGTCCATATATTGATTCAAACCGTCTTCGTCTCCTCCGCGTCCAAGGGTCCGATCGTCGTCAACAGGATTGGCTTGCAATGTGCCGCGGCATCATCCAAACAAGGGGCAACTTTCCGTTGCCGTGCATTGCCATAAGTTGCCCTGAGTTACCATCCAAACCAGGGGCAACTTTCCGTTGCCTTATCCCCCTTTAAGCCAGGGGCAATTTTCCGTCACCTCCGATCCGAGGTTGCATATCTCGAGGGTAAGTTCCGCGCTCGTCGAGCGTTGACTGTTTGCGAAAATGGTTTTTGAAAATTTTTACTGAAGTTGACTATTTTCTCGAAAACTATTTCATTTTTCAAATTGGACCATGTTTGGACCCAAAAGGAGAATTTTCAGTGCTCACTGCCTGATTCGCATGATTTTCAAATCAAAAATCGAATAAGTGTGTTGATCTGACTCTCATTTTGATCAAAACTGTTTTAGGAAGAAAACAAAAAAATGGTCAAAGTGACGAACTAGGGGCACAATTGAGTCAGGACTTCTGTCTTTCCCTCGTCAACATACTCGCTGGAAAGGCGCTCAATTCGTCAGAAGAAATAGCCGTGAGCTAACAGTGTTGGGCGTGAACCTGCAACTTTCTATTCATCCATCAATCACCCCGGGAGGGATGAAAATGAGAGAATAAAGAATAGAGAGGTGTAAGCAGAGAGAAAAGTAAGAAAAGGGTTTTGAGAGAAAAACCGAGCCTGAGGGCTGAGCGATGTGAGAATCACAAATCAGAAAGGGTGGGAAATAATACCTGGAGGAATTGGCTCCTCGAGATTTGAGGTCTTTTGTAAACATGTCCGTGTGTCGTGTCTTTTGATTTGTCGGTCTCGGCTTTAGCTTTGAGTCTTTTCCGAGTGTGTCTCGTTGTGTTCAGGTCGTGTGCCTTTTGTTTCTCTGCTTGAGTCTGTTTCGCTGTGTTCTGCGGTAGGCTCGATACCCCGGTTGTAAAATCCCTTTTTCAAAGATTAATCGTTTGTGCTCAGGATGCTGTGCCATTCTCTGCATTCGTGCGAAGCAGGAGAAAGAAAAGGAAATTTGGGACATCCGAGTGTGTTTCAACTTCAACCGTTTCAGTTTTGGGATCCGTCTGTTTTGTGATCCATCTTGTCAGATTGGGTTATTTGTTCAGGGTTTGCTGTGTGCAGAATGAGCCGAGAGCTGTGTTATGAGCTGTATGCAGATCAATCCCCAGTAGAGTATGGGCTGTATTAAGCAGTTTGAGTAGTGCTTTGTATGAGTTGTTTGCGGTTAGTTGGTTGGTTATCCGATTATCATAGTGCAAATGCTCAATTTTCAGACAACAGATCAATATCATTTACATTAGAGGTGTAATATGATGCAATGCAATGCAAGGTATGAAATATACACAAATGTAAACACTTTTTCAGACAAAAAGTTCGTTTCATTTCATATCATCTTTTCAAGTACATAAATTTTGGAAACAAAATCTGCCTGCGGCAGTACAAAGTACCCTAACTACCAACAAAAGGGGAAAATGCAAAGAAGCAAAAGAAAAAAAAAAAAAGCAAAAATCTGTATCCAATGTCAAAAATGCCTCCGGGGCCATCAATCTGTCCTGGTCCTCTTCCTGGACGAAGGTCCAGGAGCGTCATCAACAGGGGCACCACTAGGGGCATCACCGTCCGAGCCCGAGTCCGAGCCGTCATCAGTCTCCTCCGCCTCTGTCTCTGCCTCAGACTCATCATCTGGAACCGGAGCCCGCGAGCTGCTCCCGATATGAGGGCGCCCCCCTCTGGTGCGGGGATATGCTCTGCCATCCCGAGTAGAAATGGGAGGTCCAGCTGGAGTGCCGCCCACCGGAGGAATCTGGAAGGGAGGCTGAAAAAGCATGAAAGGCAAATGCATCAGTATATATGGAGCAGTTTATCAGTGCAAAATGCAGTGTATGAGTACAGTGTGTGTATGCCGTGCGCAGTGAATCAGTGCAGAATGCAGTGTATGAGTACAGTGTATATGAATGCTGAGAGCAGTGAGTCAGTGCAGAATGCAGTATATGAGTACAGTGTATATGAATGCTGAGAACAGTTTATCAGTGCAGAATGCAGTGTATGAGTACAGTGTATCAGATGCTGTGAGCAGTTTATCAGATGTTGTGTTATGCATCAGATTATGCGAAGCAGTTTGTGTATGGTTTGAGGCTGTGGTCAGGAACAACATACCGGAATGCTGTAGAGGGCTAGGAGGTCGAATGTCCGCTGTAGCATCCCCATCATGGAGGCATTCATCTCCAATGACTGCCGGGTGTACTCAGAAGACGCCTGCAAAAGTATCAGATGCATCAATATTCTGTGGAACATCAAATAAACTGAAATGAAATAACAGTGCAAGACGAAGAATGCAGTAATACATACCGGAGGCAAGTCGGGGACACCGACAAACTCATGGTCAGCTGGTGGAGGAGCAAAGGGGATCTGATAGGTCGCCCCACCCTGCCCCCTGAAAGTCAAAGCGGGCAGAGCAGGCCAACCGGTCCCTCGCCCTCGCTGAACTCCACCCGGCCGCGGACTCGAGCCCTCCTCGGCGCTCCCCCTCCCCCTCCGACTCCTGCTCTAGCCGCTGGCGCTGCTGGTCCCACTCTCTCTACTCGGCGGCCGCCACTCAGAGGTCGCATAATGAAGGTCCGGACGTACTCCGAGTAATCGCCCTCGCCTCAGAAGCCGTCTGCCTCCCAGCCGATAGTATAATCTGCCATCTGCTCGGCAGTGAAGCGCTCAGTATCCCGCATGTGCTCGGGAGGGTGCACCGGGACTACCTGCTCAGGTAGGCCTAGGGTCTGACGCAAGAAACGCTCACCTAGGTACCAAGCCCGACAGACCGGGCCCTCGAGCAGAATCCGAAAACGTGAAGTATCATCTGCGCCGGCAAACCGATCCCGCGCCACGGCTGGCAGTGGAGCCCAAGGCTGCCAGGTGATCTGAAAATGAAATACAATTTGTTACCTACTGTTATGGCCAATATACAGTGGAAAGACGAAGCTTAAATGAACTGCAAGTAAAGCATACCTCGGCAGGGGTGATGGTGTCAAAGTAGCGGCGGAAGAAGCTGAAGGTCTCCCGGGGCCTCCGCACGCACCTCCCGTCAAAGCGGCGTGAGAAAGGAACGACCAGAGGGGTCTCTGTATCGGGTATAGGAGCGAGCCTAGGAAAGTAGGCGTAAACCCACAACTGCAAGATAAATACCAGTGCATTTATCAGATAAAGCAGAATACAGAAGAGAAAACAGAAATAGCAGAGCCGTGTGTTGTGCAGTGTATTGTGCAGAGTGTACAGTGTGAGCAGTGTACAGTCAGTATGAAGCAGAGTATGTACGTGCCGTGTGTACAGTATACAGCAAGTGTAAAGCAGACTACAGTGTGTGCAGTGTGCAGAGTACAGAAAATGTAAGAGAAATGAAAGCGGAAAAGGAAATGTACCTCCCAAGCACGCCAATAGCCCCCGAGCAACTGTCCGCTGCCGCGGGAGACTGAGCTCATATAGCCGTAGAGGGTGGCCAGAGCCGCACCA
Source organism: Camellia japonica (assembly GCA_030407325.1). NCBI lineage: Eukaryota > Viridiplantae > Streptophyta > Magnoliopsida > Ericales > Theaceae > Camellia > Camellia japonica. The sequence goes on from JAPPVO010000059.1 coordinate 10,440,380, forward strand.
CCCCAATCGAAACGCAAGATGTCCCGGACATCCACCAGTGCGCTGAGAAGGCAGAGGGGCACTGTGTTCGCCCGGTCGGCGAAGAGAGTCGTCCCGAACAAAAACATCAGGAAGCCGCGTGCATATCTCTCCACGGCCTCCGGGGTCATCGGAGCTGCGTCGACGAAGAGGGGCTGGACCCTGAACTGCACCTCGAACCAGGAGTACCGGACGAAGCCAGGGCGCGCGAGAGGCGGTGCTGCGCCGAGCAAGTAGACCTGAGCTGCGATCCACTCATCCATATCGATATCAAAGGGGATCGGATCACCCCCTACCCCGATGCCTGTGAGCACCGAGAAGTCATAAGGGGTCATCGTCATGTCCCCCGCCGCGGAAAGGTGAAATGAATCGGTGGTGTCCCACCACCTCTCTGCCAGGGCAGCTAGAAGAGGCCTGCAAGCGGTAAGCCGGGTCAGACCCCTGCAGAAAGTGCCGAAGCCGGCCTGGTCCACGATACGTCGAACCGCGTCGGGAAGCTCACCGTACCACTCACGAGCGACGGTATTCCCATACCCGCGGATGGTATGGGAATCTCCCTGTTTTCAAACAAATAGTTGCAAAGCAGTATAAAATGTACGGTTTTGAGAAACAGTAAAAATCGGCACAAATATTGCATGCGTGCAAGTTTATCAGATTCAAACAGATACCGGGTGCCGGTGTGCTTACAGTGAACTACAACGTGTGATGCGTCAGCGTGTTTGAATGGTTCAGTGCAAATATCGCATGCGTGCAAGTTTATCAGATTCAAACAGATACCGGGTGCCGGTGTGCTTATAGTGAACTACAACGTATGATGCGTCAGTATGTTTGAGTGGTTCAAGATAAATATGGCATGCGTGCATATTTTCAGATTCAAACAGTTGTCGGGTGTCGATGTTTGTAGTGAAATGCGGTGTGTGCCGTGGTTTGAGTGGTTCAAGGCTAGTGCAGTGTGTGCACGTGTTGTCCTTAAACAGATATCAGTTGCAAGTTTGTTTGTGATCGACTACAATATGCTGTGTATCAGTGTATCGAACTAAGCAATTAAAGAATCTAATCGGCTGTGGCAGTTGACAGTTAAAAGGTTCTACAGTGCAGAAAATTAAAGCAGAGAAAAGGTGTTACCTCGGAAGCGCCGAAGGATAGGTGAGAGGTCGGCTCGCGTAGGAGAAGCTCGGATCCAATGCCATGTCAAAGCTGCGAAAATGGCGGAGTCCGTCAGGTGGTAGAACATGGATCGCCGGCCGGTAGGTCGCCGGATCGAACGGGCGCTCGCTCAGCGGGAGGAGCTCAACCTCGGGATCCATCTCGTGATCCGAGGGAGTCCAACACGCGGAGCGTCGTCGGCCATGTCTGGAATGATGGGAAAATGGTCGAGGAATGAAAATCGGCTCGGAATACGAAGAGTGAACCGAAAAAGTCAACCCCGAGTGGGCCGGAAATGGCCGGGAAGGCCGGAAGATGAAAAGGTATGGAAATGAAGAGGAAATCGAGGGGAACAAATCCCGAAAAGGGGAAAATAGCAAAAGGAATGCCGAAATGAAATTTCGATCGGTTGAAAATATCCGAAACGCGATGAACTTCGCGAATCGGACGACGAAAATGGTGTGAAAACGCAAAGAAATGGCGAAATGAGGAGAGAACGAGGCTCTAGAGAGAGAGAGGGATAGTTTTCGGCGGTGAGGAAATAAGGAAATAGGGTTTTGAAACCCTATTTTAAAGAACCCAAGGTGAAAAGTCGAATCTATCCCCGATCAGCAACTTTTGGCCGGTCGGCACTATTTTGTGCCGGTCGGCACAATATTGTGCCGGTGGAACTTTTATGCAGCCGGTGGCCAGCCGGTGGCCACCTAGTCCAGCCGGTGATGTTCCCACAGCCTTGTTTAGGCAATATGAGTGGTTTCTGGTCTTCATAGCTCAACAAAGTGCAAGAAAGTGTATCTCCGATGCTCAACCGGCCTCCGTTTTGACCTCGGACTGCGTCTTCTGTGCGCGGCACTCAAATTCATACAATGATTGTATCCTTTTGTATCCTTTTGTCTTCTGCAAGATTCAAAAGTTGCCCCGTGTGCGTTGCACGCTTTCATCGCACTATTTCGGTGCATTACATCGCGCCGTCATGCGCCTCACAGTTGCGTTGTTATGCACGTACTACACGCATTGTAACACGCACCCCTTGCCTTGTCATGCACATCTCGTATGCATTGTCATTGCATTTTTATTACAAGCATTGTCGTGCGTTTCAAACACGTACATCGCCTCACGCATCGTTCGCATGTCGTACATTCCCTTGCCATGCATCGTCAGGCATTCCGAAACACGTGCGTTGTTACGCATTCAAGGCCATTTGCATTATTTTTTGCATCCTTTGAGGCATGCGTGTTTCATTTGCATTTTGTTTTGCGTCCTTTGAGGCATGCGTGTCTCATTTGCAGTGTCTTGCATTCCCTTTGTGACTCGCGTGGTCTCGCTCGTCACGTGCTTTGTCTCACCCCTCTTCGTGTAAGGCTTTTTGTCTTTCCTCTCTCGCGTGTACTACGCTGAGAGGCTTTTCTCTTTCCTCTCTCGCGTGTACTACGCTGAGAGGTTTCTTTTTGCGTTTCTCTTTCCTCTCTCGCGTGTACTACGCTGAGAGGCTTTTCTCTTTCCTCTCTCGCGTGTACTACGTTGAGAGGTTTCTTTTTGCTTTTCTCTTTCCTCTCTCGCGTGTACTACGCTGAGAGGCTTTTCTCTTTCCTCTCTCGCGTGTACTACGCTGAGAGGTTTCTTTTTTGCTTTGCTTTTTCCTCTCCTGCGTGATACGCTGAGAGATGTTGTGTTTGAGACTCCGGGTGCTCTCGGTAGTCGCTTTTGGCCTTCTCCGCGTAAGGCGCCATGAGAATTGCTTAATTCTCTCTGCATGAGATGTAGTTTGGGTTCACGTTTGCTTGCATATGTCATGCATTCTACTGTAAATATTGCATATGTCATGCATTCCACTGTAAATATTGCATATGTCATGCATTCTACTGTAAATATTGCATATGTCATGCATTTCATTATAATCTTGCATATGTCATGCATTCTACTGTAAATATTGCATATGTCATGCATTCCACTGTAAATATTGCATATGTCATGCATTCTACTGTAAATATTGCATATGTCATGCATTTCATTATAATCTTGCATATGTCGTGCATCATTTGTAAATACTGCATATGTCATGCATTTCAAAAAAATCCAAAAACAAAAAAACATGCATATGTCATGCATCATTCTAAATATTGCATATGCCATGCATTTCAAAAAACAAAAACACATGCATATGTCCTGCATTTTCTGTAAATATCCATTTCCATTGCGTTGTAGTTGCATGCATCCACTGCATCATCCTCCACTTATGGCTTGCGCCTTTCCTTGTTGAGCTTGGTCTGGTATGTGCTCATACTTTTCACGTCAAAACACAGTTCTGCATGTGTACGCGCCTATTCCACGTTGGTATGTTGGTTTGAGGGTGGCGGCACCTTTTCTGTGCTAGACATGGCTTGTACGTGTACATGCCCTTCCTAGGCAAAACTTGGTTTGGCCTGCGTGCCATATCCATTGTATCCATTGTAGTTGCATGCATCTACTGAATCATCTTCCATTCATGGTTTGCACCTTTCCTTGTTGAGCTTGGTCTGGTATGTGTCCATATTTTTCACGTCAAAACACAGTTCTGCATGTGTATCGCGCCTATTCCTTGATGAATTTGGTTTGAGGTTGCGGCACCTTTTCTGTGTTAGACATGGTTTGTATGTGTGCATGCCTTTCCTAAGCGAGATACGGTTTGGCCTGCGTGCCATAATCGCATATTACATTGTAGTGTAAATTGTTGCATCCAGCATTAGGATCATTGTTCTTTCCCCAGCGGGTCGTCACCCCACTTATGTCATTCCACCCAATACTCGTCCTTGTGTCCGTCTACATCACTCATAGTTCTGCATGTGTATCGCGCCTATTCCACGCTGGTATGTTGGTTTGAGGTTGCGGCACCTTTTCTATGGTAGACGGACTTGTTACTTCCATCAACCTATTTGACATTTGTGTGGTTTCGAATCGCTCACGATTGAATCATGATTCAATTGCCCTGCATGTAGTTTGCATAGTTTCAATTGCATTGCATTATCATTTGCATTATTTATACATAGTTTTGTATATATTGCATATCATTTTGCATTCATCATTGCATTGTCATGCATGTTGCTAACAATATCATACCTGTTAAGTTTGTTTTCTTTGCAGGCACGATATTGTATGTACGACTCATTTGAGGCCGGTGCAACCGGACGAGCCGCACAGGTATTGTATCCTCCGAGTGAGACGTATTGAGAATTGCATAATTCTCTTACATCCTTTCTGCATTGTAGTGTAGTTTGGTATATGCTAGCTTATAACTGTTGCATGCGTGCTTCATTACAGCTTTCTTTGCATGATCATAAGTTATGCTTGGCTTCTTGCATTTGTCTTGCACTTTGCCCCTGCCTTCGGGCGCATACCTTGTTTGTCTTGCATGTTTGTCCAAGTCTTCGGCCTTATCAAAAATGGGTCGTCTCTGGGCTTTGACATTCACTCCCGTCATTGTTATGACTTTCGAGTTCTGTCAAAGAGGGGCAACTGTAGACACCCCATTTTTGACCGTTCTCAAGACCTGGACGTCACCGCTTGAACACTCGGTGATTATCCATGTTCGTGTTCGTTTGGAGTTCCCGGAGTTCTCGGCCACGCGCCTTGCCTCAGGACCTCCGAACTTGACCGTTTTGTGTCTGGTTTTGCACCAAACACTTGTGCTTTGCCTTGGAGGGGTAGGGAATGCCTTGTGAGGCATCCCCACACACCACCGGCAGTGGCTAGAGGCCACCGGTTGGTTGGTGTTTCCACCGGCACTATATTGTGCCGGTCGGCATTCAATTTTGTCAAAATGACAATTTTGCCCTGCCGACTACTGTTCAGTTGCTTTTTGAGATATTTTAAAGCAGCTGTATAGCATTTGTTTCCCCTCCATACACGTGTATGGATGGATGAGCCTTTGGTTTGCTTAGCTTGTAAGCTTTGTTGCCTATAAGAGAAGGCTCTCTTCTCTTGGCTCAGGGGTTGAAGTTTTAGACATTTTTAGAGAGAAAAGACAGAGAAGAAGCTCTGGTTTTAGGGTTTGGGTTCTATATCTATCCTATCTCTCTTTTGCTCTCTTGTTTGTACACTAGGTGTTTTAGTCCATACTATTGCACACAATCACCTAGTGCTTCACCTTCCTTGGGCTACTGAGGTTCTAAGGGCTTATTCTTGCTGTTTTTGATTGGTTTGAAGCTCAAGGAGGCAACAAAACCACCATTGTTGAAGAAAGGCTTCAAGGGTAAGAAACTAGTCTTTTATTCCCCATTCTTGCACTCCATTTTTACCTATCTTTGAACTGTTTTTGTGCTTGGTGTTTAATACAAAAAAGTTTTGTTTTTTAGTCCTCTTGATAGTTTATTAAGAGTGTTTTGTGGTTTGGAAGGGTTTGACCACCCTTAGGCCTTGTAAGGCCCTTGTTTTGTGCCTATTTTGGTGAGATCCGGGATTTTGGTGTTGGGGTCTCTTCACCACTGAAATCTTGAGGGATTTCAGTGGTGTAGATGATGCCTTGAAGTCCCAAGAAGGAGAGGGCCACCCCCTCTCCTTGTTGTCCTTGAAAAGGACAAGTTTTGGCCTCTTGAGAGAGCCTATGTTTCAAGTGTGTGTTGAGCATGCCATGGCTGTATTTTATACTTATATTGCCATGTTTTAACTTTGTATTAAGTTGGTTTTGGTCCCTTATGCATGCTTAGCATAGTTGCCATGTAATGCCTTGTATTGCCTTAACATGTCTTAGGTTGTTAGCCCTAATTTGAGCATGCTTTAGGCTTAGATTCATGAAGATTTTGTGCTTATCTTGACATGTTTTAGGTCTGTCCATAAGTGTTTGGGTTGGTCTTGGCATGCTTAGTATAGCCTCTTTGCGTTTTAGGCTTACTAGCCTTGAGCATGAATGTGTAGCATGCCTTGTTTGCATCATTTCAATGGTTTGGAACCGTTTAGCATGCAATTTCAGTCCCTTTGGCATGCCTATATGCTTGTCTAAGTCGCCTCTTTATTGCTTTGAAAGCATGTGTTGTATGCCCCTTGAAAGTGCATGTGTGCATGCCTTTTAATTTAAACCACGTAGATGTCATCTAAGTGGTCTTTTGGACTTAGTTTTATGTGTTAAAACTCCGTTTTTGGTCGCCTAATGCATGCCATGTATGGTTGTGTTAAGTGTAGTCCATTACCTCTTTGGTGAGCCTTGAGTGCTTAGGTCTTTGTGCATGCTTTACTTGGTTTATTTAGTTGGTTTGGAACCTTCTATAACATGATTTTCAAAGCTTATGATGCATGCTAAGTGTCCATGATATACCCTTTCAAGTATGCTTGAGGGTTGCTTACTTAGTGCCTAAGTGTCAAGTTTTAAACATATGCATGCGTGTGTGTGTGTTGGCTTTCTTTTTGGGCATTATTGGCCACTGATTTTAGGCCTATTTAGAGTTGCCTAGATCATGTTTAAAACCATCATTTGCTTGGTTTGCTTTGCCTCATGTTTGCTTGCATGCCTACATAAGTGTCTTGCCATGATCATGTTGCATATTAGCTAACATGCTTAGGTTGCATTGCACCTTGCATACATGTCTTGTTCCTTGACTTGGTGATAGGAATTGGGCCTTGTTTTGTTTGTTTGGTTTGCATGCATTTGACATGAAAGTGCACATTTGGTTCTTTGGGCCATCATGCATGGAAATGCGTGATTGGTGGCCCGAGAATCGAGACACATGTCCCTTTGAGTCACAAATATGAAAAGGGGCAAGATTGGTGCACACATTGTTGGAATTAAATTGCCATGCAAGTTTTTGCCCTCTGCTGCTGTGAGTTGCAGGTTTTGCAGACATTCAGTGCCGGCCGGCAGTATTTAGTGCCGACCGGCAGTCTATTGATGGCCGATGGATGAATTATGTGCCGATGGCCACATATAGCAGCCGGTGGATATTCTGCTTAGCCGGTGGTGATTCCCAATATCCAGGGAAGTAGTTCTGAGGCTTTGGAAGTTTTCAGAAAGGCAGAGCAGGGAAAACAGAGGCAGGCTAGGCATGGCAGTGCAATTCCGAGCAAGTCCCGAGCATGCGTTGCATCCGGTCCTCATCTCGAGGCGGTTTACTACTTTAATTAGATTAATTAATTTATTTGATTAATTTAGTTGGACTGTAATATTTAATTAGCTTGCGTAGTTAATTAATCTGTATATTCTTTTGGTCCCTCTGTGTGAGGGCATATTTGTAATAAGTGTGGGTGAGTGGTTTGTATGTCTTCCAACCCCCACTTCTTTCTTCCCTTTTATTTACCTGCTTATGATGGTAGATTAGGGCACGTCTATTTTAGCATACCTTATGCAATGCATGCGTGCATCCATGCATTTGTCTAAACATGCACCGGGCTCGGTACATCATGCAAACTGTATCGTACTTTCAATTCCCAAATTGAAAACGTGATAATTGTAGCATTTCATATGCCATTTTAGGGTTAGCTGAGCCTGCTCTAAACTGCATTCTGTATGTGTTGCATTAGCCATTCTAACATGAACTAGGACATGCATGTTTGCTAACCAGTTTATTGTTTTGGCACGGAGTACGATGTAAGTATTTTACGCTTTAGCATACCACATGCGTGTGAATGTTGCCATGACAGTATGCTTACCATGCGGCTAATTGCTTACGTGAGATAAACTGTTTGAATGCCTGTGGGTGGAGGTTGGATTGTTTAAGTTGGAAAACTCATTGAAATCCGTATTTTAGCCTACTTGCGAGTAGCAAAACCCGAAGCACTTTCAAAACAAACAGATATGCAATGCTTGTTTCCAAATTAGGCAATCTAGTCTATACTTGTTTGCTGCGCGCATAACATAGTAATTCTAGGCTAATAATTGGTATAAGAACGCATAACGTTTTCAAAATCAGATATCACGGTTAGTAGAGGCCGGTCTTCGACCGGGCGAAAGCGGGTGCTCATAGCTGACCTTCCCCGATCGTACCCAAGCTCCCCGAGCCAAGACATTTGGTGATGACGGACACGTGGCCTTCGGCACCGAGTCAGGGTTTCCTAAATTCCCCATTAATAAATATTTAGGTGGCGACTCTGTAATCTGGCAAAGCAGTCCATGTTTGGCACTTCTTTTCAAAATCTGTTTTTTTCTCAAAACGATTTGCCAGAGTTGGACTTTTTGGTTTAGATTTAGAACCGTGACACAAATCGAGTCCGAGCTGTAGCGAGGTCCCCCGTGGGCTATGTTACAATAGGTCGATGCTGCAGGCTTCGGGCCTTTCTATTCTGGGCTCATACAGATGAGAGCTGAGCCACTGCTCTACGGAGCCTTGGTAGAGAGATGGTGGGACACCACTAACTCATTCCACCTCTCGTCGATTGGGAAGCTGACCTTGACTCCATATGACTTCTCGATGCTCATTGGTTTGCAGGTTGGAGTTGGCGGCCCATTTGATCCCGATATGATGCAGCGGAGAGCCACACAACGCCAACTCCTCAGGGCGATCCCAGACATCACCAGTCACGAGATGGCGAGGTATAGTTGGTTCTTTGATCACTTCTTTGACTTTCAGCCAGCTATTCTAGATGAGGTCACCCAGTACACCCGCGGCTTCCTTATGTAGCTCCTCGGTACTACCCTGTTTGAGAACAGGGAAAATACCATGGGGTTATATCTCCTTGGAGCACTGGTGCACCTACCACAGGTGGCATAGTATGATTAGGATGGCACTAGCTTAGCCACCCTGTATTGCTACATGAGCTCCATATCCTGCCGAAGGGCAGATACACTTGGCGGCTACTGGAGGGTTTGGGCGGTACACCTCATACTTATTTTTCTGTTCAACTTTGCATTTCTTTTTTTTTGTTCATCTGCTCATTTACTTTATCCATGTCTTTTTGCTTGCAACTATGGGTTTACACGTATTTCACTTCCTTGGCTCTGGTCCTAGTGAGGTCAATTGAGTTGTCAGAACCTCGCTCCCGGTACTACAACTCTTGATTTGAGCGACGCTGCCACGTAGACCGAGACTTCCTTTACTTTCGCCGTTTATTTGACACGATCACTACGGATCAAGTAACAAAATATTAACCTTTAACTTTTACATACTGTGTGCATACTACACTATTTCCATATTGCATTGTTTCCATACTGCACTATTTCTATACTGCACTGCACTGCCATTCTCATATTGTTGCTTTTTATACTGCTTAGATCTTTGACATCTGACATCTGCTTCCACAGGTTGACTGGCACCCCTGGGCGGGTATCCCTCAGGCAGCGAGGGCGACCTATGTTGCCACATGGCATGCCTCTACTATGAGGATTTTGTTCGAGGGTCCCTTTGGCCTAGCTTATTACCCGGGAGAGAGGTTCATCCGCCAGACACAAGGCGTAGCGGATCCTGACATTCCATATCCTCCTTCTCCTTCCGGTATGAGGGTAGTCGATGATCTTCGCGACGAACCCCAAGTTGACTTCCTTATGTTAGGGGAGGATAGTGACTGGTACCACGAGTCTGGCGACGTCACTGCCTTCTTACGTACTCGGGTGATGGTACCTCTTACCTTGGGCGTGGTCCATGTTGTTCCTGAGGTTGCTGCTGCTGCTGCTTCTGCCGTTGGAGGAGTTCTCGTTGCAGCTCCCGTCCCTAGGCTTCTTGTGATTCCTACTGAGGTCGTGTACATGCGACGGGATGGAGTGATTGAGCAGATCCCTCTTGAGCATATCGAGGAGAGGGACTGTAGGCTGGTGCTTGCTCCCGACATTGAGCAGGTACACACTTCTTTATACTTCTACCCACTGCACTTTCTCATTTCTTCCTTCTGCATTCTGTTATTTTTGTCTACTGTGCCCTGTTATGTGGTTCTCAATTCCAATGCTCTCCCTCTTGCAGATACCTACAGCATATGCTAACGACCTTCTCCGGACGATTGATCGACTACTTCTCATGGTATGGAGGAGGCAGAATGTTCTAGTGACTCATGGGATCAAGGTATACTTGTTCATTTATAGTTCACTTGTGCTACAATTGCTGCAAACTTGTTATAGTTGAGTCTATACTGATATTGGTACTTTCGCTTTTTCTTTTTTTTCCTTTCAGCTTGAGCTAGCACCAGTTGCACCTGTAGGACCTTCTCCAGTTAGGAAATGGTGACGAGGCTTAATAATGGGCAAGGAAGGAGTTGACCGAGGAAAAGGCAGAGTGAGACAGCACTTACCTCTCGAGGAGTCTTTCGAGGAGTAAACGACCTCCATGGAGAATGGGGAGGCAGTAAAAACATGGTCTAGCAGTCCCATTGATGACAGTGACGCACCTCCTCCGCAGCCAAGGAGAAAGAGAGTGAGGATGGGATACTGATTTTTGCTTTTTCTTTTGCTTTGTAGTTAGGAACTATAGCTTCAGATATACCTATGTATTTTGTTTTTGAAGACTTTTCTTTTGTTTTTGGCCTTTGTAAATAATGATCGGGGTTAGACTCACCAGTTTATAAAAGGGCATATTTTTGCAGTGATCTTCTCGCATGATATGTGATGAATGAATGGTGCTTGCATGATACTTTTGTACAAGAGTGTTAACAACTGTGAATGCTTTCTCTTGAATTGATTCTTGAATCGGATAATAACTTACAATCGGTCAAAATATAAAACACAACTCAGTAACTCGAAAACAAAATGAAAACAACTTGAAAATACTAAAAAACACTTGGTATAAATAAAACAGGACTCAAAATATAGCCATAGTATGCCGAAACAAAAGCTAGCCCTTTTCTGCAACTGCACTGAACTAGGCCAACATTTTAGACCCAGCCGGGTCCAAATAGGCATGGCTGGGCTTCAATGAGGCATGGTCAGGCCCAAAAATGAGGTCGGTCAGTGCTGTCCAATTATCATGCATCGCTCCTTCTCAAAGTCTATAAAAGGTGCTTTCAAGCTATTTTCCTAGCAGAACAACAAAATTTTGATATTTTGCTCTTAAGATGGAGACTCTTCTCAACAATAGGCTTCGAGACTGTGGACGGCTCAGAAAAGGTGAACTTTCATGGTTTTGGCCTAAATGCTCTTTTTCCTCTGAGTTATACTTTGCTTTGTTTTCCGTTCCTCCACAACGCTGCTCGATGCTAGAACCCAATGAAACATGTGTTTCGCTTTGGATCATAGGAGATATGTCCAACGATTGAAGAATTTCAAGCATTGATGGAATCCCGACATAACGAAGAAACTATGCCTCGGCCTCGTTTTGGCCATGCCCTGGCTTTGGGATGGATGTGTAGGTTTTCAATACATGAGGCTCGGTCTTTGGCCCACGATGAAGAGCTAGACATCCCCGGCTTAGTTCATCAATTTTTAGCTATTGGAAATAGGGACGACCTTCTCTGGCGAGGTTATCGGCTACATGCTCTCTGTTTATGTTTGCTTGCGTAATTCCTCCTTGCCCCTAGTTTCGGCAGAGCCAATATTCGGTTGATCGAAGTGGCCCAATGTTTGAAGGAGGGTAAGAGTTGCATGGGGTTGGCCTTGGCCGAAACCTTGATGGGTTCGGATGCCTTTCATTAGCGAGAGACTACCCGCTTTGCAGGAAGTCTGTTACTTCTTCAGGTATTGCCTCTCACCCTACTAATTTATAATTCTCACATCACTCGATTCTCAATCTCTGTTTTTCTCTTAAAACCTCTTCCTTACTTTTCCCTCATCATACACCTCTCTATTCTTTAATCTCTCTTATTTTTCATCCCTCTCCAGGTATGGCTTATGGATAAACTGAAGTAGTGGACCCTTGTCCTGAGTACTCGGCCAGAGCTTACTTCTTTTGCCAACGGCTAGTGGATTTCCCTTCACAACGGTTGTGGTGTGACTGGATGTGCAGTAGATCTGTAGCCGACATAACTTGGTGTTGCTCCTGGCTTACTTTGACTGAAATGAGCTGCAGCATGTCCCGTCAGCTGGGTATGTAGTTGATTGGCCTCACACACTGCGTGTTCTATTTCCCCTTCTAGTTCAGACACCAGTTTGGACATGAGCAGACATGTCCAGATGAGGATGTGGAATACCTGGCTTCATTTCCCATTCGTGGTTCACACCTACCTCGAGACCTCATTGCTTGGAGGACGAGGGAGCTTCTAGCCCTGCCCCTAGCTTCAGTTACGCCCTTTCTGGTGAGTGTTTAGATTGGCTTGAAGACAAAGAACAAGTTGGGCCATCTTTAGCTGCAAAAACTTCCATGAGTGCAAGCAGAAGACATAGAGCTACCTGACTGGGTTGTGCCCCTAGTTTTACTGCTTTGATATTTCTTTTCATGTTTTAGTGATGTAAAAGCAATTTTCAGTTTAAATCAAAGAGTTGAGAGTGTACTTGTGTTGAAATCAATAAAATTAAAGTTGCGAGTACTAAAAATTTTCCTTTCGGTCCCAAAAATGGTCTAAGTTGTAAAAGGGTAAAATTTTGAGAAAAATCATCTTTTATTAAAACTTTTCAAAACCATCTTCAGAAATGGTCACTACTTGACACACTCAAAACACATCCTCAAGATGTACAACCCCGAATCAACAGATCACGACTGCCCATAACCACATTCACCATACCGGTCCTTCTGCCAAAATGAAGATCACACAACCGAGCTAACTGATAATGGAGAAAGGTGACCTGATCAGATATGAATGAAAAGGACAGTTGAGTTGAAGATAGTTACAGCCGAACTTCAGGATGAAGTTGCCTATGTATCCCAAATATGGGAATCAGGCTTTACGTAGTTTGGTTGGAGTTCACTCGAGTATTAACTCTCTCTTTTTGTGCTCTAAATTTTGTCAAAGTCGCTCTTTAGGGTTTTCAACCTTGCAAGCTTAGTTTTTCTTTATTTCTAATTTTTCATGATCTAACTTTTGCCTAGGTCGCCCTTTCAGGTTTTCGGCCTAGCGAGCTTCTTGGGGGTAATATTTCTTCAACTTGTCCATATTGATCGGTTGTGAAAACTCCAAGCCATCCAAGTCCATGAGAATAATCACCCCTCCTGACTAGATTGACTTGATGATATAAGGACCAGTCCAATTGGGTCTGAACTTGCCCCTAGTGTTATGGATGGGAGCCCGGTTGTCTTTCAGTACCATGTCCTCTTCCTTGAGATTCCTAGACTTAACTTTCTTGTTAAAAGCCCTAGCAATCCTGCGTTGGTAACCCTAAATATGATATAATGCCCTTAGTCTTTTTTCATCGAACAACATTAACTCCTTAAACCTACTATGCTGCCAATCCGCCTTTACTATCTGACACTCGGCCATAACTCTCAACGACGACACTTCAATTTCAATTGGCATAACAGCCTTCATTCCATAGACGAGAGAATAGGGGGTTGCCCCTGTAGATGTTCGGATTGAGGTTCTGTAGCCCCAGAGTGCAGATTGCAGTTTATCCAGCCAGTCCTTGTAGGTCTTGATCATTTTCCGTAGGATATTCTTGACATTTTTGTTCGTGGCCTCAATAGCTTCATTGGTCTACGGTTTGTATGTTGGTGACTTGTGGAAAGCCATGTGATATTTATTAAGTAGATCCACCACCTCTTTCTTGAAGTGTGAGCCGTTATCTGAAATGATCTCGTTCGGAACCACATATCGACAGATGATGTTGTTCTTAATGAACTTAGCCACATGTGATGCTTTCAGCACAGAATAAGACTGGGCCTCCACCCATTTAGTAAAGTAGATGATTGTTACCAGAATGAAGTCATGCACATTTGATCCCTTTGGCGTGACTGCACTGATAACGTCGATTCCCCAGACTGAGAAAGGCCATGGGGAAGTCATATTGTAGAGCTTAGACGGTGGAATGTTCATACGATTGGCATGAATTTGGCATTTATGGCATCGTCGAACAAAACCAATACAATCCTCTTCCATGGTTGACTAGTATTAGCCTTGTCTAAGGATTTTGCGGGCCAACATCACACCGTTCATTTGGGCTCCGCACTCTACCCTGTGAATGGCCTCCATAAGACGTTTTGCTTCTTCTTCTTCAACACATAGTTTATGCATTCCCAGATGGCTTATTTTGTATAATTTGCCCCTGCAGATGATAAATTGGACGGCCAGATGCCGTATTCCCCATTTGTCTTTAGCATTTGCCCCTGGTGGATATGTCTCTTTTTTCAAAAAGTTCCAAATATCGTAATACTAGGGGTTTTTGTCTTGCGCTTCATCTATTTTGGTGATGATTTGGTAAGCAGGCATATACTTCTGCTGAATAATGCTTGGATGCATCTTTACTCCCAGCGGGATGTCTACCATAGAAGATAGATTTGCTAATGCATCAGCAAACCAGTTGCTCTCTCTCAACAAATGTTTAAACGTCAGTTTTTCAAACCTAGGAATCAGAATATCCAAGGCTTGATGATACATCTTCATGTTCTCTTCCTTGACCTTCCAATCCCCATTAGCTTGAGAGACAACCAAATTCGAATCTCCGATGACGTCTAACCTTTTTGCTCCTAGTTCTAGGGCAGCTTCCAAACTAGTAATGTATGCCTCATATTCTGCTTTATTGTTGGACACTCTAAACCGGAGTTTGAACGCTAAGGGTATATGGGAATCATCGGGTGTTATGAGCAACACACCTATCCCATGAATGTACTGATTAGCAGCCTCGTCAAAGTATATCGTCAACGTTTCCTCTTCTACATGCAGAATGTCTTCATCTGGGAACAGGTATTCCACTGTTTTATCTCTTTCTACTGGATGATCCACTAGGAATTCTACCACAGCTCTCCCTTTAATTGACTTGTGTGTAACATATTTGAGATCAAATTCGAAGTGAAGAAGCAACCAACGAGCTAGCTTACCTGTAAGCGCTGATTTCTTGAAGAGATATTTAATGGGATCTAATCTCAAAACCAGGATTACAGAATGAGCTAACAAATATTGTCTTAGGGTAGCCCACACCAAGGCTAGGCAAGCTTTCTCTAAGGGAGTGTAGCGGGTCTCGTAGTCTAGCATCTTTTTGCTCAAGTAGTAGATGGCCTTCTCCACTTTGTCTTCAGATGCTTGAGCTAGCATGCACCCCATAGTTGAATTTGTCACTAACAGGTACAAGATCAATGGTTTCCCCGGTTCTGGTGGTGATAATACATGTAGATTTTGCAAATACTACTTGACCTGGTCAAAGGCAAACTGACAACGATTGTCCCATTAAAATTTCTTTCCCTTTTTCAGGAGACCAAATAGTGATTCACAAGTCAAGGTTAATTTTGAAATAAACCGTCTTATGAATTGCACTTTACCCAGAAAGCCGCGCACCTCCTTTTCAGTCCTCGGTGGTGGCATTTCTAAGATGGCTTTGATTTTGGAAGGATCTACTTCAATTCCCCTCTGTGTGATTAGGAAACCCAACATCTTCCTTATCGTTACCCCAAAGGTGCACTTCTGGAGGTTCAGCCTCAATCTATACTCTCTGATTCGTTGAAAGAATTTCTCCAGTGCGGTGTAGTGGTTTTCTCGCTCCTTGGATTTGACAATCATGTCGTCCACATACACCTCAACCTCTTTGTGGATCATATCATGCAGAATGGTGGTTGCAGCCCTCTGATAGGTAGCCCCAACATTCTTTAACCCAAATGGCATGGCTCGGTAGTAGTAGGTGCCCCATGGAGTAATGAAAGTGGTCTTCTCCTTATCCTCGGGTTCCATCAGAATCTGGTTATACACGGAAAATCCATCCATGAATAACAATAGCACGTGGCCGGCGGTGAAGTCTACCAACTCATCTATGTGTGACAGCGGAAAGTCATCCTTTGGACTGGCCTTATTCAGATCCCTAAAGTTGACACAAACTCTGATTCTTCCATCATTCTTCAGAACTAGAACAATATTGGCCAACCACTTCGGATACTTAGATATAAGCAAGAACCCTGCCTCAATCTGTTTGGTAACTTCTTCCTTGATCTTCAACGCGTAATCTGGGCAGACTCTACATAACTTCTACTTAATTTGTCAGGCCTCGGGGTCAAGAGGGATTCGGTGTTGTACAATGTCAAGATCGATTCCAGGCATGTCTCCGTAGGACCATGCGAAAACATCTTTGAAATCTTTTAATAAAGCAATTAAACGCTCGCGTTTCTCTAAAGACAATGTGGACCCGATTTGGACCAAACGAGGATCCTCCTCAGTACCCACGTTAATTGATATGATTTCATCTGTACAGGGCTTAACACACCTCTCCTTCTCATGATTAACCAAATTTTTCAAAACCCAAGGAATTTCTTCCTCTTCGTTTGAGTCGAAATGTTGAAAATCAAGATCATTACAACAAGCCAAAGGCAAATAAAATTAGGCAAAGTTCACAACATTCTCATTCAAAAGGTCTGGATCCTCAGTTACAGTGGACTCAAAAGAAAAGCTAAAAGATAACCTGGACAGGACCTTGGTATCCGGGTTGCCACTCCCGAAAATACCAGACTCAGACGAACTCGAATCTAACTCCGACTTTACAAAGTCAGTGGAATCAGATCTGGACTCACTATCTGATTTAGAACCGCCAATTATGCCTTGCTTAAACTTCCAAACCAGGCGTGGAGCCTCGGATGCATCCATGATAAGGCTAGTGAAATCTGCTGCCGGTGTATCCCCAATCATTCAGATAGTAGAACTATCCCCCAGGTTGGCGGACTCAACTCTAGCAGTAGAACTTGCCAGTAGGTCAGCCAACACTTTTCCTAATAGCTCTTCTTCTTCAATATCCAGGCTTGCCGTCCTGCCTTGATCTGTGCTAGGGCTCAGGTCTGCTTGTTCATCCTATTATTCTGGTAATTGGAGTCCGAAGAAGATCTCAAACCCCAGATACCTTGTTTTTGTCTCCTAATCATACTAAGGCTCTGGAAATCCACAGAAGGGGAAGTCTTCCCCTTGGCAGACAAAACGTCCATTCAAGATCCCTTGTATTGGTTTGTGGACTAACTCATACTGCCTCTTAGTCCTCTTTGCTTTCAATCTTCCTTGCAACCCCTCCCCATTTCTTTGCCAATCTGCAGTGGTAGGCTTATACCCCAACCCAAAAGCGTGAGGGTTGTGACTCATCTCCTTAGCAACAATACTTCCCTGCCAACCACTCCTGCCCAGTCCTGATCTAGGAATATGCCCCTATTTGTTCATCATGTAGATCCAGGAATATCTAGGAATATGCTCATGTAATTCCCATCATCCTCCGCCATGATGGTTTAGACCAGCCGGGCCTCTGCCAGAGAGAAGCCATAAAGGAACATGTCCTCCTCCCTATGTATGATTTCCAATATTGGCATGGTAGTTCCCTGGGGAGGATGGATCACATAATTTCCGTACACAGTAGCAATCCCGTATTTGAAGGGGTACTTAACCAACTGATGGAGTGTTAATGACACTGCTTTTATCTGATGTAGCTAGGGCCTTCCCAGTAGTAGATTGAACGTGGTCGGTACATCCATTACATGGAATTCGACCTCGTGTTCGGACAGGCCGATTAGGATATGACTCTTGAATGTTCCCATAACATCCCGGCTCGTATTGTCATAAGCCTGGATGGCCTGTGTCATAGGTGTAAAATCAGCTGGCCTCAAACTGATGGCGTAGGAAGTCCTCACTGGACATACATTGATCGTTGATCCGGTATCTACTAACACCATCGGAATCCACTTTTTTCGACTTTCCAGGGTTACATATAAGGGTCGGTTGTAGTTGGCACCCTTAGGTGGTAACTCCTTATCTGTAAAAGAAATCATCAGCGTAACGTCTCCATATGTAACCAACGATACCAATTGGTCAGCGGTGGTGTCGATAGGCAGTTTTGTTCAGTTCATTGCCTCTAACAGTGCTTGCCTATGCTCCCGAGAAGCCATTATTAGCCTCTAGTTTGATATGTCCGCTTGAATCTTCTTGGGCTGTTTCAAGGCCAGGTTTTCTTCAACATCCTTTTCGTTTGATCTCTCAACCTCTTTGTTGGAAGACTCCAGCTGATCTAAGTCTGCGAGTTTAAAGTACTGACCACTCCGAGTCATGTGATTAATCTCATCAGTATACCAGGTGTCATCAGGGGTATCATCTTTCCACCCTTCGTCAGTGTATGCATGACTTAAGTCACTGTATTTCTACGACTCTCCTAAAGCCACGGCCGAGCTATTATCTGGTTCTATCCGAAGTATGTTCACATCACGCCCTTTGTCCATTCCTTCTCCACCACATCTTTGGTTTTTGCATCTAGATATTTTTGGAGCGTCCTTAAGATCCTTTTTCAATCACTGGGCTCCCATTCGACCTTTTTGGTAGCTTGGACATCACCTACCATTGTCTTGGGTTCTTCTTTCCCTTTTCCTCTTCCCTGCTCCAAAGCTATCTTTGTCTAGATCTATTCTATCCTTTCCCTTTGAAATTGTTCTAGTGCCTGTTCTTTCTCAGTTAGAGGTACAGCCTCAGCCTGACTAGCACTAATTTCCTCTTCCTTCCCATTCTCTCTCATTTGTTTATCAACATCTAACTCCTCCTCACTCAGCTACCCATTGCTTGTTTCCAGCTTGCTTGGATGCCACCATTCCAGTTGTACACTGCTTGTATCCTTTTCTTCAAAGAAGTAGAGGTTGTTTAGATCCTCTTCCAGCTCGGCGAGGTCTTCTTCCAATTCAGCTAAGTCATTTAGGCCTTGTTCCGGCCAATCATTTTGATTCTGCCCTCGCTGGTCCTCCCCAATAGCGTTAATGTTGAGGAAGTCCTATAACATGACTACTGGCTTTGACTAATCGACGGCCACGATGTATAAGCTGGGGCCGTACTCTTCTGCAAGTGAGGCCCCTTTCTCTATGACTTGGGCATCAGGTTGGCCTTTCTCTGGTGCACTCTCTTTCTTCTCCGTTTCTATTGCCACAGGTTCGGGTTGGATTGGTGGTGGTATTAAATCCATTATGCACATGTCCATGCCTTCTAGAATAATCACCTCTGGCTTGGGTAGATGAGATGAGGTAATGTAGGTGCTGGGGTTAAAGGAGGGTGGTAGTGTATGTATTTGGTTAATGTTTCTGGGCAGGGGGGCTTGGTTATCTGTAGGAAGCAGGTTGGTAGTTACGTTTGGTTTGGAAGGTGGGGCGATGACCTTGTTGTCAATGAGATCCTGGATCTCATGATGTAAGCAATAGCATAGGTCTGTAGGGTGGCTGTATTGTTGGTGAAAGAAACAGTACTGGGTCGGGTCATGTCTAGGCGGCAGTGGGTCAAGGAGGGGTCATGGATCAAGGGGCTTGAGATGCCCCATTTCCATTAACATTTTCAGGGCGCGGGCTGGGTTCATATGGAGAGGGGTAAAGATTCTTCGATTTTGGGGTAGGCCGGTATTTTGTGAAGGTTGTGAGGTTGTGGAAGTAGCAAAGGGATCAGCCATCTTGGCTGTTGTGACAACAGTATTGACATTTGTAGGCCGCAGAATAGTGCTACTGCTAGCATTGGTACTCTAGGCGACTGGCCTTCTGGCAGGTTCACTAGTTTTGTGGATGATACGTTTCTTGAATGCACTCTCAATCTGGACCCCTAATTCGTGTAAAGAAGCAAATATGGACAGCGGTGCCACTATAATTCTCTGCATCATATCTGGCTCAAGGTTTTGGACCACTAGCAAGACTTGCTTTCTTTCAGAAGGTCTATTTTTCATTTTGCTGCTTTTGCCCTCCATCTAGCAACAAAGTCAATGAATGATTCTTTGGGGTTTTTGGTAGTAGCCTCCAGCTCACTGATGGTTACCTCTATCTAAGTGTTATAAGAGTACTGGTTGACAAACGCCTCAGATAACTCCTCCCAATTTCGCTTTGTAGAGTCCTCCAACTTAGCGTACCAGATGACTGCCACATCAGACAAGGTTCTCCCAAACAATGATAGTTTCTGAGCCCTAGACAAGCCCATTGGCCTTAGCACATCTGAAAACAAGTGGACGTGCACAATCGGATGCCCACTTCCATTGAATCTATCGATATGGGGCATCTTAAATTTCTCCGATAATTCGACCAAAGCCTCCGTGTACCCATCTTCGATATCCGGAATGGAGTTGAAGCCTTGGGATTTTTTCAGTGCTTTCTCTAGCCTGGCGATCTTGACCAAGGACGGATCGATTTCATTGATATCAAAAGGAAAGATTCCCTCATGATGTTGAACCAAAGCCCCATAAGTGGGAGCCGAGAGAAACATTTCTTGAGGATCTGGGATTTGGGGATTTTCTACTAGTGGAGGTAGATCCGGGTTTGGCTGAGTAGTCAGGATCGGATGCACGGTTGATGTGGATGCCCCAGATGTATGTCGTGATCAGCGATGACTTCATCTTGTGCGGCCATCCTTTGGTTTATGGTATCCATGGTTCTCTGGAAAGTTGACATCATGGAAGCAAATTCGTTCGTGTTTTGTGCCATTGCTGGTCTAGATGAGTTAGATGTTGGTGAACTACTTCAGTGCGAACGGATAGGTGTTTGCTGAATGCTTTGTATCGGCATAGTGGAGTAACTGGCAGAAGTGAGACTAGCACAAGCTAGCCACCAACAAGGTCTTGATCTTTGCAAAGCTTGCCAAAGCGAATACACACAACTTGGGGAATATCAGATCTTTCTGAAGCTATAATGGTAAACTACCTAGCAAAAGAAAAGAAAAACCATCGATCAAAATCGGACGGCACTTTGGCCCAATTCACAGTAGATAAAACATAACTGAAGAACCAATATCCCTACTGAACTCTGTTCTCAAATTCATGCTGATATGAACCATCCTGTACAGTCTCACTGTAAAGGCACATACTAAGTAAAAGAACCAAAACACCCTTATGAGAGGGGTAGGGTTACCATGTCCTAGATTTTTGACATGATCTAAGCTGCATTACTTCAATCAATGAGTCTTACAACATCCTGCATATGGGTCGCATCCTGTTCTAATTTGGAATAGTCACTATAGCCTCACTATATGCAACTAGGTTAAATGGTCGAAAGGGTACCTCGACAAGATTACCTAAGATGCCTCTCACACCTAACACTGAGAAGTGAAAGGAGAATCAAGCGGTACAGTGGTAATCTAGATCCAAGTGTTGTGTTTCCAACATAGCAGAGCCCATGACTGGACAGCCTTTTGGCAAGCCTTTTGGGCAAGCCTCCGGCAAACCGTCCAGGAATAGTAGATGGAAAACACAGTGACTTAAAGTAACCATGCAAATACAATGCAAAGAACATATAAGTGTAGATAAAATTTCACATCAGGAATTTCAAGTCAAGTTCTTTTTTGTCCCCAACAGAGTCGCCAGAAGCTGTAGCTTGCTTTTTGTGCTCCTTTCGGATATGACTAGCCCTACAGTTCGGACTCTCGTGGTTCTGAATCTGATTTCACAAGTGCAATGTGAAACAGTGAAAACACAAAAAGAGTCCAAATTTGACAATTCTTTTGGAAAATCGATTTGAATAAAAAATACCAAAAATGGACTACATTACCAAATTTCAGAGTCGCCACCTAAATATTTTTAGAAAATTTAGGAAACCCGTGACTCGTGCCAAAGGTCACTTATTCGTCATCACCAAAGTGTCTCAGCTTGGGAACTTAGGTACGAGTGGGGAAGGTCATGAATTGAGTACCCCACTCGTCCGATCAAAGATCGGCCTCTACTAATCATGATGTGATTCTTATTTACATTATATGCTTTTGTTCCGATTATTAGACTAACATTACTATGTGTTGCACACAAGTATAGACTAATTTGCAAAAGTTGGAATGCTTTGATTTTATGTTTGTTTGAAAATTGTTTTTGATACTCGTCACTTGAAAAAAGCGAGCTTGTATGTACATTAATCAACTTATCCCAATTTTAGCAATTAGCCTTCATCCACAGGCATTCAAACAAGTATATCACTTAAGCATTTAGCCTCATGGAAAGCATGCTCGATATGGTAACACAAACATACTATGTGATATGCTAAAACAATAAGTGCTCACCTAGTACTCCAAGGCAAGCCAAATAATAATAATAAAAAAAAAAGACTAGAAAACATGCATATTCCTAAACCATACAACGTGACTAATGCAATGCACAAATTTATGCCACTTTTATAGGCTTGGCTATGAGCATGGTTATATGATCCAATTCCAAGACATGTGATAAATCACGTATTCAAACAATGAAAATGAAATTGACATTGGTTAGTATGATGAGCCGAACCCAAATGCATGTGAGACGAGTGTATGCGAACATGAGAAATGTTAAGAAACATGATGCTCTACACTACCATTATAAGCGGGTAAATAAAAGGAAGAAAGAAATGGGGGTTGAAAGACATACACACTTATTACCATTTTGCCCTCATGCAAGAGGGTCCAAATGAATGTCCCAATGTCCGAATTAAGCTAACTATTACAAAACCAAATGAATGAATAAACAACTAATTAGCTAAGCTAAAGACTAATAATAAGAAATAAGCTAGCTACTTAATTTATTACAACAATACTATCTAATTTACTAACCAATAAACATTCATAATCATTATAGTACTGCTAATTATATTTTAATTACAACGATAAGGAGAGAATTAATTTACAACATCTGATAGAACCAAAAACACGATGATGGCATGCATGTGATGGTTTTCAGAAGTAACTCTGTTTGCCTTCCTTGGAATTTGCCTTGTTTCACCTTCAGCCACTACCCTCTATTTTTGCAAAAGACTCTGTTTACCAAACATTGGGGCCTGGCCGGGCCCCAATGAAGCCCGGCCAGGCCCAAATAGGGCCGATCGTGCCCTAATTTTATGCAAAGCTTGCTCTGAGGTGAAAACAGTGTAGACAGAATTTTCTGGGCATCTGTTTGTCCCTATTACCCTTCTCTGTCATGGAAAGCCTCAAGAGAAGGATGAAGTCGTTTCCAAAACCATCAATGAGCAAGTTGCTTGCTTG
Organism: Camellia japonica; assembly: GCA_030407325.1. Lineage (NCBI taxonomy): Eukaryota > Viridiplantae > Streptophyta > Magnoliopsida > Ericales > Theaceae > Camellia > Camellia japonica. The sequence goes on from JAPPVO010000059.1 coordinate 10,463,411, forward strand.
ATGATTTTGGCCACGATTTGGACAAAACTCAATGAATGCAATGAATCAACACCAACCCCTCCTCTTTATCATGGACTTAGCTCAAAGGGGGAAGTAGAGACGCTTCAAGGGTCGTCAAAACACCATGAATTCACGTGTGACGACTCTTGACACAATAGACTCGGCATAACGTCTGGCCGAGCCCAAGTGACCTTATTCATTTTCTTTACGTAGGTTGATTCGATTTTAAGCCAATTTCATTAGTCTTGTCCATTCTTTAATCCATTTGTCCAAGCTGATGGTTAAGTCCTCTAAATGAGAAGAACGTCAAATGAGAGGTACTCCTAAATATGAAGGAGAGACCTATGCATGTATAACACAACGTTATAAGCTAGATGTGAAGACTTACAATGCAACAAGCTTTGATATTCAAGCATATACCAATTAAATAAATTGCAACAGCCCTAAAACAACCCTAATATGCTAAAAACAATGACCAAAAATCATGTTGGAGAGCATAAAAAGGTAGGAAAGAATAAGGCAAAGCAAAACCAGTGAACAAAAAGCAAGGAGAGGTGGCTAACCTCTGCATTTTTTAGACTTCAAACCATGTTTTTTAGCCTTTTCCAAGCTCTGAAAATTAGTTTAAAAGGCAAAGAAGAGAGTGTAAAAACAAGGGCTTGAGCTATGAAATAAGGTGCAAGAGAAGGTGTTAACCTTCCCTACCCTTTGGTAGCTACACTTGAAATGGATTCAAGACTGCATAAAAACACAAGAAGTAACTAACAAGAGATAGAAAAAGTAGTAAAAGAGAATGTGGTTAGCTTATACCTCTCAAAGAAGCAAGCTCTTGTTTGTAACACAAACTTGGTTCAAGCACTCTCTCAAGCTTGAATTATGATTCTCAAGCCTCAACCAAGGTTCTAAGGTTATGATCTAAGGTGATGTATGGTGTATGGATATTTATCAAGAGAGACAGGTTGGCTCAAAGGTGACTTGTATAGGAAGAAGGAGCTCTCTCTTGTGTGTATATATTCTTTTGAAATTTTTCAGCCCTCAAAATAGAGGTATAACCTCATTTTTATAGAATTTAAGCAAAACAAGTCGAAAATATCTTCAAAAAAAGATAGCTAGCGGGCTCTCGCCTAGAACAGTGTGTATCGCCAGCGATGTACGGCTGGGCCAAAATAGCCACGGCCGGTTCCCAATGGGGCACGACCGAGCCCTAATGTGCTGCCCCACTCCCCTGTTTCAAACTCAGTATAAGGTGGCACAATGGTCAAAAATGGACCTCCGAGGTAAGAATGAGACAAGTAGGAAGGTTTTGGGATTATTTCAGGGCTCAACCTTGGATTCCCTCATCGAGAACTCGAATCACACAATGCAGTTTTCATCATTGAGTGCACTGGACCAAGCGCCTAAGTCTTACGGGTGGTAAAAAATGGGGTGTCTACACGCGTAACAACAGAACCAATGCCAACCGTCCAAGCCCAACAGATCATAAGATAGATAGAGGTGATCATAGAAAACTTTTTATTTGTATATGGCTCAATCCAAGTTGTTTGATATGTGTTCTATTACAAATATACATATTAGAATAAGTATTTAATAGATTGCACAATGTGGAAACTAAGCAACAAGCCAACAAGTTCACTTTCCTACACCGAACACAGTCACTCTTCAAAGAGTTCTTTATAGGTTAAGATTTATAGTATGCCGATGACATGTTGCCATGAAATCACATTAATGGCATAAATGACCCAAGTTCAAGTACATTTTGGAGCTCATTAGTTTGTTCGCATCTGCTTTCTATTTATTTTTTACCCAAATTTCAATTTCTATTCATTCCCCATTAATTCTAGCAACCAAACGAATCAAACTGAAATGTTAAGGAACAAGACAAAAATAATTATTAAAGAAAGAAAATTAGAGGGTTTTTAAAACCAAACCAAGTCAAAAGAACTTTAGCAAAATCCTCTTGTCAATCGAACACCACCCCTTTTTTCTCTAACCCAATTCAACTCTCTGGTCCTTGGTAGGAAAAAGGAGAAATAGAAAATCGAGATACATATAGAGGTCAACCAATGAAAAAAATTAATTAATAGTAGTAGCAAATAAAAATTTGAGACATAAATTGATTGATTAAATAGCAGAGCAGAGTAGCGAAGCGACAGTAACATTTGGTATCACTATGATGTAGGAAACCTCAAATAATTCAGACATTCAGCAAAAAATAATTAGAAAGGTGTAAAATGTTTCAAAATGCGGCGTTACATAACAATTGTGGCCGTAGGTACCATGCATTACCCCTGCTTTTGCGATGTGATTGAGATTCACTGGTGTGTTGGCTGTAGCGGCCATAACGGTGTCGTAACGGTCGTAACAGCCCGTTACGCACCGTTACACAATGTTATGAGCTGATTCTTTACAATAAATAAATAAATGAAAAGCTGATAAAATATATACTGAACAGATTTTGTACATATCTTTATGGTTGAATAAGATTTTGTCTACAAAACTCTTGAGTTATTTTCAGATTGTAAACTCGTGAACCACTTTGAAGTGAGATTCTTCAGCCCCATAATCTTTAGATTAGATCCACAGCCTTTAGAGTCTTTAAAAATTCTCCTATTGAGATTTAGATCTTCAGATCCATAAATTTCAACCATCTTCAACTGAGTTTTTGATAAAATAATAAAAAAAAGAGTGGTTCACGGGAAGAGGGATACAGAGAGAAGAGGAAAGATGGAGGAGTGAGAGATAGAGAGAGATAAGAGAGAAGAGATGCACCTATGTTGAAGATGGCTAATTTCCCTGACTGTGACATTGGGCCAACTTTATTCCCACTCCTGGGTGTTTTTTTTTTTTTTTTTTTTCTTTTCCATTATAGGGTAAAAACGGCATTGGCAATGCCGTTTTCTAGAAAACAGCTTTTCGAAAGCCATGTTCTATAATTAAAATAATAATAAAATTTGAACACAGAAAATCGGCTTTTGAAAAGCCAATTTTAATTAAGTTTTAATTAATTCTGAATTAATACTTTTTTTAATTTATATTTTCAACATAAATATTGTTTTTAACAAAAATATTTTGAGTATAAAAAAACAGTTGTAGAAAAGGCGTTTTACAAAACGGCTTTAGAAAAACCGTTTTCACAAATTTTTTTCACTTTTTTATTTGGGTTTTAATTGATCTACCCAGGTTTTTGTTTTGCTCTAACACTAAACACTCCATTTCATCAGACAACGAAGAAGACACTGCAAAGAAGACCACCGCGAAAAAATGTGAAGAAGATGAAGGCCACCGCGGGGTCACCGCAAAAACGAAGAAGACAAAGACTAGAAAACATCCTCGTACCTCTCTCTTCCATCATCCACATTGAGGTTTGTTTTGCATATATTAGGGTTTTATTTTTTGAAAATCCCAAATCAAAAAATAAAACCCTAATTTATGCAAACAGACCTCAATGTGGATGATGGAAGGGAGAGGTGTGACGATGTTTGCTAGTCTTCATCTTCTTCGTTTTTGTGATGGTCCTACGGTAGTCCTCTTTTGTCTTGTTCATTGTCTGATAGAAGTGAAGTGTTAAGTGTTAGAGCAAACAAAAACTTAGGTAGATCACTTAAAACCCAAATCAAATGATTTTTTTTTTTTTTTTTGGGTGAAAACGGTTTTTCTAAAGCCATTTTATAAAACGACTTTTCTAAAACCATTTTGTATTCAAAATATTTTTAGTAAAACAAATATTTATGTTGAAAATATAAATTAAAAAGAATTTAGTGTAAAAATGGTTTTACAAAAACCGTTTTTAATTAATTCAGAATTAATTGAAACTTAATTAAAAACAGCTTTTCAAAAGTCAATTTTCTGTGTTCAAATTTTATTTTTATTTTAATTATAGAACATGGCTTTTGAAAAGCCGTTTTCTAGAAAACGACATTACCAATGCCGTTTTACCCTATAATGGGAAAAATAAAAAAAAATAAAAAGCCATCCTAGAGTGGGAATAAAGTTGGCCGAACGTCACAGTTAGGGAAATCAGCTGTTGAAGATGAAGGAGATGAACCTTGCAAAGGGAAGATGTCAATCTAATCTACTGTGACTCTGTAAGTAAGACCCATGTTCAAAGTTTTGTTCGGCTGCCTCTTGGCTGCCTCTTGAAGAGGTGTTTAATATTATTTTGTTTTGTTTGTATGGTCTTCTGTCGGCTTTCCAACAAAAAAACTTATGGTCATTAATGATGTATTTAGCAATTTTGATTTAAATATATATATATATTTAGGCTTTTATTTTCAGTATTTTATATATAATAGTTGGTATTTTTTTTATTTTTTTTTTATTTTTATAATATCTAAAAATCATAACACCTATAATTATATTAATATATTTTATATATGTTAGTTTTTATTGATTAATTTATATTTTTTATTTGCAAGTTATTCAATGTAACGTCCCAAAGAAATTAACACAAATAGATTCATTATCTTCCAACAACACAATCTAGTTTTCCAAATTAATAGCTTCCATTGCTTAGAGTATATGGAATATAAAGCCTCATCATTAACATCATCATCAATCTCTAACATTTGTATTTATTACACACTAGAGATTTAGAAAATACTCCACATGCGATTATACATTCAACATTTCTAGAATATGAATCTACAACATGTGGCACCATAGGTCGAGTGCAATTCAATGCCCTCAAAGAGGCTACAAATTCCAAGGCTTAAGCCCAGTTACAGAAAAAAGGTTTTCGACCGTAGTGTAAAGCCCTTGGCTAGTCAAAAATAATTACAACAACAAAAAAAAAAGAGCCTTGTGCTCTCAAAATACATTCCACATCTTTTAACTCGGCAGAATCACATCATTTCTTGCACAAAATCCCATAGGGTGAGCACAAAGCCCAATAGGAAGATCTTAACAAAGTATAAACAGTTTATACAGTCTCCTGAGATGAATACATATGTCATGTCATGCTCAAAACATATATCTGTATCTTTTGAAAATCTTGTGCTCAATACAATTTGAAAACACAATAATTCGATAGCTTCAATGTAGTTCAAGGGGTGGTAAATACGACTTAGGTAATCCCTAGGTTGATGTCTGCAAGTAGGCATATCAAGCACTACCAATCACTACTTTACTGGTTGCTAACCGGAAGGCACGTGGTACCTCCTCCTCGTGTGTTTTTGGTTTTTTACCATGGACACTCAGGCCAATGTGACCAATACCAAACTACACCCCTTATCCGGACTTACCAACGTATTTACCCCAAAACAAATCAAAATGGTTTCGCAAAAACAATTCCTTTCTCAAAGCACTAGTTTTCCAATGCAAGATTCAAAATCAATTGCAATAATGATTTAATGGAATGACAATGCAATATGTAATGATGCATTAATATAGTTCCGTTTTCAATTCCACCACACAATCCATTGTGATCAAATTTCCACATCTCTTATCAATATAACATCATAATACATTTTAGAAGAGATAATATAACAATATCATTATTCATACATTTTTCACATATTAATCATCATTTATGAAAGTGGGTCTTTTCAAGACAAACAACAACAAGCTATTCCTCAAGCTTCCCAAACCAACAATTCTCATTTTCTCATGAAATTTTCTCATTTGATACAACTATAGAAATTTCCTCCATCATTTACTCACATAACAATTTATCAAGTATAAATTTCACAATATCTCACCTTTTTCCCAAAATCCCCAATTTCTAGGGTTTTCACCAAAACTAGGTTTTTGTTCCAGTTTTGAAAAGATTTTTTCAAAATAACACCCACACTTTAGAACATAACTCATACTCTCAAAAGCTTTGGGAAAAATAGAGAAAATCTACTTCTAGTATCATCTAGGGTTCATCAACCCAAACTCATGATCCAAACATGTAAGAAATATTTCAAACAAGCATAGACTTACAAAAACATATATATAACTCTAAGAATATCCGTACCTCAAGCTTGGGAGATGAATGGGATGAAAACCCTAAAACTCAATATTAATGAAAACTCGATTCAATCTATGTAAAGGTAGCCCTCATTGCCCTCTTCAGTTTGGTGTAAAAAGCCCCCTCAACTTCTTGAAGATTTTTGCTAAGTCTTATACAGAAGCTTGGATCTGGGTGTGTTTGTAGAGAGAAGAAAGAGAAAAGATGAGTATATATATAGAGAGAGAGAGAGAAGTGAAAAAGTGTGTCAAACACGTTTTTGGCATCAGTTTTGAGGAAAAGTGCACAAAATTTGAGACAGACGTGCCGAAATATGCATGAGTGGTTCAAATTCCGCACGAGGGGAATTCTAAATCCGCATTAGCGAATTTTGATGCTCCATAGATGGTTTGCTCCAAAGACGAACCCATAAATTTTCACAAAACTCACTCGAGCGGAATACAGAATCTGCACAAGCGGTTTTCTACCTAGAAAACCCAGAATTCCCTATGTGAATCCGCTCAAGCGGTTGTCAAATCTGCATGAGCAGTTTTGCCTTGAAACTCAAATTAATTTTGTACTCCGAAACAAGTTCCAATGCCCAAAATTCAAAAAAATTTAACTCGAAAATCTTAAGAGAGGTTAAGTAAGAGCAGAAAAGAATTCTCAATGACCCAATACGATAAACAAAATGACAAAAGTAAGCATACTATCTTACTACTCAACACCAGTCAATTCCAAGACCTGGGACATCACATTCAAAAAGATAACAAATATTCAAGTGATTCAAGCCCAAAAAAAATTGTGTATGGATTTTTTTTATTATAATTTTTATATGATTACATTAGCATGTAAAATCCAAATGTATAACTAGTGGTTGTATTTTTTCTTTTATAATCATTTCATTTAATATTTAATTGTAAATATTTTTTATTTTGTTATTATAATGTGTTGTGACAACAATTTTGACGGCACAATTTTTATTTTTATTTTTTTAAAAAAAAGTCTTTTCTATAAAAGAAAAAAAAAATTCAAATTTTTGTTTTCTTTATAATTTATTTTTTAATTTTTATATGATTACATCAAAATGTAAAATCCAAATGTATAAATAGTGGTTGCATTTTTGTTATAATCATTACATTTAATATTTAATTAAAAATATTTTTGATTTTGTTATTGTAATGTGTTGTGACAACAATTTTTTGTGGCACAATTTATTTTTTTTTGAAAGCAAATATCTTTTTTAAAATAAAAAATCAATAGCTAAAAAAAAAATTCTTTATAATTTAATTTTTAGTTTTTATAGGATTACATTAGTATGTAAAATTCAAATGTATAAATAGCTATGAAGCATGGGTATGGGTACGAGTACTAGTACGATACGAGTATGTTGATACGATAAAATCCAAAAAAAGTAGGGTACGAATACGGCTTAGTACGTTTGTAAAAAATATTTATTTTTAATTTTAATTTAGAATAATGTAAAAAATAATTAAATGGTTTAATTTGTTAAGATTCAACCTATAATTAACATTTAATGCAAAAAGTAAAGGTATAAATCAAAATTAAATGTCAATATATTAAATAACTAACAAACCATAGTTTAATTTTAAAAACATGCTAAGCATAAAACCAAAAATAAAAAATAAGTCTAGTGAAAGGAGTTTTATCTCTCTAGTAGAAGAAAATATTGTTTTAACTGAGGTACGATACAACTTGGGTATATAGTAGATACGTCTGGGTATGCCAAAAATTAAGAAGAAAAAATTTGGGTACGTATTTTGTGTATCTAGTACGTATGTAGAAGTACCATACGAGGTACCATACGCCGATAAGTACTCAGTACGGGTACGACATATTTTTCAAAGTACCCATGCTTCATAGATAAATAGTGGTTGTATTTTTTTTTATAATCATTTCATTTAATATTTAATTGTAAATATTTTTTATTTTGTTATTGTAATGGTTGTGACAACAATTTTGATGGCACAATTTTTTTTTAAAGAAAATGTGAAATTTTTTTTTTCTTCATATATAATTACATTAGCATATAAAATCCAAATGTATAAATAGTAGTTGTATTTTTTTAACCATTTCATTTAATATTTAATTAAAAAATATTTTTTATTTTGTTATTGTAATGTATTTTTTTAACCATTTCAAAAAAAGTCTTTTTTTAAAAAATCAATAGATAAAAAATAAATAAATTATGTGATGTTTCGGGTCTTGGACTTGAATAGTATTGTGTAGTAGGGTGGTGTGCATTACTTTCGGTGTTTTGTTTATCGTATTGGGTCGTTGAGATTTATTTCTACTCTTACTTAACCTCTCGTAACTTTTCCAGGTTGAAAATTTTGAGTTTTGGACATTGGATCTTGTCTTGGGTTGCAAAATGAAAATTCTGAGTTTTTGGGAAAAATTGCTCGTGCGGATTTGGCAACCACTCGAGCAGATCCTCACAGGGTATTTCAGAGTTTTCTTTTGGGTCTCACTTGAGTGGATTTTGGTTGATTTTTTTCTAGGTTCCTCTTTGGAGCAAATCGCCCGTGGAGGCAAAAAAATCCGCTCAGGCAGATTAGAATTCCGCTCATGCAGATTTCGGTATGTATGTCTCAAATTACGTGCTCTTTTTGCTCAAAACTGATGCCAAAAATGTGTTTTGCGCACTTTTTCATCTCTCTCTCTCTCTCTCTCTCTCTCTCTCTATACTCATCTTTTCTCTCCCTTCTGTCTACAAGCACACCCAAATCCAAACTTCTCTCTAAGATTTAGCTCAAATCTTCAAGAAGTTGAGAGGGCTTTTTACACCAAATCGAAGAAGGCGACGAGAGCTACGTTTATAACCAATTGGATCGAGTTTTCACCAACTTTGAGTTCTAGGGTTTTCTTCCTCTTCAACTCCCAAGCTTGAGGTAGGGATAATCTATGAGTTATACATATGTTTTTGCAAGTTTATGCTTGTTTAGAGTATTTCTTCATGTTTGGATCATGATTTTGGGTTATTGAACCTTAGATGATTGTATGAGTGGAGTTTCTCTAATTTTTCCAAAGCTTTTGAGAATATGAGCTATGTTCTAAGGTGTGGGTGTTGTTTTGGAAAAATATTTTCAAAAATGGAACAAAAACCTTGTTTTGGTGGAAACCCTAGAATTTAGGAATTTTGGGAAAATGTTGAGATATTGTAGAATTTATGCTTGATAAATTGTTGTGTGAAGAAATGATGGAGAAATTTCTATGGTTGTATTAAATGAGGAATTTCATGGAGGAAATGAAAATTGTTGACTTTGAAGCTTATTGTTAATTTGTCTTGGAAAACTAATGTTTAGAAAATGAGGTTTAACATGTGGAGAATACATGTATGTTGATGTTGTTATATTATCTCTTGGAAATAGATTATGATGTTATATTGATAAGAGATGTGGAAATTTGATCACAATGGACGATTATGTGGTGGAATTGAAATGGAACTTATAAATGCATTGTTTCATTATTGCATTGCCACTCCATTTTATCATTGTTACAATTGATTTTGAATCTTGCATTGGAAAAGTATTGTTTTGAGAAAGGAAATTGTTTGTGAAACAAGATCATTTTGGATTTGTTTTGAGGTAAATACGCTGGTAAGTCCGGATAGGGGTGTAGTTGGTATTGGTTAAGCTGGCCTAAGTATCTATAGTGAAAGACTGAAAACACACGCAGAGAAGATACTACATGTCTTCCAGTTAGTAATCGGTAAAGTGAGAATTGGCAGTGCTTGTTATGCCTACTTAAAGACACCAACCTACGGATTACCTGAGTCGTATTTATCACCCCTTTGAACTATATTGAAATTATTGAATTGTTAAATTCTCAAATTGCATTGTGCACAAAAGTTTCAAAAAAAGAGATATATGTTTTTGAACATGGCATGACGTCTACATTCATCTCAGGAGATTGTATAAAATGTATATACTTTGTTAAGATCTTCATACTGCGCTTAGTGTTTACCTTATGTGATTTTGTCCAGGAAACGATGTGGTAACCCTGTTGAGTTAAAGGGTGTGGGAATGTGATTTTGAGAGCACAAGGCTCTTTTCTTTTGTTGTAATTATTTTTGACAAGTCAAGGGCTTTACATGTATGGGTTTGAAAACCATTATGTTGTGTAACCCGGGGTGTAAGCATTGGAAATTGTAGCCCCATTGAGGGCATTGAACTATACTTGACATAATGTGCCACATGCTATAGATTTATATTCTAGGAATACTGAATGTATAATCGCATGTGGAATATTATTTGTAAATCTCTTGAGTTTAGTGAATACAAATGTTGGAGATTTGATAATGATGATGATGTAAATGTTGAGACTTCATCTTCTGTATACATTAAGCAATGGAAGTTATTGATTTGGAAACAAGATAATATAATTGGAAGTTATTGAGTCTATAGTGTGTTATTTCTTAGGGGCGTTACAATTTATGGCATAATTTTTAATTTTATAATCATTTCATTTAATAATTGTAAATATTGTTTATTTAGTTAGTTCAAGTATTGCTCAAAAATAATTTTGTAAACATTTAAAATAAAATTAAAAAATGTATCAATGATGCAGAATTTAAATTCGAAAATGCCACGACAAAAGGGTGCCAATGATGAACCTAGTGATGACATTATGTAATTTTAGTAGTAACATTATGTAAAATTTAATCTTTGTCATTTGTGAATTGTGCTATGATGTTATGTATTTTATCAGTTTCTTCTATTAAGGATGTATACTTTTTTGAAACTATTTAAAATCTACAAATGCTTCCACAAGTATAATAATTAAAAAAAATATATTATAAAAGAAATTATTGCCACAAGTGTAATATGGATTTATGACATATAAAGTCACTAATTATTGAAATAAAATGTAAAAAAACTCATTTTATAGTGATTTAAAAATATGAAATATATGGGATCATACTTAAAAATTAACAAAATTTTATCAAAATTTATTTTAAAACTCAATAAATATGATTATGGGGAAAAAAATATATGCGTATCGGTAAGTTTTTTTTTTTCAAATTGTGCGAAAAATAAAAAAATTCATGGTTTTGGTTACTGCAACCATTACGATACAGCTTGTACATCCCGCAACCGCAACTGCACCACGTCCACCATTACGGCGACTGCAATCGCTTTTCAGAACCTTGGGTGTAAAGGAAAATGTAGCAATTGAGTTGTAATATAGGAACAAAATAAAAAAATAAAAACTAAAAACCTAGAGTCCAAAAGACTAATATTGCTGCCAGCCAAACTTGCAAGAATATAAAACCATTACTCTTGCAAGTCTGAAGGTTAAAAAGCCTATCAAATTTCACAAGAATTATGAATCCCTCAATTTAGTAATTTTTCAAGTGTTATCACCCCAATCATCTGGTTAATACTCTCATATGAGCTATGTTACATAGACTCGGGTCCATGAGCAGTTATATGTGTAGGTGTTAGGTACATCTCCAAACAAAGATGGACAAACAAACTTTATTGGCACCAACGAGAATGTAAGTTGAGGCGATGAGAAATGACATGATTACATTAAATTTAGCTAAGGATATTAGTCTTTGATTTTGAACGAAATTGATTAAAGCAAATATATCCATGTAGCTGACCCCAAAATAATTGGAATAAGGGTTTGCTTAATAACCTACTTTGGTGCACAACATGGTGTTTGCATCGCAACATTAAACTTTATTATCCCCCCATGTTTTGCAAGTTGAGAAAATACATTCAATTCAAGTTCATTTTGAATATTCTATAAATCTATTGAGTTTTTAGAGTACTTGTTAAAAAATAAATATATATTGAAAATCATGTATCAGAATTAGTAGCTGAGCTAATTGTTTTAAATTGAAAAATCTTCAATTTCAAACTTTAAAACTGAAATCCTCTTAAAGCCACCCAAAACATGTCTTTTTATATGTCTCACATCTATTGATATCATATTGGATTACGGTTCTCAAATTAACACTTAAGTTTTAATTACAAGGCTAGGTAATAAAAAGATCAAATTCTTGGCTAGATAATTGATTATGTTATGGAGGATGTCTTGGATCAAATAACAATGGATAACACTTCAAAGCATTTATTTTCTTTATGGTCCTACAAATCTATCATGAAGCTTCTAGTGCAAATTTAAATACCAAAATTGTTTGTTTTCTATATCAGAATACCAAGAAAAGACAGAACAATTAATAGATAAATTGCCTAAGTAATCCAAGAAGTCAATTCATAAGCAAAATATGAAGAATTTTGAGTAATTTAGATAAACAATACCAGTGTCAATGGTCAAAACTAACACAATGTTGTATGATTTTGAAGCTAACAATAATTAAACAATTGTACCATTGCCATTCACAATACCAAGGACAAATTGATCTATCATCCAAATACGAATAATTTTCAATAATTGAATCTATATAATTCTTAATCTGTAGAGTCCTTCAATTGAATCTATAGAGAGATAAAAATCGAGCCAAGAGAAGAAAACCAAGCCCTAACCCGCAACCCTAACTAGAAAAACTAAAAAATGTTCTCATTTTGTTGAATTGATTGATGAAATAGAGAGCTAGAAATCGAAAAATGCTTACCAATTGTGAATCGATCAAAATCTTCTGCTCGAATCGGAGACGGAGATGATAACACATCGATTGATGATAACACAATTTGAATCGGAGATGCAGATGGTGTTATGCAGAGAGATAGTGAATCGACTACGTGATCTTCATTACTATGAGAGTGGATCAAGAGTTTGAGAGTTCAAACATTTTATGATGTTTGAGCTCATATTTCAAATCAAAACTTTGCACTTTTCAAAAAAATGAACAAGAAGTAGAAATTACAACCCCGCTACGTAGCTCGAAACCTTATGGCTCGAGTGGCTCGAAACTTTCTACTGTGCTCAATCTCTTTTCTTCGTCTACCTCCCTTCTTCCTTCTTTGCTTTTGACTCTCTCTCTCTCTCCTCTTTGTTCTCTTTCCCTTCACGCCATCATTCACTCCTCTTTGTTCCCAAACTCAAAAACAAGGAATTTTCAAAACCACTACCATCACATAGGGCTTCACTCCTATACCTTATTCTTCACTGGAATCTTTATGACCCTCTCAACATCACATAGAGCTTCACTCCTCTACCTTATTCTTCACTGGAATCTGTATGACCCTCTTAAAGCTTCATCCTCCTCAAGATCACTCGTCAATGGCTGCTAGCAATGAAATCATCACCAACGAATCCATGGTCCTCTTCTCCTTAATGAAATGTCTCTTTTGATTTCAAAAAATTGGAAATTTTTACTTTCATTATAATGATTTTGACTTATCCCCTGTTTCTTTGACTTGATTGTATTTAATTTTTTGATATTTTCTTTCAGTTTCATTGTATGGGTTTTCAATTCTCTGCTCTAAAAACTTGAATTGCTGAGAAATTCGAATGATTTTGATTTAAGTTTCAACCTTTTGCACTCCAAGTGTTTGTGATTTTGACTAACAAGCCCCAGTGTTCAATTTGATGCTAACACTTACAGAGTAGCTTCCATGGAAGGTGGGTCATCTTCTTTTCCAAAGAATGCCCATGAACACTGAAGCTACAAATCATCAAATTATTTACCTCCAACCCAGATCCAGACATATGAAGTAAGAATTTTCATAGAAAACAACAAAATCCAGCAAGAATTTACCTCCTCTGTTCCCCCTCTCTTTTTTTTTCTTCTTCTATTTTCCTACTCTCTTTCTGTCGCCTGTTCTCAAACCAGTTTTAGAGAAGAAGAAGAAGAAAAAAAAAAAAAAAAATTCAAAACGAGGTCGTTTTGAAACTTCGGGCCATTCGAGCCTTAGGAATCTCGAGCTACGAAGCATTTTTTGTAGAAATTGATAGAAAAGAAAAGAATCTTCTATAGATAAATTGATTGCCTAAAGTTGACCCTGACCATATAACTTTACCCTAGTCGTATGATTTTATTGCACACCCATAGCTTTCTGCCACGACCGAATAATAAATATATAGTTGGATAAAAATTGGCCGATCGGATAACTTTTGCGACAAATAGAACCAATTTTAAAAAGATAGTCCACATGCAAGTCGAAAGATGCTATTTCGCAATTCTCCTCTTAGGAGAATTGCGGAACAAGGCACCTCCTGTGCTATAAAAATCCCCTTGAATCAAGGTTTTGAAGAGGTTGAAAGTTTGGAAGAATGAATAGTATCTAGAGACTCCCTCTTATCTTAAGCATTTGAAGCTCTCTTTTTTCTCTATACTTACACATATGCATACACACATCATTGAAGCTCATCCATGAATCTTTTTGCTGGGAATTAAAGGATCATTTCAGAAGCATGAGACTGATTAGAAGAGTAGGTTTGCCAATTAAAGAGCTCTGCCATCTTCTTTGAGGTAATCTCTTGAACTTTCTCTCACTTTCTCTTCTATTTTGTTTTATTTTCATTTCACTCTAGCCAAACACTTTTTAATTCTGTGTGTTTTGGGAAAAATGGCTGAAAGTTACTTTTTGGCTTTTTTTTGGCTTTTTTGTGAGAGAGGGAAGTGGGTTAAAAGCTGGGACGTGACTTTTAACCCACTTCCCAAAATAGGCCTTTGTATATTTAATCAATAATGATGTGATTGGGCCTTCATAAGATTTGTCCAATGATGTGAATTGTAGCATTCTTACATTTTTTCTCTTGTTTTCCCAACTCCCAAACATTATATTTTATGAATTTTCTTTAATTATTTATACTATTATTAAGTGAAAGTCTAAATTGGTTTAGTGAAACATTCTTCTTCTCATGTCATGTGACAACTTTATATATGCTAAAATAAAATATAAAAAAAATTATTATACACAGCGTAAGCAAGTTTTGAACCCAAAATTTTAAATTTTATTAAGAAACATACTTATTATGATGTTAAATTATTTATTATTTATTTTTATTATTACTTATCTGAATTGCACACATATCGCGTGTGCCGCCTGCAAATTTTTATTAGTTGTAGGTATGTATGGAGGGTAGTAGCCTAACCTTTCAATTGCTAATCATACTTGTCTTTGTTTTTTTCTTATTTTCTTGCATTTTCTCACCCATTTTCTCATCATCCAAACATGTTTAATTGTTATAATTCAACTCTTGCTTGTAAATTTGTGACGGCCGGTAGAAAACCCATTTTTGACCAACCTCAAGACTTTGATGTCATCATTTGTGCACTCGATGATTGCGCATGTTTGTGCTCGTTTTGAGCGCCCGAAAGTCTCGGCTGAGCGCCTTGTCTTTGAGCCTCTAAACCCTCTGTGTTTTGGCCTTGTTTTTGGGCCAAACCTTGGTGCCTCTTGCCTGGAGGGGAGAAGAGCCTTGCCGGCCACCTTTTGGCTATTGTCGGCCACTTTTCCTCCTTCCCGACCACTTGAAGTGGTTGGTCGGCTAGGGGAGGTGGCCAACCAGCCACCTGAAGTGGTTGACGGCCAATTTTCTCATTTTTTAGATATTTGATATGCTAGCTATGCCAGTTGTTGATCACTAAATGCATCCTCCATACACATGTATGGAAGGATGAAGCAAGCTTTTTGCTTTCTTTTTCTATATAAGGGGAGGTCCATCCCCCATTTTCAGGGTTCAGAATTTTGAGGAGCAAAATTTTACTCTCTCTCTCTCTCTCTCTTGTGCTTGAAAGTAAGGTTTCTTTACATTTTTGCACTAAGACTCTTACCCAAACACCTTCACCTTGGAGCTGAGGTCCCTTGAAGCTTGGTTTGAGGTCTTAGGCTTGGTTTTGGCTCAGAAGTGTTGCTGTTTTAGTGTTGTGCTTCAAGGGTGAGAACTTGACCCTTTTAAGCATTGTTTAAATTCATTGTTTGGCCACCTTTGTATGCTATTTGGAGGCTGGTTTTAACATCTTAAAAACTCTGTTTTTAAAGGTTTAAAATGTTGGTTTGAGTCTTGTTTGGTTAGGGGGTGGTTTCCTCCCTTTGCTCTTTGGCTTGTCAAGCCTTTTGAGCCATCTTTCAAAGCTTTTGAAATACACTTTTCTTGGCCTTTTAACCACTGAATTCCAGGGAAATATCAGTGGTAAAAAGTTGGTTTTGAGGTCCAAAATAGGAGGGGGTGGCCTCCCATCCTTGTGTCTTCTTTGCAAGTGTTGATGGCCCAACATGTGAGCATGTTTTTCTACCATCTCATGGCTTGATCTCAGCATGTTTTTGTTACTTTTTTGACCTGCTTTATCTCTGTTTTTGCTTGGTTAAGTCACTCCTTGCTTGCTTGTTACACTTGTAGTGTAATCATGCTTACTAGCTTAGCACGCCTAATGAGTTGGCCTATTATTCTAGCTTGTGTTAGCTCTGTCTCAGCACATTTTTGCTAATGTTTTGACATGCTTTAACTCTGTTTTGGGTGGTCTTGGTTATATGAGACTTGTTATGCATAGCTATAGTGTAAATGGCTTCACTAGCTTTGTGAGTTAAGGCCTCTAACATGCTTTTCTTGAGTTGATTGCATGTTTTGGCATCATTTAGCATGTGATTTCAGTGCATATAACTCTATCACACTCTCACATATTACATTCTTTCATTGCTTTTGAGAGTTGTGCCTTATGCCCAGTTTATGAGCCAATACATGAGCATGATTTTCTTGCCTTTTGGACAACCATCTCAGCATATTTTGGCCCCTGTTTTGACTTGTTTAAGCTCTATCCAGAGCTAGTTTGGTCCTTCGTGCTTGATATTGCATGCCTCTAGCGTAGTGCTCTTCACTAGTCTTGATGATTATGGCTTTTGAACATGTCTTGCATGCTTTGCTTGCATGATCTAGTGTCTTTAGCATGCCATTTCAGCATTGAAATTCTACAACCTCCCTCATTTCTTCATTTTTCCATTTGTTTTGAGGGTTGGTGAGTCTCAAGATTGTGTTTAAGCTTGATAGAGTTTGTGCTCAAATGGCTTTAACCCTCTTATGAGTGTTCCTCCTAGCCAAAGGCATGATCTCTCTCATGCCTTAAACCATTCTTTTGGTTAACCCCTCTCTCATTAGAGGACTTTCACATTGGACAAATCAAGTAAAGAATGGTTTGGTAATGTAAAATGAGTAAACAAGAAAGTGCACAAGTAAAACATGAATAAGATAAGCATTTGTGTTGCATTGCATGTGGTTGGGTTGGACATTAATCCAAACACAAGAAATGTGGGACGTTTCATACTCAAAGTGATGAAACATGTCGCATTTCTTGGTCGCTACCACCCTTGATCATCCATGATAGGGTGGAGGCACTTTGAGTCCTATGTGCACATTCACTAAGCTTGTACAAGCTTGGTTCTTCGACCATCATGCATGAAAATGCTTGATTGATGGCTTGAGAGCCAAGTGCCACACTCCTTTGAGCTTGAGAAGTGATGAGAAGTGTGGCAGTACACACATTTCCTTAGAAATACATTGTCGTGCCTCTGTTGTTCTCTGTTACAGCAAAACCAGAAGTTTAGAAAAGCAGGTGGCCGACCGGCCACTTTCACTAGCCAACCAGCCAGTTAAGGTGGCCGGCAGCCACCTTTTGTGGCCGACCGGCCACCAGTCCATTTTTGGTGCAAAAGTGTTCCTATTTTGAGGAAGAGGTAGTCTGGAAGTTGGTTCAATATTCAGAAATCAAGGATAGTGCAAACAGAGGCAACCGGTGGCAAGACGATGGATTTTCGGAAAGAAGGCAAACGAGCATGCATGCACTCCTCGTCCCTCGAGGCCATTTAAATTGCTTTATTAGTTAGTTGTAGCTAATTTACCAGTTTTGTAATTAGTTAGTTAATGTGCCTAGCTAATTAATTCATTTCGTAATATTTTAGCTAGCTTAGAGTAGTTAGCTAGTTATTCAATTGTGTTGTAATAATTAATTAGCTAGAATAGTTAATTAGTTATTTTGTAATAATTAGCTTAGCTTAGTGTAGCTTAGCTTATTTATTCGGACCCTCCTTCGCGAGGGCACAATGTTATAATTAGCGTGCGTTTGTGTGTGCATGTCTTCCAACCCCACGTCTTTCTCCCTTTTGTTTAACCACTTACGATGGTTAGTTTTAGGGCACGTTTAGATTAGCATACCTTATGCTTGCATGTTTGCATCATTCATTTGTCTTGCATGCACCGGGCTCGGCGGATCATTCAAATGCATCGTATTTCAATACTTATTTGAATACGTGTATCAAATCGTTGCATTCATATGTCATCTTAGATAGCCGAGCCTATTTAAATGCATTATTGCATGTGTTACATTAGGCATTTTGTATAGTCAGGATCATGCATATTTCTAACTAGTTTTTGTTTTGGCTCGAAGTACACTGTAAGTTTTACGCTTTAGCATACTTGCGTGAGTGTGAGTGTTGCCATGATCACATGCTTGCCATGAGGCTATTTGCTTAAGTGATTGACTACTTGAATGCCTGTGGGTGAAGGCTTTGTTGCTTGAATTGGGACAATTTGACAAATTGATGTTTTAAGCCCACTTTGCGAAGTGGCAAATCATCAGGTTTTAAAGCCCATCATGTTTGGTGGCAAATCCGCACTTGAGCCCAATTGCGAGTGGCACTTTCAAACCATTTTCAAAAACAAATGTGTGTAGATTTGTTCCAAGTCTTGGGACTTAGTCTATACTTGCTTGTGTGCGTCACATAGTAAAGTCATCTAATAACTGGATAAGAACACATGAGGTTTATAAAATAACATATCATGGTAGTAGAGGCCGATCTATGATCGGGCAAGCGGGGGTGCTCATTTCAGGACCTTCCCCTCTCGTACCCAAGTTCCCGAGCCGAGGCAACTTTGGTGATTATGGACACGTGGCCTTTGGCACGAGTCAGGGTTTCCTAAATTTTCCAAAAATAAAATATTTAGGTGGCAACTCTATAATCTGGCAAAGAGTCCATATTTAGCGCTTTTTGATTCAAAATCGATTTTCCAAAACGATTTGCCGGATTTGGACTCTTTGGTGTTTATCAGTCTCACATTGCACTTTGTGAGATTAGATTCAGAACCATGACAGGAGTCCGAACTGTAGGAGACCAATTCGCGCCTCTCCAAAAAGGGGGCGCGCGAAGAAAGTCGGGTCTACAGTTTTTGGCGACTCTGCTGGAGATTTAGAGAACTTGACTCGAACTCATGATATGTTGTTTTATCTACATTTATGTGTTTCTTTGCATTGCATTTGCATAGGTGTGCCTAAGTCACAGTGTTTTCCATTTGCTATTCCTGAACGGTTTGTTGGAGGCTTGCTTGGAAAAGCTTGTCGTAAGGCTGACCGGTTGTCGGCTCTGCCACGATGGGAACACAAACCTTGGATCTGGACTACCGCTGTACGGTTTGATCCTCCTTTCACTTCTCGGTGTTAGGAGCGAGAGGTATATTATGTGGTCTTGCTGAGGCACCCTTTTGACCAATTGACCTAGTTGCATATCGGAAGCCTTAGAGACTGTTCCAAACTAAGACATGTTGCTCACCTAAATGCAGGATTGTATGAAACCGCATGCGTGCGTACCAAACCCCTAGTTCCTGACGAAACTAGGACAGGGAAACCTACCCCACCATAGGGGTGTTTTGGCTCTTACTTGATTGATATGTGCTGTTAGGGTGTGTCTCTACAGGAATGTATGTATCAGTTGCAAGTCTGGGTATCAGTTTGAGGATATCAGTTTTGAGGCAGAAAATTTTGGGGCAGAATTTAGTAGAGAGCACAGTCATTCAGCTATGCTCATATCTGTTCTAGTGAAATCAGGCTAAGATGCTGTCTGTTTTCTCTTTTGCAAGATAGTCTTGGAACCATAGCTTCAGAAGGCTCCAATATCCCCCGGGTACTCTGGACTTGTATCGATAGACTTTGTCAGGTCGGAATTGGTTCAGAAGAAACCTATGTTCACCTCACCCCCACCGGTTACAAGACGAAGGAGGTTCAGGCAGAATTTACCAGTACAGTTTCTATAGTAGTCACACCTCAGTTCACCCGGCTTTAGTCTGGTCTGGGAACAGTTGTCTGCATTTAGCTCAGCAAAAGATCAATCACCCATTCCCATGGCTCAGTATCTCCTAGCCTGTGTGGAAGAACAAACAATTGAGGCACTGCAGCAGGACGCAGTTCGTCAGGCCGAAGTGATAACCTGACTACAACAACAACAGCTACAATTGGCTGCGGCCTCTACACCTTATGCACCTCCCACGGGTAACCTGACACCCGGAGCCACTGCCCATACTACTAATGTCCAAGAGACTCAAGGCAATCTAGCAGAGCCAATCCCAGAGCAAGCCTCTAAAGCTCCTGTCTATCAAGTCGAAGCTCCATTTGAATTTGAGGTTGACCCAACTGCACTTAAGGTCAATAAACTGGAGAAGTTATTCAAACGAGCACAAGCAGTGAACTCCATCTTGGATTTAGAGGACGGGTATACTGAATCTGCAGTTACCTTACTGGAGCAGTTTAAAATGGGGCATATCAACTGCTTCGATGGCTCTGGAGACCCAATGGTCCATCTCCGCCTGTTTTTTGATATCCTAAGGCCAATGGGTTTGACCCTAGCCCAGAAGTTGTCTCTCTTCGGCCGAACCATGTCTGGGATAGCCGTAATCTGGTATGCTAAATTAGAGGACTCTGTGAAACAGAACTGGGAAGAGCTGGCTAAGGCCTTTATTGCTCAATACTCCTACAACACACAAATCGAGGTCATAACTCGTGATCTCGAAGTCACCCACTAAGAGCCAAAGGAGGGTTTCTTAGAGTTCGTGACGAAATGGAGAGCAAAAGCCTCAATGGTGATTACAAGGCCTTTCGACAAAGATCAGACCAGGATGATTGTTCAGAATCTGCATAGCATGTTGTTACAAAAGATGATCGTCCTACCTTTGTTTACCTTCCCAGACCTTCATGAAATGGGGGTTCAAATCAAGGATGCCCTCAGACAAGGGATCTTTGTGGAAGATAATGAGCCTGTGAAGAAGAATGTTGTTCGCAGTTCCAATGCTACTACTGATGGTAGCATAGCTGCGAAATGCTCAGAAGTAGACACTATCACCACTTCCCTTAATGGCCAAAAACCAACTACTTCAACTCAGCCCCAAGCCCGAAATTTCCATCCTCTTTACATGAGTCTCTCTCAAGCTTTGAGAATGCTGCGAGAAGAAGGGTACCTAGAGCTCCTAGAACCTCAACCCCTTCCAAATCCTCTTCCACCAAGATATGACCCAGCTAAATACTGTGCCTATCATCAACAACACGATCATGATACGAACCGTTGCATCCGCCTCCGTCATAAGATTCAGGATCTTATTGACGAAGAGACCATAGCTCCACCAAAAGGACCTCAGGTTAGTACTGACCCGCCATCTCTACATCTCAATCTAATCCATATACTGCCATCCACCTATGACCCCAGTATATACATCACCCCAGCCCATTTACCTAAGCCTGAGGTGTTCATTCCAGACAACATGGACTTATGCATGATGGATGCACTTGAACCCCAATCATCTCAAACCCGTGAACCCACTACTTCTGAGATGATGAGAATGATTGAAGATTTTCAGAGAACTGTGGCAGATTTGGCCTTTGGGATATTGGCTCTATCATCGGCCACATCACATGCTAGAAATTTCACACCAAAAGGCTCTCCAATCTTGGGGCATCCTGCAATTGAAAATGGCCAACCTGAAGCCATCCCAGGTCTGGGCAATGACATATCGACAACAACTAGGCTCCGCTCTGATATAGCGACCCAATCCCTTGGCAAAGTGGAGGCAAGTGGTAAGAACAAGGTAAGGGCAAGCATTGGTCCCCATGAACACCTTCTGTGGACTGTTGAGGCTTTGAAGGCAGAAGGACTAAATAAACAGCAAGTGCTCGCAGTTGTTGCAAAAACTGTGGATGACACTTTAGCCGCTCAAGTTGGGGGCATTTCGAAACAAGGGGCAAGCCGAGAAAAAGGTTGTCATACCAGAAACATTCCTTTCAGCTCTAATCTTACACTCGGAAGAGATCATCAAACCCAATCAGCACCTGCCAACCCCTTTGCTAGTATATCCACAACTCCATAAACCTCGAAGTACCAACCCCGAGGCCAGAGGGTCTTCAATCCCCTCTACATGACTTTGTCCAAAGCTCTTCAAATCCTCGTTGGACAAGGCCATCTCAAGCCCCTTGAGCCTTGGCCTCTCCCGGATCCCCTTTCAGCTAAGCATGATGCTGCCAAGTACTGTGCCCTCCATCAACAAACCGGTCATGGCACTGACATTTGTTTTCGTCTTCGCCACGAAATACAAGATTTGATTGATAATGAGGTCATTGTCGCACCAGGTCCTGCAAAGTCTATTGACACTGGATCAATGAATGTGGGGGATAATGTGACTATGTGATCGGGGGATGAACCACCTGCTGATGGCGCTCATTTTACTCTAGATATGGGGATGGCACGCACTGTTTTGAGCATTTTGCGAATGCTGTTTACTTTACTTTCTGACTTGGGTATTGAGTCAGTTTTGTTGTGTTGTATTGAGTCTGTCTTGTTGTATCGAGTCAGTTCTGTTGTGTCAGAGTCGGGTGATTTCGGGGGTGTTACCTCGGGCATCACTTGCTTGTTTTGTGTTTGTCTTTTACACCCTTTCTTTTGCGTCTGTTTCTGTCATGAAGCCAATTGTGCCAGAAGATCTGAATGAAACGACAGAGATTTTCACCTACTTTTCTGCGTCTTGAAATCATTGCATTGACCTAAGTTTTTCAAAACTTTTTGAACATTGTGATGAAAACAAAGAGGAAGGAATTCCTTGGGATTTGCAAAAATTTGAGAGAAAGAGAGGCATGCTAAGCCCTTAATGAATGAGATCATGTTTGTTAATGTGAGTACTGAGAAGGATCCTGGCTTGATCCAGATTAGTTCTCCATTGTCTTCAGCGTGAGCGACTAGTCGCTTTCTTAAAAGATTTCAAAAAATGTTTTGCGTAGTCCTACGAAGGCATGCGTGGAATTGATCTTGAGATTGTGCAGCATAGGATCACTCTCGGCCTTGAGACCCGACCACTTTGCTTTCAAATCTTGAACCTTGACTCAGAATGTTCAAGCAATCAATCACAATGTAAGGCTTGTATGGCCGGATCGAAAGCAACCCTTGAACTAGGGGCAAGAAGGTCAGATGTCATTAAAGGAAGCTTGCAAAGCTAGATCAGAAGCATCCCTTGAACTAGGGGCAAAAAGGTCAGATGTGCTCGAAGAGTCAAAGTTGGGTCATTCTGCAAACCAATGAAGACTGGCAAGAAAGCGAAATTCCAGAATGGAGAAAAGAAAGTTTTTGCTGAAGGACAACCGAGTTCCTATCCACAACACTAGGGACAAATTCAGACCCGATTGAATGGACTCCTACATCATTAGCGAACAACAACCATTCTCTTGGATTCAGATGGCTTCGAGATCTCAAAATCGATCAACATGGACAAGTTAAACTTTTTTACCCTTGAGAGGCTCACTGGGCCAAAAACCCAGAAGGGCGACCTAGGCAAAAGTTAGAGCAAATGAAAAAGAAAAAATAAAAGAAAAGAAAAGAACAAAAATGAAAAAATGCAAAAAAAAAAAAAAAAAAAAAAAAAAAAAAAAAAAAAAAAAAGAGAAGAAAAAATGAAATGAAAAGATGAAAAAATGAAAAGAAAAAAAGAAATGAAAATAAAGGAAAAATAGAGCTTGTAAGGTTGAAAACCCAGAAAGGCGACCTTGGCAAAAGTTAGAGCGCAAAAGGAGAGCGTCAACACCCGAGTGAATCTCAACCTGGAACTACGTATGACCTGATTCCCATGTTTTGGATACGTAGGCAACTTCATCCTGAAGTTTGGCCCCAATCATTTTCAGCCTGCTTGGCTCATCCATGTTGATTGGCTTGTCCTTGTTCAAACTCGGCTATCTTATCCATGTGCAAATTGGCTTGTCTTCATTCAAATTCTGACTGTCTTATTTCGTCAGAAAGATTCAATTGCAAGACAATTCAAGTTCAGATCTGACGTTGTGCATTTCAAGGGTAAATTCTATGTTAGTCGAGTAGTGGCCATTTGCAAAAACAGTTTTGAGAATTTTTAATGAGGTTGACTAATTTTCTCGAAAATTATTCCATTTTTTTCCAAAAACTGGACCATTTCTTTGACCCAAAAAAGAAAAAAATTCAGTGCTCATAGCCTGACTTACATGATTTCAAATCAGAAAATCAAACAAGCATGTTAATCTGACTCTCATATTGGTCAAAATTGTTTTAGTAGAAAGCCAAAACAAAAAATAGTCAAAATGATGAACTAGGGGCACAGTTGAGTCAGGTTTTCTGTCTTTTCCCTATTGTCAACATACTTGCCAGGAAAGGGCACCATATTCTCCAAGAAGGGCAGAACTGAAGCTAACAGCAAAGGGGTGAAAGCTCTCACATCCTCCAAGCCGGCAAGGTATCAAGCCAAGTGCGACGCGCGAACTGAAAATGGAGCAGGATATTCCACTCCCTCATCTGGAGGGCGTCGTCAACCGATGTGAGTTGCAGATTTGCTCCAATTGCACCACAACCCCTTTGTGGGAAAGTTCACTAGTTATGAGCCAAAGAAGGAGAATCTAGTAGAATACTAGGGGCAAGAGCCCACAACTTCCTGTTTATCCGTCAACCCCTAGGGAAGGGATAAAAAATAAGAGAGATTGAAGAATAGAGAGATGTGTGATGAGAGGAAAAGTGAGGAAAGGGTTTGTCAGAGAAAAAGAGATTGAGTGCAGAGTGATGTGAGAATCACAAATGAGAAAGGGTAGGAAACAATACCCGAAGAAACAGGCTCCTCATGAACTGAGAGGTCTCCCACTGGTGGTACACATTCGAGTGTTGTGTTTGTTGTTTTTGTTTGTCTCAATTCTTGTTTTGAGTCATTTTGTTTGTTTGTGTTGTTACCTTTGTTTTCCTTTGATTGAGTCGTTTTGACTGTGGTCAGTCGTAGGCTCAATACCCGGTTGAAAACTCATTTATCAATTTCAATTTCAAAAAAATCGTTTTGTGCTCAGAGTGCTGTGTCGTTCTCCACATTTATGCAAAACAAGATTTCTTTCTTTCATAAACTGCAGGGTTCAACCCAAGTCATGTGAGAGCAATAGAACAAGGACCTATCTTAAGCTACATGGGTTCTTGATTGCAAAGCAAAAGAAAAGAGGGAAAATTTGGAGCATCTGAGTTTGTTTCACTTTCAGTAATTTCTGAGATTGCATTCCGGATATACCTCCTCAGGCCCTGTCAATGCTCCGAAGTATGAGTGTGCCTCTACTTCAAGCTCAAGATCAAGTCTGCTTCAAGCCAGAATGGCGATCAGAAGTGCTCTCCCTGAGTACCATTTCCCTGCCAGAGGCATCTTGGCTGTGTTTGCAATGAGTTCCTAGGAGACCAACTGCGACGGTGGAAACTAGAGTTCGAATGGCAATGCCTAGAACACAAAAGTTTAGAATTTCCGAGACTAAAGTCTGGTTTAAATACCTAGGGGTGTATCCTCGGTTTGAAATCTCTATAGCAGCCCCATAGATTGAGGTAGCGTGTGTGCGCCTCAATTCTGGATACTGAACCAACCTAGTCTGTCACCTCGTTGGAGAATAGGGAAAGTTGTTGATATGATCAGGAAGAAAAGCGGCATCCGTGGCTTCTAAATGCAGATGTCGCTCCTTGTCAGTATTTCAGGACCTTTGAACTATGAGTTGAAGGTAAGAGTTCGAAGAACACAAGAGGAGATCCCCGTCAGAGAGCGGTTCATCGCCACTCGCCCCATGAGGTGCTTTCTAAAGTGCCGCTTTGTTGGTCATTGTATTCCCTAAACATCATGCATTACATTGCTTGTAACATGCATCATATCATCACACTTATTGCATTTATTTGCATCTTGTCCTATTTTGTATCGTTTATGCTTTTACGCTGAGCAGCGTTTAGGATCGTTGTCCCCCGGGGCTTATCTCAGGATGCGTGGAACGCGCTCCTGATTGCTTTTCTTTTGACCTCTTCTCACAATTTCAGCATGGTTAGAGTTTTTCTTTTCCTCACACGATTTTAGCGTGTTTGGAATTTATCTCAGGTTGCGTCAAGCGCGCTCCTGATTGGTTGTTTTCCGACTTCTTCTCACGATTTTAGTGTGGTTAGAGTGCTCCTTTCCTCACACAATTTCAACGTGTTTGGAATTTATCTCAGGATGCGTAGAACGCATTCCTGATTGGTTGTTTTCAGACCTTTTCTCACGATTTCAACGTGGTTAGAGTGTTCCTTTCCTCACACGATTTCAGCGTGTTTGGAATTTATCTCAGGATGCGTGGAACACATTCCTGATTGGTTGTTTTCAAACCTCTTCTCACGATTTCAGTGTGGTTAGAGTGTTCTTTTCCTCACACGATTTCAGCGTGTTTGGAATTTATCTCAGGATGCGTGGAACGCATTCCTGATTGGTTGTTTTTAGACCTCTTCTCACGATTTCAGCGTGGTTAGAGTTTTCCTTTCCTCATACAATTTTAGCATGTTTGGAATTTATCTCAGGTTGCGTGGAACGCGCCACTGAGTGGTTGTTTTCGGACCTCTTCTCACAATTTCAGCGTGGTTTAAGTGTTCTTTTCCTCACACGATTTCAGCGTGTTTGGGATTTGTTCTTCCTCCTGTCACGATTCCAGCGTAGTTGGAGTATGTCACCCTTTGCATCTATTGCATCATATATGTTGTATTGTCTACATCCTTTTCATGTTAAGCTTGGTTTGGCATGTGCTCATACATTTCCTTCGTTGAAGCATGGTTCGGTGATAATGTGTACACGTCTATTCCACTAAGAGAATTGTGGTCTGAAGGTTCGGCACCTTTTCTGTGTTAGATATGGTCTGTTTTGTGTCCATGCCTTTTCTAAGTAAAAGGTGGTTTGACCACGCACCTTGTTCACTTTATCCATTGCATCCATTGCATTGTACTTTGTTTTGTTGCATTCAGCGTTTAGGATCACAATCTTTCCTCAGCAGATCTTTTCTAACTTATATCATCCCACCCAATTACTTGTATTCTTTTTGTGAAACACATAGTTCTGCATATGCACACTCCTATTCCACTAAGAGAATTGTGGTTTGAGGATTCCGGCACCTTTTCTGTGTTAAACGTAGTTTGATTTTGCATCTCCATCTCTTTATGATATTTGTGTCATTTTGCACTGCTTGTGGTTTGATAATTCAATTACATTGTATATCATGTGCATTGTTTCGTTGCATTGCATATCATCTGTATTGTTTTGTCATATTACGTATCATCTTGCAGTCTGTTCCTGAACTACGCTTATTTGATTCCTTACAAAGGGATACGTAGGCAGCCTGCAGGCGCAACCATTTATTTATCTGTATCTTGCTTGTTGTCTAAGTCTTCGGCCTTGTCAAAAATGTGTGGTCTCTGGGCTGTGACATTCACTCCCGTCATTTCATGACTTTCGAGTTCTGTCAAAGAGGGGCAACTGTAGACACCCCATTTTTGACCGACCTCAAGACTTTGACGTCATCGTTGGTGCACTCAATGATTGCACATGTTTGTGCTCGTTTTGAGTGCCCGAAGGTCTCGGTTGAGTGCCTTGTCTTTGAGCCTCTAAACCCTCTATGTTTTGGCCTTGTTTTTGGGCCAAACCTTGGTGCCTCTTGCCTGGAGGGGAGAAGAGCCTTGCCGGCCACTTTTTGGCTATTGTCGGCCACTTTTCCTCCTTGCCGGCCACTTAAAGCGGTCGGTCGGCTAGGGAAGGTGGCCGACTGGCCACTTGAAGTGGCCGACGGCCAATTTTCTCATTTTTCAGATATTTTATTGCCAGCTGTTGATCAATAAATGCATCCTCCATACACGTGTATGGAGGGATAAAGCAAGCTTTTTGCTTGCTTTTTCTATATAAGGGGAGGTCCCTCATCCATTTTCAAGGTTCCGAATTTTGAGAAGCAAAATTTTACTCTCTCTAGAACTCTCTCTCTCTCTCTCTCTCTCTATTGTGCTTGAAAGTGAGGTTTCTTTACATTTTTGCACTAAGACTCTTACCCAAACACCTTCACCTTGGAGCTGAGGTCCCTTGAAGCTTGCTTTGAGGTCTTAGGCTTGGTTTTGGCTCAGAAGTGTTGCTGTTTTAGTGTTGTGCTTCAAGGGTGAGAACTTGACCCTTTTAAGCATTGTTTAAATTCATTGTTTGGCCACCTTTGCATGCTATTTGGAGGCTGGTTTTAACATCTTAAAACTTTGTTTTTAAAGGTTTAAAATGTTGGTTTGAGTCTTGTTTGGTTAGGGGGTGGTTTCCTCCCTTTGCTCTTTGGCTTGTTAAGCCTTTTGAGCCATCTTTCAAAGCTTTTGAAATACACTTTTCTTGGCCTTTTAACCACTGAATTCCAAGGGAATATTAGTGGTAAAAAGTTGGTTTTGAGGTCCAAAATAGGAGGGGGTGGCTGTAGACGTCCCCGAACGCCCTGGGAGGGTTAAGTCCCGTTCCGTTCCTATTGGGGTCACTACAGTTCAAGGACTCAAATGTCACGGTTCTTAATCTTGAACCAAAGAGTCCAAATCCCGGCAAATCGATTTTGAAAACAGATTTTTTGAAAAGAAGTGCCAAACATGGACTGCTTTGCCAGATACAGAGTCGCCACCTAAATGTTTTTTTATGGGAAATTTAGGAAACCCTGACTCGGTGCCGAAGGCCACGTGTCCGTCATCACCAAAGTTGCCTCGGCTCGGGAACTTGGGTACGATTGGGGAAGGTCACTTCGTGAGCACCCCCGCTCGCCCGGTCAAAGACCGGCCTCTACTAACCATGATATCTATTTTTGAAAACATTGTATGTTCTTATTCCGGTTATTAGCCTAGGTTACTATGTGATGCGCACAACATACAAGTATAGACTGAGTCGTCTGAATTGGAACAAAACACTTCGTGTTTGTTTGTGAAAATGGTTTGCTACTCGCAAGTAGGCTTAAAATGCAAATTTTGCCACCCTCAGGTGGGCTTAGAAAACATGATTTTGCCACTGTCTAGTGGGCTTAAAACAAACATTTGATGAATTGTTCCAATCCAAATAACCCAACCTCCACCCACAGGCATTCAAGTAGTTATATCACATAAGCAATAGCCTCATGGTAAGCATGCTATCATGGCAGTCACTCACACGCATGCAAGGATGCTAAAGCATAAAACTCACCGAGTACTTCAAGCCAAAACAGAAACTCATTAGAAATCATGCATAATCCTAAATATACAGGATTGCCTAATGCAACACATGCAAAAATGCAACTATAGCAGGCTCGGCTATCCTAAACATGGCATATGGAATGCTACAGCTATCATGTATTCAACTTGGAATTGAAATACAAATGCAGTTAGTATGATGCGCCGAGCCCGGTGCATGTAAAACAGATGAATGAATGCAAACATGCTATCATACTGTATGCTAATTGAAATATGCCCTAATCTAACCATCATAAGCAGGTAAATAAAAGGGAAGAAAGACGTGGGATTGGAAGACATACATCACATTCACCCACACTTATTACAATTTTGCCCTCGCATAGAGGGTCCGAATAAATATACAGTCCCGAATAAAAGAATAGTACAGTCCAAATAATGTACAAATTCCTAATTAATTAACAAATTAACTTAGAAAGCTGTAAAACTGGCATGCAAGCCAGGGACTGCCTGGATTCCGCTCCGGGTGATGAATGATGCATGTTCGGGTTGCCTTTGTGCGGAAATCCATGACGTTGCCCCAATTAGCCTCTGTTTGCACTTGTTCTTGAAATGCGTGCCAAGCTCCGAAAAGTTACTGATTCTTCATTTTGCTGCAACAGAGAGCAGGAAAGGGGCATGGCAATATATTTTCACAAATGTATGCATGTCTCGATCCTCGTGCCACCAATCACGCATATCGATGCATGATGGCCGAGGAGTCGAATTGCACAACTCAATATGAAATGAATGCATATGAAAATACAACAAAACCTAACTCCATCATGGATAATCCGGAGTGTCGGTGACTGGGGAATTGAGACACGTTTCGTCACTCGGAGTACGGAACGTACCTCGTTTCCCGTGCCCGGGCTAACTCCTATCCCGAACACGATGCAATATGCATGATATGCATGAAATGCGACTAAGATACATCCTAACATGCCATGTGATGAAATGACATACACGATGCACGAGGCGAGATGGCATGCACAATGCGCTAATATACAACCTAGCATACACAATGCTATGGAATGGAATGGCATACACAATGCGTAATGGACTTACACTAGCATGAGTGGGCCTCAGCCACACTCACACAAGAGGCCATTAGATGAAAATGAGACAACTCGAAACACGTGCACGCGTGCACGCAAACCGAGGACCGGACCTACGGCACGGAATGCCACTCTAATGAGACATGGCAAGACATGGAATATGATATGCAAACATGCAAATTTCAGAGGCAAAATGACATGCAAAACAGCCCCGAAACATGGCGAAATGAAACCCGATGCGAGGAACGAGTCCCGAAACATGGAATTAAACACATGAAATGGCCTATAGCTATGCAATGCATGCATGATTCGTACATGAAGTGTGAAGACAGAAGCTAGGCAGCCCCAAAACAAGCATTTTTACAGTTCGAAGCATGGCCAAAAGTGGGTACAAATAGGGCAAAATTAGCATGCAAAATGGGGGGCCAGAGAGGTAATGAAGCAAGTCATAGCTGATGATATGAAAAACAGAAGGCCCCTTCTACAATGTTGAAGAGGGACCAAAAATATGATGTTTTACAGTTTATGACAACCCCAAAAAACAGATACAAGTATGGCCAAATTAACATGCAAGAAATGGGCCAACAAAGGGGCAAAGAAGTAACTGATATATGGGGGTCTCAAACAAGTGAGGGACCTTCAAAAATGTTGAAGAGGGTCCCAAAATATGACATTTTATAGTAGATGATCAAACCCAAATCAGTATACAAACATGCTCAAAATGCAATGCAAGATTTAGACCGCAAGAAGGCTATAACATGAAGTACACAAAATATTCATCAAAAAGCCAAAGACCCTTAATGAAACATGACAAGGGGGTCAAAATAGGGCCACTCTCAGTTGATCATGGCCGAAAACAGAAGCAAGATAAGCTAACAAATCATGCAAAAATGGGGACCAAAGAGGGGTACAATGGCAAGTGATTATGGAGGTCCCCAACAGTGTTGAGACCTTCTTCAATGTTGAAGAGGGGCTCAAAATATTCCTATTTACAGTTTACATCAGGCCCCAAAACAGATCACACACAAGCTAAAAATATCATGCAAAAATATGGCACAAAGAGGGCTAAAGAGGAAAGTACCAAAAGGGGGTCTCAAACAGTGAGAGACCCTTAATGAAAGATGAAATAGAGCTCAAAAAAATTCTACTTTCAGGTTTGGTCGGAGCTCAAATGTATAAGCAAGAAGGGCTAAGATATAGACCAAGAAAAGAGTAAAAAAGGGAAAAACGAGACTCACCCTTGAAGAACCAAACTTTAGCAGCCTCTTGGTCCAAAATACAGCACTTCTAGCCTCTGAGAAGGTCCTCCAAGCTGCTGGAATGGAGTGGTGGTGGTGGTGGTGGTGCTAGGTGGTGGTGAAGAAATGGTGTAGGACTTTTAGGGTTTTGGTGCTTGAAATATAGAGAGAGAGAGATTGTATATATGAGACTCAAACCAAAGTCTTCTAACCCAGAAAAAATGCAGCTAGAGCTCTGGTTTTATAGACAAAAAGGGCTGGAAAAGAGGGGGAAAAAAGGGGGGGAAATTCGGATTCAAAATTCCCCCCAAAATGGCCAAAAGGTGAGCTAAAGGGGCAAGTGATAGCTGCGGGTCCCAAATGGCCGAGAGATCTTCAACAAAATTGAAGAGGGGCTCAAAATAAGACACTTTCTAGTTTACATCAAGCCACGAAAATAAATACAAGTAGGCCTAAACTATCGTGCAAGAAAAGGGGAAAATGGAGGAGTAAAGAAGCAAGTGATAGATGGAGATGTCAAACATCAAGAGATCCTTAATCAAACATGAAAAGGAGTTCAAAATATGACTATCTCAAGTTTGGGTCGGAGCCCAAAAATGTAGAATGAAGGTTCGGGAGCCGAAACACGCAGTTCGGGGCCCCGAAAGTGGGCTGTTAGGCACCGGGAGTGGTGCTCAACCACGAAGTTGGTCTCTCGGACCACAGTGTCCTCAAAAGGGAGTAAATAAGATAAGTGCCAAAAAACCGGGGCAAACGGAGGTGGTTAAGCGGTCCTGAACCGAGGCACACGGCCTGACGGCTCGGAAAACCGGGAACCGGGCTCCGAAATGGGAAAAATGGCCTATGACCACGAAACGTAGCCCATGGCCATTGAGAGATGATCTACGAGACCTCTCCCTCCCTTCAGGAAGAGAAAACAGAGCCTGGTTCGCAAACCGAGGAAAAGCACAAAAGAGTCCGGAAGTCCGGAGGCAAGGCTCGCGGCTGGGTCTCCGCAATCTCAGAACGAGCACAATATGCAACATCAACAAGCGCTCAATCGGTGACGTCTGAGTCTTAAGGTCGGTCAAAAATGGGGTGTCTACAGTTGCCCCTCTTTGACAGAACTCGAAAGTCATAAGAATGACGGGAGTGAATGTCAAAGCCCAGAGACGACCCATTTTTGACAAGGCCGAAGACTTAGACAAAGCAGACAAGATAGACAAAGATGTGCCCGCAGGCATGCCCGCAGGCAGGGGCAAAATGCAACTGACAATGCAAGAAGCCGAACATAACTTACGATCATGCAAAGAAACATAGGGACGTATCCCGGTGTTTCGGAAAGGTAAGCATTGGAACGTATTCCAGATGCTCTTAACCAAAGATGGAGAAACAAGGGGACGTATCCCGGTGTTTAGGGACGTATCCCAAGATTTAGGGACGTATCCCAGAGGTTAGGGACATATCCCAAAGATTAGGGACGTATCCCAAAGGTTAGGGACGTATCCCAAAGATTAGGGACGTATCCCAAAGGTTAGGGACGTATCCCAAAGATTAGGGACGTATCCCAAAGGTTAGGGACGTATCCCACAGGTTAGGGACGTATCCCAGAGATTAGGGACGTATCCCGGTGATTAAGGACGTATCCCAAAGGTTAGGGACGTATCCCAGAGGTTAGGGACGTATCCCAAAGATTAGGGACGTATCCTAAGGTTTAGGGACGTATCCCAGAGGTTAGGGACGTATCCCAAAGATTAGGGACGTATCCCAAGGTTTAGGGACGTATCCCAGAGGTTAGGGACGTATCCCAGAGGTTAGGGACATATCCCAAAGATTAGGGACGTATCCCAAGGTTTAGGGACGTATCCCAGAGGTTAGGGACGTATCCCAAAGATTAGGGACGTATCCCAAGGTTTAGGGACGTATCCCAGAGGTTAGGGACGTATCCCAAAGATTAGGGACGTATCCCAAGGTTTAGAAAAGAAAGAGAAACATAGGGACGTATCCCGGTGTTTCTGGAGGAAGGAGAAACATAAGGATGTATCCCGGTGTTCCGCAAGGAATGTGAAACATAGGGACGTATCCTGGTGTTCCGCAAGGAATGTGAAACATAGGGACGTATCCCGGTGTTCCGCAAGGAATGTGAAACATAGGGACGCATCCCGGTGTTCCGCAAGGAATGTGAAACGTAGGGACGTATCCCCGTGTTTCGGAAAGGCAAGAGAAACATAGGGATGTATCCCGGTGTTTCGAAAAGAGGGAAAACTTAGGGACGTATCCGGTGTTTCGGAATGGTGTGAGCATTGGAACGTATTCCGAACGCTTTTAACCGAAGAGGGAGAAACATAGGGACGTATCCCGGTGTTTCAGAATGGTGTGAGCATTGGAACGTATTCCAAACGCTTTTAACCGAAGAGGGAGAAACATAGGGACGTATCCCGGTGTTTCAGAATGGTGGAGAAACATAGGGACGTATCCCGGTGTTTCGGAAAGGGAGAGAAACATAGGGACGTATCCCGGTGTTTCGGAATGAAGGGAGAAACATGGGGACGTATCCCGGTGTTTCGAAAAGAGATGCGGGCATTGGAACGTGCTCCAAATGCTCTAAACCAAAGGAGGTCTAACCCGTCGCACGCGTGAGGAGAAAGAGTGATAATTGCAAGTGAAAAGGTGCATAACAATGCAAGTAATGAGCATAACAATGCTAGATAAATGTGCATAATCAATGCAATGAATGAGCATAACAATGCTAGTGAAGTGGGTTCGCAAATCGAGGCTGTTAGGCACCGGAAGTGGTGCATAATAATGCAGGTGGAAGTGCATCGCAATGCATATTTGAAACAAAATGCCGAATAAGGGAATACAAGCCTTAACGAGACCAGATTAAAACGCGACCTCCGATTTACCTTTCGGAGGGGTTTGCAACACACTCAGCTCAAAAACGGGCACACCCTGTTCATATTAGAGAGAGATAACATCTGTTGCTGCTTTAATCGCCATTCTGACTTAAGCAGGCTTACACTTGGGATAGAGGCACGCTCATTCTTCAGAACACTGACAAGGTCTGAAGAGGTACATCCGGAATACAATCTCAGAATTCGCTGAAGGTGAAACACACTCAGATGCTTCGATTTTCCCTCTTTTCTTTTGCTTTGCAGTTTGGAACCCACATAGCTTCGGATAGGTCCTCGTTTCACTGTTCTCACATGACCTGGGTTAAACCCTGCAGTTTTCGAAAGAACAAATTCCTTTTTTGCACAAATGTGGAGAATGGCACAGCACTCTGAACACACAACAAATCATTTTTGAAATTCAGAAAATGAGTTCTCGACTGGGTATTGAGCCTACAACTGAACACAGCAAAGACGACCCAACAACGAAAAAAATAAAGGTAAACAACCTAAACACACCGAGACGCACTCGGAACAACTCAAAGCAAGAATCGAGAAAAACAAAACAAAAGACACGACACACAGACGTGTTACAAAGACAAGAGACCTCTCAGTGCACGAGGAGCCAGTTTCTCTGGGTATTATTTCCCACCCTTTCTCATTTGTGATTCTCACATCACTCGGCCTCAAGCTCTGTTTTTCTGAAAAAAAGCCCTTTTCCTCACTTTTCCTCTCAGCGCACATCTCTCTATTCTTCAATCTCTCATTTTAAATCCCTCCCTGGGTGGTTGATGGATAAACAGCAAGTTGTGGCCTCGTGCCCCTAGCATTCTGCTAGATTCTTCTTCTTCTGCGCGCAGCTAGTGAGTTTCTCCTCAGAGGGGCTGTGCTACAACTGGGTGTGTAGCAAATCTGCAGCTGACCTCGGTTGACGATGCTCTGCCGGGGAGTTTGGACGTGATCAGATATGTCCAGATGAGGAAGTGGAATATCTTGCCCCATTCCAGTTCGTGCTTCGCACGTGGCTTGATACCTCGTTGCTTGGAGGGTGAGAGAGCTTTCAGCCCTTTGTTGTTAGCTTCAGTTGTGCCCTTTTCTGGCAAGTAGAGTGCCCTTTCTGGCAAGTGCGTTGATAAAGGGAAAAAGATAGAGAACCTAACTCAACTGTGCCCCTAGTTCATCATGTTGACCATGTTTTGTTTTTGCTTTCTACTAAAACAATTTTGACCAAAATGAGAGTTAGATTAACATGCTTGTTCGATTTTTGATTTGAAATCATGCAAGTCAGGCTATGAGCACTGAAAATTTTCCTTTTTTGGGTCCAAGAAATGGTCCAGTTTTTGGAAAAGATGAAACAATTTTCCGAGAAAATTAGTCAACCTCAGTAAAAATTCTCAAAAACTATTTTTGCAAACGGCCACTGCTCAACGAGCATAGAACCCACTCTCGAGATGCACAACCTCAGATTCGAAGGAAAATTGCCCCTTGCTGGAGGGGAGCTGCATGGCAACGGAAAGTTGCCCCTTGTTTGAACGGCATCGCAGCGCATTGAATGGCAACGGAAAGTTGCCCTTTGTTTGAATGGCGCCGCGGCACACTGAATGGCAACGAAGAGTTGCCCCTTGTTTGGATGGCGCCGCAGCACACTGAATGGCAACGGAAAGTTGCCCCTTGTTTGGATAGCACCGCGGCGCATTGTAGTCAGTCCTCAGAGTGACGAACACAACCAAATCCTCAGATACAGAGAAGACAAAGATGACCAGAACCATCGCATGGACACAATCAAATCGAAGCGTTTTACGGCTGGACTTCAGAATGAAGTTGCCTACGTATCCCAAAGATGGGAATCAAGCCTCACGTAGTTCGGGTTAAGGTACGCTCGGGTATTTAACCTCTCCTTTTATGCTCTAACTTTTGCCAAGGCGCCCGTTGCAGGTTTTCAACCTTGCGAGCTTTGTTCTTCTTTCTTTTTCATTTCTTTTTCTCTTTTTTTCTTTTTTTTTTTTTTTTTTCTTCTTTTTTTCTTTTTTTCTTTTTTCTCTTTTCTTCTTTTTTCTTTTTGCTTTTTGTATATATCTTTTCTTGCTCTAACTTTTGCCTGGGTCGCCCTTTCCGGGTTTTCGGCCCAGCGAGCCTCTCAAAGGGTAAAAGTGTAACAAGTCCATGCCAAATGGTTTTAGGATCTCGAAGCCATCCGTATCCAAGAGAGTGGCTGTTGTTTTGCAAGAGGATTCATCTTCGGCTCTTCGAGCACATCTGACATCTTTGCCCCTAGTTCAAAGGGTACTTCTGTTCTAGCTTTGCAAGCTTCTTCTGATCTTCTGATCTTCTTGATCCGACTTTCCTGGCCTCTTGTTCGAGGGCTGCTTCAAATCTGGCCACACAGGCCTCACATTGTAGTTGACCGTTGAACATTCTGAATCCCAGTTCAAGGTTTGAAAGTGAGGGGTCGAGTCTCGAGGCTGAGAGCGATCCTAAGCTGTAAAATCTCAAGAGCGATTCTACACAGGTCTTCGCAGGACCGCGCAAAACATTTTTTGAAAGTTTTTAAGAAAGCGACAAATCGCTTGCGCTGAAGACAGTGTAGAACCAATCTGGATCAAGCCAGGATCCTTTCCAGTACTCACACTAACAAGCATGATTTCATTCATTAAGGGCTTAGCACGCCTCTCTTTCTCTCAATTGATCAAAATTTCGCAAAACCCGAGGAATTCCTTCCTCTTCGTTTTCACCGTAGTGTTCAAAAAGCTTTTGAAAAATTTAGGTCGATGCAATGAATTCAAGGCACAGAAAAGACACAGCTTCTAGTCAAATACTGCCATCTCATTTGGAATTTCTAGTACAACTGGCACACGGCAGAAGCAAACACAAAAGCATGAAAAAAAACACTGCTGTTCATTCAAATCTGTTGGCGTTACTAGCTCCAAGGCAGAAACAGACTCAAAACAAAACGAAAATACAAACACAAAACAAAATGGTGATGTCCGAGGTAACACCCCCCAGCATTACCCGACTCCAACCAAAATAGGACTGACTTGGTACAACAAGACAGACCCAACTGACTCAGAAAGAAAAGACTGACTCTGTACAAAATAACATGACTGACCCAATACCTAAGTCAGAATGTACAAAAACCAGCATTCACAAATGCTCAAAACAGTGCGTGCCATACACCATATCTGAAATAAACTGAACGCCGCCCGCAGGTGGTTCATCCCTCGATCACATCACATTATCCCCCACAAGTTCACTGATCAAGTGCCGATAGACTTTGCAGGACCTGGTGCGGGGATGACCCTGTTGTCAATCAAATTTGTATCTCGTGGCGGAGACGGACGCAACTGTCGGTGTCATGACCTGTTTGTTGATGGAAAGCACAGTACTTAGTCGGGTCATGCTTTGGAGGGAGAGGATCGGGTAGAGGCCGTTGCTCTAACGTTTCAGATGTCCTTTCCTGAGTAGGACCCCCAGGGCTTTAGACAAAGACATATAGAGTGGGGTGAAAACCCTCTTGCCTCGAGGTAGATAGTCTGAAGTTCGGGGGTTTGAAGTGGATGCACCAACAAAGGGGGTGGCTGCTCTTGGTGTGGTGGTGGCGACCATGCCCACTTCGGAAGATCTTGCAGCTGCGTCACCGCTGGTGGTCGCATTCGAACTGCGGGTAAACGCCCTCCTGGGCTGCTCCTTCTCCTGGTCAATGAGGCCCTGCTTCATAGCATCCTCGATCTGTACTCCCATCTCATGCAAATCTGAAAAGGTGGGGAAGGGGAGCACGATCATTTTCTGCATTAGTTTGGGCTGGAGGTTGCGCACAACCATCCGTATTTGATCCTTATCCGTTGGCCTAATGGTCATCATTGAGGCTTTGGCCCTCCAGCGGGCCACGAATTCTGAGAAGCTCTCCTTAGGCTCCTGCCTCGTCGTCTCAAGATCACGGGTCATAATCTCGATTTGGGTATTGTATGAATATTGTGCGACGAAGGCCTCGACCATCTCCTCCCAGCTTCGTTTCACTAAATCCTCCAATTTGGCGTACCAGATGGCCGCAATACCCGACAGGGTCCTGCCAAAAAGGGAAAGCTTATGTAATCTTGCCAAGCCCATCGGGCGCAGAACATTTGAAAACAAACTCAGGTGGACCATGGGATCTCCTGACCCGTCAAAACGGTCAATGTGAGGCATCTTGAACCTGTCCGGCAGTGTCACAGCTGCGTCGGTGTACCCGTCCTCAATGTCCGAGATGGACTTTACCCCCTGGGATTTCTTGAACAACTTTTCAAGCTTGCTCAACTTCAACGCTGTGGGGTCGATCTCGAACCCGAAGGGAGAGTCCGGTAGATTGGTAGGTGTTTTGGATAGTTGGGGTAAAATTGGGGGCGGAGCCAGCCCTACCGGAATGTCCGTACCTTCCTGGACATTTGGCGTCTCCCCAAGTGCTGGAGCTCCTGCTGGGGAAGGAACTTGTTGTGAAGCGGACGTGTCGGTTTGCTGTTGCAGCCTGGTGATGAGCTCGGCCTGCTGAGCCATGATTGCAGCCTGCTGCTTGGAGAATTCCGCTTGGCGGACAGCGTCTTGCTGCATGAGTTTCATAGTTTCCTACATCTGACGCATCATTGCCTCCACCCCTGACGTATTCTGTTGATCCATCTAACTGACTGGTATCTATCCCTACAGTAGAAACTGAGACCTCAGCCTGACTGTTCACTGGTGGGGTGGATAAGGGCCCCTGATCTGGTAACTGCTGAACTGGTGATTTGTGCCTGACTGGCCCTTTTACCCTGCCACTGATTGCCCTTGAACTGAACCTCTGACCTGACAAAGTCTATTAGCACAAGTTCGATGAACCTCGGGGGATATCGGAGCCTTCTGAAGCTATGGTTCCAAGACTACCTAACAAAAGAGAAAACAGACAGCACCTCAGCTCAACTTCACCAAAACAGATACGAGTGTAGCAGGATGACTGTGCCCTCTACTGAATTCTGCCCCCAAAATTCAGCCTCGAATCTGAGTCTGATACCCACAGGTAAAGCTGACTCCCAAATACTAATAGTAATGCCCGCAGGCCTGATGCCCAGACTTGTAAACCGATACATACATTCCTGTAAAGACGCACTCTAAAAGCACATAGCAGACAAGTGAGAGCCAAAACACCCCTATGTTGGGGTAGGGTTTCCCTGTCCTATTTTGTCAGGAACTAGGGTTTCACTACGCACGCAGCGGTTTCAAACAACCTATATCGGGTAAGCAACCTGTCCTAGTTTGGAATGGTCACTATGGATCCGAATATGCACTAGGTCGAATGGTCAAAAAGGGTGCCCTGGTAAAACCGGGGTTTGTGTTCCCATACTGGCAGAGCCCACAACCGGTCAGCCTTATGGTCATGCCTTGACAAGACAAGCCTCCGGCAAACCGTTCAGGAATAGCAGATGGCAAACACGGTGTCCTAGGCGCACCAATGCAAATGCAATGCAAAGAAACACACAAGTGTAGTCAAAACCAGATATCATGAGTTCGAGTCAACTTCTCTAAATCCCCAGCAGAGTCGCCAGAAACTGTAGACGTCCCCGAATGCCCCGGGAGGGTTAAGTCCTGTTCCGTTCCTATTGGGGTCACTACAGTTCAAGGACTCAAATGTCACGGTTCTTAATCTTGAACCAAAGAGTCCAAATCCGGCAAATCGATTTTGAAAACAGATTTTTTGAAAAGAAGTGCCAAACATGGACTGCTTTGCCAGATACAGAGTCGCCACCTAAATGTTTTTTTATGGGAAATTTAGGAAACCCTGACTCGGTGCCGAAGGCCACGTGTCCGTCATCACCAAAGTTGCCTCGGCTCGGGAACTTGGGTACGATTGGGGAAGGTCACTTCGTGAGCACCCCCGCTCGCCCGGTCAAAGACCGGCCTCTACTAACCATGATATCTATTTTTGAAAACATTGTGTGTTCTTATTCCGGTTATTAGCCTAGGTTACTATGTGATGCGCACAGCATACAAGTATAGACTGAGTCGTCTGAATTGGAACAAAACACTTCGTGTTTGTTTGTGAAAATGGTTTGCTACTCGCAAGTAGGCTTAAAATGCAGATTTTGCCACCCTCAGGTGGGCTTAGAAAACATGATTTTGCCACTGTCTAGTGGGCTTAAAACAAACATTTGATGAATTGTTCCAATCCAAATAACCCAACCTCCACCCACAGGCATTCAAGCAGTTATATCACATAAGCAAATAGCCTCATGGTAAGCATGCTATCATGGCAGTCACTCACACGCATGCAAGGATGCTAAAGCATAAAACTCACCGAGTACTCCAAGCCAAAACAGAAACTCATTAGAAATCATGCATGATCCTAAATATACAGGATTGCCTAATGCAACACATGCAAAAATGCAACTATAGCAGGCTCGGCTATCCTAAACATGGCATATGGAATGCTACAGCTATCATGTATTCAACTTGGAATTGAAATACAAATGCAGTTAGTATGATGCGCCGAGCCCGGTGCATGTAAAACAGATGAATGAATGCAAACATGCTATCATACTGTATGCTAATTGAAATATGCCCTAATCTAACCATCATAAGCAGGTAAATAAAAGGGAAGAAAGACGTGGGATTGGAAGACATACATCACACTCACCCACACTTATTATAATTTTGCCCTCGCACAGAGGGTCCGAATAAATATACAGTCCCGAATAAAAGAATAGTACAGTCCAAATAATGTACAAATTCCTAATTAATTAACAAATTAACTAAGAAAGCTGTAAAACTGGCATGCAAGCCAGGGACTGCCTTGATTCTGCTCCGGGTGATGAATGATGCATGTTCGGGTTGCCTTTGTGCGGAAATCCATGACGATGCCCCAATTAGCCTCTGTTTGCACTTGTTCTTGAAATGCGTGCCAAGCTCCAAAAAGTTGCTGATTCTTCATTTTGCTGCAACAGAGAGCAGGAAAGGGGCATGGCAATGTATTTTCACAAATGTATGCATGTCTCGATCCTCGTGCCACCAATCACGCATATCGATGCATGATGGCCGAGGAGTCGAATTGCACAACTCAATATGAAATGAATGCATATGAAAATACAACAAAACCTAACTCCATCATGGATAATCCGGAGTGTCGGTGACTGGGGAATTGAGACACGTTCCGTCACTCGGAGTACGGAACGTACCTCGTTTCCCGTGCCCGGGCTAACTCCTATCCCGAACACGATGCAATATGCATGATATGCATGAAATGCGACTAAGATACATCCTAACATGCAACATGTGATGAAATGACATACACGATGCACGAGGCGAGATGGCATGCACAATGCGCTAATATACAACCTAGCATACACAATGCTATGGAATGGAATGGCATACACAATGCGTAATGGACTTACACTAGCATGAGTGGGCCTCAGCCACACTCACACAAGAGGCCATTAGATGAAAATGAGACAACTCGAAACACGTGCACGCGTGCACGCAAACCGAGGACCGGACCTACGGCACGGAATGCCACTCTAATGAGACATGGCAAGACATGGAATATGATATGCAAACATGCAAATTTCAGAGGCAAAATGACATGCAAAACAGCCCCGAAACATGGCGAAATGAAACCCGATGCGAGGAACGAGTCCCGAAACATGGAATTAAACACATGAAATGGCCTATAGCTATGCAATGCATGCATGATTCGTACATGAAGTGTGAAGACAGAAGCTAGGCAGCCCCAAAACAAGAATTTTTACAGTTCGAAGCATGGCCAAACAGTGGGTACAAATAGGGCAAAATTAGCATGCAAAAATGGGGGGCCAAGAGAGGTAATGAAGCAAGTCATAGCTGATGATATCAAAAACAGAAGGCCCCTTCTACAATGTTGAAGAGGGGCCAAAAATATGATGTTTTACAGTTTATGACAACCCCAAAAAACAGATACAAGTATGGCCAAATTAACATGCAAGAAATGGGCCAACAAAGGGGCAAAGAAGTAACTGATATATGGGCGTCTCAAACAAGTGAGGGACCTTCAACAATGTTGAAGAGGGTCCCAAAATATGACATTTTATAGTAGATGATCAAACCCAAATCAGTATACAAACATGCTCAAAATGCAATGCAAGATTTAGACCGCAAGAAGGCTATAACATGAAGTACACAAAATATTCATCAAAAAGCCAAAGACCCTTAATAAAACATGACAAGGGGGTCAAAATAGGGCCACTCTCAGTTCTGATCATGGCCGAAAAACAGAAGCAAGATAAGCTAACAAATCATGCAAAAATGGGGACCAAAGAGGGGTACAATGGCAAGTGATATATGGAGGTCCCCAACAGTGTTGAGCCCTTCTTCAATGTTTAAGAGGGGATCAAAATAGGCCTATTTACAGTTTACATCAGGCCCCAAAACAGATCACACACAAGCTAAAAATATCATGCAAAAATATGGCACAAAGAGGGCTAAAGAGGAAAGTACCAAAAGGGGGTCTCAAACAGTGAGAGACCCTTAATGAAAGATGAAACAGAGCTCAAAAAAATGCTACTTTTAGTTTTGGTCGGAGCTCAAATGTATAAGCAAGAAGGGCTAAGATATAGACGAAGAAAAGAGCAAAAAAGGGAAAAACGAGACTCACCCTTGAAGAACCAAACTTTAGCAGCCTCTTGCTCCAAAATACAGCACTTCTAGCCTCTGAGAAGATCCTCCAAGCTGCTGGAATGGAGTGGTGGTGGTGGTGCTAGGTGGTGGTGAAGAAATGGTGAAGAAATGGTGTAGGACTTTTAGGGTTTTGGTGCTTGAAATATAGAGAGAGAGAGAGAGATTGTATATATGAGACTCAAATCAAAGTCTTCTAACCCAGAAAAAATGCAGCTGGAGCTCTGGTTTTATAGACAAAAAGGGCTGGAAAAGAGGGGGAAAAAAGGGGGGGAAATTCGGATTCAAAATTCTCCCCAAAATGGCCAAAAGGTGAGCTAAAGGGGCAAGTGATAGCTGCGGGTCCCAAATGGCAGAGATCCCTTCAACAAAGTTGAAGAGGGGCTCAAAATAAGACACTTTCTAGTTTACATCAAGCCACGAAAATAAATACAAGTAGGCCTAAACTATCGTGCAAGAAAAGGGGAAAATGAAGGGGTAAAGAAGCAAGTGATAGATGGAGATGTCAAACATCAAGAGGTCCTTAATCAAAAATGAAAAGGAGTTCAAAATATGACTATCTCAAGTTCAGGTCAGAGCCCAAAAATGTAGAATGAAGGTTCGGGAGCCGAAACACGCAGTTCGGGGCCCCGAAAGTGGGCTGTTAGGCACCGGGAGTGGTGCTCAACCACGAAGTTGGTCTCTCGGACCACAGTGTCCCTCAAAAGGGAGTAAATAAGATAAGTGCCAAAAACCGGGGCAAACGGAGGTGGTTAAGCGGTCCCGAACCGAGGCACACGGCCTGACGGCTCCGAAAACCGGGAACCAGGCTCCGAAATGGGAAAAATGGCCTATGACCACGAAACGTAGCCCACGGCCATTGAGAGATGATCTACGAGACCTCTCCCTCCCTTCGGGAAGAGAAAACAGAGAAAACAGAGCCTGGTTCGCAAACTGAGGAAAAGCACAAAAGAGTCCGGAAGTCCGGAGGCAAGGCTCGCAGCCGGGACTCCGCAACCTCAGAACGAGCACAGTATGCAACATCACCAAGCGGTCAATCGGTGACGTCTGAGTCTTAAGGTCGGTCAAAAATGGGGTGTCTACAGTGGCCTCCCCTCCTTGTGTCTTCTTTGCAATTGTTGATGGCCCAACATGTGAGCATGTTTTTCTACCATCTCATGGCTTGATCTCAGCATGTTTTTGTTACTTTTTTGACCTGCTTTAGCTCTGTTTTTGCTTGGTTAAGTCACTCCTTGCTTGCTTGTTACACTTGTAGTGTAATCATGCTTACTAGCTTAGCACGCCTAATGAGTTGGCCTATCATTCTAGCTTGTGTTAGCTCTGTCTCAGCACATTCTTGCTAATGTTTTGACATGCTTTAACTCTGTTTTGGGTGGTCTTGGTTATATGAGACTTGTTATGCATAGCTATAGTGTAAATGGCTTCACTAGCTTTGTGAGTTAAGGCCTCTAACATGCTTTTCTTGAGTTGATTGCATGTTTTGGCATCATTTAGCATGTGATTTCAGTGCATATAACTCTGTCACACTCTCACATATTCCACTCTTTCATTGCTTTTGAGAGTTGTGCCTTATGCCCAGTTTATGAGCCAATACATGAGCATGATTTTCTTGCCTTTTGGACTACCATCTCAGCATATTTTGGCCTCTGTTTTGACTTGTTTAAGCTGTCTCCAGGGCTGGTTTGGTCGTTCATGCTTGATATTGCATGCCTGTAGTGTAGTGCTCTTCACTAGTCTTGCATGCTTTGCTTGCATGATCTAGTGTCTTTAGCATGCCATTTTAGCACTGAAATTCTATAACCTCTCTCATTTCTTCATTTTTCCATTTGTTTTGAGGGTTGGTTAGTCTCAAGATTGTGTTTAAGCTTGATAGAGTTTGTGCTCAAATGGCTTTAACCCTCTTATGAGCGTTCCTCCTAGCCAAAGGCATGATTTCTCTC
Organism: Camellia japonica; assembly: GCA_030407325.1. Taxonomy (NCBI): domain Eukaryota; kingdom Viridiplantae; phylum Streptophyta; class Magnoliopsida; order Ericales; family Theaceae; genus Camellia; species Camellia japonica. Next base: position 10,508,299 of record JAPPVO010000059.1, read on the forward strand.
ATGCCTTAAACCATTCTTTTGGTTAACCCCTCCCTCATTAGAGGACTTTCACATTGGACAAATCGAGTAAAGGATGGTTTGGTAATGTAAAATGAGTAAACAAGAAAGTGGACAAATAAAACATGAATAAGATAAGCATTTGTGTTGTATTGCACGTGTTTGGATCAGACGTTAATCCAAACACAAGAAATGTGGGACGTTTCATACTCAAAGTGATGAAACATGTCGCATTTCTTGGTTGCTACCACCCTTGATCATGCATGATAGGGTGGAGGCACTTTGAGTTCTATGTGCACATTCACTAAGCTTGTACAAGCTTGGTTCTTCGGCCATCATGCATGAAAATGCTTGATTGATGGCATGAGAGCCAAGTGCCACACTCCTTTGAGCTTGAGAAATGATGAGGAGTGTGGTAGTACACACACTTCCTTGCAAATACATTGTTGTGCCTCTGTTTGTCTCTGTTGCAGCAAAACCAAAAGTTTAGAAAAGCAGGTGGCCGACCGGCCACTTTTACTAGCCGACCGGCCATTTAAGGAGGCCGGCAGCCACCTTTTGTGGCCGACCGGCCACTAGTCCATTTTTTGTGCAAAAGTGTTCCTATTTTGAGGAAGAGGCAGTCTGGAAGTTGGTTCAATATTCAGAAATCAAGGAGAGTGCAAATAGAGGCAACCGGTGGGAAGGCAATGGATTTTCGGGAAGAAGGCAATCGAGCATGCATGCACTCCTCGTCCCTCGAGGCCGTTTAAATTGCTTTATTAGTTAGTTGTAGCTAATTTACCGATTTTGTAATTAGTTAGTTAATGTGCTTAGCTAATTAATTCATTTCGTAATATTTTAGCTAGCTTAGAGTAGTTAGCTAGTTATTCAATTGTGTTGTAATAATTAATTAGCTAGAATAGTTAATTAGTTGTTTTGTAATAATTAGCTTAGCTTAGTATAGCTTAGCTTATTTATTCTAACCCTCCTTCGCGAGGGCACAATGTCGTAATAAGCGTGAGTGCATGTCTTCCAACCCCACGTCTTTCTCCCTTTTATTTAACCACTTACGATGGTTAGTTTTAGGGCACGTTTAGATTAGCATACCTTATACTTGCATGTTTGCATCATTCATTTGTCTTGCATGCACCGGGCTTGACGCATCATTCAAACTTCATCGTATTTCAATACTTATTTGAATTCGTGTATCAAATCGTTGCATTCATATGCCATCTCAGATAGCTGAGCCTATTTAAATGCATTATTGCATGTGTTGCATTCGGCATTTTGTATAGTCAGGATCATGCATATTTCTAACTAGTTTTTGTTTTGGCTCAGAGTACACTGTAAGTTTTATGCTTTTGCATACTTGCATTAGTGAAAATTAAAGGAACAAAATGACTTACTAAATTAAAAACTTGGCACTTTAATTGGAAATTTCAACTCTTATACAACCAAAAGTCCAACAACACCTAATAAATACTTAAAATATCCAAATAAAACATTAAACAAAATTATAACATCCTTATTTATTAATACATAAGATAATAAAATTTATTCGGGTCTAGTCATGACTTCAAGTCAGCCAATTCTCTATGTTAGCGTCAACACCATTTTCAGCTTCCATTCATTCCTCGTCAAAATCTAGCATAAAATGCTAGGGCAACAAAACATATGCCACGAGTTTCGCAATATAGCGACCCCGGTCTTTTCCTTTTGATTGTTGTATCAGGACTTATGTTCCGTAGACTCCGTTGTTATCAGATTGTGGTTATCGTCCTTTAATTTCTTATTTTTGAGTTATAGGATGTGTTGGGCAGGTTTGTGACAGGTCGGTTGAGTTTAGATGCCTAAACTAGTTGCCCAGATTTTGACCTGTCCGCTCGAGCAGGGAGTTTGACGCTCGAGCGGGGACCCTTTTGTTGCTTGTCCGCTCGAGCGGGGGTTTTGACGCTCGAGCGGGAATATCACCCATCCAGTATTTCCTGTGTAGTATTGGACGCTCGAGCGGGAGATTGGCCGCTCGAGCGGAAGGTTGTGACTGACGCTCGAGCGGGGAGTTGGGAGCTCGAGCGGGAACCTGTCTGCAGAAACTTCTGGGAGTGTGCATCCGCCGCTCGAGCGGGAGTCTGTGAGTGGCGCTCGAGCGGGGGTTTCCACGCTCGAGCGGGGCGACTGTTATATAAACCCGAGATCCGACTTTCTGGATCATTTTTCATCTCCCTTTTGATTCTAAAACCCTAGAACCGTCTTCTCTCTCTCCCTACACACTTTCTCCCTTAGGTTTGATCTACTTAGAGTGAGTTTCTATCCTAGATCCTTAATTAAAAAGATAGAGTGAGACGAGGGCTTTGTTTTGATCGGAACAATCTTGGATTTGGAGCACTTGGGTTTTGGGTCATCATCTCCGTCTTCTTCATTCGGGTTAATTGCTTCGAGGTAGGGATTTCCTACTCCATCTTATAGGTTTTAATCCTAAGTTTTGGTATTTCTGATATGTTGGCTTTATTTGGTAATATTGAGAAAAGCTAGGGTTGTTTTATAATTTAAAAAGCCCTAATTGTTGTATTAAAATTAATTCATATAATTAATTTTGGAAAAGGTGTAGAAATTGATTAAATTCATGATATTGGGAAGTTATGAGATTAAATGTTGTAGTTGGGTAATTTAACCACTCAGCTTTGAAATTGAGATTATATATGTGTTGAGACATTTATTTCCTGTTTAGAAATAACTGTTTTGGGCTATCGGTGGAGGATAGTCATGATTGTTGTAGACAATGCATGTGGATTAGGGAAAACTGAAACTAATCAATTGATTAGGATATTGTGTATAAAGGTTGGAATAATACATTAAATTTATGTATTGAATTAATGTGTATATGACTCTGTGTTTATATGCATTACTTGTGTATGGGAGGAGATAGGGGATGTACTCCACGGTTTTAGGGGAAGATAGGGGATGTACCTCTAAACCGGTTAATGTTTAAGGGAAGATAGGGGATGAACCCAGGGTCGCAGCTCATATGCTCGCCCATTACAGTTTTGATATAGCTCTTATGCTTATCTACTGGATTATTTGTTGTTTGATTTGATACATCACTAAAATGTGTATTAATTGGGAAGTATGGAAGTGAGTTTTGATTGAGACTGATACATCACTAACATGTGTATCCGTTATGATATAAGAAAGGTTTAAATTGATTTGCTATCCCTGTTGAGTTTTTGGCCAGGTTCTGAGCCTTATCCGTATAATTGGAAAGTGAAATGTGTCATAGACATTAGTGTCATGAAATTGTATATTGATGTAATTGATTATCTTGTGATTGACCAACTATCGAATGCTACTGCTTTAGTTGATGCTTATACTTGGTTTAGTATTTTTCTACTGGGCTGTGGCTCACCCTATATGGGAACATCATTTTCAGGTTCAGGTGATGGGCTTCCTCCAAGGAATTAGCTTGGGAGGACTTAGAGTTGAAGACTCATCTTAGATTAGTTGTTATTTGCTTTATTTGATATTACATGTATGGACTCAAGCCAAGGGCTTAACTTGTAAATGAGTTAGTACTCATATTTTTGTGTCCAAGCGTTGGCTTGGAAAGATGTAAGCCCATAGGGCATTTACTTTCTTTATTACATGTAATGTCTTTTAATAAGTTTACTCTGATGAATGGATTAATACTCTTGTTTTCTTAGAATGATGCATGTTAATTTTATATATAATAAGGGTTAATTTTGAGGGCGTGACACGCAACACAGTAAGAAAACATAACAAGCCTACCTTTCTTTTTAAGTGAAAAATAATGATATTGTAAACATGATACAACAATATAATTGAAAATATAAATTACAACCATTAAAATAATTTTAACAATTTTAATAAATTAGGTGATGTAGCGTCCCGAAAATATTACAATAAGATCATCCCATAATAGATATTAATTACTAACAGATGACCGAATATAATGTCCTACCATTCATAAGGTTTCATCACTTTACAAAAGTGTAACATATGTAGTAATACATTCACAAGTTCTAACCCTGAATCTATGGCATGTGTCATCGGTACAAGATATAAAATAAGAGTAAACAAATATGGTAATGCCCTATTGGCTACAACTTTCCAAGATAATGCTTGGTTACAACAAAACTGAGTTTAAACTCAATACAAATAAAGCCCTAGGCTTGTACAAATAATTACACAAAAAACAAAAATAGAAACTCTTGGCTCCAAGTCCTCCCAAGCTATTGCCTTGGCGGAGGCATATCATCAACACCTAAAAAATGATTTTCCACATAGGGTGAACCAAAGGCTAGTAAAAATACTCTAACACAGTGTATGAATCCTAACAGAGTTATAAGGTGAATGCATATGCAATGCTCATTTCAAAACATTTTATATCTCTTTTTAAACCATGCTATGCTAGGTTTATATCACAATTCATGAAGTCAATTCCACTTTAGTAGAAAACAGGGCAGTGGATACAACACTGGGAATCTCTAGGACGTGTCTGCAAGTAGGCTACAAGCACTACCAATTGTCATTTTACCGGTATTAACCAGAAGGCTCGACGCCTAACCACGCGGGTTTTTGAACTTTTACCAATGACACACAGGCCAATATAATACCACAACTACACTCCTACCCAGATTCACCAAGGGATTCATCCTTTTTTTTTTTTCTCAAAACAACAACATTTTCAATGTGTTAAATATGTCACAATGCTCAATGCAAACCGATGAGAAAATAGTTTCAATTCACCTAATTCTCATGCAAATTCTACAATAATCATAGCTATCCTCTACCGATAGCTCAAAACAAATATCTTTAAACAGATAAATAATTTTCAACACAGATATATTTTCCAACATTTCCAATTAGGAGTGATAATTCATATCCAACTCCATTTCCATCATCTTCATTGTTCCAATTTCATAAAACCAACATCAATTCCATTTCCTCTTTACAAAATCAAATTCTCACCATTTAGGGCAAAACCTCCAATTTCTTTAAAAATCAATTTCCATAGGTAAAATTCACCATTTATGACAACCGAACCATTTTTACAAAGCCACACTCACATACAAGAACCCATTTTGAAAGCCCCTCTTTCGATTTCAAAACCAAAACCCTAGGTTTTATCCCAAAAAAATCCCAAATCGCTAGCTTGTTTAGAAGAGCAAATAACTAAGTTAACAATCATAAAGAGGGTCAAAATAATCCCTACCTCAAAGACAAGAACCAAGAAGAACAATGGTTGAAACTTTATGAAGCTGAAAACGAACTTTACTCTACTCAAAACGAAGCTCTAGGTGAGCTTTGCTTTTTAACAAAGGAATTATGGTGTAGAAATCAACGGATCAAGATGTATTTGAGTTTTAGAGAGGGTTTTTTAGTGAGAGAGTAAGCAGATTTAGGTTTTAGAGTGTTTTAGGGAGAGAGAGAGAGATGAGAAAATGACTAAAAAGTGACCCATTTGGACTAATATACGCGCAGATCGCTCAAGCGCAGGAATGGTCACTCGAGCGACCAGACACAACGAAGACTCCGCTCGAGTGCAAGAATGGTTGGTCGAGCTCACAATGCACCCTTTCAGTAGTTCAGACCTGCAAAAGTTCGATCGAGCGCAAGAAGCATCACTCGAGCGTAGATATCAAGCTCTCAGTAGTTTATAGACTATAAACGATTGCTCAAGCGAACAGGTAGAACTCGGGGCAATCAGCTCTTTGAAAAATAAGCTACCAACCTGTTCTAAACATGAAAATGATACTCTAATTGCTAAACTCAATGAAGTACAAGATGGAAAAGGAGTTGAACAACCAATAAGACAAGGGAATTCCAGATCCAAAAGAGTAGACGGGTCGAGTCCAAACTAGAGTCGTTATAGGCGATAGTCAAAATCTCACCAAAGAGATTTATCATACCAACCACTAAGTTATGACCACAATTAATTTGAAACCCTCCATTGGTCAAATATTCAAGTGTTACCAACTGTAACTACAAGGGATGCCAACGTCTAGAGTTATATACCCAAGTAGTGGCATCCGTGGTCTGGCCCAAGGAAATGGTCTAGTAGGGGTATGTAGCCTCCCTATATGCCATATGCGCATTCACTCTTATTTCAAAACCGAATACTGAAAAGGATTCAAATAAGTCTCATGCCATCTTAGGGTTTCGCGACACAATTTACGTAAGAATTCTCAAAACTAGGGCTCACCCTGAACAACTGGTATTAACCTTCAACAATTAATTTCGTACACTATTTAAAACCAGGACTCACATTGAACAACCAATATTAATGGTCAACCATTAATTTCGTACCCTTCGTTGATCATTTTAATTAATTTCCATAATAATCACTAATAATTACAAAATTAGATCACAATTAATATTATACCATTTTAATATGATTTTCAACAGAAACAATATTAACACATATGTTCTACAATAATCCATCATTGTTTACAAATTATGGTAAACAGTTAAATCAATCCGTGGTGTGAAATAATATTTTTAAATACTAAAATAAATCACAACAACACATGCATGAACTACTAATTTACAAGAACTAATTAAATAGATTCGCACAACACTTATTTTTATTTCTACTAAATAATTGAATTGGTAATCTTGATTTTTTAATATTCTGCCTAGAATTTTCAAAATACGGTCTTCATGGTTAAAATTACAATTAAATTATTTAGACAATTCTAAAATTCATGTAATTCTCTGAAATGTTCAAAAAATATGTTATGGTCATGTTTAGAAAGAATTTCCCAAAAATAAGTTATAAATAATTCTGTAATATTACAAGAAATTACATGACATAGATTCGTCACATGTTTTTAAAATAATTTCACACTAAAATTTATAAATCAAATTCATAATCTAAAAGTTGAGTATGAAACTAAACTTCTCAGATTTTATTTTTAACTCAGAAAATATCAGATTTGCTTTAATATAGGATTTTTAGTGATTTTCCAAATATGAAGCAGAATTTGTCTAAAAATTCAGATTTAATAAAAAGTTCATATAAATTTATACAAAGTTAGAATAATTGATACAAAAATTTATGAATGAACCATACATCATTATTAACAACTTTGTAGAAGAAAGGATCTCAAAATTTTGAGTATAAAATTGTCTAAAAATTCATACAAAATTTTGACAAATTTAAGAACCATATTATCAAACCAAATAGAATCTTCAGTCATCTATTTAACATCACAAATTACACGTACAAGCCTAAATCCAAAATTATATCATGATTTTAAAGCTACAAAAATATATATAATATTCAAACATCTAATATATATATATCATAAATTTACATGCAACTACAAGCAAGTTCTTTCTAAAATTTTTAGTCATTTTAGCATATGAATCTAAAAATTTGAACAAATAAAAAGAATGACACGGATGAGAGGATTTTCTTACAATGGTTAAATTGTTAACAATTTATCGTCTGACTTCAGTTTATGATTTTGATCGTAGGATATTACCGTCTTGGCTCCATGATCATCCTACTAAAATTTCACATCAATCGAACACGATCTCACCATTGATCTTCCATTTGTTTCGCTCAGATATGTTAATTGTCGATCATTGTCTTAGACCCAGAATTTGTAAGATCTGACCCCAAAATGGATTATACACATAAAAAAACCTAAGGGTAGTTGTAATAACCCCAATCCGTAATATGCTCTTAATAAGTAATTAAGTATGTTAATCAAGAGGTTAAAATAAAATTATGTGTTCATTGTGTATTTTGCGTGCTATTTGACTTCATATCTGTTAGTCGTAGAAATATCTGTCAGGAATTCTGCCTTGATCTGGAAATTGAAAGCCTTATTAGTATCCAAAACAGAAATTGGTTACATAAATGAATTATTTGGAACATTTAGAATACTTTGGTAAGTTTACTTAAAAATTGATTCAGTTTGATTAATTAAGTTGTGATTAATTGGTCTAATATTCTAATTATTGTAATAAGCCACTCATAGCTATATATAGAGAGCCTTAGACTCAGTTGTCAGCTCAACTTCACCATTTTGAGTGCAAAAATCTGAAAATTCATTCTAGAGAGAGAGTGAGCTCATTTGTAGAGAGAGAAAGCTAGAGAATTGGAAGATTAAGGCTTGATTCTTGAAGATTAAGAAGAAAAGCTTAAGATTGTACAAGAACTAGTGTGTTTGAAGCCTCTACGTGAGCATTTACCTTTCAATTGTTGAAGATGATGTGTTCTAGAGTTGTATTCATGGATGATACTTGACCATTTGCATGTATTTTGATAATTAAGCTAGGATTGTGAGAATTAAGGTCAATTCCATACATGCATGCATGAATTTGTCATGAACTCTCATTTTCGAACATCATTAGAGACGGAATTAGAAGCTATAAGTTATATGCATGCATGAGTCATGAAGTTTTGAAAGTGATTTCTATGTTTTTGAAGTTTAACAAAGAATTTTGGAAAAGATTTCCACATGCATGCAAGTTTTGAGTTTATTTTCTAAGAATTCACACATGCAAGGGTTTATATGTGCTAAGAATGGAGAGCTCACCATGAATTATTGCTTAAACATCTCATTTGTCCATGTTTTGGAAGTTGGAGTTCATGATCATTACATGTATTTGTTTTAAAGTTTGGTTTTGAAGAATTGACATGCTTTTGGCCTTTGATTTTGCGAAATGACCTTCAACTCATGATTTTCGACAAGTTTCTAAATGTTTTCTAAGTTTTGGCCCAAAATAATGAGTTTTGTTACCTTGAAATTGAGTTTTGAGCTGTTATTTATTTTGTTTATCGGACGAGTCTTTGTGTTACTCTGTAAATAGGGCTAAGTCCCTTTTTCTTTTATCTATATATGGTTGGTGTAAGATTGATGTGTATGTGACGTCAAAAATATATATGTAAGTGTTAAATTTTTCTCTCACATAAGTCAGCACAGCTCATTGAACAATTATATTTATGTATTTGCTTCTGCTAGCCCCTTATTTTGCTAATCTGTTTTAGAGGCCTTTGATAATCTTAGGATTATTGGCTGGTTACGATGCTAAACCTAGAAGAGCGTGTTTGGGTCATGACAGAGCGGTATTAGAGCACGAGTTATACCGCACATATGAGTCTATATGAGCTATATGATGTCCTAGAAAAGAAATAAGGACATTGCATTGACATGTGTGATTGTGTGTGGAATATTATGAACATATCTAAATGAAAATGAAAACTATGAGCATAAACAAAGAAGTTATGTGTAAGAACGGGTAGTTTGATTTCGATATTGAATATGAAACTGATATGAACATGAACATATGAACATGCAAGTTATGTGATCTGTAAGAACTATTCTCCTATGTTTACTTTTGCCTTTGCTTACATATAGACAAATGGAAGAAACAAGAAACGTAGACGAATCTAAATCTTCTGATGCTAGAATTAATCGACTAGAAAGAATGGTTGAAGCCTTAACCGAATCTATGAGACAATAGCAACAAAGACAATCACCTCTACCTCCTTCGCTGTCCCCGGTACAAGTTGAGTCAATTAATAATTATATGATAACTTTCACACAGAAATATAATAAGACAAAGCCACCGGAATTTCGGGAGGGGGGGTATTAAACCACTTAAAGCCGAGGCTTGTGTTGTAGAAATTGAGAAAATATTTAAAGTGTTTCCATGTACTATGGTACAGAAAGTTTTGTTGGCAACAATCACACTTAAAAAAAAAAGCTAGAAGATAGTGGATGTTAGTACGGAATGATAGTGAAAGTATGACATGGAATAGATTCAAAGAACTTTTCTATGAAAAATATTTTTCCTAATGCATCCAAGATAGGAAAGTCCCCGAGTTTGAACAACTTAAGTAGGGTGAAATGACTGTGGCTGAATATGAGGCAAAATTTATTGAACTAGCCCAATATGCACCCCATATGATAGACACTGACTATAAAAGGCAAGGAAATTTGAGGATGGATTAGCTATTGATGTGCGTGACTGTGTAAATGTTTTGAAATTGACAAAGTACGTGGACGTTCTTGATAGGGCCTTAATGTTTGAGGCAAACATAGCAGCCTTGAAAATTTCAAAGTCATCATCATCAACTAAATCGGAAAGTAAGAAACAAAAGAAATAGAAAGTTGAAAAGACCAGTCCTTCAATGACCTCTGTAAATGAAAAATCAAATCTAAGAGATTTTGGCAATATAAGTTGGGGAAACAATGGGAACAATGTTGTACCTACATGTAAAGAATGTGGAAAACAACATTGGGGCATTTGTCGCTGCCTATCTGGAGTCTGTTACAAGTGCGGGAAGAAAGAGCACTTAGCTAAATCTTGTTCACAAGCTCACCCAAACGATAATAGACCTCCTGCTAGTGGGGTTGGATCAGCAATGACACCAAGGACAAATGTAATTTCTATTACCAAGGGATGCAATCTTAAGCAAGGAAGGGTTTACACCCTAGTTTTAGAAAATGCTCGGAACACTGAAACGACTGATGCAAGTATTACCTTAATTATATGCAATGTTTATGTAGGAATTTGTGTGAGAATTGTACACTTCTTAACTTGATATAAATTATGGACATGCTGATGAACTTATGCTTTATACCTTGATGTATGGAATTATATTAGAATTGATGGGTTACATTCGACTTATATCTCATGAACATAAAATCTTTGAAGAGCTATGCGTAAGCAATGAAACATGATGAGGGTTGGTCCTTTACACCGTACTTAGACAATTTAATATGAATTGTTATACATGACATTTGGAACTATGCTGAAAATGAATGGACTTGGGAACATTCTATAATTGACTATGTTATGGAGATTTTGACACTGTGAATGAAACTTTGTGAATTTGACAAATCACCTATGCTATGGAAAATGTTTGGAGTTGTATATATATACCTTTGCTTGAACTGATTGTTATATTGCTCATTCCTATTGACTAGACTATCAAGACTATGATTTTGTGATTGTGTGACTCGTTTGAACACCTCAGATAGAACCTTTATATGATTTGATCTGATAAAACTTTTGTTTGATTTAAACTGATAGAACCTTTATCTGATATGATCTGATAGGGCCTTCATTTGATTTGATCTGATGAAACCTTTACCTAATTTGAGAACCATTATCTGATTCGGTTACATTTGTGGGATTATGAATTGCTTATGACCAAATGACCAGGTTATGTTTGCTAAGGAAACTAATCGACTGAGAACTTGAATCGATTTTGAACACTTACAAAGAATTTCTTATGACCAAATGACTAGACTATGTGATTATAAATAGCTTCAACCATATGCCTAAAACTGACTGGGAACACACGTAAATGAGATTATCGGATTTTGTAACTCATGCTCTGGAATATAGGAATAATGTATGACATGTGATTACTTGCTTCAGTATTACTGTTACTACCATGAGGTTGTTTGATTGAGAGAATGGTTTCTTTCATGTTACTGTACTTAGATTTTGATGCTACGAGACTTGTTGACAACAGACTAGTTTGATTGTAAACCTTGACTACTTGAAAGTATATGAATTCAGTATGTCCTATGATTGACTGCTTCTGTATTAGCATGTAATGCAATTGAATCTGTGAAAACTGAGGCTGATGAACAGTATATGAATGATTACTTCATAATTGCATTTACTATTATGGGGTTAATACATGAATTCACCTTGTGTACCTAATAACTTCTGAATGACTTTGAATAACTGTGATGAATTGTTGAATTGAATACCAAATTGTACTAGGAATTGTTGAATGATGGGGAGAATGCATAATGGGAAATGAGCTACTTACGAAAATGGAAAACAGTGTGAACTTAAGATATTTGATCTGCATCTGATATATATGGTAACTCAAGTTTGGAGGACCAAACTTCTTAAGGTGGGGAGACAATAATAACCCCAATCCGTAATCTGCTCTTAATTAGTAATTAAGGATGTTAATTAAGAGGTTAAAATAAAATTTGTGTTTATTGTGTGTTTTGCATGCTATTTGACTTCCTATCTGTTACTTATAGAAATATCTGTCTAGAATTATTCCTTGATCTGGAAATTGAAAGCCATATTGGCATCTGGAACCAAAATTGGTTACATAAATGAATTATTTGGAACATTTAGAACACTTTGGTAAGTTTAATTAAAAATTGAATAGTTGTGATTAATTGGTCTAATGTTCTAATTATTGTAACCAGCCACTCATAGCTATATGTAGAGAGCCTTAGGCTCATTTGTGAGCTTAACTTTACCATTTTAAGTGCAAAAATCTGAAAATTCATTCTAAAGAGAGAGTGAGCTCATTCGTAGAGAGAGAAATTAAGGCTTGATTCTTAAAGATTAAGAAGAGAAGTTCAAGATTGTACAAGAACTAGTGTGTTTGAAGCCTCTACGTGAGCATTTACCTTTCAATTATTGAAGATGATGTGTTTTAGAGTCGTTTTCATGGCTGATACTTGACCATTTGCATGTATTTTGATAATTAAGCTAGGATTGTGAGAATTAAGGTCAATTTCATATATGCATGCATGAATTTGTCATGAACTCTCATTTTCGAACACCATTAGTGATGGAATTAGAAGCTATAAGTCACACGCATGCATGAGTCATGAAGTTTTGAAAGTGATTTCTATGTTTTTGAAGTTTAACAAAGAATTTTGGAAAAGATTTCCATATGCATGCAAGTTTTGACTTTATTTTCTAAAAATTCACACATGCAAGGGTTTATATGTGCTAAGAATGGAGAGCTCACCATGATTTATTGCTTAAACATCTCATTTTTCCATGTTTGGAAGTTGGATTTCATGATCATTACATGTATGTGTTTTAAAGTTTGGTTTTGAAGAATTGACATGTTTTTAGGCTTTCATTTTGTGAATGACCTTCAATTCAAGATATTCTACAAGTTTATAAATGTTTTCTCAAGTTTTGGCCCAAAAAGAATGAGTTTTGGTACATTGAAATTGACTTTTGAGCTTTTATTTCTTTTATTTATTGGATGAGTCTCTATGTTACTCTGTATATAAGGCTAAATCCCTTTTTGTTTTATCAGTATATGGTTGGCATAAGATTGATGTGTATGTGACATCAAAAATATGTATATAAGTGTTAAATTTCTGTCTTACATAAGTCAGCACAGCTCATTAGACGATGATATTTATGTATTTGCTTCCTCCAGCCCCTTATTTTGCTAATCTGTTTTAGAGGCCTTCGGTAATCTTAGGATTACTGGCCGGTTACGATGCTAAACCTATAGGGACGAGTTTGGATCGTGACAGTAGTCATCCCCGAAGTCATAGGAGCACTCGATTAACCCGAATACACTAGAATGCACCGTAGCACCATGTGTTGAGAAACGTTGGATAAAGTCATGTTTATCTTCTCCAAATAGCCACAATACACACGAACAGAAAGACCCAGAAATTTAGTTTCAAATCCACCAATTCAAGTCCTTGTGTCTTCTTTGTCGTAACTCCGTTTTTCCTTTTCTTTACGTCGTTGGATTTACCTCATAGCCTAGTTTTCATTTCACTCCTCACATGCCTCGTTCTGTCTCTTTTTGCATGCCATCAGACCTTTGAAAGTTGACCAAAAATAGGATTTTTCCTCTCGTCTCCAACTTTTCTTTGAACCATCTTTTGGACTCCATAACTTTCTTGATTCTTAACGATTTTACTCTGTTCTTTCACCAATCTCTTCACCTTACTTCTACTTTGTCTTACGTCACCTCATTTTCTCACTTTTTCTTAGAATGGATGGTTTTAGCATGCCGAAAGTAACCCGAAAACCAACTTCTAAAATTCAAAATAAACTTGTCACGACCCAAACCCGCCCTTATAGGTTTAGCGTTGTAACTGGCCAGTAATCCTAACATTACCAAAGGCCTCTGAAACAAATTAGCAAAATAAGGGGCTAGAGGAAGCAAATATCAAAATACAATGTCCATAGATCTGTGCAGACTTCTATGGAATAGAAAATTTAAACCTTATATTTATATAAGATATGACGTCATTCACGCGTCGCCACAAGTATAAAAAAACAAAAAGGGACTTAGCCCTATTTACAAAGTAACAAAAAGAATTGTCCAAATAAATGAAAGAAATAAAAGCTTAAAACTTGTTCATTAGCTTGGTCACAATTATTGCCCACAGAAATTTGACCACAAAAGACTTCCAGAACCTCCTCGGAAGGTGCACTGGTTGGCTAACACAAACAGAATCGAGACTGGAAGTCTCAAGCCTGGTCACGCCCCTGATCACCTACATACATAATATAAATAATGAGGTAGAGCCCAGTGAATAACATCAGAGTAAAGGTTTTGATGAATGATGTCCATAACAGATTCAGAAATCAGAATTTAGATCAAAAATAGATTCTTATATATATTCAGATTTGGAAACAGTTATATGTGGTACATCCATTAGCTAACAGATCAGATTGGTCATAAAGACTCATGTGTAGAGTAATAGATCAAATTGGTCATAAAGACCCAGGTGCAGAGTAATTGGTCATTGTGGGAGCCTGAAAAATATAGGTTCTAGCTTATTGGGCCTAACCCAAACAAAGCCTACAATGGGTCCAGCCCAAACAAATATCACACCCCCCATCTATATAAAGGGGGGGCATCCCAAGTGTAAGGTATGTCTCATCTCTCTCTACAGAACACACACCCCTTTGAATATATACTATTTATTTCCTTGATTCAATGACTAACTTCATCATCGGAGTGTCCCCGGCCGGCAATCCCAGTTGGGTGGCACCGAGTATGTTCATCATTGCAAATCTACAGAGGTGAAGCTCTTCTCTTCGTTGGATCTCTTCAACAATCCATGTGAGAGGATTTTTCTGGGTCTCACAATTGGCGCTGTCTGTGGGAAACGTCTGACAGAATTCAACGAAGAAGACAACAAATACCATACTCAAGATGCTCAAATCATTGTTACACGTTACTATAAACAAGACCTATAGTTGATCCTGTCTTTTTACTCTTTGTTTAAATTTATCTTTGAAATTCAATCTTACTGTCTATATGCATATACATATATATAGATATAAATGTGTATATATTTATGCTCATAGATTTGGTCCAAACATTTATTCAATATAGTTGGCACATACTAAACCCATTGAAAAATGCCTTTAGTTGGATTTATTTTTGCATTTTTATTCTCTCTCTAAAAATGGGTTTCACACTCTTGTTTTTGCGAGCTTCTTTTCGGCATTATATAATGGATTCACACTCTCTTTGATTCTTGAGATATAGTTGCACCCATGAGTTACTAATCTAATTTTTGTGGTAGTCGGCTACTTATAAAGTTCGAAAATTTGGTAGTCGGCTAATCAAGAAGTCATTCGGCAACCAAATGAGGATGCATACAAAAAGTTGTGGCCATGAAAATTTGGTTTTTGGCTTTTGAAAATTCCCGTTATTTCCCACATTATTCAGCAACTGTATATTTTATTTGACAATGTGAATATTTCATAGGCAAATTTTATTTGGGAAATATTTCATTACCTTACGTCATTATATTTTCAAGTTCAATTTTATTCAACAAATAATTCTTTACCTTACGTCATTATATTTTCAAGTTCAATTTTATTCGGTAAATATTTCTTTACCTTGCGTCATTACGTCATTATATTTTCAAGTTCAATTTTATTCGGCAAATATTTCATTACCTTACGTCATTATATTTTCAAGTTTAATATACAGTTCACATTATTCGGTCATAGGAAAATTGTCATAGTTTCACTACCTACATCATGTATTTATTCGGTAACCATATTCGGAAACATCACTTACTCAGCCACATTACTCGGCAACATTACTATTGGCTAGTCAACAGTCCGTTGAAGCTTATCCATTAAGTCACTCGGCGACTTCCTACAGTAGCTACCAACTTGCCGACTTCTTACACATTAGCTCAGACATGTCGTTACAATTCTGTCGACATATAATCCACCTACATTACCGAGAACCAAGTTCCTATCATGTCCGCCATCCTAGTTTCATTCTATATTGCCGACTTGCCGACCAAGTTTTTCGGCCAGCAAAAGCTTTGCCGGCTATGTTTACATACCCATTTTCTCTCTAAAATTGGGTCTACTCTTTCCTTCGTTGGAATCATTTTTTGGCAATACAACATGCATTACTTGGCCAATCAAAAAGTTCGTGTCGACTAGACGAGCCCAAACCCACCAAACCAAAGAGCCAAAAAGTAACCAAAGTCCACCAAAAGTTGCAATACGGACCACATTTTCCGACAACTGAAATTTCCGACGCAGCCAAACCCAAGTTTTGACCATACCAGCATGAAGTACTCATTGAGACGAGTCCAATGCAACAAACCACATCAAAATCGGTGCTCAAACAAAGTGGTACGAGCCAGTCGAAGTTTGCTCGAAAATTCACCCATTTTTTCTAGAGAAGACGACCAAGTTGGCATGGCCAAATAGAAGAAATCATTCGATGCATCGTGGCTAAGTTACATCCCATAATAGACGAACAATCACATTCAAATATATACTTTGCCAAATACCAACACAAGGCTCTCTCTTGGTACAGTGGCTTTTGCTCTTTTTTCCTTCCAAAACCAAAGGCAAGGGTTCAAGTCTTATTGGCACCATTTCTTTCCTTATTTTTTAATTTTTGCCAAAACCAAGCCGAGAAATTATCCATTGCCTCGTGGAGCTCAATTCTTCACCGATCTGAGCCATCTGATCCATTTTGGCTGCAATTACACCCTTAGGAGTCCAATTCCAACGATCCGATAGTCATTTCCAACTATTTTGAGCCTTCTGAACACATCCGTACGGTCTGATTTTGCAAATTCCATACCAAAAAACTGTATATTTTATATGAAATGCCATATCTCGCAGCTCAAACAATATTTTTGTCACCAAGTCTGAAGTTTGATTGACGCCGACTTCAACAACTTCTTGTTGGCTTTCTCGGTGTAACTCAACACTCTTGGCAAGGCTCCTCTGCAATGGGGCAAGGAATCTACTTGAACAATTCGTTCTCGGCTTTCTTGGTTTAACTCCTCGGCACTTTTGGCAAGACTCCATTCTGATTTCCTTTGAGAGCAATGGGGCAAATCTACGTTGGACAAGAAACTCAACTTCAATAAATCGGCAATCTACTTCGATCTGCTCCCAAAAGCTACTCTTCGATTCCTTACAATGCCTTGATGATATTTTTTAATGCTCTACCATTGTGTACTTTTTTCCACTTTCCACTTATTTGTGATTAACAGGTCTACCTCATTCGGTACAGGTCATCACTGACACAGAATGCATTATTCAAAATTCTTCTAATATTGGCACTTGATCGCCACTTAACATCCAAAAAAAAAAGAGTCTCCGAATACAGTGCAATCTTCGCACTTAGCACGGAGTGCCATTAGCAAAGGCCTACACCCATGCCCGGGGGTTAGAATACCATGGCCTACACCTACGCCCGGGGGTAAGAATACCACGGCCTACACCCTCGCCCGGGGGTAATACTATCGGGGCCAAAGACCCTCGCCCAGGGGTAATAATATTGTGGTCCATCATTCATTTATTCAAAATGTTCTTTATCATGAAACTAACATTTATTTGAACAGTGTAACTCGGCAATAAAAACTCTCATTCCTTCTACCATAGACAATGAAAGTTTTGGGGCAATGGAAATCCAATGTTACATGTTCACGGCAATGGAAGCAAAACCGAGGCAATTTTGCAGCTAAATCACAACTAATTCCATGACAGTTCAATATGGTGATGGTACAATTTACTCGGCTTAAAGTTCATCGCCGAACTCACTGAACAAAACTATTACATTCACTTAGCGCTTTTACTTCGGCAATTGGCATTTCAATCTCCGCTCAGCCACATCAAAACCTACTGGCAAAACCTATGTGCTATTCATACACCTATAACTGGGTCACTACTATTCTCGGCAACCCATTATCTTGGTCAAACTTTATGCTGCCAATTAATTTCCACCGAACATCCCAACTCAATTTTGCTGATCCGCGAACTTGGCAATATCCGTATTCATAGATCAACTCCCGAGTACTCAACATATTTCTTGCATTCCTAAATAATCACTTCGGTTGAGTATCAACAACAATTCTAGAATCACACAATTCATTTTTGGAGTCCAATTCTACGAATTCTACGCCCAATATTGGGATCAACGACCTGGAAAGTTCGGGCATTACAAGATTGCTCAACGGTCACATCATATCCGATTGGCATACAATTTCAGTAACAGGATCGTGGGGCTAGGAAAAATCCTCCGTCCTCCTCGATCATTCATTTCATTACCTTGGCCGTTTATTGCCAACTGAGACATCTTAATCAATTTCCTTCTTTACACTTGGGGCATATTAGTCAATTATCATCTCAGCACCTCTGTTGTGCATGCATACTCAGCCAACTTGATCCAAGCATTACAAAGAAAATGACTTGCGTTACAAAATCCCGCTCCTTTTCACACACCTCCAAGCAAGCGCTAGTGTTAGAGCAATACACTTATACTACACATTCGGCAGTTCTTCGCATAATTTTGCGTGCTGTCCTTTTTATAGCTTTGACAGCTTTCCACTTTTTTGTGACTAATATATCTACATTATTTGGTACAGGCAATCATTGACATAGATTATTATCCTTGCAATGTCTGCAATTGATCACCGCCTGACACCAACAAAAGTTTCCATATTTTGGAGCAATCATCGTGCTCGGTACGGTGCGCCACAACAAAGCCTCCATATTTTGGAGCAATCTCCGTGTTTGGCACGTCGAGCGCTAAGACTCCGAATTTGGAGCAAGCATACATTCACATATACATAGATTCATACACGCATTCATACGTACATTTTTTCATTTGTTTTGTTCACGTATATATGTATCAAAAATGCTTTTTCTAGAGGATTTAATATTTTTTTCAAGTAACATCGCTCGATAATGTGGTATGGGAGTAAGACCTATATCAACTACGTATTATCCATCAAAGATCTGGCATCTGTTTATGCCGCGAACTCAAAAAAAAAAAAAAAAAAATTCCACTTCTTTTGTCAAACAAAACGAAAGTTTTAGGGCAATTGTGGGAGCCAGAAAAATATAGGCTCTAGCTTATTGGGCCTAACCCAAACAAAGCCTACAATGAGTCCAGCGCAAACAAATATCACACCCCCCATCTATATTAAGGGGGGGCATCCCAAGTGTAAGGTATGTCTCATCTCTCTATAGAACACACACCCCTTCAAATATATACTATTTATTTCCTTGATTCAATGACTAACTTCATCATCGGAATGTCCCCGGCCGGCAATCCCGGTTGGGTGGCACTAACTATGTTCATCATTGCAGATCTACAGGGGTGAAGCTCTTCTCTTCGTTGGATCTCTTCAACAATCCATGTGAGAGGATTTTTCTGGGTCTCACAGTCATAAAGACCCATATTCACATGAGATGGTCATTAAGACCCATGTGCAAATCAGATAATTGATTATGTATAATCAGTGCATGAATGGAACCCACGTGAAACCCTGGTACCAGGTAACTATAGACCCAACTTTCTTCGCGCGCCCCCCTTTTTGGAGAGGCGCGAATTGGTCTTACTACAATTCGGACTCCTATCACAGTTCTGAATCTAATATCACAAAGTGCAATGTGAGACTGATAAACACCAAAGAGTCCAATCTGGCAAATCATTTTGAAAAATCGATTTTAGATCAAATAATGCCAAAACTGGACTACTTTGCCAGATTATAGAGTCGCCACCTAAATATTTTATTTTTGGGAAATTTAGGAAACCCTGACTCGTGCCAAAGGCTACGTGTCCGTCATCACCAAAGTTGCCTCGGCTCGGAAACTTGGGTACGAGAGGGGAAGATCATGAAATGAGCACCCCCGCTCGCTTGTTTTATAAACCTCATGTGTTCTTATCTGGCTATTAATCTAACTTTACTATGTGACGCACACAAGCAAGTACAGACTAAGTCGCGAGACTTGGAACAAATCGACTCATGTTTGTTTTCAAAAATGGTTTGAAAGCGCCACTCGCAAGTGGGCTAAAATGCGGATTTGCCACCCTCAGGTGGGCTTAAAACATGATTTTGCCACTTCGCAAAGTGGGCTTAAAACTCACAATCGTCGAATTGTTCCAATTCAGGCAACAAAGCCTTCATCCACAGGCATTCAAGCAGTTAATCACTTAAGCAAATAGCCTCATGGCAAGCATGCGATCATGGCAACATTCACACTCATGCAAGTATACTAAAGCGTAACACTTACAGTGTACTCCAAGCCAAAACAAAAAGCTAGTTAGAAATGTGCATGATTCCTAATTATACAGAATGCCTAATGCAACACATGCAATAATGCAACTAAATAGGCTCGGCTATCTAAGATGGCATATGAATGCAACAATTTGATACACGTATTCAAATAAGCATTGAAATACGATGCGGTTTTATGATGCGCTGAGCCCGGTGCATGCAAGACAAATGAATGATGCACGCATGCAAAGCATAAGGTATGCTAATTAAAACGTGCCCTAAAACTAACCATCGAAAGCGGTTAAGTAAAAGGGAGAAAGAAGTGGGGTTGGAAGACATGCACACACACACACGCTAATTACAACATTGCGCCCTCGCGAAGGAGGGTCCGAATAAATAAGCTAAGCTGATCTAAGCTAAGCTAATTATTACAAACCGACTAATTAACTATTCTAGCTAATTAATTATTACAACACAAATTAACTAGCTATGCTAAGCTAATTAAAATATTACAAAACTTGAATCGAATAATTAACTACGCTAACTAATTAAAGCAAGGAAAGTGGCCTCGCGAGCGAGAGAGATATGCATGCTCGATTTGCTTTCTTCCGAAAATCCACCGCCTTGTCTTTGGATGCCTCTGTTTGCACTTTGCTTTGATCTCTGAACCTTACACCATTTAACAGACTGCCTTTCCTCCAAAATAGGAACACTTTGAACAACTTTTCAACTGGTGGCCGGTCGGCTACCATAGGTGGCTGTCGGCCACTACCACTGGCCGGTCGGCTACTATTTGTGGCTGTCGGCCACCACTGGTGACTAGTCGGCCACCATTTCCCTGGAATTCTCCTTTTTGCTGCAATGGAGAGCAAACAGAGGCAAAACAGTGTATTCTTCAAGGAATGTGTATACTGCCACGCTCCTTATCATGTCTCAAGCTTAAAATAGTATGGCACTTGGCTCTCAAGCCACAAATCAAACATTTTCATGCATGATGGCCAAAGAACCAAGCTTGTACAAGCTTAATGAATGCACACATAAGACTCAAATGGCCACCACCCTATCACAGATGATCAAGGGTGACGACGACCAAGAAACGTGACACGTTTCATCACTTTGAGTATGAAACGTCCCACATTTCTTGTGTTTGGATTAACGTCCGATCCAAACACATGCAATGCAACACAAATTCTTATCTTGTTCATGTTTTACTTTGCTCATTTTGTTTACACATTTTACATTACCGATTAAGCCTTTAACTGATTAAGTCCAATGTGAAAGCCCTCTAATGAGAGAGGGGTCAACCAAAGGATGGTTTAAGACATGAGAGAGATCATGCCTTTGACTAGTAGAAACCCTTAAAAGACAGTTAAAGCCATTGAGCATAACCTCTATCTCACACTTAAACACAAACATAAGTTTAACCAATCCACAAAACAAATGGAAAAATGAAGAAATGAGGGAGGTTGCAAATTTTTCAATGCTGAAATAGCATGAAAAATAATGCTACAACATGCAAGCAATACATGCATAACATGTTAAAATCCAAAAGCATTAAAGCTAGTGAAGAGCACTACACTAGAGGAATGCAATATCAAGCGCAAATGATCAAACTAGCTCTGAACAGAGCTTAAACATGCCAAATCAGTGGCTAAAACATGCTGAGATAGAAGCACAAAAAGCAAGAAAAGCATGTTCATGTATTGGCTCACAAACGAGGCTCAAAGCACAACTCTCAAAATCAATGAAATATTGAAGTATGTGAGAGTGTGACACAAATATATGCACTGAAATCTCATGCTAAATGATGCTATGTCATGCGATCATCCCAAGCAAAGCATGTTAGAGGCCTTAAAACACAAGGCTAGTAAAGCCATTTACACTACAACCATGCATAGCAAGTCTCATATGACCAAGGAGGCTCAAAACAGAGCTAAAACATGGCAAATTAGTAGCCAAAACAAGCTGAGACCAAGTCACAAAAGAGTAGAAAATCATGCTCACATGCTAGGCCATCTACACTTGCCAACAAGACACAAGGAGGGGAGGCCACCCCCTCCTATTTTGGACCTCAAAACACACTTTTTACCACTGAAATTCCCCTGGAATTTAGTGGTTAAAAGGCCAAAAAAAGTTGCTTTAAAAGGCTTTGAAAGATGGCACAACACTTAACAAACAAGCTACAAAAGAGAGTGGACCACCCCTAACTCCAAAGAGACCTTAAACCACCATTCTTAAATCATAAAAATAGAGTTTTTTAGAGGTTAAAACCAGCCTCAAGATAGCATGCAAAGGTGGTCAACCAAGCAACTAAAGCAAAGCTTAAAAGGGACAAGTCCTTTACCTTTGATGCACAGCAACAAAACAACTAAGATTCTGAGCTAAAACCAAGCTTAAGACCTCAAACCAAGCTTTAAGGAACCTTAGCTCCAAGGTCAAGGTGTTTGGCTAGGGGTGCTAGTGCAAATAGGCAGAGAAAACTCACTTTCAAGCACTAAATAGGAAGAGAGGGAGGATTCTAGAGAGAGAGAGTGAAATTTTGCTCACAAATTTTCTGAACCCCCAAAATGGGGGAGAGACCTCCCCTTATAAAGAAAAACAAGCCAAAAGCTTGGCTTCATCCCTCCATACACGTGTATGGAGGATACACTCAGTGATCAACAGCTGGCACAACTGGCACATAAAATATCTGAAAAAGGAGAAAAATAGCTGTCAACCATCAGTAGTGGCCGACCGGCGACATACGTAGCCGATCGGCCATCAGTGTGGCCGATCGGCCACCATTGATGGCCAGCAGGCACAAGCCATGGCCGATGGACACTGGGGATGGCCGAAAAGCCACCCTCTCCTCCAGATTCAAAGCAACAAGTTCTTGGTCCACAACCAAGCACAAAACAGACAAGTTGAGAGGCTCCAAGGCGAGGCGCTCAGCCGAGACCTTCAGAGACTCAAAACGAACATGAGCATGCAAAATCATCGAGTGTTCAAAAGATGATGTACAAGTCTTGAGAACGGTCAAAAATGGGGTGTCTCCAGTAACAGATAACACATAAGCATGCCACAAAGACATTTCAGAAAATTGGACATTCATCCATGATTTATTAAATAACATTTCAGAAAACAGATCATATCATATCAACCAGAAAATACTTATAGTCAAACATAGCTTTACAGAGTTGTTACTCACAGCTAGCTCCAGAACCATAATAGATAACTTAGACAGAATAGATGGATACTGGGGCGTGACCTATACAAACACGTGACGGATACACATTGAAACATACTTTTTGTAATCTCTTAACTTATTACATTTCTTTCTTAGTGTGTTTCTACTTCTTATCCTCATTATTATAACTTAGTCATGGCTTAAGAATGCCTAGGATGCAATGAGGATGCAATTTTACACTTTGAAAACACTTCGCAAAATTCAAAAAATAGGGTAGTTCACTCGAGCAGACCCATTGGTCTACAAAAGTACTGAGAGCTTGCATTTTACGCTCAAGCTAACTTTTGGTAGCTTGAGCCGATACTGAAAATAAAGCGTTGTCGCTCAAGTGGTCTCTTGGTCGCTCGAGCGAACCATCCAACTCTGCAAAAGTACTGAGAGCTTGCAAAGTGCGCTCGAGCAAAGAGTTCAATACTCAAGCGAACTCTGCGAATTCTGGAATTTCCAAATTTGCATTCAGGGTACAAAACTCAACTTTAACATACAAAAACTCATTCTTTTGGGCCAAAACTTATGAAAACACTTAGAAACTTGTGTAAAACCATGAATTGAAGATCATTCCGCAAAACCAAAGCCCAAAAGCATGTCAATTATTTCAAAATTACACTTGAACCTCTATATGTACAGCATGCAAGTATTGAATTGATATTCTTTGGTTCCAAAACATGTACAAATGGCATAATGGGAGGAGATTCATGTTGAATTCTTCAAATGTAGTAAAAATAACTCCATGCATGTGAGGTATAACCTGAAATTCAAGCTCAATCTTCATGGATTACGCATGCATGCATAAATCATGCTCATTTTCTACATTCTTAACTTGATTCTCATGCTTAATCTCCTATTTCACTTGATTTCTCATAATTTGTGACTTAATCACAAAAGTTGGGAGTTGATTACTCACCTAAAGTCTTGATTTAGCAAGAATTCTAAGTTGTTCTTCCCAAATTTCCAAATCTCTAGCTAGATTCCAAGCCAATTCTTGAATCTCCTACAAAATTGTTGCTCTCACTCCAATTTTCTCTCTCCCTTACATTTTGATCTCAAGAAATGAGTAGAATCGTCATTTGCTAAGCTTATATCATGTATTTATAGATTGAATTAGTTTAAATTAATTAAGTGTGATTAAAGCTAAGCTAGTTCAATTTAATAATTAATTTATTCTAATTATTTGGATCTGAATCGGAATTTAATTAAACTTGCCATAAATTCCTAAAAATCCCAAATAACATGTTAACTTAGTCAATGTCATGTTCGGATGCCGATGAGGCTCTTAATTTTCATATCAAAATAGAATTTCAAACAGATATTCCTACAATAGACAAATAAAAACACAAATAACACATAAGATGCACAATTAACTCACAATTTCATCTTGAATATTTATTAGGAATTCTTAATTACAAATTAGTAGTTAATTACGAATCAAGGTTGTTACAAAACTTCTCTAAGTTTGCTTCTTTCTCCTCCATCTTCCTTCTTCTTCTCTTTCTTTACCTACAACATGCAATGAATGGTGGTTCTAGATGATAATGGAATTAAGTGATCGTCGTGGTGGCGGTCCGGTGGTGCGACAGTGGTGAAGAAGTTCACGGTTAATGGAGATGATATTAATGGAGGTGGTGATCAAGGTGGGGGCTATGGAGGTCATGAGGAGGAGGAAGAAGAATAGAGGTAAAGAAGGAGAAAGAGAGTTTTGAGAATAAGAGGTGGAGAGAAAGAGAGAGAGAGAGAGAACCGAAAAAGAGGGAGAGAAATGAAATGGAAAGAGAGATGAAACTGGGAGAGAAACAAAAGATGAAGAAATGTGAGGAGAAGTTAGGCTCAAAAAAATGAGGAAGAGAAAAAGAAGATAAAAAAAAATTAAAAGAAATTAAAAAGAAGGGATAAAAGGAAATGAGGCACCTGGTAGTATGGTATATGCATGTCCACCACGTTTTGTTTTGGTACAGACAATGATAACCGAGAGAGCTGTGCAAGTGGGAGGTGGTAGGCAAGAAAACATGGAGAGCAAACCCATGGTTTTTTAATTAGGTTTTGGTACAGAAAATGTTACATTTCAGTGTAATTTGATTTGGGAAATATACATAGAAAAATATAATAAAAATATCATAAGGTTTAGAAAATAATATTGAGTAATAATATAAAGTCAAAAATATTTTATTTTATTTTGAATAAATTTTCTGTATTAAAATATACAGGCTATTAAATTCAAAATAATGTGAATAATTATAAAAAAATATTTTAAAAAATATATTATTTTTATTATATAAAAATACGGGATTTCATAAAATTGGAAATCATTGGTAGTCTATTTGTGGGTTAATAGGATGATTAGAAGGGGTGACTATTGAATTTTCTTTCACTTCCCCTTACTTTCTCTTTTGTTTTCTTAGAAGCCAAACATGGCTTCCTCTTAGAAATAGATTCTAATCTATCCTCTCTATCCATTTTGACATGGATTTGAGCGTCTTTTGCTCTCTTCCATGAAAAGATATATAGATTCTATATCATTTATTTTATTTCTAGTTTTATTATTTCGAGTTGCTTCTATAATCATCACGTGATAGTTCATATTACTTGATGATCAATGAAGTTTATCCATCTTTTCGTGTCTATTTCTATAATGAGGATGATGGATTGTTTTGATTTACTGTTGTTCTTTCTTTCATCTTTGGATGATTGTGAGGGAAATTCCCTATTGTGACTATTGGAAAGTTTCTTCGTCTTGAATGAATCTTATCCTATCATCATCTATGGTGATTGAGGATGGATTCATCTTGTTTAGCTTTCATTGTTGCTTAAAGGGAATTAAAGCACTTTGACTTTATTCTTTGATTGTGTTTTACTTTGTTTTCTTGGATCCTTTTGATTAGTAGCTTCTATATTTCATTTGATAGCCTTGTTAGTATAGTTAATTCATCCATGTTAGCTTCTGTTTTAGACAGTAGTTGTCTATGCTATTAATTTAGTTGAATTGCTTCTTTATTTAGCCTTGATATATGTATGCTTGTCTCCTTCCTATCTCTTTTCTTTTTTCTTTTATTTTGAGCTTTCCATATTGTTGTTGGCATCGTGTTTTCTTTCTCATCATTTTTCATGCTTGCATTCATTTTCATACATTGGACTTGGTTCATTATACATATGTGCAACAATGGAGAATAGGTGAATCAATCTAAACATGTCCAAACCCTCATTATGAGCCAGGGATCGAGCTTCATTCAGAGATAGGCCACATATCTAGGCTAAGGTGTGAGCGTGGCCAAAATTGGGTTGCCATATTATTTCTTCATCCTGGGAAAGCTTCATCAATGCCCGAAAGTCTACAGTAGTCAGGCAGAGCTCCTGCATGCCAAAATGGAATACATGGATAATTGGGTCCTAACAACGAACCGTTGCATGAAGGAAATGAACATGGAGTGGAGTGCAACTTAGAGAAAAAAGGGCATTTAGGGCAAACCCCGCGAAATTCACCTTATTGGTGCCATCCAAAGAGGCCATCCAATCTTGGAGCCTGGCCATGGTAGCAACCTCCATTTGCAGAAGAAACTCTTCAGTTTTCCATTACTGGGTGAAGAAGTAGTCGTCAGCCATCTTTTAAAAAGATAAGGTTGTATGAGTGCTTGATAGTTGTATTCCACTGTCTAGCTAGAACCTTCAACCGACCGGCCAGGATTGGCTTGGCCAACTAAATTTGTGACCGACTGACCCTTAGGATTGCAAAAACAATGTGGTTTTACAATTTAGTTTATAAATTTTGTTTCAGGTCTTGTTTTGAGTCACTTCCATCCCAAAAGGTGTAAAAATGTATGTATAGGTTGTTTTTGCCGTGTTATGCGTTTATCGAGTTGTGTTTTATGTTTTAGTTAGTCATGGGCTCAATGTCAAATTTAGAACACATCCAAATACAACCATTCTCAATTTCAAAATCAAAATAAAACTCTTATGTGCTCAAGTGCAGTGCCATGCATGCTGAGGCATCTGAGATGGTCCAAAAACAAAAGTGTTTCTTTCATTACTTCCTAATAAAAAAATGTTGTAAAAGTTTTTTTACAAAACCTATCTACAGCTATACATGATGCTCTAAACTACAAAGTAAAAAAAATGTACAAAAGAGAAAGAAATACAAGAAGGGAAATCAAGGTAGGCTTGCCCTCTTCATTCTTTTCACAGACGAAACCCCAGCATCATCCCCGTTAGCACCATTATCCTTAGTCGCAATGACTGCCTCACTCTTGGCCTCAGCATCTGCCTCGACACCAGCCTCATATATGTCATCTCCCTCAAAGCTCCTGCCACTCTCACTGCCACTGCCATCATCTCTGGAGCCATCATCAGAACCACTACTGCTCTCACTGCCCTCATGCTCCTCATCATCATCACCAGTATTGCTTCCCTCAAAATGCTCAATGTCAATACTCGTGTCTCCCTCGCTATCGGTGGCAAGGTCATCCTCCCGAGATGCAGTGTGGGTCCTCTCTGAAGAGGAAGAGCTCTCTACTACCTGGTCACCTCTGTCTCTACCTCTACTAGGGGCATCCCTGCCATGACCTCTATCAGCATCTCTCCCTTGGGCTGGAGGATGTCCTACTCCCCTCTCGACTGTTGGAGGGGGCATCACTGGTACTACAACAAGCTGAAATAAGGGGCTTGGCAAAAAATAGAATGTCAAATAAGAAAGGTGCAGAGACAAAGACAGTCTATCAGAGTGTATCAGAATAGAAGTATGAAGATAGATAGTATAGAATGAACCAGAATGGGGTATATGAATACTAGATGTGGCAAGAGCGTGCTCCCTCCTCCATACCATATGAACCAGAGACTCAATCACCTCCAAACATCACTCAGTATAGGTTGTGGGAGGCTGCAAGTAGAAAAGGAGAATGTGAGTAAAGTAGAGTAAAATAGTGTAAAATAGAGTAACGCAGAGTGGAACAATATAGGGGCATCTCAAAAAGATATGGAAAGAATAAGATATACCTGTCTCATCTCTGGAGTAAGGATGAGCATCTGATCCTCGAGCAGCTCTAGAGGGACCTCTCTGAAAGCACCAATTGGCCTCATGTATGTAACCGAGGAAGGAAACACTGGAAAGCTGGTGTCAAGATTGATAGGAGGAATAACAGCACCTCCAAGAGTAGGAGCATTAGTAGGAACGGGGGCAACACCAGCAGCAACATCTCCCAATACTCAGGCCATGTCAGGAGTAATGGGAGACGTGATATGGGACTGTAGAAAAGTGGTGTAATCCCCGGGCAGATGAAACAAGTCAGCATCCTATCCATCCAACATGGACTTGAGCTCTACAATGTCCGTAATCAGATCAACAATCTTTATGCGAGCAGGCGAAGGAAATGGAATGTCTACTATGGCATGATCTAGAGTCTGGCAAAAGAACCGCTCTCCCAAGTACCAAGCTCTGTTGAATGGGCCCTCAAAGAGTATCCTCGCTAGGGAGGCTACCCACAAGGTAGCGTACTGCTTCCTCTCAACCTAGGGTATAGCCACCTAGGGATGCCAGTCTACCTGCGTGATTAAAGGGTGAGTCCTAATCAGAATCACAAATAAGGAAAGCCAAGGATGAAACAAATCCATATAAATTCTGAGTTTAAAATGTTTACTTGAGTAGGAGTCATGGTGTTGAAGAATAGTGGAAATGAGTGAAGCTGCGAGACTGATGATCGTGTGGCCTGAAGGCCACATCAAAGTATAAAGACCAAGGCACCGCCTAGTCAATCTCATGGATAGGAACATGGACGAGCTCAGGGAAGTAAGAATATGCTTATATCTACATCAGGAAAGAAGGGTGGCATTAGATAACAAGCAAAAATAAAGTCACAAATGTACAAAGCAGAAGATGTATTAAAGTAAACCGAAAGAGGTTCGAAGCTACCTCCCATGTACGCCAATACCCTCTGAGTAGCCTCGCCTTCCAGTGAGAGGAGGAGCTTGCATAACTATACAATGTGGCAAGGCTAGTGTCTTCCCAACCGTAATCCCTCATTCGTAGGATATCCACTATCGTGCTCAGAAAGTATAATCCAATGGTATTCTTCCTATTTGCAAATAGGGTAGCATCGAGGACATACAGAAGAGATCTACAGGCATAATGACCAGTGGCCTCTTGTCAAGGTGCATGCCGTGGAACCTCTAGTGCAGCCAGCTATAATGAATTATCCCTGGGCTATCCTTCGGGGGTATGGCCCCGAGTAGATAAAGTTAGGCGGCGTCCCATGATCCCATATCTGAGTCAAAAAGGATCGGATCACCCCCTATCAAAAGGCCGGTAATCATAGAGAAGACATAGGGGTCATCGTCATCTCCCTAGTAGAAGAGAAGTGGAAGGAGTTCATGGTGTCCTACCACCTCTCCATAAAAGCTGCAACAGCCGATTGGGTAGCCTGCATCTGTGTGATCTTGAAACAGAAGGTACCAAAGCCGGCCTACTACACCAAGGCTCGGACTCCAAGCGGGAGAACCTAATACCATCAATAGGGGAATATCACTATCCCATAGTTATTTGCCTAGCGATTGTCGTCCTGTTATAAGAAAGTTTGATCATTACAGTGTAGATGTGAGCAAATGCAAATGAACATGTGGGTTTGGAATTAAGGCTTACCAGTCAAGCACCACAGGACAAGTGCAAATGTTGCTCCCGAAGGAGCTTATGCGGAGTCACCACTGACCGAAACTCAGTATAGGTGAGCATGCTACCATGAATAATCTGGTAAACATCAAGTTGGTATGTAGCCGAATCAAATAGCTTGAGAGGCAAAGCTAGGAGATTGGGTCCAAACATGGGAGGAAGGATGTCCTTTACTACCATGTTTGGGTTATCCTTCTAGATGTCCATGTCCTTAGCAAGCATATGTACATTAGCCTCAAGTACTGGAGAAGGTGCGTCAACCTCCAGAAAGGCAGGAGGAACATCTTCCTAAGGGATATCAGTGCCCATCAAGATAGAGTATGTCTGGGTGAGCCGAAAATGAGGGAGAGCAAGGAAGAAAACTAAAAAACTACCAAAGGGAGCCTAAAAATCCAAAAAATAAAGAGAAATGTGAGAAACCATAATGAGTAAGTGAAGGACTATGCCGAAATGTGCGAAGCACGTAATGCAGGGTGGAAGACTCAAACTCAATCTTATCATAAACCGATTGGTTCAAAATGTAGAGAAAAGTAGCGGTTTCAAAAAAAAAAAAAAGGGCATGGGATGTTGGGCAATGTAAGAGAGAGAGAAAATCTAGAAAGAAAGAGAGTGAGAAAGAGACGAAACATGTTTTCGGATGGTATGGAGTTCGAATGAACCGTTGGTTTGCTTTTTAAAACATTTTGAGAGGTGAAAAGATAAAATTGTCCTTGAAAAACTCAAAACAGCCGGTCGACCCATCATTTGTTCAATAGACCAATTTTGTAACTGACAGCCTAAATAAGTTGCTGACAAAGTCCTTTTGTATAGGCAAAGTCATATTTTTTTCCAAATAAGCTGTGTTTATGTTTGGAAGGGAGAATTGGTGCTAATCAGACTCAATGTAAAGTAAACATGTCAAGTCCATGCATGAAAAATCGAGCCATGCAGGTGAAGAAAACCGATTAATATGGATTTCTATTAAACATGAGATGGTTACAATGGTTTCTTCAAAAGCCAAAAAGAGAGGTCCTAGTCATTACAATAGTAA
Organism: Camellia japonica; assembly: GCA_030407325.1. Taxonomy (NCBI): domain Eukaryota; kingdom Viridiplantae; phylum Streptophyta; class Magnoliopsida; order Ericales; family Theaceae; genus Camellia; species Camellia japonica. Next base: position 10,539,471 of record JAPPVO010000059.1, read on the forward strand.
TTGTATTTCGCAAAGGGAAAGTGGTAGGACATGCAAGCCCAAAACAATTTTATTCTTATACGCCGGATTGTTTATTAGCATAAAGGTGCAACCCTTGTCCTTCAAGAAGCAAAATAAGGGAAGGATGCATCTGGTGGTAGCTTAAGTTGTGGGGAAAAGACTCCAGTGCTGCAAGGAGTATGAAAGGTTTCTTGGTGCATTGTCGTCATCACCAAAATCGTTGCGACCATTAGAGCTTTGTTCGACGCCGGAAATGATTCTTGTGTCATCTTCTTCATTGCTACTCACCACCAGAGAACCTGGGGTAGGTGGTCAAAGTGATTCCAAGTTGTCATCCTAAGGCCAAAAGAACTCTGTCATTGGAAGGGGTGAAGAAATAATCATGAGGAATAGGAAATGAATGGCAAGATCAATGCATTATACCTCTAGAGAATTGGTGAGATGAGGGGATGAAGATCCCATAGGCAAGGAACTTTGAGGTACGTGAGGCGTTGGACCAAATCCATGAAAATGGCCACAGGTCCGAGCATACCTCAGAGACTGGCTGGCAACTTCACCGCGGCCACGAACTCGTTTTCCATTGTCAGCGGTGGGTTCCTCCAGAATTGCCCACAATTCCTCTCTCCTATGAACAAGCCCTTTTCAATCTCCTCGGCCCCTAGAGGAAGTTCTTGAGCATATGACTTCCAAGTCCGAAACTACAGCATCATCAGAGCTCTCATGAGACAAGCTGGCAAAGTCAAAGTAATGAAGAGAACCCATATCTCAGGATACACTAAAAAGAACGAAGAGAGAGAGGTTGTGGAATTCTTGGAAATGAAAGAAGGTGTACAAAGCCACATAAACAACAAACTTTGGGTGGCTAATAGTTGTTTGCAGGCAATGTACCACCTTTTTGCACACTATCAGAGGTGGAAAAGTCAGGAGCCCTCGAGGAGAGCTCGAATGAGCCGGCTGACTGAACATTTAGCCGACCAACCATGGTATTGACCGACAGGTTCTGGGGAAGTTGGTTAGAAGGGATTGATGAATTTCGGGATACCAATATAGGGGCAAGAATACATCTACGAGGATTAGGAAAGAATAAGGTATCCGAGTGCGTATGCAATGGTTCAGAAGGAAAGTGGAGCAAGCTAAGCATGAAGTCAAAAGTCATTCACAAGTAAAAGATATTTGTTATACATATGGGTCACAAAGGGTGCAAGTTGGTTATAAAAGTGGTTACAAAATGTCCTACGATAGTTGAGGATGCTACATTCAAAGTTCTTACAAACCATACAAAGAAAGAAAAGGAAAAATGTGAAAAAGTGGAGTATAAGCTAAGATAAGGCTAGGCGGCCAGAGCCATCATCCCAGTAAACAGTGGAGAAGCCACATCTCCAAGGACATCATCATCGCCACTGCCCCTACTGCCAAAGACACTACTGCCTGTAGAGGAATAATCAAGAGGTTCGTAAAGTGCGTTGTCATCATCATCATCATTACTAATAATGATCACCTCAGGCACAGTAGCTCCACCCTATAGGAAAAGGTGAAGAGTCAGCCAAAGATAAATGGAAAATGTTGTATGGGAACCATTTAGGAGGAAATGATCAGTTTTTAGAAGCAACCAAAACTCGAGGTGGGCATCTGAAATATGTGGAGCTACTGAAACTCGGCCCTACCTATGTCCTTGTCGACCTCGGAGGCCCAAGCCATGTCGCCTACGAGGAGTTGTCCAGGACCATGGTAACGTCCTCTCCTATAGGCCCGAGTCTGTTCAGGCTCATCAACCGCTTCTTGTTGGCTACTACTAGCACCCCGGGGAGGGTATCGTAGTCTGTGCCTCCTCGCATAGGCGATAATGTAAGCAAACTCGGGATCATAGCCATCTGTCATGGCCGTAATAAGTGCCTATGCCACCGTGTTTCCAGAGGAGGTGTCACTGCCTAATAGCGTGTTCGGTTGGTCGAAACCGATAGGGGAGTGGGGTGGAAAAGGGAGAAAATCATCATCAGCTATGAGTAATTCTTAGAAATAAGTTCAGAGAGTTGAAGAGATGTTTTCAGACGAAATTGAAGGAAGGTCGATAGTTGTGCCTTTTTATAAACTTTCAAAATTATGAAATGACTGTTCTAACTCTGCAATAACCCAATAGGGCCGATCGATCAATGATTTATTTGGCCGACCAAGTTTTCAACAGCATATTGGAAGAAGGTTTTTCAGAAGTGTGCAATGGCAATCCAGTTGTGTGTGGTTGTAATCCTTGCTGTGCGCTAAAGCCGAATTATCTAGCAGAACCTGTTGAAATAAAGGTTTGTCCCTATCTTTGTTGTGTTTTTCTTACATTTGCCTTTACATCATAATGCTTCTATTGTTGCAATCGCCCCCGACATGTGCTAAGTATGAAAGGCGTACCCTCAAATTAGTACCGTCCCCTGCGGGGCTGGCAGTTAACACCACCCTCGGTTAATATCGTCCCCCTGCAGGGTTAACGATTAACACCACCTTTGGTTAATACTATTCCATACACGAGCTGGCGGTTAACACCACCTCCAATTAATACCGTCCCGTGCATGGGGTGGCAGTTGACACCACCTCCAGTTAATACCGTCCCATGCGAGGCTGGCTGTTAACACCTCCCTTGGTTAATACCATCCCCTATGCAAACTAGAGGTTAACACCACCTCTGGTTAATACCGTCCCCTGCATGGGCTAACACTTAACACCACCATCGGTTAATACCATCCCCTACAGGGCTAGCAGTTAACACCACTCTCCGGTTAATACCGTCCTCTACGTGGGCTGTCAGTTAACACCACCCACAGTTAATAATGTCCCCTGTGGGGGCTAGCGGTTAACACCACCCTCAGTTAATATCGTCTCTTGCAGGGGCTAGTGGTTAACACCACCCTCGGTAAATATCGTCCTCTACATGGGCAGGCGGTTAATGCCACCCTCCGATTAATATCTTTCCCTGCATGGGTTGGCGGTTAACACCACCCTCAGTTAATTCTGTCTCCTGCTGGGGTGGCGGTTAATACAACCTCGTTAATATCATCTCCAGCATGGGCTGGCATTGACACTATTTTCGATTAATACTGTCCCCTACATGGCAGACAGTTAACACCACCATCAGTTAATACTGTCACTTGCGGGGCTACCGGTTAATATCGTTCCCTGCGCACGCTGGCGATTAACACCACCTTCCATTAATGTCGTCCCCTGTGCGGCTCACAGTTAAGACTACCTCTGGTTAATATCATCCCTTGCGCGGGCTGGTGGTTAATACCACCTTTGGTTAATATCATCTCCTGCACGGGCTGGCGGTTAACACCATACTCGGTTATTACCATCCCCTGCGGGGCTAGCAGTTAACACCACCTCCAGTTAATAACATCCCCTGCGCGGGTTGGCAGTTAACACCACCCTTGGTTAATACTGTCCCTGTGCTGGCTGGCAGTTAACACCAACTTTGGTTAATACCATCATTTGTGCGGGTTGGCAATTAACACCACCTCCGATTGATAGTGCCCCTATGGGGTTGGCGGATAACACTATCCTTTCCTCCTCCATGTCATAGCATGTTTGGAGTGTGTTGGGCAGTTCCATCTTGCTGTGACTGCCGGTCACATGTGGCTTTGGCTATGGCCATCCTTTTTTTCTTTCCCTCTCATGCCATGGTGCAAATAGCTGTTGTATTTCTTTCATACATTGCATGCTTTCTTGTGTTACGCATCATTCTTCACATTTTCCACAATTGTTAGCTTGCTTTGCATGTCATTTGCATGAGGTCCTCCTTTTTCTTTTGCCATCTTTGCAGCTTTATCTATTTGTTCCATCTCCTCACCCTCCGTGGCATTCGCATCATCAAGTTTTTCAAAACTCTGGTAGTGTGGTACACATAAGACCAATTATCAAGTTCTAGCAATGCGCGCCGCGTAAGCCCACCTTTCCAAAATATGTTTTCAGCATAGCATTTGCATTTTGCTCCTGAACTACGCTGGTTTGATTCCTTGCAAAGGGATACGTAGGCAACCCTCAGGTTTAACCAAGTTTTATCTGCATTTTGTTTGTTTGTTTGCCAAGTCTTATGGCCTTGTCAAAAAGGTCGTCTTCGGGCTTTGACAATCACTCACGTCATGAAATGATGCACCAAACTCTATCAAAGAAGGGCAACTGTAGACACCCTATTTTTGACTAGCCTTGACAGTTGGGCACTCCCTTTTGAGCTCCCGATGATGAAAAGAGAAGGTGCTAATCTTTGCAAGTTTCACGGTAGAAGTTCTAAGGATCAAGCTTTAAACTCTCCAGCAACTTATTTTGGACAAAATGTTTTTCGACCAAAATGGAATCTCTTTCAAAACGAGTTTTAGTAGGAGTAACTCCAAATGTTACCGTAATGTTCTAAGGCTTATATTTTCTAAATCCTAAACAAGGTATTCTTTTAAACAAACTAAGCAAAAAATATAGTAGAAGTGAATGGAAAAGGTGAAATCCTCTGAAATACTTGTTGTAGCTCGACTTTTCATGCTCCTTTCGAAAACAGCTAGCCCTACAGTTCAGACTCCCGCGGTTCTGAATCTGATCTCACAAGTGCAATGTGAAATAGATAAACACCAAAGAGTCCAAATCCGACAAAGTTTTTGGAAAATCGATTTTGAATCAAAAATGCCAAACATGGACTGCTTTGCCAGATACAGAGTCATCATCTAAATATTTTGGAAAATTTAGGAAACCCATGACTCGTGCCAAAGGCCATGTGTCCGTCATCACCAAGATTGTCTCGGCTCGGCAACTTAGGTGTGAGAGGGGAAGGCCATGAATTGAGCACCCCACTTGCCCGATCAAAGATCGGCCTCTACTAATCATGATGTGAATCTTATTTACATTATATGCTCTTGCTTCGATTATTAGGCTAACTTACTATGTGATGCGCACACAAGTCTAAACTAATTTCCAAAAATTTGAACATTTTGATTCATGTTTATTTTGAAAATTGTTTCAAATATGTACCACTTGAAAAAGTGATCTCATATGCACATTACTCAAATTATTTCAATTCAGGCAATTAGCCTTCATCCACAGGCATTCAAACAGATATAGCACTTAAGCAATTGGCCTCATAACAAACATGCTAGACATGGCAACAATCACATTCATGCAATATGTTAAAGCACAAAAATGCTCACCTAGTGCTCTGAGGCAAGCCAAATGAAACCAAGAGTTAGAAAACATGCATGCTCCTAACTAATGCAACACATGCGATATGCAACTAATAGGCTCGACTACTAATTATGATATGTGAATCAATTTGATAGCATACGTTTTAAACACCTTTTCAAAGAAGTATTTAAATGACAATGCATTGTTAGAATGATGAATCGAGCCTCGATGCATGCAAAACAAGTGGATGCAAACATGGAGTATGCTAAGAGGAAAGTGATGTTCTAAAACTAACCATCATAAGCAAGTAAATAAAAGGGAGAAAGACATGGGGTTGGAAGACATACACATTATTACAAATTTGCCCTCTCGTAGGAGGGTCCGAATAAATGAACTAGCTAAGCTAACTAATTAACTAACTATTACAAACCGAATAAAATAAATTAACTACACTAGCTAATTACATAGTTATTACAACACAAATTAATTAACTATTCTAGCTAATTAAATAAGTACAACACATAGCTATTCTAACTAATTAATTACAAACCCATTACTTCAAGCACAACACTAATATTATTACAACATCACTCCATAGTTCACGAACCCCGAGGATCGAAGGAGGCTCATGCATGGATGCGGATTTCCACCCAATAATTCTCCCTATTTTGCTATTGGAATGCCTCTGTTGCACAGTCACAATTGAAAAAAATGCACTGTTTTTCACCTCAACTTCTACTCTGCTCTGTTGGAAAAAGGGCACTACTTGCCTTGAAAAAGTGGCTGGCAACCCAGAAGTAGTGGCCGGCAGGCCACTAATAGTGTGTTGCCGTCCAGAAGAAGTGGCTTATCGGCCACTGGTGCTAGTTCTGTCCTGCAACAATAGAGGGCAAATAGAGCACAAACTAGAGTATTCTTAGGGGATGTTTGTCCACCGTACCTGTCCTTATCAGTAAACAGGTCAAAGGAGGGATAGGTTTGGTTCGCAAGCCATCAATCGAAGCAATTTCATTGCGTGACATATTTTTTTTTTTATCTTACATCACTTTTAGTCCCAATTTTACTACTTTATTCTAATTACCATCCGTTCCTTAGTTCATTGAGTCCAAAAGTGAAGATTAAGTCCTCTAATAGAGAGAAGTACCAAACCAAAGTTGTTTTAGGCATGAGAGAAGTGTCATGTCGTTGGTAATGAACCCCCAAAGGGATTAAACCATTAAGCACAACAACCTTAATCTCAAGCTTAAACAAGCAAGTAGTTTGAAATAACTTTCAAAGCAAAGAAAAAGCCAAGAAAGAAGGGCGGCTGCAGAGGTGATTAGATATACAAGTATGAAAAGCTTGAAATAAACACTATCAACTCAAATAGGTTAGTGACTAAGGCCTAAACTACTAAACCTATGAGGACCATTACACTACAAGCATGCTATACAAAGCTCAAATGTAATGAACAACTAAAAACAGTGCCAAAATAGTCCAAAAAAGTGCTAGAATTAAGCTAATAATAGCTAAAACATAAAGCAAGTTAAGCTAGTAAGCAAGCACAAGGAGAGGAGGCAAACCCTTCCATTTTTGGGACTTCAAAACATGATTTTTGCCTCTGAAAAACCTCTGGAAATCTGTGGTAAAAAGCTCAAAAAAAGGTGATGAGAAGGTGGAAACACAAGGGCAAAGGCCTTAGAAATAAGGTTCAAAGAAGGGCTATCAACCCCTCTACCTTAAATGGCCTTAAACCACAAGTTTCAGCCCAAAACTTCAGTATAAAAACAGTTCAAAAAACAGTAGGAAAAATAGAAAATAAATCAAAGAAACAAGCCAGAACTTATACCTCTTGAAGAGGAAAACCCTTTCTAAGTTGCAAACCAATAAATACATACCTTCAAGAGCTAAATGCAAGCTCAAAAACACCTCAGCACAATTACCGCAAGGTTTGGTTTAGAGTGTATAGGCAAAGATTGAAGAACTTGCAAGAGAGAGAGAGAATTGTAGAAAGAGAGAGAAGTTTTTGCTCTAAAATTTTCTAACCTTCAAAACAAGAGGGGAGGTCCTCTATATATAGAAAAACATGAGACTCCCTCAGAAATATCCATACAGACACGTATGGACTGGTGCATGCACCTGTGGAAACAGCTAGGACAATTGGAAAAAATATCTGAAAAAACACACAAGTGGCCAGGAATCCACTAATAGTGGCCGGCGACCCACTAGTAGTAGATGGCAAGCCACATTACTGGCCGACAGTCCAACATAGTGGCCGGCTGTCCACACAAGTGGGTCTGCAGGTCTCAAGATGTTTAGGCTTGAAAAACTGTTGTTTTGGTCCAAAAACAAGACAAGACGTTCACAGGGTTTTGAGGCTCAAAGCTGAGGCATTCTGCTAAGAACTTCGAGCATTTGACAAGCATATACATTTATCATTGGGTACGCAATCGGCAGCGCCCACGTAACAAGGGTAGTCAAAAATGGGGTGTCTAAAGTTGCCCCTCTTTGACAGAACTCAAAGTCATGACATGACGTGGTTGAATGTCAAAGCTCGAAGACGACCCATTTTGACAAGGCCGTAAGACTTGGGTAAACAATCAAGACATAAATAAAATTGGTTGAACCTGCAAGCTGCCTATGTATCCCTTTACAAGGAATCAAACAAGCGTAGTTCTGGGGCAGGATGCAAATGTTAGGCATGAAAAATACTTGAAAGCTGGACTCACACACCCCACGAAGCTGACTATTTTCAAAACTCATGATCATGCAAGATGATGCAATAAGCAATAACAAGACAGCAACATATGAAGGTGCCTCAGGCTTAAATCAAAATAGGTTCCCCGCGAGAAAAACTAAATGCACACTCTGACCATGCCAAAACCATGAAAAGAGGAGAGAAAAACACCGCTCAGGGTTGCATTTCACGCATCCCGAGATAAAACCCGCCCAGGGTTGCGTTTTACGCATCCTGAGATACTCTAATCACGCTGAAATCATGAGAAGACGGAAAAAAAATAATAATCACTTCGGGGTCGCCCTTCATGCATCTCGAGATAAAACCTACCCAAGGCCACATTTCACACGTCCTGAGATACTCTAATCACACTGAAATCGTGAGAGGAGAAAAACCGCTCGAGGCAGGGTCGCGTTTCACACGTCCTGAGATACTCTAATCATGCTGAAATCGTTAGAAGAGGAAAAAAAATCGCTCGGGGTCGCGTTTCACGCATCCCGAGATGAAACCCACCCAGGGCCATGTTTCACGTATCCTATGATACAAAGAAATGGTAGAAGACCGTATAATAAATACACAACGTAGTGAAAGTGTGAAATAGATGCACGAGGTGAACAGGTGTGATAAATGCACAAAGTGAACAAGTGCGATAGAAGCACAAAGTGAACAAGATTACAAATCAATACAGTGACAACGCATGTTCTATGCAAGATAGACAACCTACACATGATGTCAATTGAAAGCATGTTCTATGCAAGAAACAAAATGCTCGTTCCATGCAAGACTAAATGCATATTATATGCATGAATCAAGAATGATATAGGACACGCGTGCAACATAAGTGTATATGAAAACACACATTCTATGCAACAGAAGAGAACAAACATGTACTTTGACAGAATGCATAAAAATGATGTTCAGCGACAACCTCTGATTTACCCCTCAGAGACTTTGCAACATGCTCAAAAAGGATACACCTTGTTCATATTGGCAAGTGGGGCACATTCACGCACCGGAACGCAGTTTCAAGCTCCTCAGGAACCAATCTTAACCCAAAAGAGAACCTCTCATACACTTCTCGGGCAACAAAGGCATAAAACAGTACTGGGCCACAAATAAGGACTATCGGCCACCTGTCGGCCACCATTAGTGGGTTGTCGGCCACTAATGCAAAAATCGAGACAGAATGGTCTTTTTGCCTTGGGTCTCATTAAATACACATCAAAGCTTCATTTCCTCATAATCCCTTGCTCAAAATCTTCCCCTCTCTCTCTAAGTTCTTCCTCTCTCTAGATCTGTGCTTTATACGCATTTTCCAACGCCCCCTGCAAACTTTATTCGCAAAACACCCTTGATTCTCTACATTTTGAACCAATCAGATTTTGTTTTCGTTGATCTTTTTGCATTTTCACCACTTCGGGCTTGTTTCTCTCGAGTTTCTCACAAGTTTCGTGCACTTTCTCGGGTTTTGATTTTTTCTCCCATTTTCTCTCTCATAGGGTTAACTTTTTCTAAGTTTTCCTTATTTTCTCCATTTTTCTTCATTTTACACCCACTTTTCGCCCACTTTCCAAATGGTGAATGATATTCCACATGACGGTGCTCCTCTTGAGGTTTCACCCCTACTATCACCCCATATCGAGGTTGAGGAGCCGATGAGGTGGCAGAGCGCATTGCAGCTGATCTTGAGGCGGAGTTCGTTCCAGAGCTCGAGCCTGAGCCACTACCACTGAGGGTACGGCCCTTTGATCCCGTGACTTATCATTCTCACACGCACAGGCTACCACTTTGAGGCATCAGGCGCTTTGACGATTTTGTCAGTGGCGTGGCAGAGGATCTTCTATTGAGGGAGCCTCACTCCCACCTTTCTATGGCGCTTCCAAGGGACAAACTTTATTTTGTATGCATTTCTGCCTTTTATTTAATTGTATTTCTTACATTGCCTTTCATCCGAATGCTTTTTATCATTGTTTTTCATCTGATTGAACTCTTTCTTTACCACAGGGAGGACTCACACTCGTACAGGGGTTATGGAGCAATGACAGCCAGAGACTGGTATTATGAGCTCCCTCCCGGGGTTCGCGACCTCGTCGATGAGACTGGCTTTGGTCTATTCTGCACCAGACTCTCACGACACCTGGTGAGCCGAGCTCTTCTCGGAGTGTTGGTGGAGAGGTGGTAGGACACCACTAACTCTTTCCACCTCTCTTCTGTTGGGGAGATCACGATGACTCCCTACGACTTTTCCATGATCACCTGTTTAGGAATAGGGGGTGATCCGATCCCCTTCAACATGGACATGGGCGAGTAAGAGGCAGCTTGGATCAACCTGCTCGGAGTGCGCCCACCTCTATACAGGCTGGCGATGCTGAGGTACAGCTGGTTCACCGAGCACTTTTGCGGGAGTGAGCCTGAGACACTGAGGGAGGTAGAGCAGTATGTCAGGGGCTTCTTGATGTTTCTACTCAGTATCACCTTGTTTGCGAACAAATGGAACACCGTAGGCTTGTACTTACTAAGCGCCCTTATGACCTTGCCTCGAGTTCAATTCTACGATTGGGATGGAGCTGGCCTTGCCACACTTTATGGCTATATGAGCTCCACTTCCCTCATGAGGGGAGAGCAGGTCGGAGGCTACTGGAAAGCCTGGGAGGTATGCACCACACCTTTCTATTTTTGTACTTTCTGTTCAACATCTGTTCACAACTTCTGCTTTCTACTTTGCACTTTCTATTTCATATCTGTTCATGCATTGCTGATAGCACTGCTGTCCTTTTCTTACAGTTATGGATTTATGCCTATTTGTCAGCCCTAGCTTCAGAGCCTGTAGATGAGATCCCACCGATAGTGCCTTACTCACGACGATACGACGGCCGGTGCCGGCGCCGGTGCCGATGCTGGCACCAAAGCCGTGATGACATGACATTTGCTTTCTACTGCCGATATTTCGATACAGTGGTTGCCGTCGCGGTAATCCGAAACTCACAGTCATTTTCTCTTTACTACTGTTCTAATTCATACTTTAACAACTGACAACAACTAACAATCTATACATTCTCTGTTTATAGATTATATGGTAGCCTTGGGCGACGATGCCGACTGGTGTGAGGGACCAATACGCTGGGGCTTGGGCCACATCCTGATTTTGAATTTTGCTGGAGGGCCCAGCTTGCCAGGCCTGGTTCTTGAGCAAGTGATTTATATGCTAGACTCTAGGCTTGCCTAATCTAGTTGTTCCCATGCCCCTAACATCCATGAGGATAACAAATAGCCTCCTAGTTGAGGCGATTATTCAGTTTATGGTGGGACTAGATGCTGACTTCTTCAGAGTGGAGGCCGACTACACGGCTTTCATCTAGACTTATCTCATGCCGCCCCTGACTGGAGTTCGCGCGAGCAACGCAGTAGGTGCTCTCTTGGAAGGTGAGGCTATTTAGGAGGCCGAGGCTGGTATTGGAGGGACCCCCCCTCCCCCCGTTATGCAGGTTGCTGGTTGGCCAGTGATTCCCACTGTGCTTACATGTTAATGGCCGATCAGGTCAACCTATTAGATCTTGATAGAGCCACCCGAGATAGGGCATGGGTATGTCAGAGCCCGTGGCGCACCACAGATATGAACCATACTTTACCATACTTTCCCTTCCCAGAGATATTATTCCAAATACTGATCATTCAAATGCACTTGCAGGCACCAACCGAGTGCACAGAGGGCCTGCTCCAATTGGTTACTTCTCTGATTGGCATGGTGCAAAGGAGGGAGACGTTGCTCAATCTCCACGGTATCCAGGTATTTTTTACTACTTTCTGCGTACATTTCACTGCTACCTTGCACTGTTGTGCACCACACTATCACATTCCCACTGATACACTGATACATATACCGTAACATTCACACCACCCTATACTACACTGATTCACTGCAATGACACATTGTACTTATACTGTACCTTTTGCACTCATTTTACATACATATACGATATCTGATATGTCGACACTTGTTTTCCAGATCCTGTCTATACCGAGGACATCAGCAGCAACAGCACCATAGCACCTTCTCTAGCGGCAGGGAGGAGAGGTAGATAGGCCCTAGTACATGGCCAAGATGAGCACCGAGGTCGAGGCAGAGGTAGGGGTGTTGGAAGCCAAAGCAGTGAGTCTGAGCCCATGTTAAGCGGAGATGATACCGAGACCTGTGACTCTGAGGAAGAGGAGGCAGTGAGCCGTCATTTTGAGTCTAAAGGCGGATGTAATGATGCTGGCCCGGGGTCAGGGAGCGGAGATGACACTGAGGCTGGCTCTAAGGTAGGGAGTGGACATGATGGGACCGGCTCTGGCTCAGAGTCTGATTCTGATAGCGGTGCTGATGGAGACAGTGCCCCTAAGTTCCCTCTGAGAAAGAGGACGAAGAGGGCCTCTCGAGCTTAAGATGACTGGCACTGATTTTTGTACTTTTTGCTTAGTTTCTTTTATTTTTGTAGTACAGCACATGTATAGCTTCAAATAGACTTTTATTTTTGCTTTCGAAAACTTGAAAACCATGTAGTTTTATGAAAAGAGTTATTATTTTTGTATCATGAGCACCACATTCGCGTGGAATGAAAATGGAGTTTGAATTTGAAACCAAAATACAACTAATATTGGCACGATGTTCTTAATTGGGTGATGAGTCAACCAACAACCAAAATACATAATACAACTCGATAAGCAAAGCAAAAACAACTAAAACACAGATATGCAGACTTGCTAAAACCAAAATACTCAAAACAAGACCTCAAAACACAAAGACCAAGACAAAACTAGACTGCCCAAACTACTAAACCCACAAGTGGACAGCAAGCTAGAAAAGGTGGGTTGCTGGCCACAAAAAGTGGCCTGCCGACCACTTATGATGAAACTACCAGACAGCTAACAGCTGGCCTCCACTCACAACCTCATCTTCTATAAAAGGTCTATCTTCATGATTTCTTCACTATAACCTCATTTTTGCTATTGTTTCTTCCACAAATGGAGACATTTCTTACCAAGAAGCTCATAGATTGGATAGCCACTTTAGATGGCACGAAAAGGGTAAAATTTTGAGGTTTTAGCATAAATGCGCTTTTTTCATTAAGCCATACTCTACTTTGCTTTCCATTCCTTCATGTCGTGGCCCGATACTAGGACCCAATTACGCACGTATTTCGCTTCAAAATGCAGGAAATGTGCTCGACTCTTGAAGAATTTCGCGCATTGATGGAAACCCGGTGCGATGAGGAAATCATACCACAACCCCGTTTTGGCCATGCCCAAGCTTTGGGACGAATGTGTGGGCCCACTTTGCACGAAGCTCAATCTTTGGCCTATGACAGAGAGCTAGACATACCCAACTTGATTAATCAATTTCCTAACATCGGTGACAGAGGAAACCCTCCCGGGCGAGGTTTTCGGCAACATGCCCTCTATTTATGTATGCTTGCGCATTTCCTTCTTGCCCCTAGTTACGACGGAACCAGCATTTGGTTAATCGAAGTGGCCCAAAGTCTAAAAGAAGGTAAGAGTTGTATCGGCTCGGCACTGGCCGATACCTTGATGGGCTTAGATGCTTTTCATCGGCAAGACACCACCAAGTTTGCAGGGAGTCCACTACTTCTTCAGGTATTGGCTCCCACCCCTTCTAATATAAGCCTCGTACATCACTCAGCACTCATGCTCTATTTTCTCTCAAAGCCCTTTCTTTACTTTTCTCTCTATGCACATCCCTCTATTCTTTAATCTCTCTTATTTTTCATTATTTCCCAGGTATGGCTCATGGATAAGCTGAAGGTGGCGGACCCTTGCTCTGAGTATTCAGCTCAAGCTTATTTCTTTTGCCAATGACTAGTGGACTTTCCCAATGAGGGTTGGTGGTCCAACTGGATGTGTAGCAGGTCTGCAGCTGACATAGCTTGGCGGTGCCTCTGGCTTAATCTGACTGAGATGAGTTTCAACACGATTCGGCAGCCTGGCATACAGTTGATTAGCCTTACGCACTGCGTGTTCTAGTTTCCCTTCTGATTCAGACGCCAGTTTGGACATGATCAGACCTGCCCAGAGGAAGGGGGCAGAATACTCGGCTTCATTCCCGATTCGTGGTCCATACCTAGCTAGGTACCTCACTACTTATGTGACAACCCAACTTCGTGTTATGCTAATAATCTTAATTATGCTTATAATTATGAACTCGACATGATTTTGAATGCTAATGATATGATTATATCCGTTTATGAATTTCGATCTGTTCACCGTAGGAAAATCTATTTGATTTTCTATTGTAAAATTTGAATTGAGGGTCGTAGAGGCATCAAAACCAAAATTGATTATACTACCGTGATTGGCATAATTTTTAGAGCCTACAGTGAAATTTAATTGAAAACTGATTTGAAGCGAATTAATTAGTTTAAATTGAATTAATTAAACACCACTGATTAGTTTTAATTAAGTATAATTAAGGAAAGCCTATATAAATGAGCTAAATGTGCTTAAGCTCATATATTTTGAGCTCAAATCAAATTCTACACTCTAGAGAGAGAGGGTGAACCGAATTTAGAGAGAGGGAGAAGCCATTCTTGAAGATTTGCAAGAGAACTCAAGTTTTTGAAGGTTAGGCTCTTTAGAATTGACTATAATTGGAAGAATTGAAGCTCCTAGGTGACTAATTGAGCATAAATTCATGAGTTTGAGTTGTAATTTTGTGGCTTCAAGGTTAAATGGTAGTCAAGAACAAGAATTAAGTTGAATTTGATGAATTTGATGTCATTATAAGCATGCATGTAAAAGATTGCAATGAATTTGTGTATTTAAGCATGAAACATATGATCCATGTTGAATTTTGATTAAGATTCATGCCATTGATCATCTTTTGCATCAATTAAGTTGAGAATGGAAGTTATGTTCCACATGCAAGCATAATTCATAGAGGTATGAGTTTTGGTTACATGAATTTGATGTATTGAAAATAAGTTTGGTATAAATTGAGTATGCATGTGATTGATTCATGAGAATTGAGCTTCATAATGTTGAAAATTTAGTATTTGTATCATGTTAGAAGTTGTACAAGTGAATTATGGGTCATAACATGTAAATTACATCCATTTGAATGCAAATTCGAAGCTCAAACAGCTTGCTGGAAATTCAAAATTCATCGAGTCCGCTCGAGTGAGGAATGTGCCGCTCGAGCGTAAAATGTTAGCTCCCAGAAGTTTTGCAGACATTGATGCCTGCTCGAGCGTGAGGAGTTACGCTCGAGTGCCCAGTCACATGTTTTAAATCTCAGCTCGAGCATCCAAAGTCACGCTCGAGCACAAAAATGAGGCAACCAGTACTTTTGCAGACCAAAGGGGTCCACTCGAGCGGCCAAAGCTGTGCTCGAGTGGAGAGCCCTATTTCAGAAATTTTAAAAAGTTGTTCTATGTTTTGTTTTCCATTCTCTTTCATTTTTAAGCACTCTTAGGCATGCATTGGACATCCTAAATGAATTAAAAGACATGAAAGAAGCCTAAGAACATTAAACAAATCAAAGAACAGAATGAATTGTATTATGACCCAATGTGTTATGAATTATGTAGGGTCAAGCGCAAAGGACAAATCAAGCACAGGAACACAGTGAGTAATATCTTAGTAAAGATATTTTTGTATATGCATTATTTCCTAAATGTTTCCTACATGGTAATTTCTAAACTTATGAATTTGTACTATGAATGAGTATTCTATTTGCCCGTTTCATGAAAGAATTTGTAAAGTGAATGTTGTGAAAATGGGAAATGGCCATAAGGCCGTTTAGTATATTTGACAAGGACACAGATTGGGCCTAAGGCCATTTGGAATGTTTAACAAGATGGACTAAAAGTCATATAATGCATGAATTGGGCCGAAGGCCATTTTGTAGGATTGATGAATGGACCAAAGGTCGTTTTGAATAAAGAATTGAATGGACCAAAGGTCATTTTCAATAAAGAATTGAATGGACCAAAGGTTGTTTTGAGTATGAATATGGACGTGACCATAATATATACGCATAGCTATGAATATGAGAATATTGGACCCAAGGTCGTTTAGTATTACGATATGAAGGACCGATGGTTATTGGTACATGGATCCATTAGACCTAAAGTTGGCTATGAATGAGTATTGGACCCGAGGTCATTTTGTTTAGATGGACCCAAGGTCGTTTTGTGTGCGATGGACCTAAGGTCGTTTTGTACATGAATATGATGTGTTGGACCTGAGGTCGTTTCACTCGTTATGATCTATAAATCTGATATGAATGGGAATAGCAGTTCAAATGTTTAAATTATGAGTATGACTTATTCATGAACGAATCTCATTCATTATCCTCTTTACTCTGGTTTTATTCACTGGGCATTAGCTCACTGTCTATATTTATGTATGTAGGTGAACAGCGGGATGTGCAGCCCAGCTCCAATGAGCGATGAGAAACCGTGTTTTGAGAGATCAACCAGAGTCGCCTCACGCAAGAGGCCTTATTTTTTCTTTTCTATTCTTTTGAACCTTTTGAGGTCATGCATGACCAACCTTGATCAACCTGGTGTATAATCTGAATTTTTGTTAACACCGGTTTTGAATAATCCTGGATGTATGTATGACATACTTAAATCGAATACACATATGGTGTGAGTTATTATGTGAATGTAAGAATGTTTGTTTAAGCCATGTATGCACAGCTCAAAAGACAATCTTCGAAAAATTTTCTTCTGTTATTTGGCCCCTATCATTAAATACGGATTGATTTCTGACTAAGGCCGTAGGTAATCTCATGGTTACTGGACGGTTATGACTCTAATCCATGGGGCGGATTCAGGTCATGACAGCTTGGAGGATGAGAGAGCTTCTGTTCCCTGCCCCTAGTTTCGGTTATGCCCTTTATGGTGAGTGCTTGACTTGGCTCGAGAATGAGGCACAAATCGGGCCAACTTTGGCTACAAAAGCTTCCGCAAGCACGAGTAGAGGACGCAGGAGCACCTAACTCACCTATGCCCCTAGTTTATTGCTTTGACCTTTCTTTTCAAGTTTTTTATAATATAAAAGAAACTTTGATTTGTATCGAAGAGTTGGAGAACTTTATGTTGAAATCAATGGAATTAAAGTTGTGAGCACTAAAATTTTCCTTTTGGTCCAAAAATGGTCTAAGTTGTCAAAAAGGTAAAATTTTGAACAAAATCAACTTTTATTAAAACTTTTCAAAACCATTTTCAAAAATGATCACTACCTAACACACACAGAATCGATCCTCAAATTGTACAACCTCGAGTCAAATGATCATAATTGCCCCTGATTGCATACCACCACTGCTCCGCATTGTCATAATGAAGATCACAACCAAACTAGAGATAACCTGAGCAAAAAAATGGACAGGACAGTTGAGTTGGAGGTGTTATGGATGAACTTTAGGATGAAGTTGCCTACTTATCTCAAAGATGGGAATCAGGCCTTACGTAGTTCGGTTCAAGTTCACTCGAGTATTAACTCTCTCCTTTTACGCTCTAACTTTTGTAAAAGTTGCCCTTTAGGGTTTTTAACCTTGCGAACTTGGTTTTTCTTTATTTCTAATTTTTCATGCTCTAACTTTTGCCTAGGTTGCCCTTTCGGGTTTTAGGCCTAGCAAGCCTCTCAAGGGTAGTATTTCTTCAACTTGCCCATATTGATCGGCTGTGAAAATTCCAAGCCATCTAGGTCCATGAGAATAACTGCCTCTCCTGAGCAAATAGCTTTGATGATGTAATGATCAGTCCAATTGGGTCTGAACTTGCCTCTAAGGTCATGGATGGGAGCTCGGTTGTCTTTCAGCACTATGTCTCCCTCCTTAAGATTTCGGGACTTAACTTTCTTATTAAAAGCCCTAGAAATTCTACGCTGGTAGCCCTGAACATGATACAATACCTTTAGCCTCCTCTCATCAAACAACATTAACTCCTCAAATCTTCTCTTTTTCCAATCCGCCTCCACTATCTGACACTCAGCCATAACTTGCAGCGACGGGACTTCAATTTCAATTGGAAAAACAACTTCCATCCTGTAGACAAGAGAATAAGGGGTTGCTCCCATAGACATCCGGATTAAGGTTCTGTAGCCCTATAGTGCGAATGGCAGTTTATCTGGCTAGTCCTTATAGGTCTCAACCATCTTCTGCATGATGTTCTCTATATTCATATTGGCGACTTCAACAGCTCCATTGGTTTGTGGCCTGTACGTGGATGATTTATGAAAAGCCACATTGTATTTGACCAACAAGTCTATCACCTCTTTCTTGAAGTGGGAGCCGTTATCTAATATGATCTCCTTCGGCACTCCGTACCGATGGATGATATTATTTCTGATAAATTTGGCCATATGCGAGGCCTTCAACACTGCATAGGATTGAGCTTCCACCCACTTTGTAAAGTAATCAATCACCACCAAGATATATTCATGTCCATTCGACCCTTTTGGCGAGACAGCACCAACAACATTGATTCCTTAGACTGAGAAAGGCCATGGCGAAGTCATGTTGTACAGCTTTGGCGGTGGAATATTCATGCAATTGGCATGAATTTGACATTTGTGGCATCGCCATACAAAACCAATACAATCCTCCTCCATGGTGGACCAGTGTTAACCTTGCCAGAGAATCTTCCTGTCTAGCATCACACCATTCATATGCGTCCCGCATTCTCCACCGTGGATAACCTCTATAAGGCGTTTCGATTCCTCTTCTTCCACACACAACTTATGTATTCCCAAATGAGCTCCTTTATACAACTTACCCCCGCAGATGATAAATTGGATGGCTATTCGCCGTATTTCCTGTTTGTCTTTGGCATTTGCCCCTGGTGGATACATCTCCTTTTCCAGGAAGTTCCAACTATCGTAATACCAAGGGCTTTTGTCTTGCACTTCATCTATCACGGCAATGGTTTCATAAGCTAGCGTGTATTTCTGTTCGATGATAATCGGACGTATCCGGGATCCAAGTGGGATGTCTACCATAGAAGATATAGTCGCTAAAGCATCAGCGAACCTATTATCCTCTCTTAGTAGATACGTAAATGTCAACTTTTCAAACCTAGGAATCAGACTATCCAGGGTCTGGTGGTAAACCTTTATCTTTTCTTCCTTGACTTTCCAGTCTCCATTTACTTGAGAAACAACCAAGTTTGAGTCCTCGATGACATCCAACCTTATTGCCCCTAGTTCTAGGGCGGCTTCTAAACCAGCAATACACACTTCATATTCTGCTTCATTATTGGACATCTTAAACCGGAGTTTGAAGGCTAAAGGTATATGGGAGTCGTTGAGTGCTATCAGCAACACACCTATCCCATAACCGTACAGATTGGACACTCTATCAAAGTACATCATCCAAGTTTCCTCTTCAACTTACAAAATGTCCTCATCTGGGAACAAGTATTCCACTGCCTTATCTCCTTCTACCAAGTGGTCTGTAAGGAACTCCACTACAGCTCTTCCTTTGACCGACTTGCGGGTGACATATTTGAGATCAAATTCGAAGAGAAGAAGCAACCAACAAGCCAGCCTACCCGTAAGCGTTGGTTTCTCAAAGAGATATTTCACGGGCCAGTATTACAGAGTGAGCTAACAAGTAGTGTCTCAACTTCCTAGTAGCTCATACAAAGGCTAGGCAAGCTTTCTCCAACGGAGTGTACTAGGTCTCGCAGTCTAGCATTTTCTTGCTCAAGTAATAGATGGCTTTCTCCACCTTATCTTCATATTCCTGAGCGAGCATGCATCCCATGGTCCTGTCTGTTATTGACAGGTACAGAATCAAAAATTAGAACATTTCGATTCAAGTTTGTTTTGAAAATTGTTTTGAATATGTACCACTTGAAAAAGTGATCTCATATGCACATTACTCAAATTATCTCAATTCAAGCAATTAGCCTTCATCCACAGGCATTCAAGTAGATATAGCACTTAAGCAATTGGCCTCATGGTAAGCATGCTAGACATGGCAACAATCACATTCGTGCAATATGCTAAAGCACAAAAATGCTCACCTAGTATTCCGAGGCAAGCCAAATGAAACCAAGAGTTAGAAAACATGCATGCTCTTAACTAATGCAACATGACTAATGCAACACATGCGATATGAAACTAATAGGCTAGGCTACTAATTAGGACAGGTGAATTAATTTGATAGCATGCATTTTAAACACCTTTTCAACGAAGTATTTAAACAACAATGCATTGTTAGAATGATGAACCGAGCCCCGATGCATGCAAAACAAGTGGATGCAAACATGGAGTATGCTAAAAGAAAAATGATGTTCTAAACCTAACCATCATAAGCAAGTAAATAAAAGGGAGAAAGACGTGGGGTTGGAAGACATACACATTATTGCAAGTTTGCCCTCGCGCAGGAGGGTCCAAATAAATGAACTAGCTAAGCTAACTAATTAACTAACTATTATAAACCGAATGAAGTAAATTAACTATACTAGCTAATTACCTAGCTATTACAACACAAATTAATTAACTATTCTAGATAATTAAATAAGTACAACACATAGTTATTCTAACTAATTAATTACAAACCCATTACTTCAAGCACAACACTAATATTATTACAACATCACTTCATACTTCACGGATCCCGAGGATCAAAGAAGGGCTCATGCAGGGATGCGGATTTTCACCAGATAATTCTCTCTATTTTGCTACTGGAATGCCTCTGTTGCACAGTCATAGCAGAAAAAAATGTGCTGTTTTTCACCTCAGCTTCTGTTCTGCTCTACTGGAAAAAGGGCACTGCCTGCCTTGAAAAAGTAGCCGGTAAGCCACTAATAGCGGGTTGTTGTCCAGAAGAAGTGGCATGTCGGCCACTGGTGCTGGTTCTATCCTATAGCAACAGAGGACAAACAGAGCACAAACCAGAGTATTCTCAGGGGATGTTTGTCCACCCTGCCTCTCCTTATTAACAAACAGGTCAACAGAGGAGTAGGTTTGGTTAGCAAGCCATCAATCGACACAATTTCATTGTGTGACAACTTATAAACCCAGGGACATAATTCAATAAATGCACAATTTAAAGACTCTCAAAACCCCTACCTATCATGGATTGATCAAGGGAAGTGGTTGACATTGACTCTTGAACCGTTTACATCACTAACAAGTATGAAACGACTCAAGACTCAATGGGTTCAATTAACGTCCGATTGAACCCAAGTTGATTTTATTATTTTGCATCACTTTTAGTCCCAATTTTACTACTTCATTTTAATTACCATCCATTCCTTAGTTCATTGAGTCCAAAAGTGAATATTAAGTCCTCTAATGGAGAGAAGTACCAAACCAAAGTTGTTTTAGGCATGAGAAAAGTCTCATGCCATTGGTAATGAACCCCCAAACGGATTAAACCATTAAGCACAACAACCTCAATCTCAAGCTTAAACAAGCAAGTAGTTTGAAACAACTTTCAAAGCAAAGAAATAGCCAAGAAGCGAGGGAGGCTGCAGAGGTGATTAGATATAAATACAAGTATGAAAAGCTTGAAATAAACACTATCAACTCAAATAGGTTGGTGGCTAAGGCCTAAACCACCAAACCTATGAGGACCATTACACTACAAGCATGCTATACAAAGCTCAAACGTAATGAACAACTAAAAACACTCCTAAAACAGTTCAAAAAAGTGCTAGAATTAAGCTAATAATAGCTAAAACAATAAGTTGAAATATGGAGCAAGTTAAGCTAGTAAGCAAGCACAAGGAGGGGAGGCCAACCCCTCCATTTTTGGGACTTCAAAACATGATTTTTGCCTCTCTGAAAAATATCTGGAAATCAGTGGTAAAAAGCTCAAAAAAATGTGATAAAAAGGTGGGAAACACAAGGGCAAAGGCCTTAGAAACAAGGTTCAAAGAAGGGCTATCAACCCCTCTACCTTAAATGGCCTTAAACCACAAGTTTCAGCCTAATAATTCAGTATAAAAATAGTTCAAAAAATAGTATGAAAAATAGCAGACAAATCAAAGAAACAAGCCAAGACCTATACTTCTTGAAGAGGAGAACCCTTTCTGCGTTGCAAACCAACAAATACACACCCTCAAGAGCTAAATTCAAGCTCAAGAACACCTCAGCACAATTACCGCAAGGTTTGGAGAGAGAGAGAGAGAGAGAGAGAGAGAGAGAGAATTGTAGAGAGAGAAAAGTTTTTGCTCCAAAATTTTTTAACCTTCAAAATAAGAGAGGAGGTCCCCTATATATAGAAAAACATAAGACTCGCTCAGAAATATTCATACAGACATGTATGGACTGGTGCATGCACCTGTGGAAATAGCTGGCACTGTTGGCAAAAATATCTGAAAAAACACACAAGTGGTCGACAACCAACTAATAGTGGCCGGCAACCCACTAATAGTGGACAGCAGACCACATTACTAGCTGGTAGTCCAAAATAATGGCCGGCAGTCCACACAAGTGGGTCTACAGGTCTCAAGATCTTTAGGCTTGAAAAACTACTGTTTTGGTAAAAAAACAAGGCAAGAGGTTCACAGGGTTTTGAGCTCAATGCTGAGGCATTCTGCTAAGGATTTCAAGCATTTGACAAGCATATACATTCATCATTAGGTGCGCAATCGGTGGTACCCAAGTCGCAAGGGCGATCAAAAATGGGGTGTCTACACCTATTTCTCCCTTCAATTCAGGGTAACCTACTCTTGTTGATTTGATGATGTGCCCACTGACTGGCCGGATACCATTTTACGGCTGGCCACAAAAGCACTCGGTTGATCACTAGGAAGCTTGACCGGCTGAATGTTCCAAGTACAGAGCATTTTTGGGAATTTTAACTTGTTTGGCTTACCTACCACAAATATCTTAGATATTTGTTACCTGGGTCCTATACATAAGAGCTCAACAGTTTTTTTTAAGTGGTTAGAAACTTTTGCCAAAAGCTCTAAAAGCCTCTTGCCTATCTCTCCCCTCAACCACACTTCTTACCTAACAACTTCTCAACTTTGGACATTAGAACTCCATGAAAGCTTGATCCTAAGCACCTTGCTAAGACTCTTGGACATTAAACAATCTATCTAAAGTCCTCATGGATGTGGAGGGAATAACCTTAGCCACCCATCCATTAAGTTGATAGATATTTCTTTTGCTTTTTTGCTTTTCATAGCTTGAACCATGTAGCACTTGTATATTTTGGATCCTTGTGGATGTGTTTGGGAGTAATTTTAGCCATCCATCCACAAGTTCAATAAGTAGAATAACTCTTCTCCCTATTACATCACTCATCTTCATCTATCATATCTCTTAAGTATGTCAATCCATGTGTTTCAACCCTTGGCTCAATAAAAATGGTTATTAGGGGTTATTTCATGGAGCTTCTTGAGTAATCCATGGGATTTGGTGATGACAAGTGTTGTTCTCTTCCTTTTCATTGAGCATTTTGGAAGTAAAACAAGAGATTTTGGGTCAAAAGAAGTTGAAACCTCCCTTCTCAATCATTTGTAAACACAGAAAGGGGTGTTATCATCCTTGTTCTATGACTAGACGAAAGGTTTTCAATGAATTTGATGAATCTCTTGCTTTGTTAAGCCAAGCTTCCGCTAAGAAATTATTTGCACTAATCTATACTCTCCATTTAATAGCATGGATTTGGGTATTAAGCTGCCCTCATTCATAAAGAAAAGATATAGGTTCCTACCTATTTCTTGGGGTTGCTTTTGTGTTGATTTTAATCCGTTTAATTTGGTTTTTTGTATGCAAAATATCTGTTGTATATATTTGCTTATGTTGTTGTTGAGGGCTTTGGCTCCATCTATTTTCTCTCCGAATGATCTCTATGAACAGAAAGGGTGAAAGACGTGAGAACCACCTAGAAAGCCCCCCCTTAGCCACTATCCTAAGATTCTGCACTGACCTAATCCCCAGCTGGAAACGGAATTCGACCGACTCATTTCTACTTTGACTGGCTCATCTAGTGTCTGACTGGTCATTTCCCCCAAGAACAGAATAGGCAGTTTCTGGAGAATGCTCCCCTGAGCAATACTAGAGCCCTTGGGCTGCTTCTTTTCATTATTTAGTGTGATTTGTTAGGTTCAGCAGTAGCTAGGTTGAATCGATTCATTATTGTAATAATTTATTTTCCTCATATTTTTCCTATTCGAATTGTTGTAATAATCTTTCAACCCTACATCTTTCTAACCCTTTTTTTTATTTGCTTTCGGTGTTGCATCATGTTTTCTTTATCGTACCTGTATATTGCATCCTCTCTTTCATGCATTTGAGTTTAGACCTTCCACTTTAATATGATGTGTTATCTTCAAAGATGAATATGTGCACAAATCCATACATTGTAGTGATACTCGTACTACATCTCAGCAATCTAAACTTCTAAGGACATGGTCTGTATGTATTGCATTAGGAACTTGTATATCGGATCATGCATATATGTACCTATCTGCATATATCATGACTCGCCCTGGAGTACTAGGTGAGCTTTTCGAGTTTTAGCATATTGCATATGTGTGTCCCTTACCATATCTGTTGCTATAACATGAGGCTAAGTGCTTAAATGAGATATATGTTTGAATGCAAGTGGATGGAGGTTGTGTTATTCATTTTGGGGTGTAGATGATTCTTATGTTGTGGATTTTACCCAGGAAAACCCATTTTCAAAAGTGCATGAAATCAAAGCATAACCAAAATTTATGACAAAATCTATATTTGAATGCCTCAGATAGTAATGATATAATATGGATTTACACTGACTATAAAAACCACATTTTGACGAGGCCAATCTTTGATCGGTGAGTGGAGTGCTCAATTAATGACCTTACCCTCTCATACCTACATTCCCAAGCTAAGGCACTTTTTCCTTTGGCACGAGTGACGGATTTCCTATTTTCCTAAAAGATTAGGAGGCGACTCTGAAATCTGGTAATGTAATCCATTTTTGATAATATTTTGCAATAAAAATAGATTTTCTATAAAAGTTGTTGTATTTGGACTCTCATTTTCTGTTTCCCATTGCACTAGTGGGACTAGATCAAAATATCGAGAGTCTGAATTATTGGGCACACTTGGTAACCCCAAAAAGGCAATCCCACAAGTGTTATGTTGTTAAAACAAGATTGGTGAAAGATGAAGGAATTGGGAAAATTGGGAATATAATTGGTGATATTATATTGTTGTTGAGTAGGTTGTAACCATTAAAAAGAAATGGTTTTGGTAGTTGTTAATAACTCATATTGTATTACTTTGAGATGTTTTGATGAGAATGAAAACCCATTGTTGAACAGTGGTGTAAGGAGCACATTCTACAAGAATTGGTTAATGCCTTAGTGCATTGATTATAATTAAAAACAACTTGGTTTTAATTGAATGGTTAGGGTGAATCCGGGTCATGTATGGTTGAGATGAGATTGTGATGGGTTAGGTGGCGCTTAGTGATGGCCACTGGCAGAGTGTAACTTGTTATAGTGCGCTGATTTGTGGAGTGTAACTCATATTGTACACTAGGATACGTGGTACTCATATTGACCACGGGATTTGGTGACACTCAGCAATGGTCACGGGATTTGGTGACGCTCAGCGATGGTCACGAGATTAGATGAGCGATGACCACTGGTTTAGGTGGTGACCACTAGCAGATACATGGACTTGAGAGGATTCACCACGTCATAGTATTGATAAGGGAAGATGGTTTAATCAAATAAAAACCTATATTAAGCAAACCATTTTGAACGTGGCAAGACCATAGGTTATGTGCATGTTATATGAGACTTTGGTATCAGTGCGTGCGTATCGAGGATATTGTTGAATTTGTGTTAGGAGAAGTGGCTAGGAGTTTTTTTCTAAATCTTTTAATTTGAAATGGCGATTATTAAGATAAGAAGTGTGTGTTCTTAAATGAACAAAATGGGACTTTTAAAAGAGAAGGTACTTATGTAAGTATATTTGGATAGAAAATGTCACATTATATATACTTTGATGTGGAGTATGCATGATCATAGCTAGCTATATGTTGCTATTGTTTTGGATCTTTGGGATCTCTATTGGACTATATGTTCATCTCACGTGTTGACAAATTTTCAAGTGCAAGGCTGGAAAAATTGTTCGGGACTTGAAGTCTCCTTTACTTGTAGGCCTCGGGGCCCGTTCTTGATTTGGCAGAATGCCACGTTGTGTATGTAGGGTTAATCCCTTTCATTAAGCTTCTCTTTAATGTAAGCCTTAGGAAATTGTATCATATTGTAAGAATGTAGCATCATCATTATCGAGAGAGAATGTTTATAGGTTATTCTTTACTTTTGTTTTTACATGTATGCAATTATTAAAATTAAAAATTTAATATAGGATTTGGCAATGGATCTGGGTAATAAAAGTTGGGGAGTGACATTTTTTGGGAACACAAAATGTTCTCCTCTATCTCTAAACTCTCTTTCCACTTCAACCGTCTCATATTTCACTAATCCTTCCATTGATCTTTTCTTTGATGATGCTCCTACAAATGCCTCTCCATCCAGTGGTTCTCTAGCTATTCCTGATGATCTTGTTTTGCCTGCTAATCTTGTTTTGTTACCATCCCCTGACAGTACTAATATTTCCAATTCTTTAGAGTCTCATTTTTCCTCTAACAATGACTCTTCTTATGCTCTTCCGAAATGGGTATCTAAACAGCCATGTTATTTACAAGATTATTGTAGCACCCTGACTTTTATTACTTGAATTCATTACCAAATCCTTATAGTATTACCATTTTAAAAGATTGCATCCATTCAAGAATAGGTACAAAATAAATAGTAACATTCTCTCACGATAATGATGATGATATATAAATAAGACATGGTACAATGCCTTTAGGCTTATATTGAATAATAATAAATAAAAACAAAAGGGATTTACCTTTATACAATACAAGGCTCTCAGCCTACAAATAAAAGGCCTCGTGGCCAACAAAGTAAAAGACATCAGGTCTCGAACAATCTTCCAACCTTGTACTTGAAAAATTTTGTCAACACATGGGATAAGCACTAAGCCCAGTAAAGATCCCAAAGATCCTAACCAATCACAACATATAGATAAAAATGATCATGCATGCACTATGATATACCATATAGGTAGTATGACAGTTAATATCCAAAAGTATACTCACATGAATATGTTTTTCTCAAAAAGCTCCTCTTAGCACATTATAGTATAAAAATCATTTATTCTCTTTTACATTCTCATTTTTACTTTTCCAAAAGAAAACATTTCAAACCCCATTCTTTCTTTGATTGAACTTTCCACGTTAACATAAAGAAATCTCACTTAAACATCTATCCTAAAAATATAACCCCACATGCAAGTTATAAACTCAACCCCATATCTCAATACACCATAGGCATCTACGCATCAATACATGTACTATCTTCCCTAGCTGTAGGCCCAAGGACGAAAAGATAACCAAGACACGAAAACCAATAACACATATATTGAAACATAAATAATAGAGAATAATACATACAACCAATTTCATCTCCAGCGGCATACAGCACGGATGGCAGATTCCACAACATAGATAACACATAACACTTTATCAGCTTCACCCGGAAGGGATGCCCCTCAAGTCATACTTTACTAGGCGCAAACTGGAAGGGAATGAAGAACCTATCACAAGGTGCCACGCTTTGCCAGCTTAGATACAGCAGGAAACAGACCCCCTTTCACACTTGGGCACAAACCAGAGGGAATGAGAAAACCTCTGTCAAGGCGACATGCTTTGCCAGGTCAATGCGGCGGGAAACGGACCCCCAAACAACATCATATTAAAAGCATAACAAGCTAACCAGCATCAATAATACACGAGTCTAATACATGCACCTAATCCAATTATTACAATCCTGAGTATTTATAGTTAAATGCATTAATCCACAACCTTCAAAATGTGCTCCACGTACCGCCGTTCAACAATAGGTTTTCTTACATTTTTAAAATGTTTCCAAAACACAATACGAATTACTAAACACAAAAATCATACTTCCAATGGCTATCCCATAACATAACATCATTTATAAGCGTTCTAGATATCTCTTTAACAACATAATCCATAACTCAATAATGAAATTGTCTATTCACAATGTCCATTCACAATCAACTACATACCATCCTACATTACGTAGCTCCCCTATAGTCGTACTCATAACCTATATCTAACAACATGCAATACCATTCTCCACCGATGGCCAAGGAAAAAACCCTAGACACCCTTTACATAAGTAAAACAATAAATGCACCCTTAGGTAATTCCATATTCCCGTTCATTGTAAACTCTCATGTTTTATAAAAAGGTAATTAGTTCCACTTTATTTTGAAAACAGAACCTCCGTACTCCAAATCCCAACAAACACAACAGGAGCCAACATCCACCAATATTAATCCAAAACCCCAAATTCGTAAATAACCACAACATAACCCAATTTGTATTCAACATAAAGCTTTTTCTTTCACATTCTAAAAGTTAAGAATGAAATACCAAGCCCTTCCAACCCATATCCTAAACATGCTTTTACAACCCAAAATCAATTATCCACCTAATCCATAAACCCACCAATAAAAACCTAAACTAACCCACATGTTTTTTAACAAAAATAAACTATAAACTATATTTGTAAATACCATAAAAATTACCACAAGCCTATCTATAACGAGGTATTGAAAAGAAGCTATAGAATCCCTACCTCTTAAAGCGAAGAGAAGAAAGCTGAAAATCCACCGACAACGAAAACATGATCCGCTCAGATTAAATGGAAGCCCTAGGCAAGCTCTAACCTTTTTCCCAAAGGGCCATGGTTGAGAAACCACTAGATCAAAGTGTATTTGTGGAGAGAATGAGAGTTTTAAAGAGAGAGAGAGAGAGAGAGAGAGAGAGAGAGAGAAATGAACAAGTGATCCAAAAAGTGACTTTTACGAACTAATAAGTGCATAGACCGCTCGAGCACAAGAAGTGTCACTAGAGCGTCCACACACAAAGTGTGACCGCTTGAGTGTAGAATATAAACTCCCAGAAGTTTTGCAGACAATGGACAACCGCTTGAGCTCAAGAAGAACTGCTTGAGCGCAACACCGCTCGAGTGAAGAATGCACCCTCCCAGTAGTTTTGCAGACCTGCAAAAGTACTGAGAGTTTTCTGAGCGTAGAGGCAAAAATCTAGGCAACAACACCTTTAAAAAACAAGCTACCAATATGTTCAAAACACAACCAAGCCACTCCAATAACCAAACTCATTGAGGAATAAGGAGAATAAAGACAAGACAACTGTGCAAGACAAGGAACCTAGATCCAAAACACCAAACGGATCAAGTCTAAACCAGAATCGTTATAATTATCACTAATTTTCTATCATTCTTAGTCAAAATGAACCTCATATCTATCATGAAGCTTGTACTAATCCTCTTTGGTAGCAAGTAATGATAGATGAGTTATAGGCTTTAGACAAGACACATACATGGGATATGGTTCCTCTTCCTCCTGGCAAAACTCCTATTGGTTGTAAATGGGTCTATAAAATTAAAATTCATTCAGATGGTACAATTGAATGTTACAAAGCCCGTCTTGTTGCAAAAAGGCTTCACTTAGGAATATGATATTGATTATGAGACCTTTGCCCATGTTGCCCGTCTTATATCTGTTCACAATTTACTTCTTGTTGTTGCCTCATGTAGGTGGGGTTTATCTTAGATGGATGTCAACAATGCCTTTCAGCCTCCTCCAGGTTATGAGCATTCTCCAAATAATGTTTGTCGCCTTTGTCGTGCTCTCTATGGCCTCAAGCAAACTCATCGTTGTTGGTTTTCCAAGTTTAGTGCTACCATCGCTCAGTTTGGGTTCACTTCCAGCTCCTATGATTTTGCACTTTTTATTTAGAAAATGGCAGGTGGTATTACTCTTCTATTGCTTTTATATGATTATGACTGGTGATGATTTTGATGGCATTCATGAGCTGAAACATTTTCTCAGCTCTTATTTTGAGATGAAAGATTTGGGTTCTCTTAATTACTTTCTTGGTTTTGAGATTTCTTCTACTCCAAGTGGCTTGTATCTCACTCAAGCCAAATATGCATCTGATCTCTTATCTCATGCTGGTCTCATGAATAGCAAGACATATACCGCTTCAGCACCATACTCGCCTTACCCCTTTAAAGGGCACTCTCCTTTCTAATGAAACTCTATATCGACAATTAGTGGGTAGCCTAGTCTATCTGACTGTTACTCGGCCTAATATCTCTCATGCAGTTCACATTGTTAGTTAATTTTTATCTGCTCCATGATTTCGTCATTATGTTACTGTTCTTCGTATTCTCCTATATGTAAAAGGTATTTTGTTTCATTGACTTCATTACTCTGCTTACACTCCCTTGAGTTATGTGCATATTATGATGCTAACTGTGCCAGTGATCCCACTGTTCGTCGCTCTGCTGCTGGTTATTGTTTTTTTTTCTTGGACGATCATTGATTTCTTAGCGAAGTAAAAAACAAATTGTTATCTCCAGGTCCAGTATTGAGGCCGAATATCGTGCTCTTGCTTACACCACTCAAGAACTTTTATGGCTTCGTTGGTTACTTGAGGGCATGGGTGTACTTACTACTCTTCATTGCGACGATCGTAATGCTATTTAGATTGCTAACAATGATATTTTTCATAATTTCACCAAACGCATCAAGATTGATTGTCATTTCATTCGTCAACATGTCATTTGTCATATGTAGACACCCCATTTTTGACCGCCCTTACGACTTGGGAGCCACTGATTGATCACCCAATGATGAATGCATATGCTTGTCAAATACTTGATTTCATCAGCAAAAAGCCTCGAATTTGAGCCTTAGAAACCTACAAGCCTTACACCATTTTTTGACCATAAATTTTTTTTTCAAGCCTGACCACTGAGAGGCCTGCAAACCCACTAGTGGCTGGCCGTACACTATTAGTGCCCGGCTGACCACTTGTGTAAAAAAATGGATCTTTTTGCCAGTTGTGCCAGCTGTCTCCACAGGTGCATGAACAGCACCAGCTATGTCAATATGGATATTTCTGAGATAGTCTCATATATTTTTATATATAGATGACTCCCTCTCATAAATTAGGGTTAGGAAAAATTAAAGAAGGAAAATTCCCAAAAAAAATCTCTCTCTCTCTCTCTCTCTCTATCTATCTATCTATCTTGCAACCTACACGCTCTCTCTCTACACTTCCTAAACCTAATTTTTGAGGTTCCTTGCTGAGGTTCTCAAGCTTGAATTTCAGCTCTTGAGGGTGTGTCATTAGTGGTTTGTAACTAAAAGGGTCACTCCTCTTCAAGAGGTATAACTCCAAGCTTCTTTTCCCTATTTATTTTCCATCATTTGTTGCTGTTTTTGTACTATTTTTCACCTATTTTTATGGCTGAAGCTTGTGGTTTAAGGCTATTAAAGGTAAAGGGGTTGACCACCCTTCTTTGAACCTTACTTCCTAAAGACCCTTGTGTTTCCCATCTCTTCATCAACTTTTTTTAAGCTTTTTGCTACAGAATTTCAAAGATATTCAGAGGCTAAAAATGATGTTTTGAAGTCCCAAAAATGGAGGGGTTAGCCTCCTCTCCTTGTGCTTGTTTACTAGCTTAATTCTACAATATTGTAACTACTTTTTTCAAGCTTTTCCATGTGAATTTCAATCCTATTTTTGACTGTTTTAGGTTGTTTATTTCATTTGTGCCTTGTATAGCATGCTTGTACTATAATAGTCCTCATAGGTTTGGTGTTTTAGGCATTAGACACCAACCTATTTGAGTTGATAGCATTTATTTACCGTTTTTCATACTTGTGTTCATCTCTAAGCACTTCTGCACTTTCCCTCTCTTCTTTATTTTCCTTTTCATTAGTGAACTTAACTATCAATCTTTGGACTAAAATGACTAATGAATGGAAAGGTAACTAAAAGAGGTAATAAAAGTGGACAAAAATGGACCAAGATAATAAAATCAACTCAGGTTCAATCGGACGTTAATTGAACATGTTGAGTCTTGAAGCATTTCATACTAACTAGTGATGAAAATGGTTCAAGATTCAAAGTTAACCACTTCCCTTGATCAATTCAATGATAGGAAGATGTTTTTTGTTGGCCTTTAGTTTCATTTATTGAGATTGTATCCATTGGTTCATAAGTCATCGCGCAATGAATTTGCGTCAATTGATTGCTTGCGAAATCAAGCATATCCCTCTTTTGAGTTGTTTGATGATAAGGAGAGGCAGGGTGGACAGGCATCCCCTAAAAATACTCTGTTTGTTATCTGTTACAACAAGGCAGTACCACAAACTAGTGGCCGGCCAGCTACTTTCTCTGTACGGCCGACCACTTTTTTTGGCTGGCCAGCCACTTTTTTTTTTTTTTTTCCAGCTAGGCAGTGTCCCTTTTTCCTACAGAACAGAGCAGAAGCTGAAGCAAAATAGTGTAATTTTTTTACTGCAAAAAAAGAACCCTTTTTGGCAGCAAAATAGAGACATTTTCGGGTGGAACTACCTTCATGCATGAGCATTCATTACTTGTGAGACCCCTAACTTTTCTAAACTTTATTAGGTACCTAAATTTTGAGTTATTATAATAAAGCCCTTAATTCATTGATTGTTCGCAAATTAAACCCTAGAACCGAAAATGCATCACAGACGAACCCATACAAACCCTAATCGACCCTGGAAGCTTAGAAATCATTTCTAACACTCTAATATTAATTATTTAACTCTCAAATTTTAGATTAATCGCTCTAATCCTTAACTTCCAATTTTCACAGTCTTCATTCGGTAATTTACCTTTAAATTCAAAGCAAAATAATACAAACCGAATTATTTTTCCTAACACTAATTTATTAACTCTACACTTAAAATAGATACTTTAATTGAGCCCAAGCCCTCACATTTTTATTAAATCACAAATTGACCCCAAACAAGTACCATTATATATTTATATATACACTTGTATCCTAAAATCTTTTTTTAACATTATATTTTACAATTTCCAAGATTTGTACACAAAAAAAAATATGGAAAATGATTTGTCCCCCTAAAAATGCACCCCCTAATCCCCCTAATGTCCAAAACGACGTCGTTTTGGGCTTTTTTTTTTTTTTTTTTTTTTTGCCTTGTTCTGAATTTTCGGGGGTTTAGGGGTCCCCCATTTTTGGGGGATCTAGCACAGCCCAAAATATATATATATATATATATGAAACAAGTCCATCAATTCACCATCACATGGCTAGCCATCATACCTCCTTGGTTGTAATCATTGTACTTTAGTACAAACAAATCCCTTGAAATCTTGGAGCAATAATGACCTTGGTACCTATAAAGATTTGCTATATATATGAGTGTACTTTTAACTAGAAGGTTTTTAAATTAGCCCTAAACCTAACTAGATCATAATTAAATACATAATTAAGGTTCTAATCCTCCCTCATTCCATTACATTTAAACTAAATCAAGGCACTATTCAATTGAATTGGAACCAATGGCATTTGGGACTTTTCACACTAAACTTCTTATTTTGAATATTGTGCATGAAAAATATATTTCATAGCCAACTTTCGCAAATTCTAGGAAAATGTAGAAAAATCTTATGGACCTCGTTTTTATGTCAACATCTTCCTTAAAGAGTTATCTTTTAAGTAAAATTGGTTTCATTGAAAAAGAGTGAGCGGATTGTAAGAAAATCCAATTTTGGTAACGATCGACGAATCTAGACAGCGCTGGAGCATTTCTTAAATAACTAAAAATCTAGAAAAGCTATCATATTTCCGAAACATGTTCTGAAAACTAGATTAAATTCTATACGAACCATAGGAAGGCTAGGTTCGGGAAAGATCTGATAGCCCTTTTGATTTTAATCTTTAAATGGTATTGAATCTGGAAATTTAGTTTTGCATGGGTGTTTTATGCTCTTATGTACATGAATATGCTTATTAGTTTATGATCATGTCTTGGTATGATATTGCATGTGTTATGGTTATGTTCCTTATCTTCTTCATTTTAATGATGCTCATGCTTAAGTGGATATTACTATCTTGTTGAGTTTGTTTTAACTTGACTTAAAACATTGATCCAAACGGAAAACTTAATTGGGGTGGTATTGGGTTTTTGATCACTTGAATATTGAAGAAATGATAATGTGTTATGTGTGGATTGATGGGATGTGCTCCCTAATTGAAGTTTAAGTCTTACGCAAGCAGTTGTCGCGTAAACCCTAGAATGGAGCGGACATATTTGGACTCTTTGCAATGGTTTGATTGGTGGAAGATAGGAGAAGAAGTTTGCTAGCAATTCCAACAACCCTCAAGTAAGCCACAACACAACTCTCACTTTCATTTTCCTTTTTCAAATACATGTTATTAGAAGTTTTAAATGGCATTTTCAGATGTGTTTTGATGGTATTCTCATGTTAAAAATGAAAGAAGTTGAGTCTCGATTCTACCCTTCTTGTATTTCTCTTAATCGGCATTAGACTACCTTTTTCCATATCAAACTTTCAAAATTTCCAAAGGCACACCTTCACCTTAAATTTCTGAGTTTAATACATATTATTTAGCAAGTTTTCATCACAAGATAAGTGGAAAATTTCCCCTAGTTGACCTATTTTCTCACCAAATTTCTATTTTCAAGAACTGTGCCAGAAAAATTTGTTTTTCATTCAACTTGGTATCAGAGCCTAGGTTCAACCCTTACCCACGTGTTTTGACCTGCAGTTGGAGATTTCCCTGCCTCAACTATGTTATATTATTACAACACTATTTACTCTTTCAACTAAAAGACATTAAAAATCAAATTTTGCTTAACCAACCTTAGGATGTTTCTTCGTATTTCAGGCATGGCAACGTTGGCTCGTGAAGCTGTATAGTGGTGCTCTAGTTGGAATCGGGGAGCTGAAGAAAGCATCTGAATATAAGACCAACAGAACCAAACTTTTATAATGAAGAAGGAGAACCTTGATCAATAAATCAAGACATGTAGTTTGTCCAGAATGATTAAGAATGGCGACGGAATCGGTGGTTGAGTAGGACTATGTTAGGAAGCATAATATGAATTACTTGAATTAGAAGCATTTCACCTTAGTAATTCCCTTAACTAACCGCGTTAGTAAAACCCTAACCTACACCTAACTGTACGTTGGTAGATAGTGAACCACACATGAGCAAACAGTTACACTGGTACCAGCGACAACACCAACCACAACGATGACGTCAATATTAACAGGAATGGGACAGCTGGGATCAATAATCACATTCCTACACCCACAGCCAACCTACCCGGGAATATCGAAAATCAAATTTTGGAAGAATTAGGAAGGCTGAAGAGCACACGTCAGAATGAAAGGACACATCTATTCTTCGAATTTTGCAAACAGAGACCACCGATCTTCACTGGTGAGCCCGATCCTAAGATCACTGAAAATTGGATTCGACAAATTGAGAAGATGCTGGAGACAATAGGAATAGTCGAGCATACAGACAAGATCGCTCTGGCCGTTTACCAGTTGGAAGGTGAGGCAGACCATTGGTGGACATTAATCAAGGAATCTAGGGACATCACGACTATGACTTGGGTGCAATTTAAAGAATCGCTTCTGAGGAAGTACTTACCACACACTGTTAGACAAGAAAGAATTCGTGAGTTTCAATTGCTAGAGCAAGGCACGATGACGGTGACCCAATACGTGGCGAAGTTCAAGGAATTAGCTTGTTATGCGACTCGATACGTAGCCAATGACGAAGAGAAAGCACGAAAATTTGAGTGGGGTCTAGACCCTATAATCAGAGGAAGGGTTTTGCCCTTGCGACTTCCTACTTTTGCAGATGTAGTGGACACAGCACTAGATGCAGAACGGGAGGTGGTAGATACCAGACAGATTTGGAGCTTGAAGAAAGAAAGTCAATTCCATGTGGGGCCAGAAAGAAACAGTTGAAGACATGCAGTACAAAAATCGTACTCTAGGGCACCACAACAACAACAACAACTACAACAACAACCGCAACAGCAGTACCAGAAGGAAAACTTTCAAACAAGATCAGCTTGGCCGATCCAGTGTTACTATTGTCAATAACTTGGGCATAAGAAGAATGAGTGTCCCCAACTCCTCCAGTCAGGAAATCAAGGAGAAGGCACAAAAGCAAATGCACAAGGGATTGACGAGCAGAAGACATGATTTTGAAATTAGTATATATATAACAATTGTAACCTATCCTTATACTCCGTCAACTCATGTAGGCCTTGTGTTAATACCTTGTCAAGATCTGTCAAAAAGGTAGTTTTGCTATCTAAGGTGGTTGGACTTTGAAGGGAGGCTGTTTTGACTCCTCTGACCTTCCTGGGATCTTTCTTGGTTATTATCTAAAGGACTCATTAGTGACGTTTCTTACTCTTGTAACCTTAGATAAACCCTGTATTTAATGGTTAATATATTATCTGATGTTTCCGATTTTTGGGGCGTCACATTACTTCTCGAGGCTGATTAGTTAGAGTACGTAAGTACTTAGCTTAATTAATTCTCTAGTGTAACTACTTAGTTAGTCCTTTGTATTATTATATTTGTGTTGTAATTAATTAGTTAAAGTATCTAGTTAGTTTTGTGTTGTAATTATTTAAATAGCTAGAATAGTTAGTTAAATTCGGCATTGTAATAATTAGTTAAGTAGCTTAGCTAATTCATTTATTCGGACCCTCTTGTGCGAGGGCCAATTTGTACTAATTAGTTAGTGTAGTTAATTTATTTCATTTGGTTTGTAATAGTTAGTTAATTCGTAGTAATTAGATAGGGCATTTCTTCAGACCTTCTTGTGCGAGGGCAAAAATGTAATAATGTATATGTCTTCAAACCTCACGTCTTTCTCCCTTTTATTTACCCACTTACGATGGATAGTTTAGAGTATCATATTTTGTTTAGCATTTCCCATGTATAAAGCATTCATTTGTCTTGCATGCATTAGGCTCGGCGCATCAAACCACATGCTATCAAATTTATTCATATGTCATGATAGTAGCCGAGTCGATTTAAATTGCATATCGCATGTTTTGCATTAGTCATGTTGCATTATTCAGGAGCATGCATGTTTTCTAATTCTTTACTTTGTTTGGCTTCCCTTGGAGTACTAGGTGAGCATTTCTTGCTTTGGCATATCGCATGCGTGTGATTGTTGCCATGTCAAGCATGAATACCATGAGGCTAAGTGCTTGATTGATATAAACTCTTGAATGCTTGTGGA
The DNA here is from genome assembly GCA_030407325.1 of Camellia japonica. NCBI lineage: Eukaryota > Viridiplantae > Streptophyta > Magnoliopsida > Ericales > Theaceae > Camellia > Camellia japonica. The sequence continues at coordinate 10,576,575 of JAPPVO010000059.1, forward strand.
TGAAGGCTAATTACTTGAATTGGAATAATTTGAGTAATGTATATATGAGATCACTTTTTCAAGTGGTACATATTCAAAATAATTTTCAAACAAACATAAAATCAAAATGTTTCAACTTTTTCAATTTAGTCTATACTTGTGTGCATCACATAGTAATAATAGTCTAATAATCGGAACAAGAGCATATAATGTAAATAAGAATCAAATCATGATTAGTAGAGGCCAATCTTTGATCAGGCGAGTGAGGTGCTCAATTCATGACCTTCCCCTCTCGTGCCTAAGTTCTCGAACCGAGACACTTTGGTGATGACGGATAAGTGACCTTCGGTACGAGTCTCGAGGTTTCTTAAATTTTTCAAAAATATTTAGGTGACGACTCTGAAATCAGGCAAAGTAGTCCATTTTTGGCATTTTGATTCAAAATCGATTTTCCAAAAGAATTTTCGGATTTAGACTCATTTATGTTTATCTATTTCACATTGCACTTGTGAAATCAGATTCAAAACCATGGGAGTTTGAACTATAAGGTGTGGACGCACCCTGCGTGAGGGCCTCACCCCACAGTTCGGACTCATTTTGTCACGGTTCGTAATCTGAACCAAAGAGTCCAAATTCGGCAAATCGTTTTGGAAAACAGATTTTTAGAAAAGAAGTGCCAAACATGGACTGCTTTGCCAGATACAGAGTCACCACCTAAATATTTTTTAATGGGGGAATTTTGGAAACCCTGACTCGTTTGCCTAAGGCCACGTGTCCATCATCACCAAAGTTGCCTCGGCTCGGGAACTTGGGTACGATTAGGGAAGGTCAGCTATGAACACCCCCACTCGCCCGATCCGAAGATCGGCCTCTACTAACCATGATATCTCGTTTTTGAAAACACATGCGTTCTTATTCCGATTAATTAGTTAGAATTACTATGTGATGCACACAACACAAAAGTATAGACTAGATCGCCTAATTTGGAACAAAGCATTGCATATCCGTTTTGTTTAGAAAATGGTTTGAAATTTGCTACTCACAAGTAGGCTAAAACACGGATTTCAATGAGTTATCCCAACTCAAACAATCCAACCTTCACCCACAGGCATTCAAGCAGTTTATATCACATAAGCATCTAGCCACATGGTAAGCATGCTGTCATGTTAACATTCATACTCATGCGAGATGCTAAAACATAAAACACTTACAGTGTACCCCAAGCCAAAACAGTGAACATGTTAGTAATCATGCATGATCCAAGTCCATGTCAAGTGGCTAATGCAACGCATACAGAATGTCACTAGAATAGGCTCGACTAATCCTAGGATGACATATGGGATGCAACAAGTAGCACGTATTCAAGTTAGATTTGGAATACTATGCTGTTAGCATGATGCGCCGAGCCCGGTGCATGCAATACTGATGAATGGTGCGCGCATGCATAGCATAAGGTATGCTAAATTAAACATGTCCTAATACTAACCGTCAAAGTAGGTAAGTAAAAGGGAAAAAGAAGTGGGGGTTGGAAGACATACACACACGCACCCACACTTATTACAAATTTGCCCTCGCTCGGAGGGACCGAAAGAATATACAAATTAATTAACCTACAGGCTAATTAAATATTACAGACCAATTAAACTAGTTTAGCAAATTAACTAATCTAATAAAAAAGTAAACAGCCTCGGGAAGAGGGCCCAATGCAATGCATACTCGGCTCCGCTCGGAAGTCCACTGCTATGCACAAGTTGCCTCTGTTTTCCCTACTCTGCTCCTCTGATCATTGCACAAACTCCAAGGTTGCTTCTCTGAATGCTGTGGAACACCACCGGCCAAGGGAATTGGTCACCGACCACCAATTGTTGGTCGGTCGGCACTAAAGATGGCCGGCCGGCCAAACCTTCCTGCAGAATCCTGTTTTGACAGCAACAAAGGGCAAAACAAGGCATAGCAATGCATTTCAAGCAAATGTGTGCGCCATCACATCCCTTATCATGTTTATGATTCAAAGGGACATGGTTCTCGGTTCTCGAACCACCAATCGCGCATTTTAATGCGTGATGGCCCAAGAAACCAAGTATGCACTTTGATTTCAAATGAAATACACACAAAAACACCCAATAAATCCTAACCTCTATCATGCTCAATTCAAGAGGCTAAGCATGCATGCAATGATATGCAACCTAGGCATGTTCACTAAGTATGATCATGGGGCAAACATGCAAACATGCAAGCATGTGGGATACAATGCCAACATGCAAGTGTGCAAGACATGTGGCATATTAAGCACCCAAAGCAAGGAGAAGAATGCATGCCAAATGCACTAAGATTTAAGCATGCAACACATGCGATAGACCAAGTATGCAACAACACACAAGGTGAGCATGCAACAACATGCAAAGGAGGGACCTAAACCGGTTTAGGCAGCCCACAAACAAGCCTAAAACAGTGGCTAAATGCCATGGAAATGAAGACAAAATGACATACAAACATGCATGCACACATAGTCCAACACTTAGGCATATAGAAGCAAAATTTAAGCACACTTAAAAGAAGGTAAATATAGACACATGGCAAGCATGCCAAACTTTGAAATTGCATAAAATAGAGGTGCCAAACCAATTAATTAAAGCAAACAAAACATGCTCATGACATCCCACATTCAAGGCCTACAAGCTAGTATGCAAAGAGCCTATACAAAGCATGTTGAGCATGACCAAAGCAACTGAAAAAAGAGCTAAAGCATACTAAAACAAGCATGAAAGCTTCACAAAGCTAGGCCTAAATCATGCTAGGACAAGGGTCAAAGCCTTAAGTATGTTAAGGCAAATTTAAGGCATTACAAGACAAGTATGCTAAGCATGCATGGTGTGTCTAAACCAAGTAAAAACAGAGCTATATTATGACATAATAAGCACAAAAAACAGCTAAGGCATGGCCATCATGCACTTAAACATTGTGCTCACACATGAGGCAAAAATGGCCCTTTCCAAGGACAACAAGGAGAGGGGGTGGCCCTTTCCTTCTTAGGACCTCAAGGCACCATCCTCACCACTGAAATCCCTCAAGATTTTAGTGGTGAGGAGGCCCAAACAAGGTGGTCCCGGAGCTCACCAAAATGGCACAAAAATAGGGCCTAATAAGGCTTATGAGGGGTCAAACAACCCCAAACAACAAAACACTCTTAAACAACTATTTAGAGCAGGAAAAAACAAGACTTTATATGTTATACACAAAGCCTAAAAATAGTTGCAAGATAGGTGAAAAAGCTATGCAAAAATGGGAAAAAGAGGTAAGATTGTTACCCTTGTAGACCCTCTTCAAAATGGAAGACCAGCAGTTTCCTTTGGTTCAAACCAGTCCAAAACCTCCAAGAACAAGCCCCTTATGCCTCAGCAACTAAGGTATGGTGTAATAGTAGGTGTTTGTGTGTAAAACTAAGACTAAACACACACAAAACACTCAAGAGAGGGAGAGATATAGAGATAGAGTATGTGCAAACCCTAACCCTAAAACTCAAAGCTCTGAAAATTTGTTCAACCCTAAACAAGAGAGAAGAGGCTCCCTCTTATAGACAATCCCTCTTGCAAAGCTTTCCAAACAAGCTAGTCAAGAGGGAGATCCCTCCATACACGTGTATGGAGGGGAGCAAAGTGTATGCCAGCTAGCACAGCTGGCATAAAAATATCTGCAAAAGCAGATGAACAGTGGTCGGCCAGCCAAAAATGCAATTTGACTAAAATAGATGGTCGGCCGGCCACAAATAGTGCCGGTCGGCCAAACATTTGCCCGGTGGCAACAAACCAGTGGCCGGTGGCCTCAAGCCATGGCCGGTGATGTGTGGGGATGGCCAACAAGCCATTCCCTGCCCCTCAAAGGCAAAACACAAGTGTTTGGTGCAAAACCAGACACAAAACAGTCAAGCCGAGAGATCCTAAGGCAAGGCACGTGGCCGAGACCTCCGGGAACTCAGGACGAACATAAACATGGATGATCACCGAGTGCTCAAGCGGTGACATCCAAGTCTTGAGGACGGTCAAAAATGGGGTGTCTACAGTTGCCCCTCTTTGACAGAACTCGAAAGTCATAACAATGACGGGAGTGAATGTCAAAGCCCAGAGACGACCCATTTTTGACAAGGCCGAGGACTTAGACAAAGCATGCAAGACAAACAAGATATGCGCCCGAAGGTAGGGGCAAAATGCAACTGACAATGCAAGAAGCCGAGCATAACTTATGATCATGCAAAGAAAGCTGTAACGAAGCATAACATGCGACAGTTTTAAGCTAGCAAACACGAATCCAACTACACTACAATGCAGAAAGGATGTAAGAGAATTATGTAATTCTCGATACGTCTCACTCGGAGGATACAATACCTGTGCGGCTCGTCTGGTTGCACCAGGTTCAAATCAACCGTACATATAATATCGTGCCTGAAAGAGAAAAAAAACTCAACAGGTACAATATCGTTAGTAACATGCATAAAAATGCAATCGAAAGCTGCGGGACAACGCGAATGTAGGATTTAAGGTCTCCTTAGACCAAGGGGTGCACAAACAATGCGATGATATGCAATTGAATCTAATGTAATGCAAATGATATGCGAAATTACAAAACAAATGTAAATGCAAAACATACAAAACTATGTATAAACAATGCATACGATATGCAATGCAATCGAATCATGATCCAATGATGAGCGGTTCAAAACCACACAAATGTCAAATAGATTGATGGAGGTGCAAAGTCTGTCTACCATAGAAAAGGTGCCGCAACCCTCAAACCAAGCTCAACATGGAATAGGCGTGTACACATGCAGAACTATGAGTGATGTAGACGGACACAAGGACAAGTAATTGGGTAGAATGACATAAGTGGGGAATGACTCGCTAACGAAAGAACATGATCCTAATACTGGATGCAAAAATTACACTACAATGTAATATATATACAATGGATATGGCATGCGAGCCAACCCAAATCTTGCCTAGGAAAGGCATGTACACAAACGAACCGCATCTAACACAGAAAAGGTGTCGGAACTCTCAAATCAAGTTCAACATGGAATAGGCGCGTACACATGCAGAACTGTGTTTTAACGTGAAAAGTATGGGCACATACCAGACCAAGCTCAACATGGAAAGGCGCAAGCCATAGATGGAGGTGATGCAATGGATGCATGCAAGCTACAATGCAATATATATAATATGCACTGGAATGGACTATATACAGAGAAATGCTTGACAAATGCAATATTTACAGTGATGCTTGACGTATGCACTATTTACAATGGAAATGCATGACATATGCATGAAAGGAGTATGCATGACAATGTTTTTTTTTTTTTTTTTTTTGAATGCATGACAATGTATGAAAGGAAAATGCATGATAATGCGTGTTTTTTTTGTTTTGGAAATGCAAATGATGCATGTTGTTTTTGTTGTTTTCTTTCTTCCTTTTCTTCTTTTTTGAAGTGCAAATGCATGATGATGCATGATTTTGAAATGCGTGACAATGCATGGCTTTCGAGATGCATGACAATGCAAATATTGAAATGCATGACAATGCGAGCTAAACTCAATGTGCGTGTTACAACGCGTGGTTTTTGAAATGCATGACAATGCATGTGAAGTGTGCATGACAATGCAAACTAAACTCCAAATGTGCGTTACAAACGCACGTTCCTTGAAATGCATGACGATGCATGTGAAGTGTGTATGACAATGCGGCGTAAGAATGTGCATACTAACGCAAGTATGGCATGCGCATGATAATACGAGATGCGTGCATAACGGTGCAAGTGCGACGACGTATAACTAACGCGCATTTCACGACAAAACATTGTAACGTATGCATGCAGGGCAACTTTTGAATCTCTCAGTAGACAAAAGGATACAAAAAGGATACGCCACGCACATACTCGAGTGCTTCGCACAGAAAACACAGTCCGAGGTCAAAACGGAGTCTGGTTGAGCTTCGGAAATGCACTGTCTTGCACTATCTTGAGGAATGGAGGCCCCAAACCACATATCTGACCCAAAAAAGGTTGTAGGAGGCTCACCGGCCATCATAGAAGGTCACCGGCTGTCCACCGGCCACAAAAACATTCCACCGGCCAAATATTTGGCCGACCGGCCAAATCTGCCTGAATCGGGGCAGTTTGGTCTTTTGGCCTTGGGTCTTATAAAATAAGGCTTCAAGCCCTATTTTTCTCACCTTTTCTTGGTTGAAATTTCATTCTCTCTCTTTCTAGGGTATTTTCCCCCTTTCTTTTCTCCGTTTTCTTGAGTTTTCGCGCCCGTTTCGTCGTTTGATTTGCGAATACCTTCGCGTTTCGAACGTTTTGAACCGAACATTTCTTTGTTTCGGTGTTTCTTTTGCGATTTTCACCTTTTAGGGTTTGTTCCCTTCAAATTTTTCTTGGTTTCTGTACCTCTTCCATTTCCCGGCTTTTTCCGACCATTTTCCACCCTCCTAGGGTTGACTTTACGGTTGACTTTTCACATTTTCACCCAATTTCCCCTCTTCCGGCCATTTTCACACTTTCTCTGAGATGGCGGACGATCTTCCGCGGGGCAGGACTCCCCCAGAGCACGAGATGGATCCCGAGGCCGAGCTCTTGCCTTTGAGCGTCCGCCCATTCGACCCGGCGACCTACCGACCGGCGATTCACATACTGCCTCCCGACAGACTTCGCCAGTTTCGGAGTTTCGAGAGGATGGTGGCTCCAGAGCTTCTCTTGCGCGAATCGGAGTCACACTTATCATACGGCGCTTCTGAGGTATATTCTTCCTTGTTTCATTTCATGCAATGTAGAACACTTAACTGCCATAGTTGATTCTGTTCTTTAACTGCTTAACCCGGATACACTGATACACTGTATACTGTAGTTAACCGTGAACACACTTGCACTTGATGTCTGTTTGAATCTGAACATGCACACACATACTATATTTGCTCTGAACCACCCGAACATACTGACACATCACATGCTGTAGTTCACTGCAAGCACACCGGCACCCGATGTTTGTTTAAACTTGAAAAACGTGCACACACGCCATATCTGTATCCATTTTGACTGTTCTTCAAACTGTATGTTGAGTATTTCTTCGCAACTGTTTGCTTTTAAATACAGGGAGATTCCCATGCCTTCTGGGGGTATGGGAATGTTGTCGCCAGAGATTGGTATATGGAGTTACCAGATGCAGTCCGCCACATCGTGGACCAGGCCGGCTTCGGTGCCTTCTGCAGAGGACTCTCGCGCCTCACTGCGAGCAGGCCTCTCCTTGCCGCTCTAGTGGAGAGGCGATGGGACACCACCGACTCCTTCCACTTTTCCGTCACGGGAGACATGATGATGACTCCCTATGATTTCTCGATGCTCACCGGCATCGGGGTAGGGGGTGATCCGATCCCCTTCGACACCGACATGGATGAGTGGCAGGCCGCTCAGGTTTACTTACTCGGCGAGATGCTGCCTCTTGCACGCCCAGGATTTGTCAGATACTCATGGTTCGAGAGCCGCTTCCAGACTCAGCCAGGCTTGGGCGAGGAGGCACCGATGGCTCAAGAGGAAGTGGAGTAGTACGCCTGCAGCTTCCTGATGTTTCAGCTGGGGACTACTATCTTCGCCGACCGAGCGAACACCGTGCCCCTCTACTTGTTGAGCGCGCTAGTGGACGTCATATGGATTCTGCGCTTCGACTGGGGTGGCGCTGCCCTAGCCACTCTATATGGCTACATGAGCTCAGCCTCCCGTTGCAGCGGGCAGTTGTTCGAAGGTTACTGGCGGGCTTGGGAGGTATATCTTTTTCCTCTTTTACATTTCTGCTTTGCATTTTCTGTACTCTATGCACTGCACACACTGCGGTCTGCTTCACACTGACTGTATACTGCACACATGGCACACATATACTCTGTTTTACATTGACTGTACACTGCACACACTGTACACTCTACACAATACACTGCACAATACACGGTTCTACAATTTCTGCTTTATTCTGCATTCTGCTTTATCTGATAAGCATACTGATATTTACTCTGCAGTTGTGGGTCTACGCCTACTTTCCGAGACTCGCCCCAGTGCCAGACGTGGAGACTCCTCTCGGCGTGCCATTCTCCCGACGCTTCGATGTGAGATGCGTGCGGAGACCACGGGAGACGTTCATCTTCTTCCGCCGCTACTTCGACACCATCACTCCCGCAGAGGTATGTTTAACTTTTAGAGTTTATTTAAGCTTCGCTTTACACTGTATTTTCAATAACAGTAGATAACAAACTGCATGTCATTTACAAATCACTTGGCAGCCTTGGGCTCCATTGCCTGCGATGATTTGAGATCGATTTGCTGGTGCAGAGGAGACTGCACATTTCAGGATTTTGCTGGAGGACCCGGTCTGTCGGGCTTGGTACCTGGGTGAGCGTTTTCTAAGCCAGACCTTAGGTTTACCGGAGCAGATAGTCCCGGGTCTGCCTCCCATACACATGACGGAGACAAAGAGGTTCACTCCCGAGGAGATGGCCGATTACACAATTGGTTGGGACGCGGAGGGCTTCAGGGGCGAGGGCGACTACGCAGAGTACATTCGGACCTACATCATGCGGCCTTTGAGCAGTGGCCGTCCGAGCTGAGAGAGAGAGGCCTGCGGCACCGGTAGCTGGAGCGGGAGCATGGGCAGGGACATCGAGGACAGCTCGAGTCCGTAGCAGGAGTGGAGCTCGGAGGGGTCGGGGGGTTAGTTGGCCAGCACTACCCACGACGATGACATGCAGAGGGCGGGGTGGGGCAACTTATCATATCCCTATTGCTCCTCCTCCAGCTGATCATGAGTTAGTCGGGTTCTACAGCTTACCTCCGGTATGTGCTACTGCATTTTGCATTCTGCACAGTCATTTCATTTTAATTTATTTGGTATTTCGCAGAATACTGAGACTTCTGACGCTTTTGCAGGCTTCCTCCGAGTACACTCGCCAGTCACTGGAGTTGACTGTTTCGTTGATGGGGATGCTTCAGCAGAGCCTCGACCTTCTGGCTATTTACAGCATTCCGGTATGTTCTTCTGACCACGGTCTCAAACCATACATAAACTGTTTCACACAATCTGATGCACAACTCAACACTTGATACACAGTCCTCACGGCGTCTGACACACCGTAGCCCACAGACTGTTCACAGCACTACTCACGGCATTCATACACTGTACTCATACACTGCATTCTGCACTGATCCACTGCTCACAACATTCACACACTGTATCATACACTGCATTCTGCACTGATACACTGCTCACAGTATTCACACACTGTATTCATACACTACATTCTGCACTGATACACTGCTCACAACATTCACACACTGTATTTATACACTACATTCTGCACTGATACTGATGCATTTGCCATTTGTACTTTTCAGTCTCCCTTCCAGCTCCCTACTGTAGGAGGTGCTTCAGCTGGCCCTTCCGCTCCCACTCGAGACGGCAGAGTACACCCCCGCACTAAAGCGGGGCGCACTCACATTGGGAGTAGCTCACAGGCGCCAGTCCCTGACGACGATGAGTCCGAGGAGGAGGAGGAGGCAGAGTCATCTGAGGAGGAGACCGGAGAGGGCACTGATTCGGGCTCAGATGACGATGCTGATGACGATGCTCCTGGACCTTCGTCCAGGAAGAGGATGAGGACGGACCCTTAGGCCTGGGGCTGCTCAACATCGATCCAAATTTTTGCTGCTTTTCTTCTTTTTTGTTTGTACTTTTCTTCTTTTTTTTTTTTTTTGTTGGTAGCTAGAGTACCTTGTACTGCCACAGGCAGGTTTTGTTTTCTCCAAAACTTTATACTTCAAGCAGATGATGAAATGAAGCAAACTTTTTATCTGAAAAAAGTGTTACATTTTAGTATATTTTCATGCTTCGCATTGCATTACATCACATCACATCACAATGTAAATGGAATTGATCTTCTGTCTGAAAGTCAAACATTTGTATTGCAATAACCAAGTAACGAACCGGCCAACGGCAAAACAACTCAAACAAACCACTGCTCATTCTGAACACACAGCCCATAGCACAGTATTCTGTTTATTTATACACGACCCATACACACAGTTCATACAACGTACTGCTTGTTCTGAACACTGCTCACTCTGAACTCAAAGACCATAACACAGTATTCTTAATTCATTCTGCGCACGGGGAATCTTGAACAAACAGTCCAATCTGAAAAGACGGAATACAAAGGTGGAAGCTGCTGGAGCTGAAACGCACTCAGATGCAATCCGGAATCCTCATGCTCACTGTTTCCAAGTGTCCCAGGTTGAACCCCTGCGGTTTTATAAAAGAACTAGATCACGTTTTGCACAAACATAGAGAATGGCACAGCACTCTGAGCACACAAAACGATTAATTTTTGAAATTGGAAAAGGGTTTTTTTTTTCTTTCTTCCAAACTGGGGTATTGAGCCTACAACCGAACACAGTGAAAAAGACTCAACAGCGAAAGCAAAAAGGTAAACTACCTAAACACAACGAGGCACGCTCGAAACAGACTCAAAACAAAAGTTGAGGTAGACAAAACAAAAGACACGACACACAGACGTGTTATAAAGATGAGAGACCTCTCAAATCACGAGGAGCCAGTTCCTCTGGGTATTGTTTCCCGCCCTTTCTAATTTGTGATTCTTACATCACTCGGCCCTCAGGCTCGGTTTTTCTCTCAAAACCCTTTTGCTCACTTTTCTCTCATCACACACCTCTCTATTCTTTATTCTCTCATTTTTCATCCCTCCCCAGATATGGTCGGTGGATAAACAAGAGGTAGTGGGTTCACGCCCAACACTGTTAGCTCACGGCTATTTCCTCCCGGGACGTCTAGTCGATGTTCCGGACGGAGTATCTTGATCCATTCCAATTTGTGCTTCGCACTTGGCTTGATACCTCGTTGCTTGGAGGTTGTTGAGAGCTTTCAGCCCTTTACTGATAGCTTTAGTTGTGTCTTCCTCTGGCGAATAGAGCGCCCTTTTGGCAAGTATTGACAATCGGCGGAAAGACAGGGAGTCTGGCTCAACTGTGCCCCTAGTTCATCATTTTGACCATTTTTGTTTTGGTTTTCTACTAAAACAGTTTTGACCAATATGAGAGTTAGATTAACATACTTGTTTGATTTTTGATTCAAAAATCATGCGAGTTAGGCTATGAGCACTGAAAATTTTTCTTTTTTGGGTCCAAGAAAATGGTCCAGTTTTGGAAAAGATGGAATAATTTTCGAGAAAATAGTCCACCTCAGTAAAAATTCTCAAAAACTATTTTTGCAAACGGTCAATGCTCAACGAGCATGGAACTTACTCTCGAGATGCGCAACCCCGGATCGGAGGCAATGGAAAATTGCCCCTTGCTTGAAAGAGCTGCACGGCAACGGAAAGTTGCCCCTGGTTTGAATGGCGACTCGTGGCAACGGAAAGTTGCCCCTTGTCTGGATGAACACCGCAGCGTTTTGTAAACAGTCCTCATTAGTGATGATCACGACCGAACTCTCGGACACGGAGACGACGAAGATGGTCAGAACCAATATATGGACACAGTCACTTTGAGAGCGTTGGTGGCTGGACTTCAGGATGAAGTTGCCTACGTATCCCAAACATGGGAATCAAGCCTTACGTAGTTCACAGTGTCACAACCGAACTATCGGATTCAGAGAAGGCAAGGATGATTAAAACCATAACATGGACAGAGTCGCTATGAAAGCGTTGGGGGCTGGACTTCGGAATGAAGTTGCCTACGTATCCCAAACATGGGAATGAAGCCTTACGTGGTTCCGGTTAAGGTACACTCGGGTATTTTAACCTTCACCTTTTTTTTTTTTTAGGCTCTAACTTTTGCCAAGGTGCCCGTTGCGGGTTTTTGACCTTGCGAGCTTCTGTCTTTCTTCTTTTTTGTCAATTCTTTTCTTCTTTTTTCTTTTTTTATTTTTCATCTTTTCTTTGTATTCTTTTTTTCTTTTTCTTTTCTTTTCTCTTGCTCTAACTTTTGCCTGGGTCGCCCTTCCGGGTTTTCGGCCCAGCGAGCCTCTCAAAGGGGAAAAGTGTAACAAGCCCATGTCAAATGGTTTTAGGGTTTTAAAGCCATCCATATCCAGTAGAGCGGCTGTTGTTATTGATTTGCAAAAGGATCCATCTCCGGCTCTTCAAGCACATCGGACATTTTTGCCCCTAGTTTAAAGGGTGCTTCTGTTCTACCTGCACAAGCTTCTGTTGACGACGTCTAACCTCTTGATCTGACTTTAGTGCCTCTTGTTCGAGGGCTGCTTCAAATCTGGCCACACAGGCCTCTCTTGATGATTGATCGTTGAACGTTCTGAATGGGTTCAAGGTTTGGAAAACAAATGGATTGAATCTTGAGGCTGAGAGCGATCCTAGGCTGCACAATCTCAAGAGCGATTCCACACAGGTCTTCACAGGACTGCGCAAAACATTTTGTTTTTGAAAGTTTTTACGAAAGCGACAAATGCTCGCGCTGAAGATAGTGTGGAACCAATCTGGATCCAGCCAGGGTCCTTCTCAGTACTCACGCTAACAAGCATGATTTCATTCATTAAAGGCTTAGCATGCCTCACTTTCTCTCAAATTGATCAAAGTTTTGTAAAACCCAAGGAATTCCTTCCCCTTCGTTTTCATCACCACAGTGTCAAAAAAACGATTTTGAAAAACTTAGGTCAATGCAATGAGTTTAGAGCACAGAAGAGTAAGTGAGATGCTCTGCCGTTGGCACAACTAGCTCAAGGTAGCAATAAGCATGGAAACATGATAGCCGCAGCTGTTTCATTCAGATTTCCTAGTTGCAACTGGCTCCACAGCAGAGACAGACTCAAAAGAAGACAACAACGGTGTTCGAGGCAACAACCCCGGAATCACCTGACATTCTATACAAGGGGACTGACTCGCTAAAACAAGACAGACCATTAAGCAAAAAGGACTGACTCCAAGACGATGAGACAGACTCAAAACAAAACAAAGGATTGACTCGACGCCCAAGCCAGAAGTTACAAAACTAGCATTCGCAGATGCTCAAAAATGCGTGCCAACGCCACATCCAAAATACACCGAGGGTCGCCTGCAGGTGGTTCACTCCCCGATCACATACTCGCAGTATCCTCAAAATCTAACAACCCAGCAGTGACAGACTTCGTTGAGATGGGTGGGAGGATGACCTCATTGTCGATCAAATCTTGCACCTCATGATGAAGGCGAAAACAGTTATCTGTAGCATGACCGGTTTGCTGGTGATACGCGCAGTACAAAGCAGCATCATGTGTGGGAGAGAGATTCTTTGGGAGAGGCCTAGGCTCGAGGGGTTTAAGGTGCCCCCTTTCGGCAAGGATCTGGAGTGCCCTAGACAAAGGCATGTAGAGAGCGTGGAAGACTCTGCGCCCTCGGGGCAGATACTTTGAAGTCTGAGAATTTTTGCTAGACGCACTAGCGAAAGGGTCGGCAGGCACTGCCTTGGCTTTCTGATCTTTCCCATGTGCGGAGTTGGGAGTGGAGGGAACTGTTCTGGCATGACGGGGCCTATCCCGGTTTTTTGCCTGGCTTAAACTGCCTTCAGTTGGAGTGGGGAAGACATCATCCACAGTCTTGGCCGCGACTGCGAATACCTGTTGCTTACTCATCCCCCCAGCTTTCAAAGCCTCGACTGCCCACAGCAGTTGTTCAATGGGATCGGCATCTGCCTCCATTTTGTTCTTACCTCTGGCCTCAGCCTGATCGAGGGCTTGGGTTGATGTTGACACGTCATTGCTATAACTAGAGACAACCTCAGGTTGGCTGAGCTCGATCACAATCCGTCCCAATAGGGGGGGCTCCTGCGGTGCAAAATTCCCGGCATATGGTGCAGCCTGTGGCGAAGCCGATATTCCGTAAGCGAGATCTGCCACAGACCTCTGGAGGTCACCAATCATCCCCATCAATTCGAACGTAGTAGGCTCATGAGCCTGATACAACTGGGGTTCCCAGATCGGGCGCGCAGCAGGCGACCTGGGTGGATGCGGTACATCAACATTGGTCTCACTTTGCAGGGTGATTCCTTGATCTAATGTGGCTGTCATAACCACGATTTCCTCTAAATTCTGTGTCATGATAAGTCCGCTGACCTTGAACAGTGACTAACGAATCAGATATCTGCCTTGCCTCAGCGAGGGAGAACACTGGCTATTCTGTACTCGAACCTCTGAACTGAAAGAGGAAACATGCAGCATTTCAGCCCAAACGGAACAAACACAGGCATAGCTGAACAGCTGTACTCTAATACTGATCACTGTTTCCCAAAAATCACTGCCCCAAAACACTGAATCGGATACCCGCAGATATAACTGTTTCTCAGAAACACTGATACTGATGCCCGCAGGCCTGATGCTCAAACTCACTGACTGATATGTACGTTCCTGTAGAGAGACACTCTAAAAGCACATAGCAAGTAAAAGAGAGCCAAAACACCCCTATGCTGGGGTAGGGTTTCCCTGTCCTATTTTGTCAGGAGCTAGGGTTTCACTACGCACGCAGTGGTTTCAAACAACCTATATCGGGTAAGCAACCTGTCCTAGTTTGGAATGGTCACTATGGATTCCGAATATGCACTAGGTCGAATGGTCAAAAGGGTGCCCGAGTAAAACCGGGGTTTGTGTTCCCACACTGGCAGAGCCCGTAACCGGTCAGCCTTATGGCATGCTTTGACAAATTCAAGCCTCCGGCAAACCGCTCAGGAATAGCAGATGGCCAACACGGTGTCCTAGGCGCACCAATGCACATGCAATGCAAAGAAACACATAAGTGAAATCAAAACAAGATATCACGAGTTCGAGTCAAGCTCTCTAATATCCCCAGCGGAGTCGCCAGAAACTGTGGACGCGCCCCGCGTGAGGGCCTCACCCCACAGTTCAGACTCATTTTGTCACGGTTCTTAATCTGAACCAAAGAGTCCAAATCCGGCAAATCGTTTTGGAAAACAGATTTTTAGAAAAGAAGTGCCAAACATGGACTGCTTTGCCAGATACAGAGTCGCCACCTAAATATTTTTTAATGGGGGAATTTAGGAAACCCTGACTCGTTTGCCTAAGGCCACGTGTCCGTCATCACCAAAGTTGCCTCGGCTCGGGAACTTGGGTACGATTGGGGAAGGTCAGCTATGAGCACCCCCGCTCGCCCGATCCGAAGATCGGCCTCTACTAACCATGATATCTCATTTTTGAAAACACATGCGTTCTTATTCCAATTAATTAGCTAGAATTACTATGTGATGCGCATAACACAAAAGTATAGACTAGATCGCCTAATTTCGAACAAAGCATTGCATATCCGTTTTGTTTAGAAAATGGTTTGAAATTTGCTACTCACAAGTAGGCTAAAACACGGATTTCAATGAGTTATCCCAACTCAAACAATCCAACCTTCACCCACAGGCATTCAAGCAGTTTATATCACATAAGTATCTAGCCGCATGGTAAACATGCTGTCATGTTAACATTCACACTCATGCGAGATGCTAAAACATAAAACACTTACGGTGTACCCCAAGCCAAAACAGTGAACATGTTAGTAATCATGCATGATCCAAGTCCATGTCAAGTGGCTAATGCAACGCATAATGAATGTCACTAGAATAGGCTCGGCTAATCCTAGGATGACATATGAGATGCAATAAGTAGCACGTATTCAAGTTAGATTTGGAATACTATGCTGTTAGCATGATGCGCCGAGCCCGGTGCATGCAATACTGATGAATGATGCACGCATGCATAGCATAAGGTATGCTAAATTAAACATGTCCTAATACTAACCATCAAAGCAGGTAAGTAAAAGGGAGAAAGAAGTGGGGGTTGGAAGACATACACACACGCACCCACACTTATTACAAATTTGCCCTCGCTCGGAGGGACCGAAAGAATATACAAATTAATTAACCTACAAGGCTAATTAAATATTACAGACCAATTAAACTAGTTAAGCAAATTAACTAATCTAATAAAAAAGTAAACAGCCTCGGGAAGAGGGCCCAATGCAATGCATACTCGGCTCCGCTTGGAAGTCCACTGCTATGCACAAGTTGCCTCTGTTTTCCCTGCTCTGCTCCTCTGATCATTGCACAAACTCCAAGGTGCTTCTCTGAATGCTATGGAACACCACCGGCCAAGGAAATTGGTCACCGGCCAAAGGAAATGACCACCGGCCACTGGAAATGATCACCGGCCACCAATTGTTGGTCGGTCAGTCGGCACTAAAGATGGCCGGCCGGCCAAACCTTCCTGTAGAATCCTGTTTTGATAGCAGCAGAGGGCAAAACAAGGCATAGCAATGCATTTCAAGCAAATGTGTGCGCCATCACATCCCTTATCATGTTTATGATTCAAAGGGACATGGTTCTCGGTTCTCGAACCACCAATCGCGCATTTCAATGCGTGATGGCCCAAGAAACCAAGTATGCACTTTGATTTCAAATGAAATACACACAAAAACACCAAATAAATCCTAACCTCTATCATGCTCAATTCAAGAGGCTAAGCATGCATGCAATGATATGCAACCTAGGCATGTTCACTAAGTATGATCCTGGGCCAAACATGCAAACATGCAAGCATGTGGGATGCAATGCCAACATACAAGTGTGCAAGACATGTGGCATATTAAGCACCCAAAGCAAGGAGAAGAATGCATGCCAAATGCACTAAGATTTAAGCATGCAACACATGCGATAGACCAAGTATGCAACAACACACAAGGTGAGCATGCAACAACATGCAAAGGAGGGACCTAAACTGATTTAGGTAGCCCACAAACAAGCCTAAAACAGTGGCTAAATGCCATGGAAATGAAGACAAAATGACATACAAACATGCATGCACACATAGTCCAACACTTAGGCATATAGAAGCAACCTTTAAGCACACTTAAAAGAAGGTAAACATAGACACATGGCAAGCATGCCAAACTCTAAAATTGCATAAAATAGAGGTCCCAAACCAATTAATTAAAGCAAACAAAACATGCTCATGACATCCCACATTCAAGGCCTACAAGCTAGTATGCAAAGAGACTATACAAAGCATGTTGAGCATGACCAAAGCAACTAAAAAAAGAGCTAAATCATACTAAAACAAGCATGAAAGCTTCACAAAGCTAGGCCTAAATCATGCTAGGACAAGGGTCAAAGCCTAAAGCATGTTAAGGCAAATTTAAGGCATTACAAGACAAGTATGCTAAGCATGCATGGTGTGTCTAAACCAAGTAAAAACAGAGCTATATTATGACATAATAAGTACAAAAAACAGCTAAGGCATGGCCATCATACACTTAAACATGGTGCTCACACATGAGGCAAAAATGGCCCTTTTCAAGGACAACAAGGAGAGGGGGTGGCCTTCTCCTTCTTAGGACCTTAAGGCACCATCCTCACCACTGAAATCCCTCAAGATTTCAGTGGTGAGGAGGCCCAAACAAGGTGGTCCCGGAGCTCACCAAAATGGCACAAAAATAGGGCCTAATAAGGCTTATGAGGGGTCAAACAACCCCAAACAACAAAACACTCTTAAAC